>OZ022264.1:209882750-210496500 GCA_963978885.1 Nemotelus pantherinus | reverse complement strand
AAACCGGGAGAATTAACTCTTCACCATTCCCAGTCAGCTCCCCTCATTCGTACCGAAGCACGAATGAGAGACCGACAAGGAATAGCGAAGAGGTTGATGGCGAACCATCAAGGAGGCAAAAAAAAATTATTAATTGCCCCTGGATCAGGGTGCCCTAGAATTGGCCGTAAAGGCCCCTAGTCCGCTTATAGCGGAGCACCCTTTTATCCAACCCCGACGGATGCTGGTGTGCCGCTTTGCTAGCTCTACGCGGCTGGGGTGGGTCATTACAGAAATGGGGTGGATATGCTCCGAGAAAGAAAAGACTGCTACTTGTATATCATCCGTCATACAAAGTAGTAACCGCAAAGTGCAAATTTACAAAAGGGATTTAAGGCCTAAATTCGTAAAGAACCGCCAAACAAAACTCTCAGGCATGAGCTGTTACCAGACTCAGCCGAGACGTGTCAACACACGTAAGGGAACCTGAAAAACGTTACTTTAAGATGGAAGAATAAATTGCCTTAATTTTTGTGCGGACCCGAGGCAAGGCACACAACCTCAGACCCCTGATGTAATTGGGGCCTTTACCCCCGATATAGGTGGGGTAACGCCACCCACTGAATTCGACATCACAAGTCATCGAAATACCACTCCTATAAAAAAACTAGACCAGCTCGCCTCTCACGCACCCATCACCGCACAGTTCTCATGGGCCGAGACCCAATAACAAGACCACAGAGTTTATTTTTACCACCACATTATTTTTATTGATTTAGCAAAAGAGTTTAGTTTAGTTTTCATCAATTTATGTGTTTTATATGTCTTATGTCTAAAGGCCTTGTACAAGTTGGATTATTTTTTTTTTTCTTTTTTAAAAATGAATTACAAGGGCGATAACTCCGTCGGAGTTTTCTGGTTATTCAACGACCTTCCGTTAAAGGTACTAATAAATTTCGTAATTGCTTTTAGCATCCAAATAGAAAAACATGCCGATCAAAATATTATTAATAAATCATCAGTGTTACTACTTAAATTAGTCAGTAGCAGTACATGCCTTTTAGGCGCAAGGAAGCGAATCCCGAATATATTAGTTTTAGTTTGATCGGGGAACAAAAAAAACTCTCCTTGATATTTATATAAAACACTGCTGTGTCATTATGACGCAAACCATAATTTCAAATATAGCAGATGCAATGATTTTAATTCAGTGCATGCATAATTTCATTAACTTATGCAACGGTTGTAAGTAAGTTTATGCATATATTCAAATATCCCATATTCGATGGTTTGAATTAGTTTATGTATACGAGTATATTCAAATATCCCATATTCAATGAGTTTAATTAGTTTATGTATATATTCAAATATCCCATATTAAATGGGTTTAATTAAGTTTATGTATATATTCAAATATCCCATATTCAATGAGTTTAATTAGTTTATGTATATATTCAAATATCCCATATTAAATGGGTTTAATTAAGTTTATGTATATATTCAAATATCCCATATTAAATGGGTTTAATTAGTTTATGTATATATTCAAATATAGTCTGCCATAACCGCAGGTAATTGTTCCTCCCGGACCGGTCGATAATAAATTGATCCTTATGAAGCAAAAATTTGTTCGCAGATTACAACAAGGTCTGTTCCCGCTGTAAATTGGATCGCCTATAACCTCGTTGTATTATTAGCCTAAAGGAGGACGACCGTTATTGCTTCGAGCCAGGAAGTTCACTTCTGGCAAACTGCTTCCCAACGCCTTTGGTCGGGAGTGAGTTGGTCTCCCGCTATAACAAGCCCCGAGTCCATGGCTAAAGAAGAAAAGAAAAATAATCTTTGACACAGAGTACCTGTGGTCCGTCCGTCTCCTGCACCTTTTCATTAGATTGTTCGCCACTCGTACTAGCAGCATGGACAGCGATTACGCCTTTAAGCGCTGGTTAGAAACAAGGTTTATCGTCTGCCTTGGGGAGCAATGCTTTTTCTTTGTTTTTTTCTTTGCAACATCCTCACTCGAATGTGTGGAAAGGAACTCAGAAAAGACATATACTGTTCCGAACTATCAAACGCCCGGTCAGACTTTGAGTTTAACGACACTTTACTGTCAAAAAAAATTCAACTAGAGGTTCCGGAAAAGTTCACTTGGCCACGCCATCAAAATACCCGTCGAGACCTTGAAAGTATAGAATCAACCGCGACACTATTTTGGATGTACAAAAACATGATCCGACTCGCCGATTCCAAACACTTCACTACTGCAACGGATCGCCGTGTGAAAACCGTATGGGAGCATTTATTCTTAATAATTCGTCGTGAACTTAATCGGGCAGCAATGGTTTTGTATATTCTTGCTTCCTCCGAATTTAATCACAAGTTCCGATAACATTTCACCACAATCAACTCTCATACCGCATGATTTCAAACTTTTCTCCAAATCGTCAGGTTTTAATCACATACACTTTAGGGCACCAAAACCAACAGTCTTAATTCAAGCATTTTGATGAAAACTTTTTTTTTTAATTTTTTTTTCTTGCGGATTCATCCCGATCACACTTCCGTTCCTCCAAAACTCACTCCCGAATCAAATCTCCTCTAAAAATTATTGACGCTTTATCGTCACCGCGAAAAACATCTTTTTCATTTCCATCGCACAACCGATCGCCCTCACAATTCAATTCCAACTCCCTATCTCCCAACACCCAAACGCAACCCATCTCGGCACACAATTTTCTCGCGATTTCATATCGTCCAGGTTCCAAGAATTTTCTCGGAAACTTCTCGTGTGTGTTTGGCCGACTGAACGTTTTCCCACGTTCAGTATTAGCGACATTCCGTAGATGGGGTCCGAGCATTGAATCTATGTTGTTGTTAGTGGGTTATTTTCCATGCCGCCACAGAAAACATCGTTGTGAGATTTTGAGTCGCAGTGGTTCCAATTTTCACCCAAATTCAACAACAACAATTCCAGAGTTCCGAGCTCATTGCTAGTAATTAATATTAGCTGGGAATGAACTCCGGAAATACCAAAGTCTTGTTGTTATTGGATTTGGTAGAATTTCCGAGCCGATGCCGTTTTGATAATGATTATGGGGAAAATTGAATATGGGTGGTTAAAGAGACATATGCATGTTGAGATGCATATGTGAATTAGGGTATTTATGCATGTTGAAATTGCATATTATAATATGGGGACATATGCATTTTGAGTTGCATATGCAAATTAAAGAATATATGCATATGAAATTTGCATATTAGGATATGGGGACATATGCATTTTGAGTTGCATATGCGAATCGGGGCAGGTATGCACATGGAATTTGCCTAGGTGCCTAAGGGTACCTCTACACATGATCATGCACAGGGCGATCACATGTCGCCGAAAGGATTCTGGTAGGCGGATGCTACATATCCGACTCTGAATTGCTGGCTTGATTACTAAAAAATTCACCTTTCCACCATGTGCCGAAAGTGCTTAACAGCCAAATAAACAGCGAGTAGCTCACGATCGTACGTCGCATATTTGGTTCCTGATTCGCTCAATTTTTTCGAGAAAAGTTCCAAGGGCTGCCATTCTCCATTAACAAACTTTTGAATTTAGGCACCAACAGCGAAACTAGAAGCATCGGTAAATATTTCTAAGGGTGCTTCCACTTGCGGGTGTGCGAGCAAAGTAGCTCGTGCCAGGCTCTGTTTGCAATTTTCAAAAGCGCCAATAGTTTCTGGAGTCCAATTGATACTCGCTGACGATTTAATATTGCCTTGAAGGAATTTATTTAGAAGTGACTGCTCGTCGGCTGCTTTGGACAAGAACCTTCGAAAAAAATTAATCATGCCTAGAAATTGTCGAAGCTTCTTAACCGTATCCGGACGAGGATATTCTTGTATGGCCTGGACTTTTTCAGGAACAAGACGAGTACCTTCTTTTGACACTAAAAAGCCGAGAAATTTACCTTCAGGCTGGCCGAAAATGCATTTTGAGGGATTTATTACTATGCCAAATTTATTGAGTCGCTCAAATAATTCTTTCAGATGGCTCATGTGCTCTTCCATTGTAGTTGATGCGACTATAATGTCATCAATGTATGTATAACAAAACTCAAGACCCTGCAGGATCTCGTCCATAAATCGCTGGAAAGTCTGAGCCGCATTACGTAGTCCAAACGTCATATATAAGAATTCAAAGAGCCCGAAAGGCGTCGTGATCGCGGTTTTTTGAATGTCGTTTTTGGCCATTGAAATTTGGTTGTAGACACGAGTCAAGTCGACAGTGGAAAAAATGGTTTTTCCATGAAGGAAATGGGCATAATTCTGAATATGCTTTACCGGATACCTATCTGGGCATGTCCTAGCGTTAAATGCGCGATAATCACCACACAATCGGCATTCGTACCCCTTTTTCGGAACCATGTGGAGCGGTGATGCCCATGAGTTCTGTGACGCACGAGCGATTCCCAGCTGTACCATCATTTGAAACTCCTTTTTCGCTATCGTAAGCTTATTTGGAGCAAGTCTTCTAGGTTTTTGGACAACGGGTGGGCCAGGGGTGGTTACAATGTGATGCTTGGTTGAGTGATTAATATTGTGACTTAACAACCCGCTGGGATGTGTAATTCCCGGATATTTCGAGAGAAAATTGTGAAAAATGCGAATGAAGTGATATATTGGCATTTACAAGGCATCTATTTCTCACGTCTACTAACAACTCGTAATATGCGAGAAATTCAGCCCCAATTATGGCTTTGGTAACGTCGGCAACGACGAAACGCCACGCCAAAGTTTGCCTTAAACCGAGATTAATTAACATATTGAGCGTGCCGAAGGTTGCGATTGTAGTGCCGTTTGCAGCTGTTAGCTGATATTCAGCCTTCACCCGTGGTCGAGGGAGAATTGGATGTGGAACGACACACAGATCGGGACCGGTGTCAACAAGAAATTTCATATTAAAATCCAAATCGGTTATAAATAGCCGACTAGAAATTGGGCTAAAAGTGTCGGCCGCCATCAACGACTGCCCTGCTAGTTTTCCGCATTATGAATGAATGTGCAAGGTTTAATGCATCTATTGGCTTTTTCGCCGTAGCGCCAATTATACCAACACACTGAGCTACGCCTGGCACGGTTCGGTAAATTAGGACGCGAGCGGGACACAGAACGTGCGCGTGCACGGTTGTGCTTCGCTACTTCAATAGACGTGAGTGATTGCAAAACTGACGCCACTGTTTTCTCTAAACTATCCACTCTTGCACATACATATATTATTTAAAACATTTGACGTACCTGATGTTGTTTCCGCAATGACGCCAAACTGGCCATACGCTTCTGCTACCGAATCGGCATTCTCTGCTCGCTTTTCCAATGGTAAATCTTTATGCGCTGCGAGTAACGCTTGCATGTGGCTTGTCAAGCGATCAAGCCATAAGGTCTGCAACACGCTCTCTGAAAAGTTCCTGCCGGCAAGATTCTGCAGATGCCGCAGAAATTGTGTTGGCTTGCGATCACCAAGCGGTTCGTTTTCTAGCAGACGCCAAGTATTGTGCTCCTTCGACGCTCCCATCCGCTTAATTAGCTCTGCCTTAAACATATCGTATGAGCGCTCTGTCTTAGGGCGTAGCAGAACAGCGCGTACTTCGATTGTATAATGCTGATCTAATGCACTGTGCGCGTAATTGAATTTAGTTTGATCGCGTCTTTTTCCAGACGCCTCAAAAGCGCCTTCAAGCAAAATAAACCACAGCTCCGGATCCGATGTAATGAATGGTGGTAGGTATACCCACTCGGTCGACTGCAATTCCGCCAGAAAATGGTGCTTCGTTGGCTTGTATACTTTGTGACGCCGCTCCTGATTCTTGCGCGTCGCTGCTTGGTGAATCAACCATCTTCAATTATGGTTATTCGTAAACAAACTCGTTCGGGGTCACCACTATAGAGTATGTATGAAGGGGATAATAAAATGCAAACAGTTGATTTCATTACTCTACAAATATATTTCTTAAACTATGAAAAATTATAAATTTAGACTAGGCGTCTGTATCCGACAACGGCTGATGATCGAGAGAGCTCTTCTTCACGCTTCTACGTTAATCTCCCTGAGATTATGGCTCGTCGTTTATCGCTGCTGCTGGTGGTAAACCTGACGATGCTGCCACAACACACTACATCTCAGCTGACTGCATGATTGTTTAAGTCAAGACAAGACCCAGGTATGTTTTGGTTTGAACGCACCATCCATTTAGCGATTTGTTTTCTATTTCCAGCTTATTATCAAACACCACCCAAAACAGGCTTTGTAATGCATTGAATTGTTGCATGTTTAATTGCATTGCGGCATATTCACTAACTTGAGTGCAGCTGATTTGCAACAGTACTTGCATCAGCTTCGTTATCAAGCCAGTGAACAAAAAACGTAATGAGTGCTGACTGCGCTGTTGCTATCGTTATCCCCCTCTTTCTTTCTTCTGGCGCTTTATCTATCTGATCGTACGCAACAAAATTTCCATAATGCTTCGTTATCGCCGCTGTTAACGTCGTCTTCCCATGATCCACATGTAAATGTGGGAACAATAGGACATGTGGATCATGGGAAGACGACGTTAACAGAGGCGATAACGAAGCATTATGGAAATTTTGTAGCGTACGATCAGATAGATAAAGCGCCAGAAGAAAGAAAGAGGAGGATAACGATAGTATCGTATCAGACGGAAAAAAGGCATGCATACGTTGATTGTCCTGGACACGCTGACTATGTAAAGAACATGATAGTAGGTGCAGCACAGATGGATGCCTATCACATAGGGACACTGCTATTGTCTACTTTGCCACGCAATGTTGCACCAAGTGTTGGTACAAAAACCTATTTTTATGCATAATTCGTGTCCATTCTGGCCATTTATGAAAACAAACCCGGTATAGGATTGTCCGTTTTGATATAATAGATAAGAATAACATTACCAACAAGATACAAATGGGACATCAAGTTTTAGAGCACTAACTATGGTTCTTGAGTAGATACAATGAAGTATATCGGGAATATAGTGTCATTATATAGACCACAATCAATAATATGTAGAAGTGTATCATATTTTACCATCCACGGCGGTATTAATATCAATAATTAAGCAGGATATATGGAAAATTTGAAGTGCAATAAGAGTCATAGTGGGGTACCACAAGGTTCTATTATTGATCCAATTCTGAGTAACATATTACTCGATCGGTTTTACTACCCTGTAATTTGGATTCTAAAAAATGACGATAAGTTTAAGTGTGAATCAAGAACCAAAAATGTGTACTTGAGATTCATTTATTCACCCGAATTGATCGTCATCACTGACCTTTATTATGTGAATCTCAATTTCGGCCGGGCATCATCGTTGCGTTGACTGAATCTTATCGCCCGCCGCTAATAAAGCATTAACATTCGCTTGCATATGCTCGCTGGCCTTGATTAATGATATTGAATTACCAGGCTATCGTCGCGGAATGAAATCAACAACTATGGATTTTTGCTGAGTTAGCGTCTGGTAGGAGATTTGGTGACGATTTTGGCACGGAAAATATGATGATACAGGGCTGAAATTTGCACGTTACAGTGTACAAAATATATTTACATATAGAATTTCAAACAACATGTAATGTCGAACATTGTGCATGAACATTTAATTTTGTATCATTTATAAAACACATTCGTTATTTGGTGCAGGCCGCCCACTTATCTCCGAGTATTTTTCAATATATCGTAAATTAATGGGGAAAATTCAATTGATCTTACCATCACTTCTGTCGCTCGAATCCACCCCAAACCTACAATAGCTTAGCTTGATGGTCTTGCTCCGAAAATTTCATCCATTTCTGCATAGAAACAAAATGATGCACCCGCAGCTCCACGAATTTATTGTTTTTCTTGCATCTATAGTACGTTTCCTTCAAATGCTTCATTTCAATTTGCATTTTGGCTGCACTTTTTATATTCTCACACTCTCGCATTTTCGGCTCTATATACCGATAAATGTCGAAGTGCTTGTGGCGTTTTCCATCCATTAGTTCCACAATTTTGTGTTCAACACAAAGGCTCTGAAAGTGCTTTGTTTCATCCACACTCCAAATTCACACCTGAGAAATGCAAGAAATCATAGTAAGTTGGCAAATAAAGATATAAATACAAATTTTTACTTACGACTGTGGGTGTTGCTCAAATAAGCACTCAACAATTTCATCTTGTCGGTTCTCAATTTTGTTACTATAAAGAACAACTAGCAATAATACACCGATACACTGTGTTTTCTGAAAAAAATGTATGCAACCTAATTAATTAGTATCATTAAACTTTTGATTTATTAATTTAAGTTTATTAATTTTAAAACATTATATCACTCACTTGCACTTCGAACAAAGCACGTGTTTTATCTCGGAAAAGTATTCCTGCACCTATTTTTGCATCTTTCGCTAGAACACCAATCCTCACCGACAAGAGATCAAGGAATGTCATATTTTTTCCCTGACTGAACTTTTCGCCAAAGCGTAAAGACTAGATAGCTTGGAAATAACTATATTTTGCCGATCGCAGAAAAGGATGGAGGATAAAGAGTTTACCATCCGCTGGTACCTGAAAAGAGATCAAAACAAATAAGTACACTTTATTATAGCCAAAGGTGAGATAAGCTTATTCTGAAATGATTGGTAAGAATGTGTGTATCTACGTAGGTGATAGGTGAACACGTGTTGCGGTGCATGTCATTCAACCAAGAAACAGTAAGCGCAGTGAACATTCAAAAGCAATCTCTGAACAGAGAATTTTAAGGAAATGAAATAAGCGTATACATATGCGAAATCTAGTAAAGCAATTATATGCCTCATCATTCGGGTTGATTGCTGCTTCTCGCCGGGAGTTGTTCTGCTTGTTCGTGGCTGCTTTTCGGATCAAAAAGGCGGTCAGCTTAGGCCAATGACAGACAGTTCGGTTTCACCGAAGCGTTTAACGCTTCGGTTTGGCGCGTCGGCTGCCACACACAGCGGTTCTCAGAAGCGATTATCGAGTCGATTTAGTTATAAATTACGTCAGAGTATCATATTTTCCTTCCCCTATCCCATGCATTCGTCAATGCATCCAGAAAATTTCAGCTCGATCGGACTACGCAGCAATGAACTCATCGCAAAACGCTCGAAAAACGAGTCGGTGGGTCATTTCTCTCATCAACCGACGCGATTCCGAAATCGAGAGGCGGTTCGCACCGCGGTGTGTGTCATCACAATGCTAAAGTAATGTACGACTATACCGACTCGGTTTTCCTCTCGGGAAACGCCTCGCAAAAACCGCTCTGTCTGTCATTGGCCTTAAAGACGTCCTGTTTGCGGTGGTTGGGATGCTTATGATATCTTCCTTCGCTACTAAAGGGCCTCTTTTGATGTTCGCACCAGATTGAGCTTTATTCCTTCTACGGTTTATTTGCGTCGTCAATTCACTTTTGTTCGCGATTAGTTTGCTGATCGATCCACTTATCAACTTATGTAATTAAAACGCGTGAAAGCAACCCACGCTGGGCGCCAGTTAATTTATGACGACGAGAATTGACTAAAAAAAATACTTTGTTGAATTCACACAGGGTCACTTCCCCGGTTTTTATTATTAGAAAATGGAAACACAACTCAACTCGTTCTTTTTAATTTCTAGCTTAAGTAAACTAAAACTGCTGATACGAATTTGTCTGCTCGCAACGCTGTTGAATATTTCCCCATGAAAATATGTTCTCATGGAAAGTGCAATACTGCACATTTGGTATGCTCGTGCAGGTGAGTTATCTAATTACATAAGTGTCTGGAATTCGTCGTTAACTTATATATATATATATATATATATATATATATATATATATATATATATATATATATATATATATATATATATACATATATATATATATATATATATATATATATATATACATATATATATATATATATATATATATATATATATATATATATATATATATATATACATATATATATATATATATATATATATATATATATATATATATATATATATATATATATACATATATATATATATATATATATATATATATATATATATATACATATATATATATATATATATATATATATATATATATATATATATATATATATATATATATATATATATATATATATATACATATATATATACATATATATATATATATATATATATATATATATATATATATATATATATATATATATATATATATACAGGGTTTCCCAATAAGCGTGATAGAATTCGAAATTGAAATAAAATACGGATATTTCGGCCAAAAATGGTGCGGAATAGCTTTTTTTGATGGAAAATTGTATGCCATTTATGATTTGAATAAAATATCATTCAAATTACCACCGCGACTTTTTTGCATTGGTGTATACGCTCACTCCGATTTTCGATGGCTCAGTGCACCATTTCCGCTGGAATGGCAGCAATAGTGGCTCGTATGTTGGCTTCAAGTTCATCAAGAGTTGCTGGTTTGTCGACATAAACTTTAGACTTAACATAGTCCCAAAGAAAATAATCCAATGATGTTAAGTCACACGATCTCGGTGGCCAGTTGTGAGGGCCATTTCGCGGTATTATCGAATCACCGAACTGTTCGCGCAATAAATCCATCGTAACTCTGGCTGTGTGGCATGTTGCACTACCTTGCTGAAAGAGAATGTCATCAACATCGATTTCATCAATTTCCGGGAAGAAAAATTCAGTCAATATTTTACGATAACGCTCGCTATTCACGGTAACTGTGCGACCCTGAGCATTTTTGAAAAAGTACGGAACGATAATGCCACCATACCATAATGCAGATTAAACCGTGAGTTTCTGTGGGTGTAATGGTGATTCGTGAATCATTTGTGGGTTTGACTCACACCAGTAACGGCAATTTTGTTTGTTTACATAACCGTTCAGCCAGAAATGCGTTTCATCCGAAAACACGATTTCTCTTGATTTCTGATTTTTCGTAAATTTTTCGAACTTCTTGATTTTTCGTAAAAAGTTTGGACAATTTCCAAACGTTGTGGAAGCGTGAATTTATTTATGATTAAATGGCAAATCTTACTAAACACAATTGACAGCTAATGTCAGATTATCAGAATACAAAATGGCCACTATGAGTTGTCAAAGCACTGTATATATTTTTTGCTTTAGGGGGAAAATCCACTTGGATACCAGGCCTAGGCCTCGGTTATGTCGGGCGTTAACCGACTAAAATTCCCCTCTTGCTCTTCGCCCCATCCCCACGGGACTGCCAATCGGTATTACTTCGTGGGCGGAGTCAGCTTTAGCTGGTCGCAGTTCTATTTTTTCTTCTTTCCTGGTTCTCCTTTCGAAGAATTGCGTGTATTTGCGCGATTGCTCTTGTCAGCTCGGTCCATGCTGCTTCAGATGCCAGCATCACGTCAACCAGATTTTCTGTCGAAATGACAGGTTCGTGTATCGTTGAAACTTGGCTCTGTGTCGGGAAACCCGCGTGCAATTGAAAAGAATGTGCTCCGGATCTTCTTCGGTCCCTCATATCGGGCAATTTGGAGAGACATCTACATCGAAGCGATGTAGGTACTTTCGGTTTGCACCATGTCCAGTTAGAAACTGTGTTAGATCGTATGTTACTTCTCCAAGTGGGCGTTTGATCCATTTTTGAATATCGGGGATGAGCTTGTAAGTCCATCTGCCAACTGGAACTTGTTCCCATCTTCTTTGCCATGCTTCCTCTGACCTTTGCTGCTCCATCTTTGTGTCGGCCTTTCTGTTGCCGAAGAGTCTCTGCATTTCGGCTGCGAGAATGTCAATTGGCATCATACTTGCTATCACATATGTCGCTTCTTCTGAAGTGGTCCTATATCGGCGAATAACCGTGAGGGCACTAAGTCGATAGACCAAACATATCTTCTTTTTATTATGCCTCACTGCTAACTGATGTGCCCACACTGGCGCTGCATAGAGTAGAATGGAACTTACAACTCTGGATATCAGGACTCTGCGATTTTGACTTGATCCTCCGATGTTAGGAAGCATCCTTGCTAGGGCTGCACTGACGTTAACGCCTTATTGCAGAAATGTTCGACGTGGGCTTTAAATTTAAGTCTACTGTCAATCATAACTCTCTAAAGATTCAGTTTTACGGTGGCTGCTAATCAATACCGCTTTCGTCTTAGATGCTGCCAGTTTCAGGCCTGTATTCTCTAGCTACTGTTTCGTGATGTATACCTCACCAAACCCAATTTTCGTTGCCTCCGATGGGAGCCTCAGATTAAGCACGTAATTGTACATTATGTTCCAAAGAAGAGGCCCCAATACGGATCCTTGTGGGACACTGGCTGTTACGTCATATGTCTTTGGTCCTTTTTCGGAATCATACTACAGTGGTCTGTCCCTCAAGTATTTTCATACTACCTTAGCAAAGTAAGAAGTAACTCTTAGCTGAAGTAGTTTCTCCACTATTCGGTTCCAATTCGCTGTGTTGAACGCGTTTTTAACGTCAAGTGTTATAAGTGCACAGTATTTGCGTGATGCTCCACGTGCTTCAATTGCGGTCCTTGCGAATTCCATTAGCGATCTGATGGCGTCTACTGCCAAACGCGCTTTGCAAAACCAGAATTGTCGATCCGACAGTCCACCATTGTTTTCCACAGCTGATATAAGTCTGTTGTGTATTAGACGTTCCAGAATTTTTCCCATCACATCCAGCAGGCAGATAGGACGGTATGATGTCAATTCGCTAACGGGTTTCTTAGGCTTTGGCAGCAAGACAAGCTTTTGTTTTTTCCAGCATCTTGGGAAAGTTTGTTCAGTCAAGCACGCATTGAACACACTTATAAATAAATCAGGCTTCATTTCAACTGCGACTTTTAGGCATTTGTTGGTGATACCGTCCAACCCCAGTGCTTTATTGTCCTTGAGCCGACTGCAAACCTCCAATAGTTCCACTTCAGTCACTGGGGGTATCTCACTCACGGATCCTTGCGGGACTGTTCGAAAGTTTTCGTGTTGACGGGGAAAGAGTGTGCTAACGATCTTCTCGAGGAGAGCAGGGCAGCTTACTTGTGGTGATCTCAAACACTTAATACTTAATACGAGTTGACCCCTTTTTCTCGCTTGTTGGTATTCTTGCTGAAGCACCTCATAGTTAGGTCAGTTTACGCCGCGTTGGCTTTTTCTCTTTGCCTTCAGGCACACGGTGCGAAGTTTGCTTAGCTCCTCCGTCCACCAGTAGTTTGGCCTGTGATATGACACCGGGTGTCGCCTCGGCATTGAAGCATCACACGCACGCGTTGTCAGCTCGATTACCTTTCCAGCCTTCTTCGCAGCTGTTCCTCGAGGTACGTCGCTTTGCAAAAACATTTCCGTGAATGTTATTTCGTTGAATTTGCGGGCTGACCAACCTCTACCAACAGTCTTGGCTTTTCGCTGAGATCGAATATCTAGCCTGTGTCCGGTTTCGAATATGATGGATTGGTGATCGTTGTGTGTTGAAACGCAATACCGCAGGGAACGCTTGAAGGTTTGCCCGACCACAGCCGTAGACGGTCGTGGGAAAAAAAACCGTCACTCGTTCGATTCCTGTGCGTTCTCTCGGCTATGGAACGAGACGTAGCCTCACGGATAAGCGAGGGAAAATGTATTTTTTTTTTTCTTTAAAAGCAAAACAAACAATCTAACACTAAAGAGAGTCAATTTTCTTTCCCTTAATACAGACAATAAAATCACCAACGATTCATTTGGTACATAATATAATTACGAACAAAAATCAATATTTAAACAATATAATGTAAATAAAACAAACTACCTGTGGGGGCCCCCGCTTGAAGAAAATAGGCTTCTCCGCTGATTCGTTTCGTACGATAACAACACCAATTCCGTTCTTCGAACGTATTCTTCCAGAATTCTTTTCGCTCACAACTTTGCTAATACAACTCTGCTAATCTTCTTTCGTTTTCTCCAAAACCCGTTCTTAACGAACACTCCTCTACGGTTACATGCCAACTCGAGTTCTCTAACTCAACTCCACTGAAAACTAACTTGTTTTTTCTAGTTCAGTTTTTCACAACTGTCTTTTTTTAGCTTACTGAATTTACAATAAATTTTCACTATACAAACATCAAAGTATTAAAATGAATTTGGCAACAACATTAGTAATAAACATTTATTTTGTTTCAAACAAACCGTTGGTGAAATAAAACAAACTAAATCAGGAATCGGACCAAAAGTGACTCTCCTCTAAATTTACCGTTTAAAAACATTCCCCAAACGTCTAATCCGTAAAAGTGTATAGTGTTCTGATACCCGCCATACTATATCTGCTGCAATTGATGGACTCGCGAACGTAAGATCAATAATTGAGCTCAACACTCGGCTTCGAAAAGTAGGTATGCTGCCGCTATTAATTAACACTACGTCCAACTGAGAGAAAGCTTCCATAAGGACGCGGCCTCGAGCGTTAGTGCTTCGGCTGCCCCACTCGGTTGCCCATGAATTGAAATCGCCAGCTATAATGTCCGGTGTATGTTGTTTTGCATTTATTACCAGCCTATCCAGTAGGTGTTGAAACTGGTTAATAGTCGAGCTTCAAGAGGCATAGCAGCTGTACACGTAACATCCTCTTATCTTAACCCACACAAAACCGTCCACACTCTCGGTCATGGTTTCTTGGAATGACGTTCTTCCGAAAACCCAGATTGCCGCCCGGCTGGTTTTATCTCGAACCAATATATGTTCACGCAGGTTTCTGTATTGTTCACTCACTATGGCTACAACTATCTTCATTTCATTAATATTTTGGGAGAGCAGTTCTTGGGCTGCCGCACAGTGCTTGAGATTTAACTGGATGAATCTCATTTTCGGTTTATGAGCGCTCTTCTAAAAACTGGGCATCGACTTCTTCCAGCAACGTGCTTAGAATCACCCTCCTTTGTGTGACCACAGAAGAAGCATTTTGGGTCCTTCGTGCACTTCTTTACAAAGTTCCCTTTTCCACCGCATCGTCGACACATTTTAGATCGGTCATGTTCGCTTTTGCACGCTTTAGCGAAGTGACCATACTCCAAGCACTTAAAGCATAGTTTTAGTTGAATTTGCGCCCTCAGTCGACAAATCACCCATCCGATTTGTCCCTTTCCCGCTGCTAGCAACTCATTCGCCTGCACTATAAGGAGACAAATTGTGGCCGCTTGAGCACCGTCATACGTCTTCCTCAGCGCTATGACAGCATCTTCCCTCAAATCGTTGAAGTTAAACTGTCGCACTAAAGCCGCACGGATATCTTCCTTTATGGTGATTTGGTCAAGATCTCTTACTTCCACTTTGGTCAGATCACACTTAGCTTTGGCGTCAGCTTTCATATCTAGCGCTTTTTTCATTTTAAAGTGACTTCTGTTGCCGATGACTTCATCTGAAGCAGTAGTTCTCCTTTTTGAGTTTGACGAATGCGGGTCACATTTCCGCCTACCTCCTTCAAATTCATATCAGCCTTCATCTGGCGCAGAATCTCGGCATATGTCGCTTCGCCCTTGGTGGAAATTATCATCATGGTGGAAATTATCATCATGACATCCGGCCGCTTTCGCCTTGCAGGTGGTTTTTTCCTCGTAACCTTAGTCCAGGTGTCAGCACTCGTACTTTCCGCAGGTTTCACTGCCGCTGGAAGCTTATTCGGCGTCCTATTCATCGGTCTCTTCGGAGTTTGAACAAGTTATTGTGGTTCGTCTCCAACTTCTCGATGCCGCTTTTGATTTACAGTGCCGGATATCTTTGATATTCTTATGTTGCTACCACTGCGTTCTGCCTTTTCTTCGCTGGCAAGGTTGCTAACCTTCTGGTGTCGGTGTAACTTGCGTAGTTGCATCCGATCTTCCAGAGTTTCTCCTATCAATTTCTACGCGAGCCTTATGATAAGTAGCTCGAATGGCTCTGATCTGGTCCCTTATTGAATGGGGCAAGTTTGTTCGTGTTTTTGTAAAATCAGCTAGCGTTGTAATCATTTCACCCAATTAAATGAACGCATCTTGTTCCGCCTCCGACGCTACCGAGATCATCTGTTGAGTGTGGCTTTTAGGCGCTTGCAGACTTCCTCCGAGTTCACTTGCTGGTCTAGGAGGTATACGTAGCACCAGTGATTTCCTCCGAAATGGGTTCTCCCCTTCAGTAATTGGTTTCCTTGTAGATATATCTGTTATGGAAGCCAAGTTGACCACCTCCAGAATATTGCAGTCGCTGGATATCGACGACCGGGAGCCTGCTTGATCACTCCGCTTTGCCGCCGGTACTAGGCATCCGTTTCCCTGCACCGTAAGCTTACTCCTAGACTCATCTTCCATGTTTGGTTTTTTATTCAGGGTTCCTTCCCATAGCGTTTTACCTACCGCCAGGATATATGGTTACATGATCATGCTATATTTCGTCATGACATAGCGAAGATCATTGGCACTCAGGTATTTATGGAAACGCATGTCGCCCCCTGAGACTCGCCCTTCCCTGCCGACCATTGTCCGCGACTACTTATTGGTTATTCACAGTAAACCTTCATAGAGGGTCTTCCCCTATCCACAACCTTGGGGACGCGTTCGGTTCCCTGGTCTGAGGACACTGTTGAAAACTCAACAACCGAATATATATATATATATATATATATATATATATATATATATATATATATATATATACATATATATATATATATATATATATATATATATATATATATATATATATATATATATATATATATCTATATATATCTATATATATATATATATATATATATATATATATATATATATATATATATATATATATATATATATCAGGTAGTTTCATACCAAATGTCGGATTTCCTGACAGTCTTAAAAGTGATCCCATGGTGAACAGAGTTGTTTGGTTAAATTCAAAATAAGTTTTGTGTTTGAAAACAGAGGTAAATACCTTTCTTTTAGTGCCTAATTTATTACCCGTGTGGTTTCCTATATCTGTCCTTTTCGCTCTTATAGACATGTTTACAGTAAGAGACATTCGGGTCCTTTACCTGTTTATGTTTAAAAAAGGACAAAATGCAGCTGCAGCGACGAAAGAAATTAATCAGGTGTTAGGACCAGATACCTGCAACGAACGCACAGTGCAACGATGGTTTGCCAATTTCTGAGAAGGAAATATTGGCTTGGACAACCAACCGCGTGGTCAACAAGGTAGCAGTGTTAATGATGACGAACTGCGAGGAGAAGTTGAGAGGAATACATCGACAACTTTACAGTGCCTTGCTGATACCTTCAATGCATCGAAATCAACCATTAGTCGCTGTCTCAAAAATATTGGAAAAGTGAAAAAACTCAATCAATGGGTCCCACACGAATTGTCTGAAAGGAACAAAATGCTGAGAGTTGAAGTAGCCTCTTCACTGCTGATGCGACATAAAAAAGGACCATTTTTGAAGAAGATTGTGACTTGCGATAAAAAATGAATTCTCTATGATAATAGGAAGCGTTCAGGACAATGGTTCGATGGCGGAGAAGCACCTAGCCACCAAGCAAGAGCGGGACTGCACCCTAAGAAGGTCATGGTTACTGTTTGGTGGACTTCAGAAGGCGTCGTTCACTATTCGTTCTTGAATCCTGGTGAAACGATAACTGCAGAGACCTACTGTGCACAATTGGACGAAATGCACGCAAAATTGCGTTTAAAACAGCCTTCTCTGGTGAATAGGCATGGACCAATTCTGTTACACGATAACGCACGACCGCATGTATCCAGTTTGACCATGCAAAAACTACAGGAGTTGCAGTACGAAGTTTAAGCTCACCCTCCATATTCTCCAGACCTGTCACCAACAGACTATCATCTTTTCCGGAGCCTGGGAAACTATTTACAAGAAAAGCGCTACTCCAACCAAAACGATGTAATTGCGTCCTTTGAAGAGTTTTTGGGGCAATAAAATATTATTTTTTTCAAAAAAGGAATTTTTCATTTGCCAACACGTTGCAACAAACAATAGACTCCAACGGTGAATATTTTGAGGAATAAAACCTTTTCATTTGAAAATAATCGAGTTTTTCTTAACCCTTCAAAATCCGACATTTGGTATGAAACTACCTGATATATATATATATATATATATATATATATATATATATATATATATATATATATATATATATATATATATATATATATGTATATATGTATATAGATATGTAAATAAAGAAAAACATAAATGAGGCAAAATCAAATTTGCCTCACCACTGACAATTTTATCAATGAAACCGTCTCAAGTTGTGCTTTCCCGGCATTGACAAATTGTATTTTTTTTTTGTTTCGTACGTCCAGTGTCAAGTACGTGCAGGATCGTAAGGGCAAGCCTCTACAGCTACTGAAATAAAACTGCGAGTAGTCACGTCGTTTTCTTTGAACATTAGGATGGTAATTTTAAGGCAGAGAAGGGCAATAATTGACAAATTAAGAACTGTGCACATCGATATTTCTGGGTTTTTGGATTAGCACTTGTTGTTTCATGTGTTTTTTTTATTTTTTTATATCCGGTTAATGAAAAGTTTAAATGCTTACAAATACGCGCATATAAATTTAAATGTAATGAAAATGATTTATAATTTCTTAGATTTTTTGGTTTTGTTGAAGGGAAATTTCTTTTGTTTTCACTTTTATATGTTTGTTAATTAAGGATTTGGTGATGTAATTGATTAGCGACAATATTTCAGCTTGCTGAAAGTTTGAAACGTATGTATTTACATGTGTCAAAATTGTTTTATTGTGAGAATTGAGTGGCATGGGATAGAGATATGCTCATATTATTGTTTTATTGTTTTTTCATATTAATTGTCGTTTAAATCAACTTTTGTTTGATAGTCGTTCAAAGTAAATATAATTGATCGGTTATTAGTAAGGAAGTTTTCTCGAAGCTGCCCTTAGAAAACATTAAAAATTAAAATCATCAGAGCTGGCATATAAGATACCATTAGAGCTGCCGGGAGAGTTAATCATTCATTCATGTGGAATGGTACTTTAAAAATAGTTGGTAATGCGTTAGTTATACAGTTGAGAAACTATTTTGCTTGCCATGCATATTTCTCCCTTCTATTCCTAATAACTATTAGTGGCATAAGCAAATTTAATTTAATTGAAAAACCTATATGGTGCGCTTCCGTCATAATCGATGTCATTATCACATAATCTTGCAATTAAGCTTACTATTGTCTAGCGCGCCAGGGCTTGCTACTCAGAAGCCCCTGAAAAACAAAAGATTTTTTCAATATAATGAATCATCAACAAACATTTGATATTAGGAATATATATAATTTAGTGCTTAAATGAAACACCAATTCAAAAAATTCCACTAGTTTATTTAAACCGAGCCAAAACAAAATTATAAGGGCGACCTTGTTTTTTTTCACAAGTTTTTTTTAACAGATAGCAAAAATCTGTTTATAATTTTTTCGGTTAAGATATGGGTGAAACTTCTGGGCAAATGTTGAAATTTCTTCATTTTGAGGTAGTTAACCAGTTTACGAATTGTATAAATGGATTTCATAAACCTCATGGGCATAGCTAAGTTTTTCAACCTTTGTTTTTCACATACAGTGGTGGACAAAAGTTTTCACACATAGCCGTTTGTGAACTAAAACAAGTATTAAAACAAAGCCAACAGAAAATATTCATTTCATTATTTTGGGATAACAAGTATTCTTTCTTAAGCTATTATATGCCTTAAAAATTAATTTAAGGAAATAATATTTTATTCTGGAAAACAACAAAATATTTTGAATTGCACTTTTTTGCCCGGACAAAAGTTTTCACACAGTTTGTGATATTACATTAATTATAGTCATTTTGTTATATTTAATATTTCGTCGGAAGTCCTTTCTGTGTAATGACCTCTTTTAATCTCCTAGGCATCGACAACATAAGTTTTTTTCGTATAATCTGCCGTTAACTTTTGCCATTCTAATTGGAGCATTTCCTCTAAATGTGCCTTGCTGGAAATTGTATGTTTCCGCAAGCGTCGTTCTAATTCTTTCCACACATGCTCAATTGGATTGAGGTCCGCTGACTGTAGGGGAGTCGGTTCATTTTAACAGTATGAGCCGTATGTTTCGGATCGTTGTCATGCTGGAAATAAAATTGATCATCTAAGTTCAACTTTTCGGCACTCTTTTTCAAATTTTCCTTTAGAGTATTTAAGTAAAATTTTTGATCCATCATTTGCTCAATGTATACAAGCTCGCCAACACCTGAAGCAGCCATACAGCCCCAAACCATAACTCCTCCACCACCATGATTGACTGTACTAGTAATGTTCTTTGCATTTAACTCTGTGTTGAGTTTTCTCCATACCAGGGTTCTGCCGTCAGACTGAAATATATTATATTTACTCTCGTCAGAGAATAATACATTATTCCAGAAACCTTCAGGCTTATTTATCAAGTCTTTCGCGAATTGCAATCTCTTTTTTTATTTATTTTACTAATGAGAGGTTTTCGTCTAGGTACCCGTGCATTATATCCATTGCGATGAAGGAGTCTGCGTATGGTTTTGGGGTGAACATCTTTTTTAAAATTGACTTTCACTTGAGCTGCCACCTCCGATGATGTTGTTTTGGGTTGTTTCTTAATGATTCTTACAACCAGTATTTTTGAATTGTAATTCATTAATAAGATGTATAAACCAAAATAAATTGTATTTGACCAATCTGCGCTTCTTCCCTAGATGTTAGTTTTCGTGGGCGTCCTTTTCGTGGAGTACTTTCGAATTCTGCGTGGTTTTTATAACGTTTTATAATACTGCAAATTGTTAACCGACTTCTACCCATTATATTTCCCATTTCTCCATACGATTTATTTTGTTTGAATAAATTCAAAATTATTTTACGTTCTTCTTGCGTAGTTTCCTTCTGCCTACGCGACATGATCACTACTTTAATGACTTTACAGATAAACCATACACGCAAATACATATTACCTCCAGTCAAATTTTTAACGGGACTTTCCAGTTAAATTATCAACATGAGTCTTGCCAGCATTCCAACTAACTTGAGTTTTAGAAAAAGTTTATTTTGAAGTGTTTTAAAACAAGTATCTTTACATGAAATTTCAATTTTCCAAAATTGAATTGTAATATTCTTGGGAATTGGCGGGAAAAAATGAAATTATTTTACGAACATCGTTTTTTTTTATCAGTCATGCCTTTCACTGTTGCCTTTTTCAGTTGATAATTTTTCAGATCATCCAATCTCTTTCCTGAAAAGAACCCGAGAACTTTATTATAAAAATCTTTTTTATTTTATTGGTATAAAATTGAGGATCAAACTACCGCGTTTCCATACACAAAATTTCTCGAATGGAGCGTCGTCGAAACTCCTTTTGTAACAACTGAAACAACGAAGTTTAGATTACAACTTAACCTAATTTATTGGCCAGAAGTATAAATGTATAAAAGTATGATCTACTACTAGCGCTCGTATTTTACGTCCGCACACGAGGACGATCCGCTGAAGAAGAAGGAGTAGCTGTCAATCTTCCTTTCTCATCGACCTATTCGAGTCTCGACAAAGGCTATGTTTACATGTTGTGGGACCGGTTGAAGGTTGTGTTTCAAATAAGTGCGGTCATGATTGTGCGGTCGTTACACTTTTCAATTCCACAAACCCAGGAGTTGTGATTTTAATCCAGATAGCGGTTGAAATTGCAAGCTTCGTTGTGTTCAGGAACAATTCAGCGCCGTCTTTAAAATCGTTGAAGTTTTCCATCTCCACGATTTTGAAAGGTACTCGTCTGGCTTTGCTCGTATAGGATGGCCTTTCTCTTCTTTTTTTCTATAAGAGGGGAAAATCACGGTCGCAGTCTAAAAAGCTGTGCCCTGAAACTAAAAATTTATGCTCGACGGTCCTCAGAAGGCCAAGATTAATCATGAGCATGTATGCGAACAGGACAATTTTGTTTTTGTTTTGCCCACAACAATTGTCACTCCAAATGACGAGATTCTTCGAGTGATGGAAAGAGCTGACGTTGTTGACCAGGTTGAAAAGGCAACTGGCAATTTCGGATGATCCTCGCCCTCCGTTCGATTCATTCCAGAGGCACATGAATGCTGCATCTGACGGGCTCACGTGTGCACAAAAGTTATAGCACGAAAGCTGCCTCAGGTAGTACATTTCTGAGTGCGTCAAGGTCGGGGCGGAAAAGACCTGCTGAAGATCGATCGATAAGCATGTAAAATCTCCATCTCCAAGCTTATCGATTTTCATGCACGATCGTGCTTTGGCTGCTTTTTCATAATGGTCTGCAAGCTAGGCTTTTGCCGTCTGGCAAAAGACTTTGTCCTTGACATTGTTCTTTATCGTGCTGGAAATTCGATCACAGGCTGTGCAGGTGTCAACACGAAGGGCATGAAAGGACCAATTCAGGAATTCCTTTTTGAAAACTTTCATATAATAGTCCAGGGAAACTTGCACGTCTGGAAATTTTTACAGTATCGATATCATTTGTCTAGAGGAAGAGTTATTAGGTCCAGATGAATGTGATCAAAATGGCTGTTAGGTACGTCTATTATAGTTGGTGTTCTTTGATTGTGTCGGTAAGTCTTGGCTCGTTGACAGGAGAGACATGTGCGGGACCATTCTAATATATCTTTCCGGATGCCTGGTCAAATGAATTGCTCTCTTATTTGTTGTAGAGTGGATCGTCCGCTAGGATGGGATAGACCGTATATCGCATGAAAAGCTTGTTGTCGTACAGAGCTTGGAACGTAGGGCCGGACTTGGCCTGTAGATATGTCGCAATATATTGTAGAATTTCCGATGTTGCGCTTTTGCAAATGCAGAGATGGGATGCTAGTTAATAACTGTTGCAACTCCGTGCCATTAGCTTGCGCTGCTGCTAATGTCTCTGCATCAATAGATGTGGGCATAGTAATCTCGTATGTCCCGGATAAGGCATAAGCTACAGGGTTATCTTGACTGCTGATGTGAATAATTTCAGTGGAGAACTGTGCAATAAAATCCAAATGGCGCAGTTGTTTTGGTGAAGCTTCATCAAGACGTTGTGAAAAAGCGTGAACGAGCGGTTTATGAACCGTTTTTATTATAAAGTTTTGGCCTTCCAAAATGTGTCGAAAAAATCTGATGGCAGCATAGATAGCGAGAAATTCTCGATCATATGCCCTATAATTTGTTCCAGCGTTGCTGAGTTTTCTTGAAAAAAATCCCAATGGAGCCCATTGATTATCAGATAGTTGTTCTAGATAAGCTCCTATAGCGGCGTGGGAAGCATCGGTGACGAGTGCTAAGGGAGCCGCAGGATCGATGTGCGAAAGAAGGGCAGCTTCGGCGAGGTCATCCTTGCAAGCGTAGACTGCTTCAAGTGTTTCTGGTGTCCAGTGAATTGGCCGACGATCGCTTTTCTTTAAATCGCGCAGGAATCTGTTAAGTGGAGCTTGATGATGTGCTGCATGTGGAATGCATCGTCTGTAATAATTGATGGTGCCCAAAAATCTCCGAAGTTCTAGTATGTTTTTGGGTTGAGGATAATCTCTGATGACTGAAACTCGGTTTTCCGGTGGTTTACATCCATGTTTGTTGATTGTATGACCCAAGTAGTTCACTTGTGATTGTCCGAATTGACATTTGTCGAGATTGATCTGTAAACCATAATCTTGAAGGCGTTTCAGAATGAGTTTTAGATGAGTTGTATGCTCTTCCATGTCATGTGACATGACAACGATGTCATCGATATAGCAGAATGCAAATTCGAATTCTCTTAGCACGTTGTCCATGTACCTTTGAAAGGTTTGAGTCGCATTTCGCAACCCAAACGGCACTACTACGAGTTCAAATAAGCCAAAAGGCGTGCAAATGGCAGTTTTATGTATGTCTTCATTAGCCATAGGTATGTGGTAGTAGGCGCGGGTCATATCAATGGTTGAAAATACGGTTTTGTTGAATAGACGATCACCAATGTCGTGTATATGAGCAATAGGGTATTTGGCTGGAACTGTTTGCGCATTGAGTTTGCGATAATCACCGCACATACGCCAATCGCCAGATTTCTTTTTTACAAGATGTATGCGGGCTGTCCATGAACTTTTCGAAGGACGTAGTACACCCAGTTTGAGTAGTTCATTGACTTGGGTTTTTGCAGTTACAAGTTTTTCGCCTGTGATTCTTCTAGGGCGTTCGGCTGTCGGTGGCTCTGTTGTTTCAATATGGTGGACAACGGTGCTGTAAATCTTTGATTTTTGTTTGATACCTGTGGTGGTGTCGATAAATTCTTTCAATAAGTCAATGAAATTGTTATTATTGGTTATCGTAGATATTCCAAACACAGTTGCCAATGATACTACTCCTTTTGTGAAGCGAGCATCGTTTGCATCTATTAAGCATTTACGGCTCAAATCGATGAGAAGTCCATAAAAGAACAGAAAGTCTGCACCTATAATAGGTGTTTTGATTTTTGCCACAATGAAAGTCCATTGGTATGGTCGCTTGAGACCAAGATCGACAGTTAGAGTTCGTTGTCCGAACGTGATAATTTTAGTGTTATTTGCGGCAAAAAGATTAATGCGCGTAGGCACTGGTCGGTTATTGGCAAAAGAAATTGGAAGCACAGAGAGATCGGGTCCTGAATGGATCAAGAATTTTTTTTTGGAGTTAACATCAGTGATGTGTAGTCGATATTCTTTATGCTTCCTCATCTTTCTTACTCCTTATGCTTTGAGCATTCCATAGCAACATATTTAAAAATTTTGTCATATAAAAACTTACAGGCTAGCTTAACTAAAATATTGAATTCAAAAGCTTTCAAGTAACTCTTTGTGCTAGCAAGATCATTTCGTCAGCAGGTTATAGTTCCCCCGACGAATCAATACGTGGCAAACTAGAGCTTCTTGTTGGCTGAGAAGTGGATTGCTTTGCTACAGCTATGAATGAAAGCTTTTGACTTGAGCTTCGATTTGAGCTTCCATGTGAACTTATAATGGGGCTTGAATGTAGGCGTGCAAGATTCGGAAAATTGCCAACATTAAATTTCGGCTCTTCGCGTTTATTGAAATTAGATCTGGATTTCTTCCCCGCCAGACTCTTTTTTATTTCAATGTATTGCTTGCGCTTAATACATTGATCGTTATTTCTGGCATGAGCCGCACCACAATTAGAGCACTTGATCTTATGCGTCTCTGCTTCGGTAAGCGTTCATATCATACACATATATCATACACTTCATTGGTAACTGACAATGAGAGGCGTTCATATCATACACAGGCGTAAGCCTTCATATCATACACATATATCATACACTTCATTGGTAACTGACAATGAGAGGATCCATGCCCATACATTTGACACCTCCTACATTGTGTGGGGCCGTTTCTTTTGTTAGAGAACTAGCTCCATTTCACTAGGGTGTGCATGATTGATTTTATTTCTCTATACGCACTTAGCTTTGTTGCCTTCTCCCAGTAGAGGAGGTAATAAAAATCATAGCATGCTTGGGACTGCGACTTGAACTTTTTCACATCCAAGCAACCTAGCTTATAATCGCGCTGAAGAATGTTTTTAACAAATTCAGGCTGCAAGTCATGCAAACCTGATAAAACAATTTTAATGGGGTGGAGATCTGCTCTTTGATGCGTGAAAAAGTTAAGGCTTTTGCCGGTAATATGCTTCCGAACTGTTTCAAAGTCTTCAATTGTCTTGAGGAACAGTCTCCTACCTATTGACATCATTTTGATATCGAAATTTTCAATTTTTGCATCAAAGCGATGATGGAATCTCTCTGTAAATCGACGAATGTTATTGGAGAGGCTCTCACCTTTCTGTGCTCCTGGGTCTTATTTTGCGATGGACCGGAATCATCATCTGGCAAGTCAACTAGCAGCTGAAACTGGTTTGTTGATACCGTCTTTTCCGTATGGCACATTTTAAATTGGTCCCTTGATAATGGTCGTGCCGGGGAATCTTCCCGGCTACGAATCTTTCCCCTCCTGGGTTCCTGTCAACCTGAACCGCAACTTCACTTCATTTCAATTAAAATATAAAGTTTTGATAAATCAATAAAATAGAAAATGGAACTGTTTTTCGATGACAACTAAATTCTCTTGCGCGCGTGTTAGAAATACACTAGTGTTCGCTTTGAATGCTAACACGAGACTGATCTACCCGCAAGACTTAAGTTGGAAGTAACTCTTGCTTTTCTAGCATCTGGAACTAATTACAGAATGCTTCATATGCTTTTTCTTGTATCAAAATCCGCAATGTCAACTTTCATTCCTGAAGTTTGTGATGCTATCTTCACCGTATTAAAGGATTTTATAAAAATAAGTACAAAACTTTGAGTTAATGTTTTTTAAAATCATTAACTAAATATGTTACACTAGTATCAAAAATTGAAATATTTATTCATCAATTTCGAACTGCATCCCTGTACCATTCAAAGCATTCTGAAGGATATCAGATGTTATTCCCCCAACTGCTTTGCTTGCAGCTTCATTTCCTCTGGCAGACTACGCAGTTGCTTTGCTATCTGCTTGCCCATAATGTCACACTCATCCTCAACGATGGTAGTTGCACTTTAACAAGAACTAGTGGTAGCTAAGATTTTATTTAAATCTTGTAATTCTTTTACTGCAGCGCTTATTGTATTTGCGGGTTTTTTTGGTTGTCTTCTGTTGCCTGAAACAGAGTTGTGTTTCCTCTTGTTAAACTGATTGGGAGGAGAAAACGATTCAGCATCAGTCACATTTTTGGTATCGATATCTTCACTTTCAGCGTCCACGTGTTTTTCACTCGGGATTTCATTATCTGAAGTTCCTTGTATGGCAATGGATTTGGACCCGACAGACTGCAAACCAAAAAAAAACATAACAAATGAATACATCTTAGTGAACAAAATATATATCTAATTATAATGTTTTATTACTCCTGGTTCCTAATAAAGAAATATAAATGGAACTTCATGTTGTGTTGTGGAGCAATCGATGGAAAACACATAGTGATTAAAGCACCTAAAAAATCAGGGAGCCAATATTTCAATTATAAAGGGACGAACAATATTGTGCTTTTAGCCATAGTTGATCACTATTATTGCTTTGAGTACATTGATATTGGTTCCTATGAACGAAATGCTGATGGTAGTGTTTTTCAAGATAGTGACATATATGCATTGTTCGAAAATAATTTTCTTCTAAAAGGAGGAGTTCTTTATTTATTTATTTAAGTAATCCATTAACAGGCAAAAAGCCCAATTACAAATAGAATAGCTTAGTACTAAAAAATTGAGGAAATAAAGATATGAAAAATAAGAATCGAATGACAAAAAACTCTAGCGCACCTGAACCGCTAGAAACACTAATAGAAACACTAATAGAAGAATCGTGCAGGTTTTGAGTGCATATTCCACCACATGAGCTGCTTATTACGGCCAAACTGTTTCAAATGCCACGTTTTACTTTGGTCTCAAGAATGCATTATAACTCATATGGTAGAAGGTTTCAGATATTACCACTGGCATGGGTTTCAAAGTTTATGAAAGAAAAACACTTGTTAATTATATTCGTTATCAGTTGCTTATTTCACCAAACTTTGAAAGCAGCATCTCATATAACATCAATGAAGAAAATGCTCAGTGCCTGCAGCACTGTAACTGAAGTTGGTGTTTGGGGCTGCGATCCGAAAAATTTGCAGAACTTTGGGAATTGAAACATTGGTTATTTATTTTCATTGTAAATGTTTCCGGTATGAATACTAACTGTAAGCATTTATTGAGACAAAAGTAGCACAACCGACTCGTGCTGGCAACCTTCTGCCAGTATCAAAGCCAAGAATATATCACATCTGCTTCACGTTGTTATATTACATTCGAAGTTATAGGTGTATAAAGAAATTTAGGGTTACCTACAGGAAGTTTTTTCAAATAATCGAAAGCTTAATATTTGCTGTTTATTGTCACTACAATATCATTACCATTTGAAAATTCTACGATAAAACCGCTTAATAAAGATATTGCAATTAAACACAAGACCAACAATAGCTGGCAACCCTATCGTGGCTTTTCAACCAAATTTGGCCTGAATAATGCTTATAATAGGTTCCGTTAATTGTATGAAATTCGTATTGATTTCATGACTGCACTGGAAGCTATAGGGCAAAAAGTGTTATTTTCCTGAGCGAATTCTCAAAACCAAAGACACCAAAATTACCATGGCTGGCAGCACCAATCGAATTTTTCAACCAAATTTCTATCAAACAGAGTTTAGAGTAAGGTGCAGCTACTGCGTCAATTTCATGAAAATCTGGTTACTTATTCACATTTCATAGGGCAAAAAGCAGTTTTTTTTTCTTTGTAATTTTTCAAGATGGCACCACTGGCACAGAGTTGCCCCCAATTCAAAATCGCTTCTATCAGACCTGGTTCTACTTAAGTTCAATGCATTCTGTAAATTTCAATGGTATCTGATTATTGGTTCGTGAATTCCCGTGAACAGAAATTTTTGATGCTAAAAATATGGGTTAACTGGGAGAGGGTTACCGTTCTTGTCCGACATGAGATTTCCAAAGTTTTACTTTGAACGTGTAGATAAAGCATAAGATTTGTATACAGATTGGTTTTATTGTAAGAAACGGACATTTTTAGGATATTCGATGATTTGAATGTTTTCACTACCAAATTTTTATTTTTTAAAATTTAGGACACCAAAATTATCATAGCTGGCAGC
The DNA here is from genome assembly GCA_963978885.1 of Nemotelus pantherinus. Classification (NCBI taxonomy): domain Eukaryota; kingdom Metazoa; phylum Arthropoda; class Insecta; order Diptera; family Stratiomyidae; genus Nemotelus; species Nemotelus pantherinus. Next base: position 210,467,765 of record OZ022264.1, on the reverse strand, counting down.
TCCAACCGAATTTTTCAACCAAATTTCTACCAAACGTGGTTTAAAGTAAGGTCCAGCTACTGTGTGAATTTCGTCAAAATCGAACGATTCAATCAGAATTTATAGGGCTAAAAACAGTTATCTTTTTTAGTGATTTTTCAAGATGGCACCACTGGCACAGAATCGCTCGCATTTCAAAATCACTTCTATCAGACCTGGTCCTATATAGGACCAATACATTCTGCAAATTTCAATTAATTCTGCTCATCGGATCGTGAGTTTCCGTGAACAGAAGTTTTTGATGCTAAAAATATAGGTAAATTGGGCAAGGGTTACCAGGCGTTCCCGTTATACCATATCAAATTTTATTTTTTGTCTATGTTAACAAAGCACGAAATTTACATATGAGTGGCTTTTTTTTGAAGAAACGGCATTTTTTCAAGAGAAACGATTATTTGAAAGTTTTCACTTTCAGTGCTTGCCCTAGCTTCAGGGTTGCCAGCACGCTCATCAAAAGCTACACAAATTTACAACTAAATAATACCAATATGTTCTGAAAATTTTGTAATGATTGAATAGCTCTGTCAAAAGTTATCGCAATTTAAAAATTTTCAATTTTTCCCGATCTCTTTTTAGGCACCCAGCGCACACATGGGGTTAAAAAATTCTAAAAAATTATCCGATTCACATGTAAAACACGTTCGAAATTTATTTTGTTAACTTTATTTTTGCAAAAATTATTTGTGTACGGAATAATAGGTATAATAAAAATATCACTAAAATGGCCGCCGGCGCCAAAGGGTTAAAGATTTTTAACTTTTTCTGAGACCTGGCACTATTCTGCATATACACCAATGTGTCCTGAAAATTTCAGCTCAATCGGATGGCGCGTTCCTGAGATTTTTTCACTGAAATTTTTTGATGATATATATATATATATATAGAAATATGAATTTTTGGCCAAAGTGATTTTAATACTAATGTTCTTCTTCGAACATTAGTAAAAAGATAAATAAGATTAAACATCAGCAAAAGCTGTGATGCAAACATTTCTTTTAAAGGTGGCAATCGAGTGTGGAATAGGACCAAGCTGCAGGTCATTATGGGTACGTAATAGGCGCAAAACAGGAGAATGAAAGTAAGTTTCAGTACGGGCAAATGGTACATCAAAAACAACGGAGGACCTAATTAGCCTCTCACACTGTCGTTCAATAATCAACGATGCAATAGATCAGTTCAGATGGCCGCGGCAAATTTGGAAAGCATTCATCAAGGTAAACTCTGCGCTTTGCGAGGAGAGGGAGATTAAGGAGCGATAAGCGTTCATCGTAAGGCATGTAAGGAAGATTATATTTAAAGAGTAGGGTGCGACTGAACAGATTCAATGGCATCGGAAAGATAAGCAAAACGAGGAGACCAAACTTGAGTGCAGTATTCAAGTTTGGAGCAAACAAGGGTAACAAATATCTTAACACAAGTAAAAATATGAAAAAAATTGTGACAGGAACGTATAGCAAGGCCAGCAATCCGCGAGGCTCTATTAGTAATATTGCGAACATGGATATCAAATTTAAGTCTACGATCAAAGGTTACACCCAGATCAGTAAAATAATCCACAGGTGCAAGGACTGATTCACATAGTAAGTAAGGAAAGGCATTAGTCTGGGACTTCAGAGAATAAGACATGGCAAAACACTTTGAAACATTTAACGGTAGGCAGTTAGAGTTACACCAAACAGTCAGAGAGCAAATCATCCTGAAGAAGTAGATGATCATCTGAGCTATTGATTACTCGAAATAATTTTAAGTTATCCGCATAGAGCAAACAAGATGACGATAGAATCATAGGAAGATCATTGATGAAGAGGTTGAATAATAGCGGTCCTAATATAGAACCTTGAGGTACACCAGAACAGGGCGAAAATGGTAAGGACGAAACGCCAGAGAGGGAGACAAAACAAATGCGGCTAGTCAAAAACGAAAATATCCAAGAAAGTAAGGGTTCATAGATGCCATAGTGGTTTAATTTGAGTAGCAAAAGATCGAAATTGACAGAGTCAAAAGCCTTAGAAAAATCAGTATATATAGCATCAACTTGAGAGTTCCGATCTAACGCCGAGGACACAGCATGAGAAAATTCAATGAGATTCGTAGATGTGGACCGATCTTTAATAAAACCATGTTGCTGAGGTGTGAAAGTATACTTAAGAGAGTCATAAATTTTGTTAAACACAAAACGTTCAATGATTTTTGAGAAACAGGAAAGGATAGAATAGGACAGGGAAGGATAGAATAGGAAATATTGTTGGAAATGATGCATTTCCATTAAAACCATATTTACTTAAACCTTATTCAAAAGCAAATTTAAATCGTGAAGAAAGAATTTAGAACTACAGGTTTAGTAGATTGCGAAGAACTGTGGAAAAAGCATTTGGCATCTTAGTAAGCCATTTTCGTGTTTTCACTCAGCCTATTGCACTGATAGTCCCCAAAACAAAAAAAAAGTTGTCAAAACGGCATGTATCCTTCACAACTGGTTGCGCAGGAAATCCGCTAACTCCTACATGCCACCCAGAAGTTTTGACTACGAAGACATCGTAAACACCACAGTAAGTACGGGACAGTGGAGAAACGAAGTAACTAAGCTGCCTCAAATTCAGCGAACTTGTAAATCGAACAGGTTCTCAAAAATTGCTCATCAATTGAATGGCAAGATAGGATGATCACTTGAAATGTTTATGCCTATATGGTAATTTAAATTGGTAGGCATCTATTTAAAAAAAATGTTAACTTTTTTTTTGCTTAAAAATATATTGTGTTAATTAAAAATAAAAGTACATAAAACCTCACCAAGTTACTTTCTGTTTCAGCATTCCTTGTATTGATCACGTCCATGACATATTTCATATCTTCAAATCATGGTAAGTTTGGTTCATAAACAAAGTCGGCCCCCCTCCACTTCGTTTACTTTTTTTTCCATTTTCTCAACTTCCAAGTGATACGTGCAAAGTAAAGATTTGTATTTTTAGGCGACATTATCAACCGTAAAGCCTGCTATATTAATTTCATCTACTATTTCCCGCAGTGCTGAAGTACGTAAATCACGGTTTCTATACTATGGCAGGAATTTTTATTCGAATAATAAACTTTCACGATTTTTATATGTATTGTAAAGTCCAATAAAAGTAACTTGATTTTTTCGGTTTAATCACTTTATTTGCTTGATAACAATCACTGTACTTGAATGACGTTCTGCTCACATCTATGTCTAGAACAAGACTGCTCGTGTCGATTTTCGTCAATCCACACGCACAATGGCGTAGCCCACTTCACCCTGGACTTGCCTCGTGCGTCGTTGGAACTAGAGTACAATGTGGTTGCAGCGGTGCTTGTAGCGGAGGCTGATTCTGTACTAAAACTCGTCCAACAGGACAACTGATTGTCCTCGATCGGGGAAGTACTGGGGATGAAAGGTGTAGCAAAAACATTTAGCGTAGATTTCTCATCTTCATCTTCGGATTCGATATATTCTGGGTACCATGTTTCTTCATCGAGCCATTCTTCATCCAAGTATTCTTCAGTGTCTGGTGCTATTGAAATATTTTGACCTACTGGGGAATTTACTTGCCATCTCCTCAGCCTACCTGCCTCAACTATGCCATCATACGGTAATTGGGACTGTTGACAATCTTCAACATCTCTTATCACATACCTATCATTTTCAAGGAACTTATGTACCACGAACGGACCACGGAACGTCGGGATTAACTTCTTGTTAGTGCCTACGGTTATATCAACGTTTCGTAGTACAACGAAATCACCGGTGTTGTACACTTTAGCGGGCCTGCTGTGCTTCAGAAAGTATTCCAAATTAAATTGTTGAGACTTAGCTTGATTTTCTGCGGCTATGCTTCGTATTTGCTGTAACAGTCTATCTTCAGTGCCTACTGTTTCTTCCAGGTACTCATCCAGCTCGCTTAATATACTGCCTCTTTGGGACACTCCAAATAATAGTTGACTAGGGGTAAATGCAGTAGCAGAACTTACGGAATTGTTTATGGCAAACTCAACTTCAACAAGACGAGAAACCCAATCTGCATGGTTGATTTCTTCCGTCAATTTTCCCAACATGCTTTTCAGGGTTCTATTGACCCTTTGTACCTGTCCATTAGCTTGTGGTGAAGCAGTAGCAACTTTGATGTGTTCAATATTATGACGTTGCATAAAGGCAGCAAATTCCAAGGAAGTAAAGCAAGTACCACGATCTGAAATGATTCGTCTAGGTCTGCTATAATAAACAAAATACTTTTCTAGGGATGCAGTGACTTCTCTGGAACTCGTACTATTAGTAGGATATAATTTAACGTACTTAGTAAAAGCATCCACAACTACCAGTATATGTTTTCTTTTAGACTGCAGTGACGGTAGTGGGCCAAAGTGATCAATATGTATTGTGTCAAATGAAAGTGGTTTTTTCGGGATATTATGCAAATTACGTTCGGAAGTACTAGCAGCCGGAGAATACATGATGCACGGAATACAGTTGCGAATGAATTCCTCTGTCTTCTGTCGACCTCCGGGGAACCAATATTTGTGCTTAATCCATTGCCAAGTTTTTTTTCAACACCTTGATGACCAACCAACTCATGAGACTGTCTAATAATATTGTTCTCCATAGCGGATGGTACATACAGCAAAGGATCTTCATTTGTTTTTCTTCGGAAGACGTCTATCAGTTCTTAATTTGCCACGGAAGTGGTCTGAAGCCTTTCTTTGAGCGCTTACACAGCAGCATCTTGGGCCTGGGCTAACTGCAATCTATAGTCTGTATATAGTCTCTTTTATAGTCTGTAACAGCAGCAATAATCGGGGACCTACTAAGGGCATCTACATGCGGCATACTGGCTCCTTTACGATGTTGGATTGAATAATCATAATTCTCCAATTCTAATGCCCAACGTGCGATTCTCGGATTTATTTGTTTCCTCATCAGCGTCTGCGTTAGAAAGTTGCAGTCAGTAATTATGTGAAACCGGATCCCTTCAAGGTATACTCTAAACCGACGCAGAGCATATATGATAGCAAGAGTCTCAAGTTCAAAACTGTGATATCGAGATTCCGGTCCCGTGGCGGTTCTCGAGTAATAGGCTACCGGATGAAATCGTTTGTCTGCTTGTTTTTGCATCAATATGGCACCAAAGCCGATAGAACTGGCATCAGTGTGTAGTTCAGTGTCGTACAGCGGGTTGTAGATGGCCAATATTGGTGATTTAATTAAAAGTTCTTTTAACATCTGAAAGGCGGTGCAGCAGACTTCCGAGAACTCAAATCGCATATATTTTCTTAGCAGATTCTGAAGGGGCTTTGCTATTTGTGAAAAGTTTGGCACAAAACGTCTGAAATAAGAGAATAATCCCAAGGCAGACTGAACCTCTCGCATATTGGTTGGTATACGTAACTTTTTTATAGCATTTATGTGAGCATTACTAGGAGCAATTCCTTTAATGGTTACTTGGTATCCTAAGAAATCCACTTTAGTATGACCTATTTGACATTTTGCTAAGTTTAACTCCAGGCCTCGATACCTAATTCTCTCTAGAACTTTAGTCAGCAGTTGTATGTGTTCTTTTAAAGTCTTAGTGGCCAGCATTATATCATCCATATAGACAACAATTTCCCTGTTCCCCAATAAGTCCATGAATACCTCATTAATAAACCGTTGAAAGACAGCGGGGGCATTTTTCAGTCCAAAAGGCATCCTGACATACTCATATTGGCCTATAGGAGTCACAAACGAAGTATATTTTCTGGAAGTCTCAACAACGTGCACCAGTTGAAATCCAGTTTTCAAGTCTAAGGCCGAGAAGGAGTTTTTTCCCTCTAAATACTCCAGACAGTCTTCAATCAATGGCAGTGGATAATTATCCCTTTTTGTAAGCTTATTTAGGCCTCGATAGTCTATACACTGTTACCTCCCCTGCCTTCGAGAGGCCGAGATCCGGGCTAGTCCGTTCGGGTCCCGGACTAACCCAATGGAGATGGGCGTGGGCACCACTCACTCACCCCTGTAATGGACCTGAAGCCCCGAGTGAGGTTAGGCTTCCCCGAATCTCGCTTTATTTTGCTTGGGCGCCACCATCCGAGCCAATTCCGATCTGGCTGTTGCTCCCCAACCCCTCGAGTTCCCTCTTCAACCCGAGTCGTAGAGTATCACAGCCCCAGATCCTCAGTGCCCCAGACGTCAACCGGACGGTCCGGTGCATTCACGGACCATCTCCAATTCCTGACTTCCCGATTAGCACACGTTCAAGGAGTCCCCAAATTCAAATTCCGCCGATCCGAACCCTATTTATCTTCCAAACTGCCAGACGGGTTGGGCAGAGTGGACCCGAATTGCCACCAATTCACTATCACTGCCCACTGGGCAAAACCTATTACAATCTCAAGTGAACCGAAATCGTCGCAAACTCCCTACCACGGCCCACTAGACGAAGGCCCACTATCATCTCACCTCGTTACAAATTCTGCATTTTATACTAACACCGCGATCCGCCGATTACCTGGACCTGAACAGAACCACCGCTTTATTCTGAATTTCTTTTATTAATCGTTCCGACAACAATTCACTTACTGCACTATCGAACAATTCCGTCTGCTATTCGCTTAATGCGTTACCAAAAAAAGATTCATACTTACATTCACTTATTCCGACAACGATTCCCCTATCAATTCAGGCCCTATCAATACCGATCAATTCAGGCTTCTTCCGATTACGTTTCACGCCCACCACTCAACTATTCACAATTGTCATACGTACAAATTAATTAAATCAATCAATTATCAATTAGACCGCAAATTTTAAATGTCTTTCTAAGCTAACTTACAACTACACGGCCTTTCATTGACCATCGTTCACACCCTTCATCGGGATGCAATTGTTACGTTTATCATGTTGTTAAGAGAGAATAAAACAAATTGGAACAAAGTAAACGACTGACCTGTTCATCATCCGCCACCCAAAAAAAAATCAGCTCCGTTCACCTTGATCGCCCGGGCTCAGACCGCCGAGCTCAGTCAAAAGTCTTTCAGTTGCTGTTGCTTTGCCGTTTCATCATCGCCCGGCCCAGGGTTCGAACCTGGGACCTGTTGCGTGCCGAGCCGCCACGCTCTCTTTACGCCACCGGAGCCGGCGAACGAAGTTGATGTATCTTCCAATATAGTGCACAATATTCGAAAGCGTGGTTGAACTGGCGGATCCTACGTCCACCTATTCGTATCCAATTACCCTTCTGGTAGCCGATGTTTCCTCCCGTCCGAGCGCTTTACAGCCAGCAATTGCAAAAGCACGTGATCGCACCTGAGTTTCGAACTAATTCCACTTGTATTCGCTGATTCTGGGTCCCATCCGAGCGCTTTGCCGTCAAAAGTTGAAGAGAGGGAAAAGCACGTGCTCGCATCTGAATTTAGAAAAATGAATTCACGGATGTTATCTGATTCTCGCTCCCATCCGAGCGCTTTGCCGTCAGAAGTTGAAAAGAACTTCGGTGTGTTTCTGCCTTTCGTCGCTCGCTTTTGTGGAACGGTTTCCTTCCAAAGCTTCCAGGTGTAAGCTCCGTACACGATACCACCCATGGTGAGTGACGCGTTTCACCATGTGGCGGATCTACCACAGCTTTCGGGCCGTGTGGGACCTGTGGATTCACCTACCCTTATTTCGGGAGTCAGTGACGTTGCGAGGTTCTTCATAGTTTGAATTTCAAGCAACCAGCTCATTTAGGGCTTTAACACAGTTAATTCTGCTCACCTGATTCATTATCTTTAGTTCTTCATATGTTATTTTATCGAATCCAGGGGCAGTTTTTTTGTTATGGGATTTTAACACTCTGTCATATTCTTCTATTGTAAATCTTAATGGTCTATTTGGTATTTGGATCCTGTTCGTATCCCAGTTATTGGCAACACTTTTGTTTTTTATTAAATTGAGAAAACTGATATTATTACATGTATTCCAAGAGGAAATTTTTCCGCCTACAGAACTATTACTAACCCTGCCCACAAGTTTCCAGAATTCCACCTCATTTCCTTTCGCAGCAACCTTGGATAAAAGTTTATCCCAAGAAGCTTTTTTAGCATCACTGATTGCTTTGCCCAGTCATCCCTTGCCTTTTTCGACAAGTTCAGCGCCCACGAGGATTTTACCACTTGAAAATATCTTGTCAGGCCTTTTTTTAGATTCCATTTCTCCCTTAGTCCATCATTCCACCATGATTTGGGGCTATAAATGAACCCCTATTTGTCTTTGTGCATTTTAGACGGAGGGTATTAAAGTCTTCAGCTATTTTTTCAATTTTGTCTTGAAAGGAATGTAGCGTGTTTAGTTTATTTCTGTTCAAAATGGGCGAGTTACAAGATATACATTTTAAATTAAAGGAAATTGTAATAGGCAAATGCCCACTTGCACTAATGTCATTATTATTAGTGATCCATTTATTTTTTTTAATTTTATGGCTTACAAAGGCCAGGTCTGGTGCAGACATTTCCCCATTACCAACATGCCCTTTATGAACATACGTGAACCTACCTTTGTTAATGCAAGAGAATTTATTATTTTTCATGATGTTAAGCAAGAATTTGCCTCTAGCATTGTTTTTGACATCACCCCAGCTCCTGCATCTTGCATTAAAATCACCAATTATAAACACTAGTTTATCCTTAAATAGATCTATAATCTTACAGAGTTCTTCACGAAAGAATTGATTGTCCAGTTCCGGCGGACAGTAAATTGAGCAAATAATCATAGGAGTTTTAACATTAAGAACCTTAATAGCTACCAATTGTAATTCCGAGCTTATATTTAAGACAGTGAAATTTAGATTTCTTTTCACTATTATTGCTACGCCACCTCCAGATGAACCTATTCTACTCTTAAATACAGAAGCATAGCCCTTGATAATTTTACTATTTTCGAATTCCTTTTTCGTAAATGTTTCCGATATGCATGCTATGTCTATATGGTTGTCTATAAGAACCTTTTCAAGCGAGAACTTATTTCTTATCAAACCTTGTATATTGTGCTGTAACAGCTTCATAATGTTAGTACTTTTTTATTAATATTCAAGCAAATAAGCGTAACACTTTTATTCAGAAAATTCCTACACTATTCTGTAAAACTTCATACTTAATCACTAGGGACCGATCAATTATTTCTATCTGATTGTTTACTTTGTATGTTCGAGTCATTACTATCAAATTTATTACTAACTTTGACGAAAATTTTATTAAATAAATCAATTAGTTCCTTATTGTTCTTAGGAACATTATTCAGTAAACCTTCCTTACAGATTGTACTTAAAAAATTTTCAAAATCATTTGTCCTATAATAGTTTTCATTCTCAAATACAGGAGGGTTACTAGGATTATTTTTTTCTTTTGTGTAAGCATTTGAATTTGGGACAATTGCTTTTGGATTATGTACAGGAAGTTTAACCACTTCTGAATATTTTCTTTTTGTCATAACTCTGTTAACTTCATAGTTATAGTTTCTAGTGTTGTTGCTAAACTCCTTGATCGGTAGTTCAGGAAACTCCTTACTCAAATCCAATTCTTCCAAGAGTGCGAAGCTATTAACATTTTCATTTTGGGGTATCAGTTTGCGTGCTTCATATTGCGAAATATTTTTTATGGACGCTATTTCCATAATCATATTTTCCTTCAGCCTTCTCGGGCAAGATTGGCAAGAAAATGAATGTTCTGAACTATTACATAGGATGCATTTTTTGATAGAGCAACTACCTTCACAATTCAACTCTCCGCAGCTTAGGCATCTCTGTTCCTTTGCTCTACAATAATTCACGGTGTGATCAAATCTTCCACATTTGCTACACAACCTTGGCTTGAAGATGAAGTGTGAAACAATAATTTTGACATAACTAAGTATTATTAGTTCCGGAACCTCCACACTCTTAAAAGTCAATTTAATGATTTCCGACGGGATCATTTTACTAGAATCATTTTTGTCCCTAACCTGGATCCTATGCGCCCCAACAATAGAACAATTTTTGAGTGGTTCACCCCAGCATTGCAAGGCACTCCCTGACTAACAATTTCCGACTCCGGAATGTCTCTGGAGAAACCTCTAGCCGCCCCATACCTGAACAGCAAGTTATTCGGTATAAAACCCACACAACCAATTTCTTTGAGTTTACCGTTATCAAGTAGACTATTAGCCTCCTCTCCTCTTTCAAAGAACACTCTGATCGTGTTAAAACCCCCTCTATCAGAGTCTACAATTTTCCCAATCTTCAGATTTTTTGATGCGTGAAGGAAATGCAAAGGCTTAAAATTCTGTCTTACTCTATTCACATCCAACTTTTGAACAACTACTGGATAGAGTTTTCTTCCGTCACTTTCATACCTATTACTAAATTTATTGAAATTCAATTGATTAGATTCATTAATCACATGGATATTCTTATTATTATTGTTGCTATTACTAACCCCGTTGAAGACATTCATGATTGAATCGGTACTCATATTTGGTAATGCAAAATTATTACAAGTATTATATTAATTTTTATTATATATTAATATCACCTATGCAAGCTAACGAGCCTGATTGTTGCACTTCATCAATATGATCATCAATTTTTCTTTTATGTGGCACATTAGAATTCAAAACAAAATCAGCTCCATGCTTACGAGCTGCTTTAGTAAGCCTAATGGTTTTTTTCCCTGCGCTATTACTAGGCCTAACCTCACTTTCCAACTCAATATCTGGAGGATTTACATCTGACGCCATTACTCAGCATTAGCTTGCTCTCTTGGCAACCAATCTAATTAAACTTAAGAACACTTAACCCTGAAATTGCACAAAGATATGTTACTTACAGTTTATGACGCAATATATAAATTGCGTTCCACCACAACAATTCACTAGAATTACTTAATTCTACGAATTTAATGATACAAATTACTATTTCAATTTCAAGAACAAAACCGACACAGTTCTAGGGAATTTGCTTGGATAGGAAATACCAGGAATTTACACCACGCTCTTTGTTATGCTGACAATGTGCTTTTCCAGTTCGCTTATGACACTTCTATCTCACTCGGTAGATTCACGGCGAATGAATATAAACACAACAAACATCAACGAGTCGCGATGACATTTCGAATTGTCAAATGATGGATGGATCAGACAGATTGCTATCACAACTGGAATGGGCCGAGAGGAAACGGTTCGAAATGGAATTCCTGACTGGATCGCACGAGTCCACACCGGAGGAAAATTCCGTTGCCACTAAAAAAGTTTTCTTGTGTACCGGGAAGGCGAAAAACAGTCTCGTTCGTGGTGAACCTGGTAAGTGGACGGATGTCCGAGAAGAAGAATCTGCTGAATTGTAAAAAAAATTTTCCGTTTGGGACTGGCCGAGAAACTGGACGAGGCGATACGACGGCCTGAATTGTCAATTGATTTGGGTGAGGATTTTGGAATCCAACGGCGGAAAATAATTCGAATCAGCTTTACGGAAACTCGTGAGCCAAGCTGTAGGAGCGAACGAGCTAACGAACGGGCCCCGAACAAGTCAACAGTACGCGACACGACGATCATTTAAGGTAGTGTGCTAACTAGGCTAAGGAATTAGATACGTATAGAGTTGGTGGAATCAGTTACGTTGGAATTTAAGTGCGAAGTATTTATTAAATCGATAGCGACGTTTATGAAGTATATTAAAGTGTGAAATGTATTCAGGTTTCGAAATAAATGATCATTCTAGCATTCCCAATTTGTTCATAGTGTACGCCGTCAGTAACTTCTCGCCTCATGCAACGGAAAAGTGTTAATTTCGGTCAATTGAAGCGAGTGGCGAGTGGCAAGCGATAGCCACTCGACATTGCTCCCTTTTCATCCCTGTCGGGGACAAAAAGGATTCGAGAGCGCGTTTAAATCATAAATAACGCGTTTAAACCGTAATTATTAGTAATAATCTGTTTACGAATGTCATCTTTATGGATAATCTTCCCAGTGGTGGTTAAGACTGTGTCCACACGGTTATCTTGAACTGTGAATTTATTGAATTTGGCTTTCGTCTATTTGCGCCTGTTGTCCTTAGCGAAGATTTTATCTCCTGCCTGAGCGGTTTTATTGATGCATTAGTTATTCTCGCAGAAAATAGTTTTGTTCTTGTGAATTTAAGTAGGTATTAGGACGGTTGAGCCTGGGAAAATTTTAAAGATCGTGGCAACTTTCGGAATGCCCTTCAATGACCTCTAGGTGTCGTGAATGATTGATTATCTATCAAAATGATTGGCAGGTGTAACTTGAGTAATTAATTACGTAACTTGGTTAATCACCATGAGTCATTCAGACTGCTATTGGCTAAGGGGTCATCACCTCTGTCATTTCCCACATTTTCACAGGGAATCTTTTGTCTCAAGCTGGTGATGTCGCCGAGAATCTCTACTGGTATACTGATCACGTTACGAAGACTCCAATTCTTATTTTGGTAGAGGGGGACACGATATGTTAACTTTTCGAATTTAACCTAGCAGGCACTCATGAAGCAGTAGAACGCGATCGGCTATCGAACAAATTTTCTGTGTAAACAAAGCGCATGCAAACTATACCTGCCTTACCCAATAGTAATATATGGAATATGAGCAAACAGACGTATCAGTGTCCTTTAATAATTTAATTAACGATCTGCATTTGTGTATTAATCAAGCTACAGTTTCACGGAAAGATTGTATTCAGCATAAAATTTTAAAACCATGGATGACGCTTGAATTGTGCAAGCGTCAGTCATTTAGGAACCTCTTATATAAGAAATGTAAACTTAGAAAAAATGATAAGAAATTGCATCGATTTCACGATTCTTATGCTGGAAAACTGAAGCAGGATATGTTGAAGCATAAAGTTAACTACTACCATAGTTTATTTGAAAAAAGCAAAGATGATGTTAGAAAACAGTGGGAGACAATAAATGCCATTCTAGGAAAGACAGAAATTAGAAATGATGGACCTAAAGTTTTTTCTCATTCACGACCAGATGTCCTACAGTCAAATCCTTTGGATGTCTATAGTTTTTTTATTTCAGTTATAGAAAATACTAGAAAAAATATTGATTCACCCACTGGTCTTAGTACGCTTGAATACTCAGAAACATTCACATGGCCGTCAGTTCAAAACTCTTTTTTTTTGTTTACCGACATCCATAGAGGAGGTTAGAAGTGTGATTGATTCGTTGGAATCTAACAAGGCTCCTGGTATTGACGGTATAATGGTCACCTGTCTAAAACAAATAAAAGATATTGTTTCACCAGTTCTCACTCACATAATAAATTTAAGCTTCGAAAAAGGAGTATTTCCGGAGATTCTAAAAACTGCAGTAGTGATCCCTCTTTTTAAGAAAGGTTGTCGTACAGACCTCAATAACTATAGGCCAATTTCTCTATTACCAACGTTTTCAAAAGTTATAGAAAAAATAATGAAAAGCCGAATAATAAATTTTTTCAAGAATACTAACTTCTTCTGCAGTAACCAATTTGGATTTATAGAGAAAAGATCCACTGAAGATGCTCTGTTAAGCCTCTTTTCGAATGTGTTTGAAGGTTTGAACAATAATAGATTCGTCTGTGCAATTTTCGTTGACATAGCTAAAGCCTTCGACTCGATTGACCATAATCGTTTATACGATGCTGGTATAAGAGGTATATATCTAAACTGGTTTCGGTCATATCTAACTGGGAGATACCAATGTGTACGTATCTTAGATTCTACAAGTTTATGTTTGCCCATTTCATATGGTGTCCCTCAGGGATCTGTACTAGGGCCTATTCTCTTCTTAGTTTATATAAATAATCTCTGCTCAGGCAAACTTGATGGCTCTCTTACAAGCTTCGCAGATGATACCGCCTTATGCTATTCGTCAGAAAATTTAACAACTATGAGGTCCCAAATGCAAAATGACTTGAATAAACTCAAATTATGGTTCACTTTAAACAGAATGGCTTTGAGCATCAAAACTAAGTTTGTTCGTTTTTCACTTAGAGATAGACAAGATGATATAGGCAGATTATTTTACAAATGCAAAAGATGTATTTTAGAAAATGTTTTTTGTCATAAACACTGTATCGAAATAGATCAAGTTGATAAAATAAAATATTTAGGAATCTCGGTTGATGAAAATCTAAACTGGAAGCACCACATTGCTGGTTTAAAAAAGTATATGAATTCGTGTTTAAGAATCTTCTATTACTTAAGATATATCTGTCCTATCTCCGTACTTCGTTCTGTCTACTACGCTACAGTTCAGTCGAAATTGCAGTATGGCCTAGCACTTTGGGGTGGAAACTTTTTTTCTTCAATTAAACCTGTTGTAAAAATAGTCAGAGTAATAATGGGAGTTAGTAGATACGAAAGATCTTTTCCAATTTTCAATATCTTGAAGATATTGCCTCTAAGGAATTTATTTGTTTATCGTGTGTTACGAGTTTTTTATGTTAGAGGGGGCCACATGAGAGGTAGTGCTAAAGTTTATTCGGGTAGGTTGCAAGCAAGAAACCAAATTTCAGTCCCTTTTCCTAGATTGGAAGCTTATAAAAGGTCTTTCAAATTCTGCGCACCAAAATTGTTTAACTCCCTTCCCAGCTCTATTTCATCTATAGATAACGTGAATCAATTTCTAAAACATTTAAAAATGTTTCTATTCTCTTTGCAAGACATTGAATCATTTTTTCTGAGTACTGTAGTGGGACAAGCTTGATATACTTTCTTTAAACGTAATATAGAAGCCAGTAAAATTTTTAAATCGGGTTATATTCTGATCACCTGTCACCTATTGCACCTTAAATTATAAGAAGGTAACCTCAACACAGCATTAGCTAGGAGGTACCTATCCATGTGCATATTGTTTGAATATTGGATGTACTAGCTATTTAGTGAATTAGTTTATTTAGTCATAGTTGTAATATTAATTGAATTTACGTTAGTTTTCACTATTTTTATTGTACTTATTATGCATTATGGAAATAAATTTATTATTATTTATTATTACATATATAAGTTATGCCGAATTTACACATAGGCAAATGCTGGCGAGCTGAGAGTGTAAATGGTCACCTCGTCTATTCACTTTTTCCACACGCCAAAACATGAAGGGAAGTAATTTTACAAGCCACTCCACGAAACGTTCGCCAGAGTATAATTTCTGCATTAAATAGACATATCAGTTACTCATCGACGACCATGCATTCAAAACATATGGGGCATGCAAGTTAACGGATTTTACTCCTCGTGTGTTAAAAAAAATAACAACAATATTTCAATAATATAAATTTTTATTTCGCATGTTGGTTCCGTCGCGGTCAAATACAAACTCAAAGCTTAAAATCTATGTTTGCCTCTTTATAACTTTACATTTTACTTACTCTACAAAATTCGACAGACACCAGGTAGGTTTCCTGTGTTCAATTCCATAAACGACAAATATTTTTCCACGGTTATTGTTCAATCGGCAATTGTGCAATACTTTATTGAGTGCACGGGTCGGTTATCGAGTACAACGATCAAGTTACCTTTTTCGGATTCGCATACTTGAATTCGCATATTCAGCTAATTAATTAATATGGATTAAATGTGGTGAAAGAGAAGAGAAGAAGATAAGGGAATGTCTTAACTTCTCCCATCTTAACATCTGTGTCCCACAGATTAGAATGATAATTTGATGGGATTCCGAAATTCTTATTTTATTTTTCCGGCGAAAAAAAGATACAGAAAAAGAGTGGCTAATACAATTAATATTCCAGTGATTGCTGCATCAGAAGTGATGGACACAATATTGTCTGTTTGCATCTTGTCTAGCTTTTCTAAGTTACCTAGGTGCAATTTATGCAAATAATGTAGATTTAATATCATATCTTTTTCAGTTAGGTTGTTTTTCAGGACAGGAGGTAGAAAGTGGAACTTTTTAATTTCGAAACTGGTTTATGTAGTATTATCAATTTGGACAGTGTCATTTTGAAAGTTAACCAAAAATGTACCATTTAAGAATCTGGTTGTGTTTCTGTGATGAAGTTTTCCCTGGAAGTTCGTAAGATAAATTGAATTTTGATCGATCATTTCAATGATGAGCTTTTTGTAAAATTGATAGTCGCAAACTGCACTGGTTCCTTCTAAAATCCGCACGAGACAACCAGCCGAAGCGAGCTTTTGAAGCTGGTGTCTTTGACAGATAGTAGCGTCTTGAATGTTGGTGCAGCTCCCGTTTATACCGAATTTTACTGCTTGGGATATGAAGAGGTGGGAATACCCGAGATGGATTATTTTGCTATCCCGAACGGTGGAGTGGACAGTAACATGGTTAAAGTCTGTAGCCTCAGTCGTTGGAAGACAGACAACGTATAAAAAGAGCGAATCCTTTATCAGAACCATTGGTTCTGCGTATTCTATTGCCTCAACTTCATTTTGTTAAGGAAGGGTCTCTATTTGGGAAAGGAGTGAGTTAATTTCAACATTGTCTAGCAGGTTAGAATTTACTATGTCTTTTTTTGCCATTTGGACCGCAACCACTATTTCCTTAATTTCGTCTTTAACAATTCCTATCTTGTTGAACAGCATCTGCTCGTATTTATCAATATTTTTAATATCAATTTCTGCCAATATTGTATTATAATTGTCGATGATATCTGTAGATTCTTTAGTAATGTGCTGGTTTATTTAATACTGCTTATTGTTGTTTTCGATGATTTTATTCTGGCTTTTTAGAACAGCATTCCAATTGGTAGCATCCGGGTTTCCAGCTATCCACTTCCAGGCTGAACCAATCCAATTTATTGATCGCTTTGTTCTATTTTTGTGTCGTAAACGATGTAATAATTCTGAAATTACAGATAATTGATGGTGAAGCTGTGGTCGTAAAATACTTGATCTGTTGACTCGGTGTTGCACTACTGCTTTCATGTTAGTTAGTATTTCGTCATACTGATGCAAGTCAATGGTGTGGATGATTTTGAAATTTCCGCTTATAATCTTCCCCAGTTCTAGTTTAATTGCTACGATAGGAGTATCGTACTCATACACGTCCACTGTGGCTTGCGCGTTTTGTAAGATCATCATGTAAGGGAGGAAACATTTTTCAGGTGTGACTTATGAACTTTCTTGCCTGAATTGGTGGTGACTGTAACTCTGTTGTTTTTAGAAACTACTTCTTTTATGTACAGAGGCTTATGTTTAGGTTTGATTTGCTTATTGGCTTTAAAACGACATTTCCTGGCTCGTATATTTTCAGATCGTCTTGCGTTGTAATTTTTCAGTTGATTTTTTTGCTTCTGTAATATTTTCTGTGTTAAATTTTGATTCAATTTAGTGCTAAAGTCATGCAATTGCTGATAATTTATACGCTCGGACCGATTAAAAAATATATCTACAGGCTTCCTTTTTTTCATGGAATGGAAATAGTTGTTGCATCTATCAACAGCTATGTTCACAATCTCTTTAGCCGAAAGGTATTCCTTAAGGAGATATCTAACAATCTCAAGTAACGTCGAATGGAGTCTCTCAACTGCTCCATTTACTTCACTTTTTTGTGATGGAGTCAAATAGACTGTTATACCTAACTCCTCCAAGAGGTTGTGAATGATAGGGCTTATGAACCCACCATCGTTGTCTGAAACAAGTATCTTTGGAGTTGAAAAGTAATGTAGGACCTTCAGTATTCTTTGGCGAAGGTGTAAGGCAGATTTGTCTTTAACACGAAAGAATTTACTAAACTTGTCCACGTAGGTAATATACTTTTATCCCATAATTTCCCAAATGTCTAGATGCAAGATCTCTGTTGGGTATTCCGGATTGGGTGTTTCCTGCAACCTAGGCTTTTCCGAGTGGCGATCATACTTATTTATGTTGCAATTCTCGCAACTTGCTGTGTACTTTTTTTTTTATCAAACTGGTCATTTTTGGGAAATAGTATCTCTTGAGAATTTGTTCTTTATTCTCACGGTAATTCCTATGAGGTCTTTGGTGCTCCTTTTTTATTATTCGCAGTTTGTTGTCCTCATTAGATATATCTTCAACTACCTGCTGTGTGGTTATCCAAATTTTGTATTTTGAAAAATGTTCTTTAAATAAATTTTGTAAAAGCTGGATGAATCGTTCCGGAATCTTGATTCCATTGACAATGTTGGGAGCTAGTGTTTCTTTCAGGATCTTCATCAATGTGTCTTTGGTTACTTCTTTCAGGCGTACATAATGCCTGTGGTTGCCTAAATGCAGTTGTTCATACGCGTTAATTTCTTTACCCTCCGATAAAATAATTTGCTTCTTAAAGACATTTATAGGGACTTCGCAGTGTGGTATGAGGGCGGTGTTGTCTTCATTCGCGCTGTGCGCTGTCTCTGAACTGGAACTCAGCATATTTACTTCAACTGGGAGTCTGAAAGGGCATCTGCCACGAAATTGGTTTTGCCAGGCCTATAAATCAACTCATAATTATACTCCTCGATCCTTGACTTCCACCGTTTGAGCTTTGCATTATGATTAGCATTGCTAAGGGCGAAGGTTAAAGGCTGGTTATCGGTCATAATTTTGATCTTCTTCGCTCCATAAAGGTAAGTCCTCAACTTATCGAGTGCCTAGACAATAGCCAAGAGCTATTTCTCGTTCGTAGCGTAGTTTTCCTCTGGCTTTTTCAGTGATCTGGATATGTATATAACTGGTGTATCCTTTCCAATTTCCCCTTGTGACAACACTGCCTCAATTGCGTGATTTGACGCATCCGTTGTTAAAATGAATAGCTTATCAAAATCCGGGAAAGCTAGTATTTCAGATTATGTAAGCAGCGTCTTCAATTCACAAAAGGCTTTCAGTTGGGTATTATCAAGCTGAATGTCTTTACGCTGCGACTGATTGGCTTTAACCTGAGCATTTTCACCGCGAGTCAGATTTGTTAAAGGCTTCGCAATTTTCGCAAAGTCTCTAATAAACTTCCGATAGTACGATGCCATGCCAAGAAACGCTTTCAGGTCTTTCAGATTAGATGGTGGTTTTATTTTATTGATGGCCAAGATTTTTTCTGGATCAGTTTTAAGTTTGCCTTTTTCAATTGATCAAGTATTGTCTGAAGGTTTTCCAGATGTTGTTCTTCAGTTTCTCCCAAGACAATAATATCGTTTTCCGATATAAGGTTTCAGTACATCGTTGATCATTCGCTGAAAAATGGCAGGCGCATTCTTGAGGCCGAATGGTAACCTCGTGAATTCGTATTTGCCATTTGCGGTCGAAAAAGCCGTTCATCTTAATCTGATGAAATCCCGATGTGAGGTCAAAGGTGGTAAATAATCTAGATTTCCCAAAGCTCGCAAGTGTGTTCGTAATATCAGGTATTTTTTTTCCTCCGGTTTTTCCTGCACTTTGCAAAAAATGTCTTGGCTTCCTGACCAGCAGGCATCAGCCAACGTTTACACGATTAGACATAACTTCTTTTCCATTTAGTATTATTTTAACTTTAACTTATTTAAATACATATTATTTTGTTACATGTACTTAGACAGGAGTTTGGGAGTGAAAGGAAAAACAAAAAGTCTGGTTGCATTTAATTCTATGCTTTGGTACAACATAATTCAAATTTCATATTTTAATATCGCATTTTTTGAGGAATTCACTAAGTTGCTTCAGATGATTTCTGTTGTGTTTTGTGATTATCTCATTTACATTTCTATTTTCTTTAAACAATTCAAAATCTAATCTGTCCCTTGTATATTCGGTGCATTTAAAAAATTTATGATCCATATCATCGACTTCTCCACATATCTCACAGTTGATATCTTCGTAAATTCTTAACCTGACTCTATTCTTATTATTTAGTGCGTTATTAACCATTAACCTATATATTTTTTTAACTGCCTTAATTCCTAATCCTAGTTCTTTAAACCACACTTTATTTCTGAAAATTAAATCAGTATTTACCCATGTACATAGTTTTAAGTTTCTTACTGTAGCTAAAAATTCACTTTTCCATTCGTCAAAAATATTCTTATTTATGTTATCCAAAATTTCATCAGCCTCATATTCATAAATTATTTCATTATCCTCAAGAAATGCACATTTTGCTAATTCATCAATCTCTAATGTCTTCGTGTGTCCTGAGTGTCCAGGTAAACTTTTACTTTTAGGTCCTGATTTTCCTTAATATATTTATATATCTTAGTTATAATATTGTTTTTACTCAAATTACTGTCTAATTCCAAACAGGCTATATTAGAATCCGTTAGAACTATTCAATCTTTGAAACCTAACTTAATTCCTAACTTAATTGCCTCCAAAATGCTTATAATTTCACAATTTATTATAGACGAAATTATATATTAGCTTAAACTGAATTCTTGAACTCATATTCCAGGTACAGGCAGCTCCTCCAACTCCTAAAATATTCTTAGCGCCATCACACAGTAATACAGTACTCTTTTCCACTTTACTTCTATTAATGATGTTTTCTAACTCAATATTTACAGCTTCATGATTATTTACATTTATATTTATAAAGCTACCATCATTTTTACATATAGACTTCAAATTCTCAGGCTTATTTTCTGGGCTAAAGTTGCTTAATAGATCAAAATTCTCCTTAAATTTATTATATTCTATACTGTAATTTGATTTAGATATATTATTGATTATATATACATATCTATTTACATTCGTTGTTCTAAGCTTTAATAATTCTTTTGCTGCCAATTTCAATGCTCTAAAATAACTCGGTAATTCATTAGCAATCGAAAAAGTTATAATATTTGCCGTGTTCTGAGGCACTCCCAAACATCTCTTCAAAACCTTACACTTCATTCCGTCCATTTTCTTAAAAAAAATACTTAGGTGCTGCACAATAACTCGTGATCTGCGCTTCTAACTTCGGCCTATAAAAAGCCTTATATGCTAACAAACTTTTCTCTACATCTAACCCTCTATTTAGACCTGTTAGGATTTTAAATGGTTTTGCAAAACTCTCATTCCTCTCTACTTTGTTGGACAGCCCATCTAAAACTGTTAAATTTTTATTATACATATATCCTAGGAATTTAATTTTGTTAACCCATTGTATTATATTACGATTAATTCTAATATTTTGTCGTAAATTACTATTCCTACCAAAGTATATTGCATTAACAGGCCAACAGTCCCCGGTCTACCATAGTAAAACACATTTTTTTGGCAAAATTCGATTTTATTATTCAACATAGTTGCCTTCGAGGGCGATACAGCGATTATAGCGATCTTCCAACTTTTCAAAACCTTGTTGGTAGTACGATTTGTCTTTCGCTTCAAAATAGGCCTCAGTTTCGGCGATTACTTCTTCATTGGCGCTAAATTTCTTTCCAGTGAGCATTCTTTTGAGGTCTGAGAACAGCTAAAAGTCGCTGGGGGCCAGATCTGGCGAATAAGGATGATGTTAAAGCAATTCGAAGCCCAATTCATGCAATTTCGCCATTGTTTTCATTGATTTGTGACACGGTGCATTGTCTTGATGAAACAGCACTTTTTTTTTCTTCAAATGGGGCCGTTTTTTAACGATTTCATCCTTTAAACGATCCAATAACGCTATATAATAATCGCTGTTGATGGTTTGGCCCTTTTGGAGGTAATCAATGAAGATTATACCTTGCGCATCCCAGAATTTTGATGCCATAACTTTGCCAGCTGACTGTTGTGTTTTTCCTCGCTTTGGATTCGGTTCATCGTGTGTAGTCCACTCACCTGACTCCGGAGTGAAGTGATGGAGCCATGTTTCATCCATTGTCACATATCGACGCAAAAATTCAGGTTTATTGCGCTTAAACAGCTTCAAACACTGCTCAGAATCATCAAAACGTTGTTGTTTTTGATCGATTGTGAGCTCGCGCGGCACCCATTTCGCACACAGCTTTCTCATGTACAAATATTCGTGAATGATATGATGTACACGATCAGATGATATCTTCACAAAGTCTGCTATCTCGATCAACTTCACTTTACGATCATTCAAAATTACTTTGTGAACTTTTTTGATGTTTTCGTCGGTGACAGCCTCTTTTGGGCGTCCATTGCGTTCGCCGCCTTCGGTGCTCATTTCACCACATTTAAACTTAGCATACCAATCAATGATGGTTGATTTTCCTGGTGCAGACCCCGGAAACTCTTCATCATGCCAAGATTTTGCTTCAACTGTTTTTTTTTCCCTTCAAAAAGCAATATTTTATCAGCACACGAAATTCTTTTTTTTCCATCTTTTTTCAAATAACAAAAGTAGCTACACTCACAACGCAATATCTCACAAACTAATGGTCGGGCTGCTGTCAAATTTTGACATGTATCGTTTGAAGGTTGGTACTAACTAAAAATTATATGGATTTAATACTAGCACCGCCATCTGTGTATCAGACCGGGGACTTTTCAATTTGCCTGTTACATTTGCTTTCATTAATGAACAGATTTTTATTATTACACATATTTATAAATTCATTCATGGCCCTTTGCAAATTCTCAAAACAACTCAAGTAATTTCTATTATGTGAAACAGTGAAAAAGTCAACCGCGTACTGGAAAAAACTTATATTTAGTCTATCTTTAACATGTAAATCCGCCGCGTAAATATTAAATAGTAGAGGACTTCGAACGTCCCCTTGAGGCAATCCATTTCTCACCTTATAATTATTATTTCCTAAAACTAGTGCTTTATTGTTAGGAAAAAATATTATCCAATTTATATAATCCACATGTATTTCTAACGCAACTAAAATATCCTTCAGAATTTGAGCATCCACTCTCTCATAGGCATTTGCTATATCTACACTCACCGCCATAACTTTTTCATTCTATATTAATTTTTCTCTTATAACGTGTTCTATATGATTGTTACAGGTCTGCGTAGACATTCCTCCCAAATACGCATGACTATCTTCTGGTATATATCTGTATAAGGACTTATTTTTAAGGAGTTTATCTTTAATTAAATTGTTAAGAATCTTAATAAACACATTTATTAGCGAAATCGGTCTGTAACTATCTAAATTATTTGGATTCTTTCCAGGTTTTTCTAATTCTAATATTTAGCAGTCTTTTATCCGGGTATTTTCCTTTAATCACTTCATTAAATGCACACGTTAAATTTTCCAAATTCTCATCATTCAGTGATTTGACAATTTTGTATGTAATGTTATCCACTCCCGGAGCAGATTTTCTGTTGTGTTTAGCTCGAAGACTTTTTAGTTGCCTTATACTAAAACTTTCCACTCTACTGGTACCTTCTAACCTAGATAGTATGATATTATTATTACTAATTTTACTCCCTAATAAATTCAAATAACTATTACTATTGTCGTCATCCCAACTTGAGGGGTTTTTAGCCACATAGCTCTTTTTAATTCTTTTGTTGAAATCCCAGAACTCTTTGATATTTCCTTTCTTCATAATCTCCATCATTTTCTTTTCACAAGCTACACTTTTCGCCTCTCTCACTTCCGTTTTCCACATCTCACATGACCTTTTCCACATCATATAATTATTTGGAGTACTTCTTTTATTAAACTGCTTCTTCTTGGCCAACTTCTCCTTCCACCTATTGCTCAACGCTTCATTCAATTCATCACCAATATACTTCCTTAAAATTCTTGCTCTTCCTAACCTGAATATTTCTATTAATAATTATTTCAAATTCTTTCATACTCTCATCTAAATCATTTGATATCCTAGTTTCTTTAATTTCATTTGTCAATTTATTTTTATTCATATTTCTTGTGGAACTAACCCTACTGCACAATAATTCTATAGTAATTATTTTGTGACCACTACTACCAAGACAATTTCCCTCACACTTCCAGTATATTCTCTCTACCATGTTTGTTATCGTGATATCAGGAACCGATTTTCCCTTCCTCCCATTAATATTACAGTTATATGTGAACATTCCATTGTTTAATACTCTTAAATCACGATCATTTATAATTTTCATTAACTTTCTTCCTCTCGCATTCTGGGTATGGTCTCCCCATTTTTTACTCCTCGCGTTACAGTCCCCACCAATAATAAATTCGTCATTTCCCCCAAGTTTACTTAGAAATTGTCTTAAATTGTTTTCAAAGATTTCATTACTAAAATTTGGTGGGATGTACACAGATCCAATTATTATATTTCTCGTTAAGTTTAAGGTTCTGACACATATAAACTCTATTTCCACCTCAACCACTATTTCTTTGAACTTAATATCATTTTTAATAAACATTGCTACTCCCCCTCCTAATCTATTATATCAATTTTTGAATATTCCGTTATATCCATTTATTAAATTCACTTTATTATACTCAAATGGTAGTAACGTTTCCGCAATTAGTGCTATATCAATTTTATTTGTATTAAGAAACATTATTAAACTATCAAGGTTCTTTCTTAATCCCTGAATGTTAAATTGCATAATTTTCATTTATTAACTTTAAATATATATTTACAATTTCCTTATTATATCTCACTAGTTAGATTATTTCCTAATGCATAAAGATCAAACTCACTATTATGTATTGCACTATCCTGACTTATTACTTTACACTTATTATTTACAATTTCCTCATTTACAATACTCTTAGCACCACTTTGTTCCTTCTTTAAAGTTACTATTAAGTTCTTTATTAATCTTTCGATTTCCGTAACTTTAAGTTTCATTGCTGATTTGTTAACAGTTTCTAATGATTCTCCACCAATTGATTCGCCTATAATTAATTTATGAGGTTTTACCACCTTCTCCACTAATACATTTCTGTAGCTTTTTTCAATAGACGTCCTGAAAGCATCCATCTGCTGGTTTCTATTGTTAGAATATTTCGTTCTGTTCAGCATCGGGAAAACCCCCTCATCACCAATGTCCACCTCCCTGAGACTCTCAAAGCTATTATTATACTGCATTTTTCTCACTTCCTGCATTGATACATTAAGTTTAGATGCCATTTCCAAATTCAATTTTTCTTTCACCCATATTGGGCAGTTTCTATTTTTGGCATTATGATCTTCTACTTTGCATAGTAAGCATATTATTTCCCCACAGATTCCATCACACTCCTCTGAAGCGCAGTTTAAACATTTTTTATTCGAGCTTTTGCACTGTGCCGCAAAGTGCCCCAATCTACCACATTGAAAACACTGCTTCGGTCTCTGTATAAAGTAATCAACCTTAATGTTTAGAAAATCTAGCCTAATCCCGTCTGGCAATTCATCACCCTCAAATGTCACCTTCACCGTTGTTATTGGTACTAGCTTCTCCTTATCTTCATTATCTTTTCTCATGATTCGGTAAATATTTATCTTACTATTTACTAACTTATTACCCTGCTTATTACATGCATATCCATCAAGTAATTCATTCTCATTGAAGCACAAGGGGATCTGTCTCACAATGCCAAATCTGTATATAAAGTTATTCGGTATAAATCTAATATAACCTTTCAATACATTCTTTCCTTTTTCTACAAAACCATTTACCTCTTCGGCTCTATCAAAAATCACCTTACCGTTATTATATCCAACACTTTAACTTCAATTATTCCTTTAATTACAAGTTCTTTCTTCAGCTTATATAGAATCACCGGGTCAAGTCTCACTCTCTTGTCATTTATAATATATTTTTCGCTATCATTAAAATCGGGTAATTTTTTTTTGAATTTGCTTTATATTTATTCTCCACTTTATTTATTTCATTACTATTTCTCCCTATTTGACCAGGAGTAATATCAAAATCTTCCCTATCTAGTTCCTTATTGCTAATTTCATCATCTTTAGGCATTTCTTTTCTTGCCCCTTTTGAAACCATATTAAACCCTTCTACGTTTGCTTCTTTCTTTCTCTTCATCGCACTTCTTTCCAAACTACGATCTGCAACGTTTATATCAGGGGGCTCCGACCCCATCTTATTTCGTTTTTGCCTAAATCCTTTGTTCTATTATCAGTGCAACCCACGTGCAAGAGTGTCTTTTCTATACAAAAATGCCACCGAACACGCAAGAGTACAGATATATACTCCTATTTGGGTAGTTTATTTAAACTTCAAATCAAAAATTTTATAATATCACGTACAAAATTCCAAAAAGGATTCCTAAGACCACAAAAGAATCACCTCACAACTTACAATTTCACAAAAGCCAAAATGGCGTCACCACCGATTCCGAAAATTCACACTTCACCAGACAGCTTTTCAAGGAGCATCCACACGCTAGGGCAGTCAGATAGGAAATGAATATCAGGTATGGGATACGTGTCGGATACAGTAGCAGTATTAAGTCTTTTGAAATCTACTACGAGCCGAAACTGCTTTTCACCCAAGGAATTTGGCTTTTTAGGAACGATCCAAATTGGGGAATTATACGGACTTTTAGATGGGCGAATGATTCCGTCCACAAGCATTTTGGCTATCTATTTTACGACCTCACCTCGCAAATTTATTGGATACGGATATGATTTGACATATACCGGTTCTGGCGTGCATGTTCTTATTTCAGCCTCGATGCTTGTTTCCACTATTTCCGTATCGGTTACCGGACCAAAAATTTCAGCATAATTATCAAACAAGCTTTGTAGTTTCATTTTCGTTGCGTAGTTTAAATTATCGCCTATAATTTCTAAGCTGTTCACTTGCTTTGATTGTTTCGCCTTCAGCGGTATCCTAATGTTGGGTGAAATTTCCAAGGTGTTGTTTTTCCTGTAGATCACAGCATCTAATTGTTTCAGCGTGTCGTCTCCAATGATGCCGTCGAACGATTTTAGCCCTGGCAAGACAGAGAAATCCAAAAGTGCGTCGTTTCCTACGCTTTTAAAAAATCTCCCTGTAACCTTTTCGATGATTGGTATCTCTCCTGCAGCCGATTGAATATTAAAAGGGGTTTCGACAGGTTGTGCATTAAAAGATAATTTTGGAGCTATGAAATTCTTGTTTGCTCCTGTGTCGATTAAGAATTGCAAAACCTGATCATCGCATAAGACATATTCTAGATATGGTACGCTAGACAGGCGTCCATCATTAAATTTACTTGATTAACATCAACGTTAATTTCGTCAGCCTGGAACTGCTCGAAATAATCCGCGTTCGATTGTTCTTCGGAGCTGAGGTCGTGACATATTTCAGAAGGATCATTATACACATCTTCTGATTGATCTTGGATTTCAAAACTAAAGATGCGTTGGGAATTTTTCGGGTAAATTGCGGAATCGTTTGAACGTTTAACTGGTTGAACATAAGAAGGTTGATTCATGTAGTCCACCTGCCTTGTTTGAATGGACTTGTCAACCTCAATTGGAGTTGGAGGTTTGGGCTGATTGGGTCGTGGTGGAGCTATGTTTTGGATAGCCGGACGAATATTTCCCGCTATGTTATAGGCTTGGTTCCTGAGGGGTGTACTTAGTTGGGGTTGGGAGGAATTTAACCTATTTTTATTCGGTTCGAACTTTGGGATGAAGAATTGATTTACGGGTGCTGAGACAGAGTTATTAGAATACCTTTCATGGATCTGATGATTCCTGTAGTTGAGGTTCTGGAATTCCAGACATGAAGCGAATGCTTCAGGGAGAGTCTGAGGCCTTTGTACCATCAGCATGCGGGATAAGTCCCCATTCAGGCCACGCATGTCTGTCACATCTAGAGAGCGATTACGATAATTATCCGTCAACGCGATCACTGTTTCCCGCGAATGGTCTTCGGTTTTCATTTTGTTGATGAGCAAGGATAACAATCCCTTCTGTTTCACTTGTTTCCATCTTGTAGAAACGTCTAAGTCTGCAAAGGATTCACATGCATTGGCAACATGAGGTTGCTTCCATATCGGGCAGGACACACTTTTGGTTTGACTTTCTTTCGCATGCAATACTACATTCTTATTACCTGATCGGTGGGAAGTTTTCCCACTCACCTCTGGCACGGTAATCATGCTGACGAATGTGGCAATCTGATGGAGCCAGACACTGAAATTCTCCACTGTGGGGTAGGGTTTTATTGATGACGCATTTTGGGCCCACTCAATACGCTTTGATATGGGTAACTTGCCTAGAAGTTCGTCCATAAGCATCGGGTTAGCTAGGTGTTGTATACTTTTCGTAGCACGCAAAAATGCCACCAAGTTCATCACCTTCGTATCGTAGTGAATGATCAAGTCCATACGGTTTTGCGATATCGGCGGAAATTCTCTTATCCCGTTTATTTGAGATCTCACTAATTGATCAAGCCGACCAAAACGAAACTCCAATTGTCCAATCGCGTCAGATACATTGTCTGGATAGATAAGTAAGGATTCTACACACTCTTTGGCTTCACCTTTCAAACACTTCCTAAGTCTAATGGCGTTTTCTAGGTTCGTGTACTGAAAGGCAATCGTTGATTCACGATACGAGTTTACAAACATGGGCCATTGTTCAGGTTTCCCGTCAAATTCTGGCAGATCATGCAGAAACCGGCGATTCTCACTTGCATGTCTTAACGGTACATCAATATCATGCGGCGACGGCTGCGACGGCACGGAAACGTTCTGCACACCATGCCTTATGACGGGCGGCACGAAGGGAGTTGGCACAGTATTCGTCACGCTTTCTGGTATTTGACTGACGGAGACGACCGACGGTTTCATGATCGTTTCATGCGATGGCGTCACCGAACTAGGAACCGAGGTGTTTATGTCAGTAAGGTCGGTAAAATTTCTCACGGCAGTAGATGTGGGTAATTCAGAAAAAGACCTTGTTTCACCCTCACTTATCTTTTTCGGTGATACACTAAGTTTCCGAACCTCTTCCGACATAATTTCAACTTTGTTTGTCAATTCACTTATAACTGAACGAAAATGTTCTTCCGAAACACCACTTACTGGAGCTTGTTTCGGTTTCTGCGGCGTTTTCAATTTCGGCGGCATTGTTACTAGTATTGGTGCACTAAACACTACGAAACACAATGACGGCTGTTACTCCGTGTCGGATTGCACCCGTTCAAACAACAATGTTTACAATGGCAACTATCGGCAGGCAACCTTTGTTCTAATTACATTGACGCACACACACTACGATGGCGGTAGTAGTTGCACATATGCTCAAACAGCTATAGCACTGCTGCGGCGGCGAACAATGAACTTTTTCTGGCTGAAGAGCTGAAGGTTAAAGCGGCGACGGCAGGGGCCGCAATAGACATTTAATGGCGACGGCGGTGGAACGAGAATTGACACGCAAACGACGCTGTGACACAATTTAAAAAGATGTTGTTTTTAGGCGGTGATTAACCGACGCGTAAAACTCATCAACGCTCTTGCTCTTTTGCGACATTGAATGCAGTTGGTGTTCCAACGTCCTTACATCACGCTTATCGGCGCAGTGCAACGACAAACATTTTTTAATATTTAGCCAATTCTCATCAAAAATATTATACGAGATAAGGGCAGCATCTGCTGGTCCCCTTATTTTGTGCCTGATATGGTGAAGAATTGCCCTATATATCGGTTTGTGACGAACTATCTCGTACTCACTTAAGATGGTCTCAACACTGTGCACCCACGATACATATTGAACCGGATTTCCCTTAAAAGGCTGTAAGTCCCTGACACAGTCAGGTAGTTCCTTGATGGTTTCAAGATCTTGTTCCGTTTTAGGAACTGAGAAATCTATCTGCTCAAAGGGCCTAGATTGCTGAATTTTAGCATTATGCTCGAGAATAAGAGTCTCGCGTCAAGTTTTTTGCTAATTTCGATCTGCACGTTGACCGCACCGGTCAACTGCCTGATCGATTCATGAATAGCCTCTATAGGAGCTTCCATGATTCAATAAGCTATTGCACACAAGTTTTTTTTATGAAAAACGCGATAACCGAAAATTTCCCGAATTGAACGCAGTTCACAATTCATTATCACTTTCACTATCACTTTACCTAAATTCTATTTTTCAACTTATTTGAAAATATGTGTTCTTAGAAAATATGTATATCTATGTTGATACTGACTTCAATATATTAATTTTATTTGATATTTTTGAAAAATAAGTACTCCAATATGTTGATATTGACTTCAATATATTAATTTTATTTCATTTTATTGAAAATAAGTACTTTAATATGTTGGTATTGACTTCAATATATAAATATAATTTTTGGAGAATGCAAAATATACGAAAGAAGAGGCAAACTTACAATAAAATTATTAATTTCATTCCTGCTGTCTGCTGCCTGCTGCTGGATTGCCCGTAGACTTCCTTTTTGGCAAGGATCGTTGCACTTCTAAAGGAATCGGTGATTGCCTACTGCTGTACGTGACTGATCACTGCAACAATTGAACTCTCCTCGTACGAGCCAATGGTGATGTGCAACCAACACTTGCGAATTTCATTAGAAATCGTCCTACAGGACCAATAGTTGGTATAATCTGCACACAAAAACTGCACTTATTTTTCGCCACGATTTGGAAGGGGTTCACACTGCTTTTAATTTTTTTGCGGTGAGGATTTTATGGATATTATCGATTTGATCTTCTGCACACTTCCGAAATCAATCACTATTTATGATTTTAATAGCGAATCGGCGATAAAACGTTTTTGATGACCACGATAGATGTGTTACTTTACCTTACTTTTACGTAGGAGCTATGTTCTTATGGAGATAGCTCTTTCTGCTCGGGTGCCAGTTCACGGATTTTACTCCTCGTGTGTTAAAAAAAATAACGACAAGTTTTCAATTATATAAATTTTTATTTCACACGTTGGTTCCGTCGCGGTCAAATACAAACTCAAAGCTTAAAATCTATGTTTGCCTCTTTATAACTTTTCATTTTACTTACTTTACAAAATTCTACAGACAACAGGTAAGCATTTCCTGCGTTCAATTCCATAAACGACAAATATTTTTCCACGATTATTGTTCAGTCAGCAATTGTGCAATACTTGATTGAGTGCATGGGTCGGTTATCGAGTCCAACGTTCAAATTACCTTTTTCGGATTCGCATACGCGAATTCGTAAGTTGAGCTAATTAATTAATTTAGATTAAATGTGCAAGTAGACCGGAAAGTGGTGGAAGAGAAGAGAAGGGGATAAGGGACTGTGTTAACTTGCACATCTGATCATTACATTCCATATGTATGCACACGTAAAAAAAATCTGCTAAATAGTATATCCAATCCATTCAAATCTATTCTTCACAAGCGGTTCTACAAGCGTACTGTGAATACTAGTGTGCTTATACACTAACTTGCCCACCGCCACCAAAGAGTTAAAGATATCTTGATTTTAACTTAAGATAAACCTATCCTTACGATGGCGAGATATTTATTTGATTCTCTGGTTTACTACGATGGCGAGATATTTATTCGTTTTTCTCGATTGTCTCGATTGTTTCGATTGTCTCGATTGTCTCGATTCTCTCGATTGTCTCGATTGCAACAACCGAGTCCAACTTAAATCATCGAGATGTTTCGAGATATTTGAACAATCCAAACAATCGAGTTTAACATCTCGCAATAGCGCATCACTAATAAATTGATTCCTGCATAAGAATAGTGACTTTGTCCTAAGTTTTTTAATACGATTTGGTAGCAGAAGTACCCTTTCGGTACCGCCTCTTGTAATGTTTGTATTTTATTAGCCGCAAGATCTTTGAAAATTTGGATTGTAGTATGCAATTTGTATATTTGATCAAGTGGCAAGCAGGATTTTTAGTAGTGGTCTCTGTATAACATTTAGCGGGCTTACAGTTGTCTGTGATGCACAGCTCCACGTAATTATTCCATACTGTAATATATTGTGTATATATGCGAAGTAAAGAGTTCTGATTTTGTGTGCCGACAAAAAAGATCGAATTTCAAAACAAGCAGGTATAATTTTTCTGAATTTACTGGTGACATTTTGGACTTGTTGATTCCATCTTAAATGTTGGTCAAATGTCACCCCTAGATATTTAGTTTGAGTGACTCTTATAAGTGGATCACAGAGGCAGTCGGTATTACAGTTATTAGAGTGGATGGTAATACTCAGGCTCCCAGGTAGTCCACGCTGGTTGGCTGCGAAGGTCATATAGTTCATTTTCTTATAGTTAGTTAAGTGTAAAGGAATTAACATCAAGCCATTCTTTTAGAATACCAAGGCTGTACTCTGTTTATACTTTTGCTCCACTCCATTCTCTATCTTCAACATAAAGTACAGTATCATCTGCAAATGATATCAATTTACCTTTGATTTGCTGTGCGAAAATATCATTAACGAAAATTAACACGTTCCCTGTCCGCTGAACCACATGTGGCTCAGGAAACGAGCACTTGGAATGCACAACTACGTTAATGAGCCATATGTGGCTCAGCAGACACCTACAACTTGTATTGAGAATTATTCCGCGGAACGTAGCAGGACTCGGCTGTTTTTGTATGGGACGTTTTAGGGCAATCATATAGTAAAGAAAAACACCAGGACGTACAAGACTTTTTATTTTATTTTTTCAGAAAATCACAATTCTCTTAAATTTATAATTTATTATGTTTGTTCTGGAAATATGACAAACAAAAGGTTTTTTTTTTGCGTGGCAAGCACGCAGTATCCACTCGTTTTGCCTTCTTATCAGCTATTTCCCAGTTAGTATTATCTTTTTTCAAGTTTTCATAACATCCGTTACATCTTTTTCGAACAATATTGCCATCATCTTTTCTTGGGATTTTGGTTAAAAAGTGCTAGTTAGTAATGGAACTTGTAGATGGTCTTGAATGTATTCCTGACGTATTTCCTTTTGCGATTCCATCTGATTCATATGAAAAAGTTTTGATAATTTCTTGCTGCGCTTGTAATATGGTTTTAGTTGATTTCTTGTCCCCTGCTGGATGCAGCTTTTGAAATAACAGCGATGCATTCGTTACTGATGCACAAATCAAAACATCTAGAGCTACTTTCTTGTACTAAGTCAGCGATTTTCTTTTAGGGTCATAATAGCTTGAAAGCTGACCAGACACATCTATGCCTTTCTTTCGGGCGTTGTAATCTAGCACTGCTTTTGGTTTCGATTTTGACATGAAGCCTGAAGACATTTCCATTCTAGCGATATGCCAAGTAGAAAGCATTGAGACGTCGCGTTTATCTCTCCATTTCATAATTGTTATGTGATCTTTCTGACGAGCAACTATTTCTCCTCTTTTAGGTTTAATCTTTTTTATTCTTATTGCCCATGGTAAATCGACTCTGTTCACTCGTAAAGTGCCGCTTAAATCTGTTTTCTGCTCCAGTAAATATTTTGCTAGTCCTACACTGTTGTAGAAATTATCACACACAATCATTCTTCCATAGCTGAACTACGACACTACCTGTCCTATCCAGATCTGCAATTTCTGGGTCGTGCCCTATGTAAATAACATAATTCTAAACGTACCCCTCTTCTGTGCAAAGTTTATATATTTTCAAGCCATATTTGTGAGCTTTTGATGGGTTGCATTGGCGAAAAGATATTCTCCCCCTGAACGGCATCATAGATTCATGAATTACAACACATTCGTCAGGTGTCAATAAGTTTTTCCAGCGGTTCAGGGGATCTCTTGGAGCTTCATTGTCGACAAAGTGCCAACAACGTAGAATTGGTGAGAAACGATTGTATGACATATTCACATCATTGAATATTGGATGGTAATAAATTGTATTTAGTTTCCAAAGTGGGAAATTTTACAATGCCCATCAACGTGTATAAAGCGATAAATTTTAGCATTTCCACACGTGTTACATCTGCCCACCGATTCAGTCGGCTATGGGTTGGTATGTTTGGTTTCCGTTTTATTTGTGGTGCGTATACATTTGTTTGGGTCACCATTAGATCCAGTCAATATTTGAAGATAAATGGATGCTACAGATTGATCGCCATAGATATGAATAGATGGAACTCTCTCATAAAACTGACGAGATAATGGTAGTATATTTTGATCCCATCCGTTTTTTTTAAATATATTGCATTTATTTTTTGTGGGGTAGGTTGCATTACCTGTCTAATAGTCCATTTTTGGGATGTGGTTTGCTGCAAACCCTCGCTTGGTTCTGGTTGAGACACATCTGGGATCACATCTGACGACTCACCAGTGGGCAAGCTTCTGCCATAGGCAGCCTCGGTTACACTAAGTGCATCAGAAATCTCATCTGGATCAAAATCAGGATCATCAGGGTGATCATCAGCAGAAATACTTGATTCTTGGTCATCTTCTTCAGAATCATCCGAGTCTAGCGCATTTCGTACACCGCTATTACTTTCGTTGGAATCCGATTCGTTATCACTGAATCCAAAGTCACTTTCTTCCAATATAAGTCGCACCTCTTCACTAGTAAGATTTTTTGTATGAACTGAGGGCCGTTTGGGAGGCATTTTCGCGGAAAAAAAACACTGACTCGCAGTAACAACAATCGACTTACGCAGTTCTACGCAGTATGACATTGACCTAGTTTATGCGAGATCCCGATTTGGGATTATGCCAGTCAAACCGTTCAAATTCGGATTTCAGCTTAAACCCGAACAGTTGGGTGTACGCCCGATGACTATGTGTGATTGTGCATATGAAATGTGTCAATAAAAGTGATTCTTCAACATGACGGGCCTTGTTTTGAGCAAATTTACACATTACAATTATGAAATATGTGCCGGCGCTTGTTTTGTGCATTTGGATAAAACTAATGTCGTTTCGTTTATTTTTGCAAATGACGACGCTAATCATAAATAAGTTGTAACGCCAGCAAATATCGTTTTAAAAAAAGGAAAAGAAAATGTACAGAAATATTTGAAGTGTAGAATTTGGAGCAGTAGAATTTAAGCTTAATACGGTTAGAATGGTAACAAAGTAAAGTAAAGTAGATTGTATTATTATTGTATTATATGGCCAGCAAATATCGTTTTAAAAAAGGAAAAGAAAATGTACAGAAATATTTGAAGTGTAGAATTTGGAGCAGTAGAATTTAAGCTTAATACGGTTAGAATGGTAAAAAAAAAAAGTAAAGTAAAGTAGATTGTATTATTATTGTATTATATTGCCAGCAAATATCGGGTTAAAAAGGAAAAGAAGATGTACATAAATATTCGAATTGTAGAATTTGGAGCGGTAGAATTTACGTTTAGTACGGTTAGAATTGTAAAAAGTAGAATTGTAGACAAAAGTAGAATTGTAAGGAAATTTGGGAAAATGCATGAACGCAAACACTCCGGCGAGCTCTGAGTTTGTCTTCTATCAGGTCGCACCATTGCCGGCGATTCAAATAAGACGAGCGGCGACGGCTCGACCCAATACACAACAAACCATTTTCGATGAATTCAACCACTAAGCTGGAACGAATTATGGCTGGAACCACCCAACTAATCCGACGCGGTTATGGCCTTCGGCAAACGAGCACCACATATAGCACAACACTAATCAAGCGATCCCTGACTTTCTGATGAATTCATGTTGACGTTGAACAGGGCTGCTTGTTGTAAATCCAAATGATTATTGCCTGCAAGGAAGCAAGCAAATCGAAACGAAACTTATCTATAAAGCAATTACCGCGAGAAGATTCCCTTTTGTGGCCGTGGATAATGTGCGGAAAATGACGACAGCCAAAAATACCATTCTTTTCAACCTTCATATACTAGTCAAGGTGACAGGGAAAACAAGTAAAATATACCAACTGACAGTTGGGATGTCAACATGGTGACTGGCAGCGATCGAACCGCCACCAAGCGGCAATTGGAAAGGGTGCGCTCCGACAACGAGAACTGCGGGAAAATGCACTTGCGAATGCGCGTGCAATGGGCCAATGCACCCGCCAGCATATTACCAATCCCAATAGCACTTGGTGGACAACGGAATTCGCAGATACCGCAGAAGCGGTTGGAAATCCCTCTAGGGAAAGGTTTCGTGGCGAGTCGACAGGGCTTGGGAGCTCTCTTCTTCTGGCAACCAAGGTGAGACACGCACGCGTTGGCGCAAGCTCCTTCTTTTGTAACCGATTTTCTTCTTTTCTGATTGGAATCCGTCTGGACGTGACGAGGAACAAGGATTTATCCTGAGCTATTGGTCGACAGCGAGTGGTGTGAAAAATCCAAGGATTATTGAGGAAAGGAAAAATAGCACGAGGAAAAGCTTCGACAACATTCAAGTGGTGCGGAGCGCCTAAAGGAACACGGCTCACAGCGAGCGAGCGACGGCGTGCAACAGCAACTTGAGCCGCAGCGAATACCATTGGGCCAACATCGACGGCCATATTTGTCATTCGGGGAAGCACCGGTGTGATTGGAATCGATATCGCAGATAAACGTTAACTCACGGCAGCAGTAGTGCGACGCTTCGGGGAAGCACCCATTTGGTGGAGAGTGTACGAGCGAGTTAGAGCGTATAAGATTCAAGGTAGGCTAAGTTTCCTTACTGTGATTGTATTAAGAGGAAGTAGAGTAGGTAACGCGGCGCCGTTGATAGATATAGACTTGGAAGTAATTTGCGATCAATAAAACGTTGTTAATATTGTCAAGTGCTGGTGTTACCTTGTGCCCTTCTGGCAGGACGAATCAGTGATTATCAAGTGGCTACCGCGAAGATTTAAAATCGTAAAAATAAGTACCCGCCGTCGATTTCTCGCTTAGAGACGGTGGTATAAGAGACGGTTCCGGTTACGAATTTGTAAAGCGAGTGGCGCCTGTAAACGACCCACACCCGTTTCCACGGGAGTTAGCCAACCGGAACTGTCCCCTTCGCCCTCCATCGGGAGGCGGAGGCAACGTTGCTCGAATTAGAGTGGTAATAAATTGGCGCCCAACGTTCTACGGGGTGACAAAACGGTTTTGGAAAATTAACGATGAAACTATTTTGAAAACGTGAATTTTAGCTGAATGCATTTTAAATTTAAATTTTACATGTGAATTTTAAAGCGAGTGTCGGTATTTAATTTTGAAGAGATAACGATTGAGTCAAAATTTGATTAAAAAGAGTAAATTATTTAGAGAACGCGGATGTGACTGAAATAAGTAAATTGGAAACGGGAATTTTAATTAAGCTTTTCACTAAGCGAGCGAGATTTAGAGAAATATTTAATAGTATCGCATGCTAACTTCTTCTTACAAATATTGAACATCATTCTTACAAATATTGAATTTTATTTAAAATTTATTATATAAGTATTGAATTTTATTGAAAATGGTTCTTGGTTCTACCTTCGATAGTGTGTGAAGTGAGTCATAAAGAATAATTTATGGTGTGAAGTGTTGGTTTTTGCGTTACCGGGTGGTGAGCATTATTAGCGTAAGAGTGTAGGAAATCGTGTCAACATTTACAGACCGGGGAAAACCGAGGTGGGAAGAATTGACTGCCCGAATTTTCAGTGGGGTGTGTAGGAAGTATCACGAACCTCCGGTGCCTAAAATCGATTGTTCTGTGACGTAGCGTGTTGACCTAGTCGCAATTATTGTTGATTCAACCTGGGTTGGTGTTGGATTCAGTATAGTAAAGGGAAAGTAATTAAGTGCGGAGCGAGCGCCGCGAATTGGGGATTTTGATTCGCGTTACGTTGTGCAATTGGAAGAGGGATACTTTCTCGTTGATGGGAGTAGGTCCCCGATGCTCGTGTGGTCAAAGACGCTGTCGAGTTGAATAGGAAGGTCAAGAAGACAGGTTACACGGCTAAATCCGAACCTAGTAAAAGTTTAACTAAATGTTCTAGCGTGGATAGGGCACGGGAATTGTAATAGTAGTATACTTTTTTTCGTCGATCTCATTGGGCAACCACCAGTGGGTTCAACAGTTTAGCTAAGCTATTTGTTGCGGTTGGTAACAAGCAAATAAAAAGTTAAGGCAGGTTTGTGGAATAAGTGAGGAAAAATGGCTAGCGGAAGCGGTGTCGGGAAGATCTCGGTCGATCGGCTGAGTAAAGACGAACTCGCGTATGAATTATCAATCCGGGGTATGGTTGGTGACACGGTGGAGACCATGCGGAAATTGCTGAGGGGGGCTTTAAGAAGCGAAGTAGCCTTGGGTGAGTCTGTGGCAATGGCAACGTATCCGTTTTCATTCTCAGAGGACCGAGAGGCGTTAACCGCAAAATTAGCTGAGATCAAAATGTTAGTGGACCCATTTGTGGGCGATTTTAATTCGCCGGAATTTAGTAAAGTCAAGGGTAAAATATGCTTCGCCCTGCGACGGTTGGGTAGAGTGAAAGGGGAAACGGGGGAAGAAAGAGACTTCTTGAGGCAGGCCAAGGGCCAACTAATGATAGCTATGGGTGACCTGCTTTTCAAGGCAGGCGGCGCAGAAAGCGAGGAGTCTGAGGAGGTATGGACTCTGGACAGTCCAACATTGTCAGCCCCGAGTACCCCGATGTTTCAGCCTCAAAAGCCAACAGATCTCCAAAAGTGGGGACTAAAATTTAGTGGAGAATCGCCATGTTCGGTGAGCGCGTTCTTCGAGCGGGTGGAAGAGCTGAGGGAGGCGAAGGGACTAACAAAAGTGCAGCTGTTCCGGTCGGCCGTAGACCTTTTTGAAGGAAAAGCTCTAATTTGGTTTCGAGCGAACCGCGCAATCTGCCAGAGTTGGGAGGGCCTGGTGAAGGAATTACGAGCCCAATTCCTTCCCGCAGACTACGATGATAGGCTGCTGGATGAAATTAGACGTCGTACGCAGGGCAACACGGAGTCAATCGGTGTATTTGTGGCGGTGATGGAAGGTTTGTTCCGTCGATTGAGTGACCAACCGAGCGAAGCGGAGAAGTTGAAAATACTCCGGAAAAATATTGCTCCCTTTTACCAGACTCAGCTGGCTCTGGTGAAATTCGAATCGATTGGAGAACTGGTGACGCTGGGGCGTTCATTGGAGGCGACGCGAGTGTCCGTGGAGTCATTCGTGCCACCTACTCCAAGAAGAACGAGGGTACTAGAACCGGACCTGGCGTATTTGGAGACGCAAAACTTAGCCGCAGTGGAAGTACCGGGCGGATCGAGAAGCATCACATGCTGGAATTGCCGGAAGTTGGGCCATACTTCCAGGGAGTGCGACCAGGCTAGAAGATGTTTCGGGTGTGGTAGGGTAGGAGCCAGGAGAGCGGATTGTCCGAATTGTCGAGGCGGAGGACGAAGGAGTAATGCCCCAATGGGTAACCAGAATAGCAGCCAAAATGGGCCGTTGGGAGATCGTCGCCAGGGAAACGGCAATCGGGCCTAGTGGGCGACAAACTAGGCCCTCGTCCGGTTTCGAGCGTCGCAAGAGATAGCCAAGTGGGGTATATGCTGCACAGCGCAGAGGGGGATAACCGCCCTTACGTAGAGATAGCAATTCAGGGTCAGAGATTTCTGGGGCTGGTGGATTCAGGAGCGTCGAAATCAGTGATTGGTGGAAAGGGATGGGAGCTGATCCGGAGTCTAGGTGTCGAACTAAAACAAAGCGGTCGGAGAGACCTGCGATTGGCAAACGGAGTGGGTTGTGGTGTGGAAGGAGTAGCGTATTGCCCAATCACGGTGCATGGAAAAGAGAGATGGCTGGAGGTTTTGGTAGCACCTGCGATTCCTCATCTCATACTGGGAGTAGATTTCCTGCGGCTATTCGGAATTGTGTTGAATGTGGCGAAGGAGCAGTGGGAGATGGTCGCGTCGGTGGAGGGGCTCAGGTCCGAGCAGCTGATCGGCAGGAGTCGATTGACACATGGGGAGGAAGTGGAGCTGGAGGCACTGCTCGAAGAAGAGTTCCGGATGATGGGGGAAGGAATTGGTTGCACCGATAGGGTAGAGCACGTCATACGAACCGATTCCAATCCGATCAAACAGCGCTACTACCCCGTCTCGCCGGCAGTACAAAAGCATATTGACGCCGAACTAAATGAAATGCTGGA
The DNA here is from genome assembly GCA_963978885.1 of Nemotelus pantherinus. NCBI lineage: Eukaryota > Metazoa > Arthropoda > Insecta > Diptera > Stratiomyidae > Nemotelus > Nemotelus pantherinus. The sequence goes on along the minus strand of OZ022264.1, from coordinate 210,427,967 downwards.
GGCGGGGATAGTGGAACCGTCGTGCAGCCCGTGGGCTTCGCCGATTGTTTTGATTAAGAAAAAGGATGGGTCGTTCCGGTTTTGTGTGGACTACCGGAAGCTCAACAAGGTGTCGGAAAGAGATGCCTATCCTCTGCCCTTCGTCACGGCAACTCTGGATAAATTAAGAGATGCGAAATATTTATCTTCCCTGGACATTAAATCCGCGTATTGGCAAGTGCCGATGGCGGAAAATTCAAAGGAGCTCACCGCTTTCACTGTCCCCCACAGAGGGCTGTTCCAGTTCCGTCGGATGCCTTTTGGGTTACAAAATGCCCCGGCAACTTGGCAACGACTCATCGACAAGGTTTTGGGATCCGATTTGGAGCCATTTGTGTTCACGTACCTGGATGACATTGTGGTGGTCACCCAGGACTTCGCGAAACACCTGGGGATCCTGAAAAAAGTCCTCAATAGATTGCGCCAGGCTGGATTGAGGGTCTCTCGAGAGAAGTGCGAGTTCTGCCGCACTCGTCTTCGTTATCTGGGTTATGTTGTGGACGAGAACGGGCTGAGTGTAGACCCGGATAAGGTAAAGGCGGTGATGGACATTCCTCGGCCAAAGGGAGTAAAGGAGGTACGGCAATTCTTGGGGATGGTATCGTGGTATCGGAGATTTATCCCGGATTTTGCGACGTTGATGTCGCCAATCACGAACCTCCTCAAGAAGAACCGGAAATTCCTATGGACTGAAGAATGCGAGGAGACGTTCATCCGAGCGAAGACGAAGCTGGCGACGGCACCAATACTTACTTGTCCGGACTACACTCTGCCATTTATCGTCCAGACAGACGCCTCAGGTAGTGGAGTGGGGGCGGTATTGACACAGGAGCACCCCGAGGGCGAAAAAGTGATCTGCTACCTCAGTCGCGCCCTGACTAGTGCCGAACAGAAGTACTCCGCCACAGAACGAGAATGTCTCGCGGTCGTATGGGCCATTGAAAAGTTGAGGCCATACGTGGAGGGTACTAAGTTCAGGGTAGTCACAGATCATCACTCTCTGGTCTGGCTCCACAATCTAAAAGACCCCAGCGGCCGTCTAGCTCGGTGGGCGGTGAGGTTGCAGCAGTACGATTACGATGTCGTCCATCGCAGAGGTAAGGAGCATCTGGTCCCAGATGCTCTCTCACGGTCCATCGAGGTGGCGGAGGTGCGAGGAGGTGAAATTAAGAACGATCGTTGGTATGAGAAAATGAAAGAGCAGGTGGGAAAGAATCCAGGGCGGTATCCAAACTGGCGGCTGGAAAAAGGTCGGTTATGGAAGCACATGGAAGGCCGATACCCAGAACTTCAAGCTGACGATGCGTGGAAGTCGGTAGTTCCCTCAGCGGAACGGTCGGCAGTATTGCATCAATGCCATGATGCGCCCACAGCAGGTCATATGGGAGTTCGCAAGACTCTAGATCGGCTGGCACAGTGTTTCTATTGGCCGAAGATGGCTGCGGACGTAAAAAAGTACGTTAATCGTTGCAAAGTATGTCAGTCAGTGAAGGTGGAACGGAAGCAACCAAACGGGCAGATGGTGTCAAGGGTTGGAGGAGCATCATCACCCTGGGAGATGATCTGTGTGGACCTGGTGGGACCACTACCTCGTTCCTTGAACGGTCACGCATACATCTTGACAGTGGTAGACTACGCTACGAAGTTCCCACTTCTATTTCCCTTAAAGAAGGCAACAGGAATCGCCGTAACTCGCACCCTTGAGGAGCAGGTATTGTTCTTGTTCGGAGTTCCACGAGTGATGATATGCGACAACGGAGTTCAATTTCGCTCAAAGGAGCTCACAAAGATGGCCGAGACTCACGGTATGACGCTGAGGTTCACTGCGCTTTATCATCCTCAGGCGAATCCAGCCGAACGGGTGAACCAAAATATTAAACGGTTGTTACGGTCTTATGTGTCGGAAAATCATCGGGACTGGGACAAGGTGCTACCTCAAATTGGCTGCGCCCTAAGAACGTGTACTCACGAAAACATGAAGGTCACCCCATATTTCTTAAATTTCGGAAGAGAGATGACGGTCCATCCGGAGAACCGCAAATATCCACAGGATAGAGAAGGGGACAGGACGGATGAAGGAATAAGAAAGGCAAATCTATTACAGAAGGTCCGGGAAGAAGTCCTCGTGCGTCTAAAAGAAGCCGCGGATAAGTCAAAATCAAAATATAATCTGCGTCATCGAGATGAAAAATATTTACCAAAAGATCTAGTATGGCGACGAAATTACGTACTCTCGGATGCGGCACGGTATTTCTCGGCCAAGCTAGCACCGGAATATGTGGGACCGTTTACTGTGCGGAAACAAGTATCCGGTTGGACCTATGCATTGGAAGACGCCGACGGAAAAGATATGGGGGTTTGGCACTCCAAAGACCTGAAACGATATGTGGCGTAAAGGGTCGACACTCGATTAAATCACAGAGATCAGTAGACGATATCGACCTGGCAGAACTTAGGAATAGAATAGTAGGAATTAGTTGTAGTCGAGTGGGTAAACAGGACAATAATCTGAATTAGGTAAATACTAAGGTGGCGGGATTAAGTAATGACACTCTATTAAAACTTGGTGGTGGTTAAATGTAATTGAATAAGATTGAATCTGGAATTAATAGGTAGATATTCTCTAACATAACGTGGTGGAGGGTAAATTTAAGTCCATTGGTAGGGTTAGAACAATAGCAAGCGTCTAATTTATATAGGTCGTATGAGAACAATGTTACCTTTCAACCGAGGTGTATTTAATCCAATTTCAGCGGAACGATGAATGTCACTAATCCTCTGTGGACTGTTGGTACGGGTTCTTCCCAGACAGCTGTGCGTTTTTTTTTTTTTTTTGTTGTTTTTTCTTTCCTTCCTTCTGTTCTTCCTTTTTCTGTACTTTTCTTCTGCATTTCGACAAGATCCTAAAACATTAAGAGCATGTATCAGTCAGGGTCTGAACAAAAAGAAAAGGAAAGGAGAAAACGGAACAACACAGGTAAAGGAATGCATGTAAGATAAAACGAGGAAGAAATAGTGTACGTAAAAATGGCAGGAGTGTGAGTGATGTGTGTGATGTGTTGTCGATGGAAATGGTTGTGAATTACAATCGAAGGTAGAACATAAGGCTAACGCGCATAAGGCTAACGCGCATATCCGATAGGCGATGCAAGACCTAGGTTCTCAAACTCACAACGAACGTAGATTGATCAGCGCGAATAATGACGAGAATCACCTCGTAATTCTCTGGGGAAGGGGGAAATGTAACGCCAGCAAATATCGTTTTAAAAAAAGGAAAAGAAAATGTACAGAAATATTTGAAGTGTAGAATTTGGAGCAGTAGAATTTAAGCTTAATACGGTTAGAATGGTAAAAAAAAAAAGTAAAGTAAAGTAGATTGTATTATTATTGTATTATATTGCCAGCAAATATCGGGTTAAAAAGGAAAAGAAGATGTACATAAATATTCGAATTGTAGAATTTGGAGCGGTAGAATTTACGTTTAGTACGGTTAGAATTGTAAAAAGTAGAATTGTAGACAAAAGTAGAATTGTAAGGAAATTTGGGAAAATGCATGAACGCAAACACTCCGGCGAGCTCTGAGTTTGTCTTCTATCAGGTCGCACCATTGCCGGCGATTCAAATAAGACGAGCGGCGACGGCTCGACCCAATACACAACAAACCATTTTCGATGAATTCAACCACTAAGCTGGAACGAATTATGGCTGGAACCACCCAACTAATCCGACGCGGTTATGGCCTTCGGCAAACGAGCACCACATATAGCACAACACTAATCAAGCGATCCCTGACTTTCTGATGAATTCATGTTGACGTTGAACAGGGCTGCTTGTTGTAAATCCAAATGATTATTGCCTGCAAGGAAGCAAGCAAATCGAAACGAAACTTATCTATAAAGCAATTACCGCGAGAAGATTCCCTTTTGTGGCCGTGGATAATGTGCGGAAAATGACGACAGCCAAAAATACCATTCTTTTCAACCTTCATATACTAGTCAAGGTGATAGGGAAAACAAGTAAAATATACCAACTGACAGTTGGGATGTCAACATGGTGACTGGCAGCGATCGAACCGCCACCAAGCGGCAATTGGAAAGGGTGCGCTCCGACAACGAGAACTGCGGGAAAATGCACTTGCGAATGCGCGTGCAATGGGCCAATGCACCCGCCAGCATATTACCAATCCCAATAGCACTTGGTGGACAACGGAATTCGCAGATACCGCAGAAGCGGTTGGAAATCCCTCTAGGGAAAGGTTTCGTGGCGAGTCGACAGGGCTTGGGAGCTCTCTTCTTCTGGCAACCAAGGTGAGACACGCACGCGTTGGCGCAAGCTCCTTCTTTTGTAACCGATTTTCTTCTTTTCTGATTGGAATCCGTCTGGACGTGACGAGGAACAAGGATTTATTCTGAGCTATTGGTCGACAGCGAGTGGTGTGAAAAATCCAAGGATTATTGAGGAAAGGAAAAATAGCACGAGGAAAAGCTTCGACAACATTCAAGTGGTGCGGAGCGCCTAAAGGAACACGGCTCACAGCGAGCGAGCGACGGCGTGCAACAGCAACTTGAGCCGCAGCGAATACCATTGGGCCAACATCGACGGCCATATTTGTCATTCGGGGAAGCACCGGTGTGATTGGAATCGATATCGCAGATAAACGTTAACTCACGGCAGCAGTAGTGCGACGCTTCGGGGAAGCACCCATTTGGTGGAGAGTGTACGAGCGAGTTAGAGCGTATAAGATTCAAGGTAGGCTAAGTTTCCTTACTGTGATTGTATTAAGAGGAAGTAGAGTAGGTAACGCGGCGCCGTTGATAGATATAGACTTGGAAGTAATTTGCGATCAATAAAACGTTGTTAATATTGTCAAGTGCTGGTGTTACCTTGTGCCCTTCTGGCAGGACGAATCAGTGATTATCAAGTGGCTACCGCGAAGATTTAAAATCGTAAAAATAAGTACCCGCCGTCGATTTCTCGCTTAGAGACGGTGGTATAAGAGACGGTTCCGGTTACGAATTTGTAAAGCGAGTGGCGCCTGTAAACGACCCACACCCGTTTCCACGGGAGTTAGCCAACCGGAACTGTCCCCTTCGCCCTCCATCGGGAGGCGGAGGCAACGTTGCTCGAATTAGAGTGGTAATAAAGTGCCGCAAATGACTACTGCCTGCTGTATTTTCCACAACATTATGGAGCGCCGAATGGAGCATTTGTATTCACATTGGTTGACGGAAGGAGCAACATGTAACGAAATGTATCCGCAACCGGCAAGATTAACTTGAACAGGCTGAGACACCCGGTGCAACCAGCATTTGAAGTTCCGTCATTTGTACAATCAATTGGAGAATCTGTATCTTTTGTGAAGTGAAATATAATGATAAATAAGTTTGATTTATAAGTGCAAGGTGCTAGTAAGACATCGGATAAACATGACAGTCGGTGTGTAATGTTGAATTTTTGTGTGAAAAATAAATCAAAGACCATTTTAGTTAGTAGCTGATATTGAGGAACATTTTGGATGGCGAATGTAGAAAAATAACTAAGTGGCATAAATGTTTTAACTCCCTTGTTATTATAAATTATATAATTGAAAACTTTAGCTGACTACAAAATATTGGCAATTGTTACATAAATTGCATATTTATTCTTTATAGATAAATATAGATAGATATATATGTATATATATATATATATATATATATATATATATATATATATATATATATATATATATATATATATATATATATATATATATATATATATTGTCAAGAACCGTTTTTAGTTAAGACTGTTCTTTATTATTCATAGAAATGAAACAACTAATATACACAAAGGGTAACAATATGTTGACTCGTACACGACTGTTTTAGCGAGAGCACTACTCGGCATGATGGTCATCGATCGACTGACTTTCGTTTTGTCGTCGGCTTCTTGTCGCTCGATGTTCTTGACAGCTCGGCCTTTCCTGACCTGGAATCGGCCCGATTTCTTGGTCCTCGTCTTGAACTTCATCTTCTTCATAGGGTTGAATATCTGGACTTAATTGGCACCAGGGCTTCATCTTGTCGCTAGTGTAAACAGAACTGTAGGTACGGCGATGACCGATCACATCGGCTAAGTCTTCAATTACGTAGCGATCCTGCCTTAGAACCTTTGACACGATGAATGGGCCCTTATATTTAGGTTCCAGTTTGTGAGATTCACCCGTTGGTGAAGGGACATTTTCAATAACCACAAGGTCACCCTCTTTATGGACATAAGGTTTCTTGTGTTTTTTATCGAAACGTTGCTTCCAGCGCTCCTTCTCTTGCATAATTCGGTCTGCAGCCTTTTGATGGAGTTCGATCATAGACTCGTTCGGAATATCCGTAAGATCATCGTTCAATGCTTGTAACATTCGGTTTGTGGTATCTTCGCGCAGTCAAAAATCGAATACAATGCTGTTTGAAGAAAGTTGAGTCGTAGAATGACGTTGCGAGTTTAAAGACCATTGCACCATAGATAAGATGGTGTCCCAGTCATTCCGTTGATTTGTCGCACACCGCAAGTGGGCGAGTATCGATTGGTTCACTCGCTCTACTTGTCCATTGGCTCAAGGTGTACGAACAGGTATTTTCACATGATGGATGTCGTGCACTCGACAGTACTCTTCGAATTCCCGAGATGTAAACGCACTGCCACGATCGCTGATAATTCGAATCGGTACTCCAAAAAATGTCGTTATGTCGTTCAACATGATAACCACAGATTTGGCGTTAGTGGTTCGAACAGCTCGGAAAATAGTGTATTTACTGAAAGAATCAGTGACCGCTATGACGTGGGCATTTCCCTTTCGACTGCGTGGAAATGGCCCTAAATGCTCAATATGCAAGACTCTGAACGGTATTGGCTCGATTTCCTCATAGAACATGCGACCTTCACGTTTTCCCGCTGCAACTTTTTTATAGCAGCATTCGACGCATGCTGAGATATATGACTTAACTACTTTTGGTTTAGTTAACTAGTGTTAACTAAACCAAAACAGATGCAACCTCGATAAAGTTTTCTCGCATCCTACATGACCAACATCATCATGGCAACTACGTACCATTTGCCACCGCACAGCACCAGGCACAATGAACTTTAGATCCATTCCAACGCGACGCATCAGTCGACCATTCTGGATAGAATAATCTATTTTTAATTGTGTCATTTGGGGAGAAATGGCTCGTCCCATCAGCACATCAATAATATCTCGAAGTTTCGGATCTTGACGCTGCATTGTTATCAACCATTCGTCTCTGTTGATCTCGACAATCGATACGTTCTCGACCACCGACTTTGCTTCAGATGGCGGGTCGACAAGATGACGGCTTAGAGCATCAGCATGTTTCATCCTATTTCCTGCTCGGTGAATTATGTCGAAGTCGAACTCCTGTAATTTAAGCCACCAGCGAGCAATGCGTGCATTTAGCTCAGTCGTCAGTTTTGTAGTAGATAACGCGCTACAATCCGTGACGACTCGAAAATGTTTTCCCAACAAGTAGAAACGGAGGCGATGTAGTGCCTCGACAACTGCTAAAGTCTCCAGTTCGTAACTATGATACTTTTTCTGCGTATCCCTTCTCTGAATTGTCAAGAACCGTTTTTAGTTAAGAATGTTCTTTATTATTCATAGAAATGAAACAACTAATATACACAAAATGTAACAATATGTTGACTCGTACACGACTGTTTAGCGAGAGCACTACTCGGCATGATGGTCATCGATCGACTGACTTTCATTTTGTCGTCGGCTTCTTGTCGCTCGATGTTCTTGACAATATATATATATATATATATATATATATATATATATATATATATATATATATATATATATATATATATATATATATATATATATATATATATATATATATATATATATATATACCCAGCAAACGTGCGTTCAGCACTTTCGCATACAGTTGTAAAAACTTTTCCATGTGTTGATACGTTTTCTGATGAGTTTATATATTTTATATTTCTCAATGATTATACATGCTACTGTACAACTGCTTAACTCCTGAGCAGGTTGTCTAGTTGTTGTAGTTTTCCAACACGTTGATGAATCTCTTATATATTTACGGTTCCCTATTTACAATGAATATAAAGTACTGCTGTATTACTGCCAAACTGGTGACCAGATGGAGCAATTCAAATCGTTTCCCAAAAATCAAATCGATTTGCCCATACGTCAAGCGTTAGTCATACTTCGCAAGTGATACGTGAAATATTTTGAAATTTATAATTAAAACAGGTCGTTTTTGCTCTAATTAAAGATGACATGAATGCAAAGTAATGCGAATATACTATTGGTGACATTATAGCTGGGCAGCCATATCAATGTCCTGCTATACTGCTTCTAAGGCAGTAGTACAGCAGTACATTTTACGTGCTGCTGTTTCACCACTTCAGCAGTAGTATAGCTGTGCTTTTGCACTCCTTGTATTCCTATCGTTTGTCTTTTTCCTATTAGTGGGATGGAAACGATCAACCATGAAACAAAACATATTACACGTACGCGGGTAATATGAAGTAAATAGGTGAATTTTGGGGCAAAATGCTATCTCTAGCATTAAAAGCATTCACGGGTTTACTCATGACTTCTGCAGCACTTTAGAAGTAGTGCTGTGTTTGCTGGATATATATATATATATATATATATATATATATATATATATATATATATATATATATATATATATATATATATATATATATATATATATATATATATATATATATATATGTATATATATATATATATATATATATATATATATATATATATATATATATATATATATGTATATATATATATATATATATATATATATATATATATATATATATATATATATATATATATATATATATATACAGTCATGAACTTAAGTCTACGTACCCCTGCAATTTTCATGAAAAATATGGAACTGAACGCCTGATGTCAATAAAAATGATAAGGAATAATGAAAACAATAAACTTATTTCATATCACGACCAAAATATATATATTCATTTAGTGCAATTGAACATTAAACAAAAATAATAAAATTTCATACAATAAAAAAGAACAAAAGTCTACGTACAGTCACATTTAACGTTAGTTGTCTTAAAAACTAGTGTTTGGTGGGGCCTCCTTCGGAAAAAATTACAGTTTTCAATCGGTTTGGCATTGAATCGACTAGATTTTTTGTAATTTCTGGTGTAACTTTGTCCCATTCTTCATGAAGAACAGAAATTAGGTCGGATCTGTTTGAAACTTTATGGTTTTGAAGTTGGCGCTTCAGATCATCCCATAAATGTTCGATTGGTTTTAAGTCCGGAGATTGGGGTGGGGAATGGAGTTGTTTGGGGATATTAAAAATCAAACACTCTTTCACAATCTGCGTTGTATGTTTGGGATCATTGTCTTGTTGGAAGACCCAAGACGGCCCTAGTCCCAATTTTTGCGCGGATTGTTTTAAATTAGCTTTAAGTATGTCTAAATATTCAGTACGATCTATAATACCGTCGATAACAACTAATTTGCCCATTCCCGCCGCCGACATGCATCCCCAAACAAGAACACTTCCACCCCCATGCTTCACCGTACCAATTAAATTTTGCTTTTTGAGGCCTTCGTTTAGTTTTCTTGACACTCGTTGCCTACCGACATGTCCGAAAATATTAAACTTGCTCTTGTCGTTAAACAAGACGCTATTCCAAAAATTTTCCTGCTTGCCTTCATGGAGTTTTGCATATTCGAGTCGTTTACCTTCATTTGTTTTACTAATGAATGGTTTTTTTCCGAGGTGTCCTGCTAAAATAGCCGTTGCGATGGAGCACTCTGCGCACAGTTGTAGGGTTTAAGTGTTTGCCCTTAACCTCCTTGATGCCTTCAGCTAGTAATTTTGACGACGTACGAGGATTATTTTGTATTTCTGCGAGTACACTTCTCTCTTCACGGTCGGTCAGCATTCGCGGTCTTCCACTCCTGGGTTTGTTTTCAAATGATTTTGTCCTCTGGTAATTTAAAATCACATTTTGAAGACTTAACCGCGGTTTTTTTACTATTTCACTAATTTCACGATAAGATCGCCCTTCTTTTCTAAGGCTCACAATTAATTTTGTAACTTCATGAGAGATTTCTTTCCTAATCGGAGCCATGATCACTTTAAACAAATTGACAATTACTTGTCAACGCGCCGTCAGCTCTTGAATCTAATACAAATATCCCCATTCACTGGAAACATACGCAATGAAAATTATTCAAACACACGTTAAGCTGTACGTAGACTTTTGTTTCATTTTGGGTGTGAAGACTTCATTTATATCCCTCTTATTATTGCTTCGATAGAAATAAATCAAATATTTACTTATATTTAAGCTTAAATTAAGTGAATACATGTTTTGGCTGTCAATGCTTAGAATTAGGATTATAGAAACTGAGAGAAATGCTCAGATATTGGGGGTACGTAGACTTTTGTTCATGACTGTATATATATACATATACATATATATATATATATATATATATATATATATATATATATATATATATATATATATATATATATATATATATATATATATATATATATATATATATATATAATGAGCTACCTTAAAGTTAAGTTCACTGAAAAACTAAACAAAAAATCAATAATTGCACACAACTTTTATATCATAATCATAGAACATATAAAATGTATCGACACTTTTCGAAGATAGTGTCGAAGAAGCGGACTTAGAAGACGATGCTTCAGAGCTACTTGCGACGGATGATGAAGCGGCCTCGGTCAAGGTGTGGAGCACCCGAAATTGTGGAGGTGGCAACAAAGATGACGTATTTGGGGAATGAGTCTGAAAAGGAAATTAGTGAAATATTGTGCTGCATTATAGTTACTGGAACTTACATCTTGAACTACTTCTTCGATGGACGTAGATAAGCTCGTGCAAGAAGCCTGCAAAGTGCTGGGCATTGATGATGCCCTTTATGCAGAAGAAGGTGCGTCGGCAGAGGTGCAAAGAACCCGAGAAGGTGGTGCTGGCAACAAGCACGACGTATAAGCTTCCGTTGAAAATCCTCCTCTTGCTGCCGTAAGTGAGGAATGAGTCTCAAAAGGAAATTAATGAAATATTGTACTACATCTCAATTACTAAGACTTACATCTTGAATGGTTTCTCTGATGTGAGCCATGTAAGCCATGTAAGATTTGAAATCTTTCATCAATTCCTGGTCAAACTGCAGTTGTTTCTCAAGCTCCCCTGATAGCCACTCACGCTCCTGCTTCAGCAACTCGTCTTCACGCAGTTAGTCTTCGGCTGCGTTTCGCTGGTGGCGGTACAACATCGCTGGTTGTATCGCTTACAAGATTGGAGTCTAACAAATATAAGTATAAAAATAAATACAAACACACTGTTGGTATTTAATTGATTTGTCAGCATTCTCTTACCTTCCAATGTAATATCGAAACCTGATTCTATACAGGACACGGATGGACGGCTGTGAAATATTTCGTCGAGTTTGTCGTAAAACTCGCACTCCATCCTCCCCGCTCCGGATGTAGAATTGTTATTTTTGGTTTTAATATATTTACCTTTCAGTGCTTTTAATTTTGTTCTAATTTGATGCGCACTGCATTTGTGGCCCTTGGCATCCATATCCTTTTCGACACTTCTGTAAATGTCGACGCTGCGATATTTTTTCCCATCAGTTAACTGTAAAATGTTCTCTAAAAACCAACAAAACATTTAGCCGACTAATATATAACAACCAATACTTACTTTCAATTATTATGCTCAGCATGTCCTCAACTTCACCACTTGCCCATGTAATGATTTGCTTGTTGCTAGAAGTGTTATGACGGTCTCGAATGACCATCAAAGGATAGCGAGTCATTAGTCCGTGCAGGACTGAGCTACTCGGAGTAGCTACGACTCTCACGTGACAAGGAGGTCGGCACATGCTCGCTGCCTCTAGCTCTGTTCGGGAGAAGTGGGGGGGTTCTTTTCCCTGTCACGTTTCCCAAGAATCATCACATTTTTATTTCATGTGCCTGAGGGAACGGACAAAATACTGAAAAACAGCCGCGATCGTATACTGGGCATTAAAGCCCAATAAGAGCCGTGCAGGCAGACCCTGACCAGGGGCGAACAACAAAAAAAATTAAGGCCACCAATAAAGGTCGTTAAGCTTCCTACGAAGCAATTACACGCAGCCCCGTTAGGCACACGTGCGAGGGATCGCGGATTGGTGGCCGGAGTCGAAAAGTAAGAAAGAAACAAGAAGTACGCGCAACGCTGCAAACATGAATGAGTGGGTCATGAATACGGATGAAGCAACCACGAGAAGGATCGTAAAAAAAATCCACGACAGAAAAAGGAAGGAACCGACAGATTTTACCGAACGAGTCGCGAAAGCCGGATAAGAAGAAACTTGCGCTATTGTCGAGAGGTCATCACCTGAAACACAACCACTAAAAAACATAGTTAATTAGCTGCCATGACTTATCTTGTCCCGCCTGCACACCAACCTACCACCCCTCTACGAGATGTAAAAGGAGTCCGCAACACCACTCTCACATCAAGAAAAAAATATATTTGAGATTCTACTCTAAAGCATACATGCTGTTTTTATTTATTTTTTTTTTTTTTTCTCTTGGAAAGTTTACAAATCCCTTAATATACATATATATTTTTTTTTTTAGATGGCACAAAATAAATGTGCAAATGATACAAATTGTATGTGTAATTCTTGAAAATAGACTGATTCAATATTAGGTGTTTAATTTGTAATTAAATGTACAGAAGCTACAACTTACATGTATAACTCCATCCTTTATTCAGTTTTCAACTAATCTGGCTTGAAACGACCATTAGTAAGCTAAGTAACAAGTCAGCAAAACATCTTACTCGTGGTTAAGAACGAGAGCATGTTTATCGAATTTGAGAACGCGCGACTAACGAGATACTTGTCGTACCCGAATAAAAAAAAGATAATTTACTTGATATTAACTACTTTATTTGCCGTTTCAAGAATGCTGCACAATTATACATTTCAGTGATCTATTTATTGGTTTAGAATGCTACGTAATTAACTCGTGCCGACATCGTTCGATTTGTGAATTGCTTGCTTTGCTGAACTTGCAAATCGATGTCGACACGTTTTAATTTTACATGATTGGGCTAAATTCAATTTGGATACAATGCCATATGATACTACATATAATTCAACATGCTTAATTCAATAGTATGATATGAAGTGTGTACGTAACTCCTTCCCCCTTAAGAGTGAAGCGATGGCCAAAGGAGATTGCTTCCTGTTCCCGCAGTTATGGTATCATCATGAGGTCTCGAGATCTGGATGACCGTCTTCCTTCGTTTGACGAGATAGATGAGAATTACGCTGATGCTCAGTCCCAAGATTGTCATCGTGGACCAAGTGACGTAGTTATGCTTTTCTGTAATTACTTCCAAAGAGTTTATTGATAATCTATTTTTTGATTGTTGTAAATTTAGTTTTGGCAGGCTTAATTTCTTGGATGCGATGTGTTGAACATTATAGGATAAATGTGTATTTTTTCCAAGAAAATGTTAGGGTTGTCTTGATAATGAATGCCGTTAATTTCGATCGTGCAATTATGATACCGGATTAGAACTGTTCCTTGTAGGAATTGGATGTTGTTTCCACAATCAGATCTGAGCCTTGTCTTGGGTGCATTAACCATTAAAATATGATTAGGTTCTGGCTGGGTTATAGAGTGTACTTCTTCTATGTCTTCAACAGTGCATCGAGCAGGAACATTAAGGAGTAAATTTCCAATACAGGAGTCGTTAACGCTTTCTTGTCGAAAGGATTCCTTGCAGTAGTAGGCTTCCTCGATTTTGTTACAGGGTTTGTCGAAATATTGAATACTTTGAGGGTTAACGAGTATGTATGGACTGGTATTAATTTGTTGTGTTTTTGTAATATTATATATGCCGTGTTATATTATAATATTATATTATATGGGTCACTATGTTTGTATATCTTGCGTGGCGAACTATGCCGCCGCGTAGCAAGACTACAAACAATAGTGCCACCGAATTATTAAAAAGACTAGGCTTATTGATTTGGTTCAGTCTGCATGGTCGCTGAACTGAGCTGGCGTTCCAAGACAGACTAACTTTATTGTCTAATGTCTGATCTTAAATAGTAACATTTTCGTTAAATTGCTAAGTGATAAATTTATGTACTAAAATGTATGGATTTGGTTTTCGGTGTTATTTTTAACGTTAAGTGTACTTGTTTGAGTCTTCGCTAAGTCAAGTCTAATTTTAGAGCTCACCACTTTCTTAAAATGGCGCTAAAATCACAAAGTGAATATTTTTAATTTGTTATGACATTTGTGTGTGTTTGCATTTTAATATTCACAACATTTTATTGGGATAATGGGATTATGTGGAATAAGGAAAATGTTTGATTGGAAAGAATTAGAATTCTTACATTGAGAATTAAATTTGAATTATTATAATATGTTTGGATTTCTAAAAGTTCATAAATGTGCTCATCGGATATTAAATTTATCGATTGATTGCGTAATACATCGTATATTTCACTGAGTTCACTAGGATTTAAAATTTGTTTTGGTACAATATTTATTCTTGATAGTAAAATTGTCTCGGCTACATTTGAAATATGGTTTGTTAAAAGATCTATATTGAAATTAATTTGATTTAAATACTGTACATGCAGAAGTGTGTCTCGGTTAGTTCGTATCTGGTTTTGGTAGTTATTTAGATAATTTTGAATAGTTTCCGTTTCATTATTTATGTGATCGGTGATTGCTTGGAATCTTTGCATCATATCCGAATTAATCCTTAATGTCAACAGGTATTTTAGCTATTATTTTAGACCTTGGAGGAATTATTAGTTTTCCTGACGAAAGGTTTGGTTTAAAATGTATTGGCAAGATAGAACCTTTTATTACCAGAGTCTTATTTGCAAGGTCTACAGAAGCTTCTTGGGAGGTCAGTACGTCTAGTCCTAAAAGTCTGTCGAAATATTTATGGAACTTGAATATCAAAAATGTGTTTTCGCCCGGTTGGTTAAATTCAATGAAATAAGGCAATTTAACTTGTTTTGTCAATTTATGTTCAACAAGGATTGTACTGATTGTTACTGGTTCTATATCTTCCAGATCATCTGGGTGAATATATTCTGGGTTGATGAATGAAGCAGAGACTCCAGTATCAATTAGGAATTTTAATGGACGTCCAAAAGGTGATGAAATGTTTACATAGGGAAGGTCGTTGCCGTGTTTGTTGATGTCTATGTATCCTGTTGGTCGGTCGAAGCATCTGTGGTAAAATTTGTGGTGTCGTCAATTTGAATTTCTTGGTCGGTTGGAGTAGCACTGTCATCTTTTGTCGCATTGTTGTAATATTGTTCCAAATAAGCTTGATAAGCTGTTTGGTCGAGGTAAGGCGGCATGTATGCAAATTCTTCGTTGGTTGTGTTGTCAGTATCAATGTTGTGTAGTTCTTCTACTATGTACTTAGGGTAATTTGTTTGTTGAGCCTGTTGGTTCATTGGACGGTTTCGTAAAAACGTGTTCCCCGAACTAATTTCCATCGGCTCTGGTTTTGAAGGATGCGACTGTTTCCCAAAAACGTTTTGATTTTGGTTGAGAAACGGTCTCCCAAACGTATTATATTGCTGATTGGGATGTGGAAATTGTTTCCCAAATGTATTAAAACGTTGATTAAGATTTGGAAATTGTCACCCAAAGGTATTAAAATTTTGATTTTGAGCGAAAGGGTTGGAAGATCGCTGGTGCGTATTGTGTGTGCGCGTTTGGTGGTTTAAATTGGAAGCTGCCAAAAGATGGTCTTGGTGAGAAATTAGGGAAACTGTTCAGAAATGGTTTTGGTTGTGTTAGAAAGAAACTATTGCCTGATGGTTTAGACTGTGGACGAGTAGTAGTTATCTTGGGCTGTGGTCGATTGTCCGATAGCATATAAGATATATTCTGCTTTTTGATGCAAAACGAAAGAGCTGTAGCCAACGTTTCCGGTCGCATAGCTCGGCTAACAGACCCTAATGGTTCTCGTAACCCAGTTAAAAAAGTATTAAGGCACATCTCCGCAAACAATGTTTTCTTTGCTTCGATTACATTTGAGTCATTCTCATGGATCAAAATGTTATTATACATTGTGGCTTGAATTTCAACAATTTCCCCATAAAATTTTTCGACTGATTTGTCACCTTGCTTTAACATATGCAAGTCACGTATTAATGACGTTTCAGTCCTTTTATCGGCATAATGGAGAATTAAATTACTTTTTATATTCTCCCATACCAGAGGGGTCCCGAACATATTCAGCACTTCGTTCGCTTCTCCCTCGATTTTGTTGCGGATGGCTCGCAAAATTATTCTTGAGTAAGGAGTGCCATCTATTTCTCTGATGAAAGAGAGAATTTCCTCTACGTTATTGAGGAATTCATTGAGTAGCCGAGGATTGCCGTCAAATCTTGGCAAATCTTTTACGGCGTCAGGGATTCGCAAAGAACCAAAAATATCTGCAGGAACAACCGCATGTGGCTGTTGATTTAGTGCCATGATATTGGTTTCCGCAGTTGCACTATGCAGGCAAAGAAACTTGTCAGATGAGACTGACTGAAAATCTGGAGTCTCTTGAATCGTGTCGAGGCTAAAAGCTTTGCGTACTCGCGTTGTATATGGACGAAAAAAGTTTCGTGATTTCTTATACGGACTTGACATTAATTTACTCCGGCACACTTTCACTGCACTTTCACTACACTTCACAATAGCTAGTAATATATATATATATGTAGTATAGTAGTATTTATTTTATTATAGTATAATTAATAATAGTATTTATAATTATTTTTTTTTTATAATTAATAATAGTATAGTTTTCAATAATATTTAATAATATTTAATATATTTTCAATTTTATATACTTTAATAATAAATTTAAATAATGATTTAAATATATTTCACTGATTTGAATGATTTTGTAAACTTCAATAATTTTAATAATGATTTAAATATTTTGTGATTAAGATAAATGTTTAATATAATTTCTTTTTGCAAAGGAAAAAAAATTTAGTGAAAAATGAATTCCAATTGAGGATGGGAGGAAGTATTCTTTTTTCGACTTACGTTTCGATTAATAATGCTAATAAAAGCATTTTCCGCTGTAAAGGATAGAAATCCACCGGTGATTCTCCTGGTTCAAGGTTTACAGCTCCTTTTGCACTAACGATTTACTCTCGTTGCCGCACACAAATTACTTTCCCGATATACCGTCGAGGATAACTTGTAGAGCTTTCGCGATATTCCTTCGCGGATTTTATTCTATCACCAGGATACAAAGAGACCGTCAGCGGATCCTACCGACTGCGCCACTAACGAGATACTTGTCGTACCCGAATAAAAAAAAGATAATTTACTTGATATTAACTACTTTATTTGCCGTTTCAAGAATGCTGCACAATTATACATTTCAGTGATCTATTTATTGGTTTAGAATGCTACGTAATTAACTCGTGCCGACATCGTTCGATTTGTGAATTGCTTGCTTTGCTGAACTTGCAAATCGATGTCGACACGTTTTAATTTTACATGATTGGGCTAAATTCAATTTGGATACAATGACATATGATACTACATATAATTCAACATGCTTAATTCAATAGTATGATATGAAGTGTGTACGTAACTCGCGCGAATGTTGCAACTGCACGAACAAATCAAGTTAAAAGGAAGCTTCCTTGTAATGTCGCGCCCATTTTCTTGTATTATGCGATTTCTATTGAGGTTATCGTTATGTATTTTGTTCTTTTAACCAGGTTGGCCGAGGTTTTACTGCCATTCTCTATTTTTCCTTATTGCTACAATAATTTCTATATTCCGTTGCGAGATTACTTCAATCTATTCTAAAACGTACGTCATACTGGGACCATATTTATATCGGTCTAATCATTGCAAAGTCGCAGGAAGTTATTTACTTTTGCTTACAACTTTTGTCGAATCTTTATAATGGAGATCGGTTGAGTGGTTGTTCGTACACACCGAAATCTTTACTCATTCCTAAAGCAACCATATCAATACAAAAAAAAATACTATGCACTGTGCACGTTTGAGCTCGGTCCGAAAATTCCAACAAGGCATTGTTGTTACAATTGCACTTGAAGAATGAAATTGAAATTGAATTGGAAACAATGAACCCGTTACACCCAGTTTAATTTTTTTTCCATTTTACTATTTTTGATTGCTCCGCTTCAACACTTGCTACAGCCGCTTCTCACCAGACGTTTCAAACAAACGTATTGCACGGGACCCTTTTCTGGAAATACACGAAACGGCATTTGTTTTAATACACAAAACAGTTAATCTGTTTAGGGTTTTCGCCCCTGAAAACCCTTTTATGAGCCAGGGTAATAAAGAGTACGCAGGATTTCCAATCAAAAACGGTTGTACTTCAATGCTGTCAGCCATCTTTGGTTGCTTTGGAATTATATTCTTGAAAGATGTATATATTGCGGAATCTTTGAAGACTTTGGCGTCGTGGCACGATTCTGGATTTTTTGTTGAAACGTTTTCGAACAGCAATGCAGCATCTACAACAACTTGTAATATCATTGATGGCCACTCTTTCCTATTTACGAAGTCTCTATATCCATCCTCAGGTGGAGTTTTCGGTATGTGCGTGCCGTCTATTGCTCCGACAATTGGTCCCATTTGGCACTTCTCTTCGAAGTGATCACTTACTCTTACTACATCTGCCACCGTTTTCGGCAAATATATCTCTTCTTCCAAACAGTTTTTCAAACTCGCGCAGAATCTGTTCACACATTTCTTGACGGTCGATTTGTGCACTCCGAAGGAAACACCTACGGCGCGATATTCGGCGCAACTTGCTGGTTTGAATATCGCAACTATTTTCTCGCAGCTTAAACATGGAGTGAAAGCTAAAGGTGATAGTTCCAAATAATCTTTAACTTTCTCCACATGTGTATTTTTCCTCATCCGGAAATGTTGCAGCATCTCTTCGTCAGGGTAGCCGTTTTTACCACGTTTTTCCACCATAACCGCACCTTGTTTTATTGGCGGAGCGCTTCCTGCGCCTACGAAGTTCAAGTATTCGCTTATAAAATCTATAATAAAAATATTTTTGCATTGTTACATGTGCACATACGCAAGAAAATACATACTTTGTACGCCTCTCAATTATTATTTTTATTAAATACATTCTAGATTTAGCGCGAAGTCTCAGAAACAACAAACACGCGTTCGCAAAATCTTCAGCTATCGCTAAATTTCTCTCCATAGTCATTGCCTTCTTGGTACGTTAACTGAAATGTTCAACGTAACCTAAACTTCCTATCTTGTCACATTCATACAATACACTTTCAATGTGAGTGTAACCTATTCCGCAAGTTTCTATGGTTATACGCAATTCGAATTTCATAAAATCCCAATTCTAATTTTGCCCGTTTATACGACGCGATATTTGGGATAATCCCGAATCGGGATTACATTGGGCTCTCGCATAAACTAGGTCATTGTCACATCCAAACATGCCAGATCTAAAAGGCGACTTGATGCACCAAATAGCCGTTAGCCGAATTTTGCCGATAGATGTCTGACTGGTATGTTTGTTTTTCGGGGCGTTTTTTGTTTTTTGTTTGTTTTTCTTAAGTGTGTTGTCTTCTTGTGTATTTTTTGTATAATTTTGTAAGTTTTTCTTCAATTTTTGACCCCTACTAAGACGCATTCGCCCTCTGGCGGTAAAATTTCACGGCTGTGGTGCATCAAGTCGAGTTTTACTATCTAAAATATTATTTTCAAATGACAAAAATTAACTAATTTCGTTATGACGTTTTCATATATATGGTTTTCACGTGTATAATAAATAATTTTTTTAGAATAAATTAGAGAAAAAGCAAAACATTTACCTGAATCACATATAGTTCATGAGCGTGCAGCTACTAAAAAGTCTGTGTACGCTCCTGAGCCATATGTGTTTCAGGTAAGAATTACCTACTTCTATTTATTATCAATATTTTTCTATGCTTGGGGTGTTTATAGAAACATATAAGAACAAATTTCAGCAAAAAGTAATTTGAACTTGCGGAGCAATTTCGTTGTTTTGTTGTTGTGAAAATAACTGGGCCTAATACTGTTCCCTGCGGAATACCGTATTCAAAAGTAAGTTCCATACTTAGTTTTCCAGAAATTTTTACCGATTGCTTTCGTGTTTGTAAATAGTTTTCACAATCATTCTGTGCGGAACAGAGTCAAACGCTTTCGCTAAGTCGAGAAAAAGAGCCAATGGTTTATGTCCTATTTATAGTGTTTCAATAATCAACGTAGTTAATTTCGCTACGGCATTTTGGGTGCTACGTCCAGCTCTGAATCCGAATTGGCTCTCATTTATGAATTTTTGCGCATCTAAATATGCCACTATGCGTTTTTTTGCTAGTTTCTCTATGACTTTTGCAATATTGGAAATTAAAGAGATGGGACGGCAGTTGTTAACATTTAATTTATTTTATTTTTTTTTTTTGGAGTTATAATACTAGTTTTGTAAATTTGTGGAAATACTCCTGTTTGAAAGCTAAGATTCCATAAATAAGTTAGGGGTTTGGCAACATAAGCTTTTATTTTTTTTAACAATCCACTGAAATACAATCAAATCCTAAGCTTGAACCGTCTTTCAAATTTTCTATTATCTTAGAGCCGGTTTAGAAGAGCGATGTTGTGCTTTGCCAGCACAGAGTTTGCTGGCCGATGCTGTTTGCAAGTTTTGACGAGCGATTTCTTGCTGTGCTAACACACAGTTTTTTATGTTCGTAGCAATCGAACTTTCTAACCCCCGTCCCACACATGACCAGAAATCTTTCCCGAAACATTTTCAGAAACCTTTCCGGAAATATTTCCGACAATATTTCTCTCGTCACACCGGGCCTCGATTGGCAATTTTCTCTGCCATTTCCGATGGCAACGACTGTCAAATTTATGGTATGCCATCTGTGCGTGGACAATTTCATGGCATGCAATTTCATTTCGAAAATGCCTCTGAGGGGGAAGGGCATGCGCTGTATCTGAGTATCAAATGCTCTTAAGGAGTTATTTGAAGTGCAGAGCGAAGAAATTCTGTTACTTATGAAAACTTCACGTGTAGGATAAATTACTTTTTGGATAAGCGGGTGAAATTTCAGGCGAAAATGTAACTATTATATGGTTTGCTGGGGTACGAAGGGGAATGCGATAAAAGTCATTTGAAAAACCCGCCAATCATCAACAGGGAGTCTCATATATTTACTCATCGTTAGAAATTGAAATTATTTCTCTTTTTTAAATAAAATAAATATATATAATTTCACTATTCCGCATCAAAACTCGATTTTTTTGCAATTTCCCACCATTTCATATTCTGTAGACTATTTTCATTGCTCAACGAAATCTAAAAATCACTTTGAATTCAAAATCCCTACATTTTCTTTTAAGAAATTAAGCATTCCCACGGCTCAGCGCCATTTTGAAATCAAGAACTGTCAAAATATTGCCAGGCAGATGGCCAAGCAAATGGCATACCACATTGCCTACCATTTATGGCAGACCATAAAATATGGCATACCATAGGTAGCCTCCACTAGCAATTTAAAATGTTATGCCATATGAAATTGCTAGTGGAGGCGGCAGTCCAACACATGACCGGAAAGTTGATTCATGTTTAGCGCAAAACTAAGTTCAAATGAGAGCTTTTTGAAGCTGCATATCCGGTCAAAATGTGACTATCTATGAAGCTCCATTCTATTTTCGGCATATGTATCATAGCCATACCTGGCTATCATACTATTCTCGGTCCCTGAAAAGCTACTCTTTCCCACCAAAAATGCAAGTCTCATAAAACTTGCATTCACAATGGCAGCACAGTGCCAAAATTTCGTCAGACCCATGTGAGTTTCCGAGACTGTTAAAAAAATAGGGTGTGACCTTAGTCACCTCATGCTTGTAGGTCCGAAGTGCGCAGGCTATCTTTGCGAGATTCCGATCCCAATCGCGATGGTTCTCGGACACGTAAGAACGCAACATCCGCTTTAGGTCCTGATTCCTCCTCTCAGCCGGGTTGGCTTGCGGATGGTATAATGCTGTGTGCTTGATTTCGGTTCCATAACTTTCCGCCAGCCGGCGCATCAAAGTTCCCCGAAACTGGACCCCATTATCGCACACTAGCCATTTAGGTGCCCCAAAAAGCAGATACACCTGTTCCTCCAATACACGACAAACAGCCGCCGCTGTTGCCTGTCGCAAGGGAAATAAGAGCGTGAACTTACTCACATAATCCACCACGGTGAGGATTTGAGTATAGCCATTCTTCGACCGTGGGAAAGGTCCTACCAAGTCGACACAGACCATTTCCCATGGGTGGTTAGGCGACCCACTCCGTGAAACCATGAACCCTGCCGGTGCCTTTCTCTCAACCTTATTGGCCTGGCAGATCCTACATTTCTTAACGTAAGCATTCACGTCCGCTGGCATCTTAGGCCAATAATAATTAGTCGCCACGCGACTTATCGTGCGGCTAACTCCCATATGGCCCGCCGTAGGGTCATCATGACATCGTTTGAGGATTTCCGCTCTACCCTCCTTGGACACAACCCTCTTCCACGACTCCTTTCCCTCCAGTGCAGGATAACGCCCGGGCACATGTTTCCACAGTTGGTCATCCTTCACTCGCCAATCCGCATAGCGCTCGGGGGTCTCTTCCACCTTCTTCTTCATCTTGTCGTACCAACGGTCTCCAGGAGTCTCTAATATTGCGAGTTCTTCCCTGGGCAACATTCGTGACAGAGCATCGGGTACGAGATGTTCCATACCTCTTCGGTGTACAATTTCGAAGGGAAACTGTTGTAACCTGATTACCCACCTGGCCAATCGTCCTGTCGGGTCTTTTAAATTGCTCAGCCAGACCAAAGAGTAATGATCCGTGATGACGGTGAATTTAGCTCCCTCTATATATGGTCGCAGCTTCTCTGCACTGCGAGGCATTCTTTCTCCGTGGCTGAGTACTTCTTTTCTGCTTTCGACAAGGATCGGCTCAAGTAACATACCACCTTTTCCCCGTCGGCGTGCCTTTGTGTGAGCACCGCTCCCAAGCCCAAGTCTGACGCATCCGTTTGAACGTAGAATGGTAGATCATAATCCGGACAGGTTAGTATTGGTGCCGTCGTATGGAGAAATTCGAGCTCGGTGTAGGAATTGTCGCACAGTCTTACTTGCTGTCCCAAAAGTAGCTCCGTCGGGGTGTCTCAGGCGCTTCCAAAATGCTGACGAGATTCGCGCCGAGCCGCCGCTTTCGCTTCGTTCGTCGTATTCGATCAAAACCGCCGTCTCAACCAATTCATCGATGGTCGAAACCCACGCTGCCGTCCTCTGTGCTGATATTGCACCCAAATTCCAGACCCGCAGTCGGTGTCTTCGTTTAACTTCCGTAACTCCTTTGTCTTTCCTCAATTTGTTAGACAAAATTGGTGTCGAGCGCAGACGCTGTCGTTTTTCGCCGCCGCAAATCAAAGATCGTCGATAACGTGGAAAGAAAAAGATAATTTTTAGCCAATTCCTATCGTCTTTTCTTCCTCGACTGATTCTTACCGCCGCCAATCACCAAAAGAGAGCTTATCCTCACATTACAGCTTCCACGTAGCCTCGGTGGACTATCAATTTCCCGCTTTAGCGGAATTCGTGGGAACCGTTTTCCCTTATTTTACCATCCATTCTGCATTTGGGGGCAATGCACTGTTGCACTTGGGTGCATCGAACGTAAAGCTCTTGTATAGAATTTCGCACCCGGCGGTTCGAACGCAGCCTTCCGATTCCTTCCATTCGGCTGGAAATAACGACGCTTCCAGCCGCTTGGCGGCGTCCCTGTCGCCGATCATTGCTTTTGACGTTTCGTCGATAGTTTAGTGTGTTTATCATAATAAATCGATCTGTCGTTTTCACGAATCGCGCGATAATATACAACTGCAGCGGTAGCGAAGGCATTTCGATGGAGGATACCTTTTGTCCGAGGGTCTAGGACCGGAAAGCAAATGCAGGGGAATAGGTCGGATTGTATCATCAAGGATATTCGTTGGCTGCGTGGTCATTGCGGCTCTGATCATTACAATCGTTTGTTGGTGGCCGGAAAGGTGAACACGACGAAAAAGGTTCACGTTAATCCCTCAGCGGATTCCGAAATGTCCCAAATCGGGCATCCTCCACCCTTCGACGTCAGATATGGAAGGTGATTCTCAGGTAAGGGTCGTTTGGGTGAATTGCTCCTCTCGTGGCTGGTACGCTTCCGAGTCACGATGATTGCGGTCATGTGTTATTGTTTTGATTGTAAACTTCGGGGCTTGCTGGCGTGCGGCTGCATCGTCGAAAGGAGCGTTACTTAAGCTACCTATTCTTCTATTTTCCTATTATATTTTTTTTTCCTTATCACACTAATATTTACTACTAATATGTACAAAGTCAATGCCTAAGCCGTCTCGCTGGTGTATCCATTGGCCTGACGCGTAATACTCTTTCACTTATTTGTGAGCCAATAGTAGTAGAGTTGGCATTGACGTTGATCTGAGCTGCCATATTTTTTCCAACGTTGCAAAAATGTTGGTTAAAAGTGTTGGCAATTTGTTCTGCATTCTCTTCGACTGTCAGTATCGTAGTACCAACTTCTAGGGCTTGTATAGCCTCAAAAATGCGTTCTTCCTGTCGCCAGATTTATCGTCTTCCAAACTCTCATTCCATCATTTTTGGCATGGTGTATCATTCTTTTAAAATAGTTAGTCTTTGTCAAAAATATAAGTTGGTTTGATTTGTTACGACATTTTTTTTTCCTCCTTCCTTCCACTCTCTCCATCACTCAATCAGTATGCACGGTCCGTATGCATCAACGTATTATCAAACATATCGTCCTAGTACTTCCCAGACAATTAAAAATTGGTATAAGGGAAGATACAATTGTTATTAATTTTAATCACATTTCATACCTTAAGCTATATGATTGTCCTCATTGACATGTGTCCAGAGAAAAGTCTACAAAAAACTCTGGTATCTACCTCATTAAGGATTGGTGTTTTTGATGTGAGATTTCAAGTGTACCTTGAACTCTATTATGTTTTTCGCTGATTTGACCCAGTTTGGCAATGAATTGCAATATGCGATAGCCTGCTGTATTGGATCCATCTTCAATCTATCTGTTCTTGGAGTTGTAAGAAATAAATTTCTAGCAGTTCTGGTTTCCCGGTTAGTTATCTCCAACACAGTGCGGGGGGTGTTAGGCCATTTCAAATTGTTTCTTAGGATGTTAAAAATCAGTTTTCCCCTTTCAAAATTAACTAGTTGTTGAATATTTAACAATCCTGTTCGAGTGTACACAGTAACTGTTGGTGTTAGAATTGGCATTCTAAACATAATTTTAATTCCTTTAGAAATAAGTCTGCCAATCAACTCAATGTTTTGCTTTGATGTCTGACTCCATAAAATACTTCCGTATGTGATAGTTGAAAGAATATAAGCATTAAACATCATTAATTTAGTTCTGGTTTCCAAGAACTCAAATTTTCTTAAGGCTGCGATCATTGGTGCGACTTTATGTCTGATGTGGTTAATGTGCTGTAACCATGACATTTTCTCATCCAGGATTAAACCAAGATATTTCATTGATTCAGCTTTTTCCAGACGAATTCCGTTTATCTGAATAAAGGGGTTTATAGGACATTTGTTTTTCTGCTGGAAAATTATGTACTTGGTCTTGTTGATGTTTATAAGCAGTTTGCTATGCCTAAGCCACACTTGGTATGTTTCTAGATCTCTATTAATTTTATACTCCAGAGACGGTTCATCCTTTCCAGAATATAAAAGGAGTGTGTCATCAGCAAAAAGGACCAATTTGACAGACAGCTGGAGATGTTGGATGCAGTTCACATACAGGATGAATAGTACTGGTCCAAGAATTGATCCCTGCGGTATGCCTATATTGATAAAACGCTCCCGACTGATGCACTGTAATTGTTTTGTCACCATCCGCCTATCCAATAGATAATCTTTTATTATCGAGTTAAATTTCCTGCTAATGCCATATTTTTCGAGACGTTGAAGCAAAATTCTGTGGTCAATCGTGTCAAAGGCCTTCTTGAGATCGACAAAAATAGCTGCTACATAGTTACCTCTATCCAATGAACTGTTAATGAATTGGACCGCGTCTAACGTGGCCGCTATTGTATTGCTGTGTTCTTGGAAACCGTACTGAATTGGAGCTAAAATTGCTGCCTCATTGATGTGTTGCACTATGCGGAAATTTAAGATTCTCTCAAATATCTTGCTCATTACACTGGTAACAGCTATTGGGCGATAATTAGAAGGATCCGAAGGATCGCCTCCCTTAAAGATTGGTGTTATTCGGGCCAATTTAAGGCAAGAAGGAAAAGAACCTGCTTTTAAGTGACTATTAATAATTTTCGTTAAAATCTCGGCTATTTCATTTTTTAGTATTTTGACGTCTTCGGAATTTAAATTGTCGACACCTGGAGAAACTTTGGTTTTTAGTTTATCTATAATTTCCATTACTTCACTTGGCACTGTAGGTCTTAAATGAATACTGGCATAACTCTCAGGAATTGCACTTTCACTTTGCTCGAAAACATTGTGGAATTGTTGAGTGATATTAGTTCCAATCATTGCAAAATAATTATTCAATTCTTCTGTGATGCCTTCAGGGGTTGAGATTAATAATCCATTTATTGATAAATCATTAATATATGTTGCCAGCTGGTTTACATTTTTTCCTGCTTGCATTAATTCATTAATAACTCTCCAGTATTTTGAACTACTTCCAGCCGATGCTTCAAACTTTTTCGAGTAAAATTCCCGTTTAGCTTCCATTATCAGTCGACACGACTCCCTTTTTAACACTGTGTAGTTTTGCTTCTTAACTGCGGAATTTTGATCTGACATGTATATTTTGTAAGCTTTGCGCTTCTTTTCAGAAACATCTATAACTTTTTTGGTTATCCACGATTCTTGGCGAACTCTTATATGCTTGGTAGTTGTTGCTTTGTTTTTGGTTTGAGTTAATATGCCAATGAGTTCTTCGAAATTTGTCACTATGTTGCTACGTAGATCATCGATCACATATTTTTACTAATGTTCGAAGAAGAACATTAGTATTAAAATCACTTTGGCCAAAAATTCATATTTCTATATATATATATATATATATATCATCAAAAAATTTCAGTGAAAAAATCTCAGGAACGCGCCATCCGATTGAGCTGAAATTTTCAGGACACATTGGTGTATATGCAGAATAGTGCCAGGTCTCAGAAAAAGTTAAAAATCTTTAACCCTTTGGCGCCGGCGGCCATTTTAGTGATATTTTTATTATACCTATTATTCCGTACACAAATAAGTTTTGCAAAAATAAAGTTAACAAAATAAATTTCGAACGTGTTTTACATGTGAATCGGATATTTTTTTGGAATTTTTTAACCCCATGTGTGCGCTGGGTGCCTAAAAAGAGATCGGGAAAAATTGAAAATTTTTAAATTGCGATAACTTTTGACAGAGCTTTTCAATCATAACCAAATTTTCAGAACATATTGGTATTATTTAGTTGTAAATTTGTGTAGCTTTTGATGAGCGTGCTGGCAACTCTGAAGCTAGGGCAAGCACTGAAAGTGAAAACTTTCAAATTATCGTTTCTCTTGAAAAAAATGCCGTTTCTTCAAAAAAAAGCCACTCATATGTAAACTTCGTGCTTTGTTAACATAGACAAAAAATAAAATTTGATATGGTATAACGGGCACGCCTGGTAACCCTTGCCCAATTTACCTATATTTTTAGCATCAAAAACTTCTGTTCACGGAAACTCACGATCCGATGAGCAGAATTAATTGAAATTTGCAGAATGTATTGATCTTAACTAGGACCAGGTCTGATAGAAGTAATTTTGAAATGCAGGCGATTCTGTGCCAGTGGTGCCATCTTGAAAAATCACTAAAAAAGATAACTGTTTTTAGCCCTATAAATTCTGACTGAATCGTTCGATTTTGACGAAATTCACACAGTAGCTGGACCTTACTTTAACCCACGTTTGCTAGAAATTTGGTTGAAAAATTCGGTTGGAGCTGCCAGCTATGATAATTTTGGTGTCTTAAATTTTAAAAAATAAAAATTTGGTAGTGAAAACATTCAAATCATCGAATATCCTAAAAATGTCCGTTTCTTACAATAAAACCAATCTGTATACAAATCTTATGCTATATCTACACGTTCAAAGTAAAACTTTGAAAATCTCATGTCGGACAAGATTGGTAACCCTCTCCCAGTTAACCCATATTTTTAGCATCAAAAACTTCTGTTCACGGGAATTCACGAACCAATAATCAGATACCATTGAAATTTACAGAATGCATTGAACTTAAGTAGAACCAGGTCTGATAGAAGCGATTTTGAATTGGGGGCAACTCTGTGCCAGTGGTGCCATCTTGAAAAATTACAAAGAAAAAAAAACTGCTTTTTGCCCTATGAAATGTGAATTAGTAACCAGATTTTCATGAAATTGACACAGTAGCTGCACCTTACTCTAAACTCTGTTTGATAGAAATTTGGTTGAAAAATTCGATTGGTGCTGCCAGCTATGGTAATTTTGGTGTCTTTGGTTTTGAGAATTCGCTCAGGAAAATAACACTTTTTGCCCTATAGCTGCCAGTGCAGTCATGAAATCAATACGAATTTCATACAATTTATGGAACCTATTATAAGCATTATTCAGGCCAAATTTGGTTGAAAAGCCGCGATAGGGTTGCCAGCTATTGTTGGTTTTGTGTTTAATTGCAATATCTTTATTAAGCGGTTTTATCGTAGAATTTTCAAATGGTAATGATATTGTAGTGACAATAAACAGCAAATATTAAGCTTTCGATTATTTGAAAAAACTTCCTGTAGGTAACCCTAAATTTCTTTATACACCTATAACTTCGAATGTAATATAACAACGTGAAGCAGATGTGATATATTCTTGGCTTTGATACTGGCAGAAGGTTGCCAGCACGAGTCGGTTGTGCTACTTTTGTCTCAATAAATGCTTACAGTTAGTATTCATACCGGAAACATTTACAATGAAAATAAATAACCAATGTTTCAATTCCCAAAGTTCTGCAAATTTTTCGGATCGCTGCCCCAAACGCCAACTTCAGTTACAGTGCTGCAGGCACTGAGCATTTTCTTCATTGGTGTTATATGAGATGCTGCTTTCAAAGTTTGGTGAAATAAGCAACTGATAGCGAATATAATTAACAAGTGTTTTTCTTTCATAAACTTTGAAACCCATGCCAATGGTAATATCTTAAACCTTCTACCATATGAGTTATAATGCATTCTTGAGACCAAAGTAAAACGTGGTATTTGAAACAGTTTGGCCGTAATAAGCAGCTCATGTGGTGGAATATGCACTCAAAACCTGCACGATTCTTCTACTGTTCCTCGAACATTAGTGTTTCTAGCGGTTCAGGTGCGCTAGAGTTTTTTAAATTTGAACTTACAAGTAGTATTAATGGCTATTTTTTTTGGAGGCAGCTTTGCTTTAACATGACTCTTTATTGACAAATTTATTATTCTGTGATCCAAGTCTGGCCATTCATCATCTTCATATGTGGTTCGATCTGCTAAATATGCATTTGTTACGACGACATTATCTATTAAGGTTTTCGATGTTTGTGTTGTGCGTGTTGGTTTAGTCGAATTCAGCAAAATTCCGTTATTGTATGTCAAAATATCATAGTATGCTCTAGTGATATTGGATGCCGTCAGCAGATCAATGTTAGTGTCAGCTAGCGTAACAAGCTTTTCATAAGATGAATAGAGTACATCGATATGATCTATATATTCAAAGTCATCTTCAAAAAGCGCTTTATCAAATGTACCGACTCTTATTTTTTCAAAATTTAACTCAAGCTCTACTATGATAGTATTGAAGTTATTAGATACATTGACAAGCCTTGAACGAATATTAGATTTGACAAATATCGCCGTGCCTCCTCCACGGCCTGACTCTCTGCAACAAAAGTAGCCAATGTATTCATCGGGCGTATACATTTGTATTTCATTATTGTATATCCATGTTTCATTTAAGATAACTACATCGATGTTGGTTGAACTAAGGTGGACATTTAGGTCATCGATTTTGTTACGAATGCTTCTTATATTAGTATTCATTACTTTTAGAGTATTGGTGGTTTGACTCATCATACGTTTAGAAACTATAATCAATTTTATGTTGATTTATTACAACCATCCTTTTATATTCTTGGCATTCGTAACTGTCGGCCCGATGATTTGTGTGGCTATGCCCCTTTTGGGTACAATTTACGCATTTCAAAATACTTTCAGAAAACGTTTTTGTTGAATGATTTCCGGCACATATAGCACATACATCTTTGTTCTGGCAAGACGATGTTTTGTGGTTGAAACCCTGGCATTTGTAACACCTCATAATATTGTGGTCCTCAATGATGTAGTGTGATCCAATGTCGATATTAATAAACTGGTTGACCATTCGCTTAAATAATTTACCTCCCACTTCAATAAAGGCAATCCATTTGCCTGATTTACGTGCCTGCCTCATGTGGACAATTTCAAATTTATCGTTTAAGTCGATTGAATAGTTCAGACTGGCAATTTCATCCTTTAATTCCTGCGTTGTATATTTTTTCAATAAGCCTTTAATTAACAATCGCGGAAGCTTTTGCTTCGTTATTTCAACTGTGTATTCGCCTTTTAGCTGCTCCTTAGCTTTCCTAGCTAAAATTTCAGTATTTTCCAGCGAATTCGACTTGATGAAAAAACCGCCATTACGCAGTGGTTTAGAGAATTCAACTGGAGTTTTCAATAACCGCGGTTTTATTTTTTCCTTGACTTCTCGAATCGTTTTTGCAGAGTCCTGGTCTTTTTTGGGCTTAATTACTACTCCTATGTTAAATGTATATTTTTTTGGTTGTTCGGGCATTTTCACAACATTTGCATAAGATGTTGTTGGCTCATTTTTTATATTTCCCAGTTTTTCTTCTATATTTTTTACTAGCCGGTGGGTTGTCTCAATTTGCGACAGTATTCTGTCGTCAGGGCTTTTTTTAAAAGTAGCATCGCATTTAGTGCATTACCACTTTACTTTGTCGCCCAGTTTCATAATGTTGTTGTACTCCTGGGTAGAAATATTTATGCAAGCAATGTGATACCACGTATCGCCGCAAAAACCATCACAAGCAATACTTTGGTGGTCGTCTTCCACCAATTTTCGGCATTTTCCACACTTAGTGCCGACACTCATGCTGGCAGCACTGTTTTTCAATGTGAGCTGAAACAAAGCTATCGCAGACACACACCAATCAAGACACTCGTTCGTAATAGATTCACCGCCAATCACACAAGAAATAATCAGTGAAAAGAGAACAGTTACTGTTTTACAAAGGTCCTCTTGCTATGAAAAAAACTGGCAAAAAAGAAAAATATCACCGAGTCCAAGCACAAGCTGCGCAGCAAAAAACACCTTCAAAAACACACGCCAGAAAAACAAAATACAAGGTTTTTTAAAACTTTTCAAGTCTGTTTCTTAATTATAAAAGATCAGCTGATCTGACACACGTCTACTCGCTTTGACAGGTTGTCAATTTTTTGATAGTATTGATAGTATTGATAGATTTTTTGATAGTATTGTCTCAATTTTTCATTGCCTGGGCTGTTTTTAAGCGCTATAGATAATTTATGCTTCTTTCTAACTTCAGGTTTCAGGTTTCGATTTTTACTACCGATGTTAGTGGAGACCCTGCATTCTCTTACAAAATTATTAAATGTAAAATGAAAGGCTCTAGCACATTCGTCAACATTATTATTGGAAAGAACCTGGTCCCAAGTTTCATTGGTTTACTTGTTAATTAGATGTTCATAATTAATTTTTTAAACAATTTCAGGCTTAGTATGTATCCGACTACCGGGTTCTGCAGCAATAGCACTACAGTACTATTGTGGTCTGAGATATCTGAATCTACTACAGCTAAAACAATTTTATTGCTAAATGATAATCTTATGTCAGAAAGTATGTGGTCTAAACAAATATCTCCTCTCGTGTATTGGTTGATGTGAGAACTAAAACCTAGTTCGTTTAATAGGTTCAAGTAGTCCTGCTGGCTTTCAATCAAGGTATTCACATTAAAATCTCTCATTAGCACTACATTCTCATTTTTAACTTCTTTTAAAATTGCTTCTAATTTTACGCAAAATGTGTCTATGCTAAAATCCGGCGATCTATATACATCTTGTTTTTTTAGAGAAACGTTGATTGCTAGAGCAGTTGCGCCTGTGAAAATGTGTTCCTCTACTCTAGTTACGTTGAAAGTATTTTTTACGTACACGACAACTCCGCTGTTTTGATTGATAGTATTCTCACTTCTGTAGCCTGAATAACCAGTGATTGTTACTACACTAACCTAATCTTACTCAAAACTAACTCGTAAATTGTGATTGTTGATTTTTTTTTATTATGTTAAGATTTTTTTTTATTATGTTAAGGATTAAAGCAAAAGTCCACGAACCGTAACAAAGTTTTCTCTCTCGCTATTCAAAGAAGGAAAAAGTGAAAAACAAGCTTATGCAACCGAAAGCAACTAGTCGTCAGCTAGCAAAAATCAAAAATTCTATTAGGCGTATGCGGCTGTGAAAGAAATCACCTTCCTTCTAGTAGGCGACGGGATTGTACTCTTTGACTGGAATTCTAACAATAATTGCTAGGTTATTTAGTTCAATGGTCTTTAAATGTACGTCTATGTACAGTCTGTCCTGTTCTTCCATAGTTCCGAATAGCCATTCCTCTGCGAATAGCCATTCCTCTACAAGCCCTCTTTTACTTCATCTATTTGCTGCCATTAGTGTTTTTACTTTGTAAGTTATGTGTTTCAATTCATTGAGTAATAATTTCTGATGTTCTCCCTCTAATTTATTAACACCAAACCTACCAGCACCGGTCAATTTGACCGGTAGCAAACTTTGGTAAAATTTACGCATATTTAAACGTTATAATATGGTTATCAAACTATATGACTTTTCTTAAAATATGCATACAATATATTCTGCAGTAGTGGCTTCAAATTGTATTTCCCTATTTGCAAGAAAAATTTGTTTTGTGCACTACCTACCGCTGCCGGTCAATTTGACCGCTAGAGAAAATACTTTAAGTATCAAGTACAATCTCAACTAGAGCAGTTCTAATGCGTTTTTATGTGATTTGGTTACGATCGCGTGTGTGAAAAAAATAAAAGAAAGCATCCAAACTTGGGTATAATAATAATGTAATATTTTGTGGTGAATATTTTCCGTCAAAATGTCAAAGCGTTTCAAAGTTACAAAGTACTTAGAAAAAATAACGGACATAGAAGAAGCGTGTTCAGTGTACGATGAACAAGAAATTTCCGGAACTGATCAATACATGGAAACAGATAAAGCGCTATTTACAACAAGTGAATTGGAGACAAACAGCGAAAATGAAGAGGGGAATATTATAAATAAGCGTCCAGGTCAGAAAAGAACGAGATTTTTATCGACATTCGAAAGTGAGACATATATAGAAGACCAACGCATCGAAACTGCGGCCGATGGAACTGTTTGGGAAGAAAGAGCCGGAAGTCTCAAACCTGGAAGGACACCAGCGCATAATATTTTTAAGGATGTGTCACGTCCAACAGGATATGCTAAACGACATATAATGAAAGGAAAACTAAAGACGGCATTTTCTCTTATCATAGATGACCGTATAATGCAACATATTATAAAAAGTACAGAAGAAGAAGCATTTAGGGTGTTGGGGACAAAGTGGAAGCTAAATGTAACAAAACTAAATGCATTTATTGCTGTGCTATATGCCCGCGGCACATATGAGGCGAAAAATTTGGATGTCTCATATTTGTGGAATAAAGATTGGGGACCCGCTTTTTTTGCAAAAAGCAATGAGCAGAAACGATTTTACTGAAATAATGAGATTCTTACGATTTGATAAGAAAAGCGAAAGAAGCCAGCATTTACAAACTGATAAATTTGCTATGATATCTGCAATATGGGATCGAAAAACCTGGTACATGCATTACAGTTGATGAGCAGTTGTTTCCGTCAAAGACTAGGTGCACATTTATCCAATATACGCCAAACAAGCCAGATAAATTTGGAATAAAATTCTGGTTGGCATGTGATGTCAATAGCAAGTATATAATAAATGTTTTTCCTTATTTGGGAAAGGATGAAAGAAGAGAATATTCAATTCCACTTGGGGAGTTCGTGGTTCTGAAGCTGATGGAACCATTCACAGGATGCGGAAGGGACGTAACAACAGATAATTTTTTCACGAGTGTAGCATTAGCCAAAAAGCTACTTACAAAAAAGACCACAATTGTTGGGACAATCCTTGGAAATAAAAGAGAATTGCCAAAGTTAGCCAAAGAACGAAAAGATAAAATGACTCGGTTTTCAAGCAAATTGTATAAATCAAATGACATTACTCTTACAGTGTATAAAAGTAAACCAAAAAATAAAGTTATTATCCTAAGTTCCATGCATAAGTCAATAGAAATCGAAAAAAATTACAAAAGTATACCGGAAATAATTAGATTTTATAATGGTACAAAATTTGGTGTAGATGTGGCGGACCAGATGGAGAAGAAATACAGTGTGAAGTCGAAAAGTTGTAGGTGGCCAGTTCAGGTTTTTTCAACATTTTGGATCTAGCTGGAATAAATGCCTGGGTTTTGTATAGAGAAACTACGGGTGAAAACATTTCGAGGCAAGAATTTTTATTACAATTAGCTTCAGAGCTTAGCGCTTCACATGAAAAATCACGAGAAGGAAAAACTTCACTAACATTGGCCACAAACTCAAATTCTTTCGGACGAAAAACTTGCCAAATTAAATTTTGTAAAGATAATAAAACTACGAATATCTGTTCAAAGTGTGAAAAATATGTGAGCGGTAAATGTACATTTCATAATAAAATAATATGTATTAAATGCAGTGAAGCCGAATAAGATAAATGTTTATCAATAAGAATAAAAGTTTTATTTGTTTTACATATATCATTTTTGATAGGAATAATATTTAGGTTGGCTTCTTGTGTAGGAAAATGAAGTTTTAGTTTATAAATGGAATTATACAAAAATAAATTTAAACGAAATTTCATGAAAATTCTCTATTTTAGTTTATATTCAGTAATAAATTACCATTATCTACGTTAAATGTCAAAATCGAAAATCTTTAATTACCGGTCAATTTGACCGAGCGTGGTAGGAATAGGTATACAAGAACTGTCGGTAGGTTTAGTGTTAATGTTATCCCAAAAATTGTCAATCAAAAGTAAAATTTCTATAATGTTGATCATGGGGATTATTATATTGAATGTTTTCACAATGTCTGCTTGATTTATTTGTATCTTTGTAAATCCTGATTGTTCTTTTATGTCGTAAACGTTTAACTGTCCCGTGATTGGAGTCAGTAATAGATATGTTGAACACCCATCACAGCGTCCTTTGCTTCTTCTTGTAGTTTGTCGTAGAATATTATCCGAACCGCTTCATTCCTGTGCTCTTTGTTAGTTATACTTTGCTGGTAATATTCAGCACTACTGAAGAATCCATTCGCAGTTATATCGCCTCGCCCGTTGAATGCACTAATAAACCGTATTTCTTTTAACATTTTCTCCTTCACGTCTGATGTCCTTTGTCTAAAAGTGAGGTTTTGCAAAATCGATGTCATCTAGTTCAGTAATACTTCTTTTTCCTGAAGTTGTTACTGCAAGAATTTAGTTGTCGGTTGTAGATTCTAAAGAGCCAACTGGTTGTTTCGTTCGTGTAATTGCCTGTCCAGTTCTTCAATTTTAGCTTCCATGGTTCCTTGGTCCTCTTTTTGTGGCCGTGAAGTAAAGCTTTCACTTCTCTTTTTTTTTTCATGTCTAACATAAATTAATCACTTTATTTATTTATTTATTAAATCCTTGCGCTACAGATACAATTCCAAATACAGCGTCAAGAAAGCAAAAATAAAAGAATGAAACATAAAAAAGGAAAAGAAATAACAAAAATAATTGAATAATTTGAAAACTAAAATTAAGACTATATAAATAGCAATTCAAGGTAACATTTTCAATACATGCTTAAATTGTGAAAAAGATTGCGGGAAAGGACCAAGCTTAATGGCATTGAGCGTTCTGGGTAGACGCAGCAAAGGTGAATGAAAGTAGACTTCCGTACGAGCAAACGGAAAAGAGAAAACCTCAGAAGAACGACTTAAACGACTAGATTCACGTCTGGTTATCTGGGAACCAAGATCTGACAAAAAAATGCCTTGGCAAAGTTCGTTTGTTCTCCTTCACTTAGTATTTCACGCACTACTTTGTATTATACATTTTTTTCTTTATGTATTTTTTTAATTATCAGAACTGTTTTTTATAAACTTTTTATTTTTTACTTTCAACTAGATCCCATACCAGCCTCAGCTATGGGGGTTTAAGTGACCTATGGTGGCTTATATATTAAAAATATATATATTGGTCCCTCTAGTCGATTTTCTTGTTATCTCACCACGTAGCGGTTATTAAAACTTTGATTTCCTTTTCGGAAACTCAAAGTGTATTATTATTGTTGATTCAAATTATCGTTCGCGGCTTCTTCGCATGATCAAGTTATTAATAATTCAATCATAAATTACCTTTGCGGCTTGTCGAGATGAATTAATGTTCGCGACTTCTCGAAATAAATTAATTCGCGTTTGGTCGCTCTTCGACTGCGCCAGTATCGTATTATTCTTTGAATACTTTAAAAAACACTTCTTTTAATTCCACACAAACACTTTTATTCACGACATTTAAAATGGACTGAGCGACGGCTACAAGGCTGATTTCAGAGTCACGCGGACCGTCCGCGCGGACCATCCGCATGCGGATGTTCCGCGCTGATCAAGCGTTTCATTGTTACGCGGATCTCTTTTGAGTACAGTTGCGAATATGAATTCGAATACAGTGAAAGTTTGTATAATTTATTATTTGTGGAAGAAACGACAATCGAGTGAGAGGAGGAGAGCGCAGGTGCATCTTATAGTTGAACGAAGACTACTGGCTGGAACGTTTGCTTCATTGTACTCTCAATTAACTGATGATAACATGAAGTTTTTCAATTACTTCCGAATGTCAGCAAGCAGTTTTCATGAGCTATTAGAAAAACTAGAGAACAAGTTCATACGGTCTAATTTACGTCGGGTTTCTATACTACCGATCGAACGATTAGCAATTACTTTGAGGTAGGAAAATAACAATTTTTTTTTATATTTATGTGTATTTTCGTATAATTAACTCCAATCACAGATTTTTCCCAACTAAATTGTTGCTTCAAAACATAAAATGAATAAAAATCCAGTTTTCTTAATTTAAAGTGCATTAAAAAATTCTATATTAAGTAAAATGTTGCATTTTCTGTCAAATTACTGTCAGGTATGCTTATTATATTGGGAGACAGCCTGTTATATTCTCTTTGCATTTGTACTGCTGGAAGCAATAAATTAATATTGTTTGCTGGTTGAAAATTGGGTGACATTTTTCGAATATCCGCTGCTATCTTCAGAACTTCAGAACGAAACAAAAATTTCTGGTCATTATTAAAGTCACTCAGAATTAGTCCCATTGAATTAAAAAATGCCAAGTCGTCGGTGCTCAACTCTTGCGTGTTTTTTTCCAAGAATGCCACAATTTTTTTTTCAAACTCAGACTCTTGCTGTGGTTTCTGCCTTTTTCTCTTTCGATTCCACGGTTTTGCCTGATTATCAATCTCAGATTCTGCAGGATTTTGTAGAGAACTAGTTAGGCCTACCTCTGAATCATTTACTGAGCTTGCGTGTGCATCAGCTGACGATGCATTATTTTCGTAAAGAGATTCTTCAACTTGGTTTTCACAAGTTGAATCTAAAAACCTCAATTCATCAAAATAAATATATTTTTTTTATTTTCCGGGCGCAACTTCCAGACGGTTTGTTTTTCATTGCAGTTTTTGCTTTAAAATACGCATCTCGTGCAGTTTTCCAACGTTTCTGAATAAGGTTAGCTGAAACAAATATTTTCTTTATTCTTAGATTCTTGGCAACTGGAAATACATTTACCGACATGCACTACTCATACAGAGTGGGAATAAGCACTATAAGTGGAATAGTAAATGAGGTGTGCGCAATAATTTGGGAATTACTTCATCAAGAATGTATACCTGAGCCAAGCGTAGAAATGTGGCAACGTATATCCACGAGGTTTCAAGATCATGCCAATTTCCCAAATTGCATTGGAGCTATAGATGGCAAGCACATTAGAATAATTAACCCTGTGGGAGGAGGATCGATGTTTTATAATTATAGGAACTTTTATTCTATTATACTGCTGGCCATGTGTGATGCGAATTATATGTTCACTTATGTGAATATTGGAGCATATGGAAAAAACTCAGATTCCTCTGTCTTCAAAAATAGCCTTCTATTTAGAAATTTAGAGGAGCAAAAGTTGAATATTCCTGGTCCTAAATTTTTACCAGGAAGCAATACTTCAGTGCCACATATCATTGTTGGTGATGCAGGCCCGTAGCCAGAGGGGGGCTGGGGTGGGCTGAGCCCACCCAAAAATTTGGCCAGCCCACCCAAAAATCCGCGCGGCCTATATCTTTTTTTTGAGCCCACCCGAAAGCCGGCGCAGAAATATATGAAAGAATAACTACTAATGAGCCAGCATTTTTTATATAAATATTGAAAATCTTAGAATTAATGAATTTTTGTATTTTTGCCGTTTATATACAAAACATTCTCGTACTTTCCAACCGTATAAATAAATAAGAAATTGAATTTTGATGTAAAAAACTAATTTTCGAAGAAAAGCAGAGGGAATGTGCGAAACTCTCACGCATGGGGTCCGCTAGATAATTAATTTTGGAAGAAAAGCAGAGGAAATGTGCGAAACTCTAGCGCATGGGGTCCGTTAGAAAACTAATTTTTGAAGAAAAGCAGAGGGAATGTGCGAAACAATATACAGAAATATGGATTTTTGGCCAAAGTGATTTTAATCGTTAATATTGCTCGTTAATATTGCTCTGCATTGGTTTAAGTATATAAATATCGAAATAATTTTAAATTTTTTTAAATTTCCCAATCTGACTGAATGTTTTTGTTATAAGTATGCTGTCACAAGAAGTATATGAGGCTGAAAGTGCGTAACATTTTCATAATAGAGTTGCTTGAAGTATTATTCAGTGAAATTGTTAAGGATATTAGAGAACAGAAGTTGGCTCATACATACGAGTACATAAAATTAGCTATTTGTAGGAAAGGCCAAAATTACCGTACGGTATTAGTTTATTACATTTAAACGTACGGCGCTTGAAATTACTGTACAAGTACGGTAATTACCGTACACCTGGCAACCCTGTCCGAAAGCCATCCTCGGCCATCGCCATTTCCACGCTTCGCCACTGCAAGCCATCGCCCGTCTACACAATGGGCCACATGCTGACCCACATACATGGGCCGCATGATGGCCCATAGTGTGGAGGCAGCATCAAATTCAAATGGAAATTACTTGGATTGCGAGCACTTATTTTCTGTCAGTAAAACATCGGCCGAGCTCCAAAATCGATATTATTTTAAGTGAAAATGTCTAAAAAAAATGAACAGAAAAGATTGGGAGCTACAATGAAAGCATGGCTGCAAAAAAA
Organism: Nemotelus pantherinus; assembly: GCA_963978885.1. NCBI lineage: Eukaryota > Metazoa > Arthropoda > Insecta > Diptera > Stratiomyidae > Nemotelus > Nemotelus pantherinus. The sequence continues at coordinate 210,388,090 of OZ022264.1, read as the reverse complement.
AATCTAAGCCAGGTGAAGCTATGGAAATAGATGATTGTAAGTGCATAATATTTCATCCTGATTTTTTTTCGTTCGTTATCCATTTGGTGGCAATTTAAGAATGAAACAGTGTAAATTGTGAATCGGTTTCTTTTCTATTGTTTATTTATTTTAGCCACAGGTTCAAATTCAACAAATAAAGCTGCTCCTGGTGACCCAGTTCAAACGATCGATCGTAAGTGAATATTATTTCATTTGTTTATCTTTTCGTTTGCTATTTATTTGCTATGAATGTGTTTATTCATAAATGAAACATAGTAAAAATATGTGACCTTCATTTCCATTCATCAATTCAAGCTATAAGTTTGGGTGCAACAAGTGAAGCAAATTCACGAAAAAAGCCGGATACCGTTACTGATAATGCGCCAAATGATATTAGTGCCATAGGACAAGAGAAAATTGCGCAAAATTTTCGCGGGCAATCATTTCCGAAACAAAACGATGGACGATCGTTTCAACCAACATGGGTTGATAAATATACATGGATTGAATATTCAAAGCAACAGGATAGAGTTTATTGTTATCCATGTCGTCAATTTTCTAACTATCGAAATGTGACTGATGTGTTCATCACTGGCGGTTTCAATGGATGGAAACGAGCGCTAAGTGCCGGTCAAGGATTCCAGAAGCATGAAACCAGCTCGCTTCATATTAATTCAATGCACTCTTGGTGCGAAAAAAAATTCAGAATGGAAACCAATCAATCAGTTGCCAATCTTTTAAATGAAACTGTTTTGGAAAAGCGTCGCTATTATTTCAAGGCCATCGTTGAGGCAATTTTTTTCTTGGTGTCCAATGAATTACCGTTTCGAGGGGATTGGCACAGCGATGAAAAAAAAGAATTCGGGCTGTTCAATAGTATTTTTGAATTCACACTCAAGAGAGATAGATACCTGCAAGAATGTCAGTCATCGATGCCAGCAAATGCCACATATAAATCACCACAAATTCAAAATGAAATAATCCAAATCATAGCGGACGAGCTTAAAAACAAAATTGTCACTGAAATAAATAATTCATCGTATTTAACGTTAATGGCTGACGGAACAAAAGACAAAAACGGCATTGAATTGATTTCTATTGCGGTTAGATATGTGAAAGATGGTGTACCGTACGAAACTTTATTAACGATTGAAAAAACTGATGACCTCACAGCAGCAGGTTTAACGAAAGTGATTATCGAAGCACTCGCGAAACTTAGATTAAAAATGGACAAAATTATCTGTCAATGTTACGATGGCGCATCTGTTATGAGTGGCCACGAGGGTGGCGTTCAAAAATTAGTAGAAAAGCATTTTGGCAGATTAATTCCATATGTGCACTGCTTTAATCACAAACTACATTTGGTTGTTGAAGTAGTTGTTGTCAACGTGCATGCATGCCGTTTGTTTTTTGGTGAAGTAAAATTATTGCATGACTTTTTTAAACGATTCAAAGTCAAACAAATGTATTCCGGCACAAACGTACCGCGATTGATAGAGCAGCGTTGGTCGGGCCATTTGTATGCAATTCAATCGATTCGCAAAAACTATGCAGAAATAGTTCATACATTGAAGAACATCAAAGACGGTAGCAATAAGAATTTCGAACCCGTTGATGTTGCGCTTGCGAGTGGAATGCTGAAGTCAATTAAAAAAAAAGCGATTTGTTTTTATGTTACACTTTTTAAATCGGCTATTGGGTACACTAGAACCAGCCAACAAGATTTTACAGCAGCGCGACGTTGGTTTCCGTCAAGCAATGCCAGTTATTGATGGTGTATTTGAAAGCATAAAAAAACTTCGTTCGGATGAATCATTCAGCAATTTCTTGGATGAAACTGAAAAAACATTGAACACGCAATTTGAAAATCAAAATGAACCGAGAGCAAAAAAAATCAGTCAACGCTCTTCTCGCTTATCAACATCTATTGTTACTGAAACTCTTGGTCAACGTCAATTCGAAAATGAAAATGACAGTGTGAAGCAAACATACTTTGAAACGATTGATTATGTTTTAAGTGAAATGGAAAGAAGGTTTCATAATAACAGCGAAATACTAATGGGTTTTTCAGAATTGAATAATTTAGGTTCTACTGATTTTGATAAGACCAAGTTATTTCCATTGCAAAATATCGGACTAATTTTGGCGACTGATGCAGAATTAGAGGTGGTGAAAAATACTCTTGCTAAAGAATTCAAAAAACCCGAAAACGAAAACATTAGTTTGTTGACACTATTGTATCCATTCAGAAGCGCATTTCTCAACACAATTCGTTTATTAGAAGCGTATGAAACATTTGCAAGTAGCACTTCAATCAACGAATGTTCTTTTTCGACGACCAATAGAATTGACACTTTCCAGCGAATATCTATGACCGATACGCGTTTAAGAAACTTGGCATTTTTGGCGTTTGAAAAGAAGCGGCTTGCGACAATAAATGAAGTTGATATTATGAAAAAATTTTCAGAAAAAGATAGAAAAATTCAATTATATTAAATTAATAAGCTTTCAATAAAAACGATGTCCAATGAATACATGAGCTGTAATAACAACAATGATTAAGTTTTCAATAAAAATTATATCCAATGAATACATGAACTGTAATTTATATGTTTTTTTCTTATTATTAATAGTAGAATTTTCAAATTGGGCTGAGCCCACCCTGATTTTGGAGGCTGGCTACAGGCCTGTGGTGATGGCGCATTTGGAATATCCAAACATGTTATGAAACCATATGCACGAAGAAATATGACACATTCGAAGAAGATTTTCAACTATCAGCTAAGCCGTGCAAGAAGATATATTGAGTCGACCTTTAGAATAATGTCTAATAAGTTTAAAATCTTTCATACCCCTCTCAATCTAGGCTTCGAGACTGCAAAAAATATTGTCAAAGCTTGCACTGTATTGCATAATTTTATAAGAGTATGAGATGGCTACAGCGAGGAAGATACTCTTACGATTGAGGGATTGGAAGATGTAATTGATCCTCAAATTAACAGATGCCGGTAGAGTCCCTTGGCAGGAGAGATCAATATATTAGACGCGATTATTGCGCAATTAAGAAGATTATCTCGAAGAATATTAAACACTTTATATTATAACTAAAAACATATTTAATAAAAGATTGAATTTCATTGAGTCTATACTGCGAATAAATCGCGGTATGACGTGTTGCTTGGGTCAGCTATAGGATATACTTGGTACTAATTATGTCAATGTTTTATTTATTGCTTGTTATTTATGAATCTATTCGTGTTATTTATGAATCTACCCAATACATGCTTTTTATTCGCATATGCCTCTCCAAATAGCTCAGTGCCAATGTCTTCCCAAGCACTCAATCGTGCATCTTTGTTTTTATAAAACAAGTCTGCGGGATCCCATATGCACCTCCTCAAACGCACTCCATCAATTACTCGCTCTGTATCAACTTCGGACATTTCGCGTTCCACTGTAATCGTCCGCACGACTGCTCCGCGTAACTGTGAAACGGTCAATAAGAACACTGCAACGACAGCTCGCGAACGGTCCGCGTGCGGACGCGCTGCGCGGATGGCGATCGGACGGTCCGCGCGGACAGGAATCAGCGCGGATCATCCGCGCCAGTCTGAAACGATCCCATAGGTTTCTTACATTTTCGTCCGCATGCGGATGGTCCGCGCGGACGGTCCGCGTGACTCTGAAATCAGCCCAATTTAACACGACTAAAACTGAACTCCGAGACAAGTTACACATACTCCACATTTATGCAAATTATTATGCTGACCTAATGTCTGCGATTATGTGGGAATCTGCCTAAGCCATGTTTACATTTAGGTATATGTTGTGGGACTTGTTTCGCGATTTGTACAAAATTAGTATCAAGATTTGTATGAGTAAATTTCTACAAATCAATTGACATGTATAAATTTGCATTTTATTTTCACGTGCGTTTACACTAAGATAGAAATACATTTGATTAGTAAATTTGCATTTCCATGGTAAAGTGAAATGTCTTCAGTAGAAGAAGATTATTTATTTTTAAGTTGTTCCTTACTACCTAAATAAAATAAAAAAAATAAAGCAAAATGTAAATGGTGGATGCGTGAATTTTTGAAAAAAAACCGGAAAGCCAACGCGCGTACAATATATTAGTTAACGAACTGACTTTAGAAGATAGGAGTTGTTTTAAAAATAATGTGAGGATGGACCAAAATGAATTTGAGCAGCTATTGAAGTTAGTGGGACCAATAATAGTGAAAAAGGACACTAAATTCAGGAATTCAACATCACCAGCAGATCAATTGGCAGTGACATTAAGGTTCCTCGCAAGTGGGGATTCTTTTGCGTCACTAATGTATGCAGATCGAATTTCTAAAACGTCAATTTGTAATATAGTGCCAAATGTATGTGAGGCTCTTATTACAAAATTATCTAATGAATTGAAGGTAAGTAAAAAGCACAATTTTAATTTGTAGTGAAGTGAATTTTATTTTTGTTAGAAAGTATAATTGTTAGAAAGTATATGTATTTGAATTTGATGCTTTGTGATTCTCATCACTTGGTTCAGTAGGCGTACTTGGTTCAGTAGGCGTACTTGGTTCAGTAGGAGTGCTTGGATAATGTGTCGCAATGATTATGGGAGATGATGAATTTGATAAATCGTCAAAAGAAAATGAAGACATGACTGATTTGGAATAAACGGAAGTCCTATCTGTCTTAATTCTTTCAACTTCGGCTTCACATAGGGCTGTGCTTATTTTTTGCTTAACTTCGGCCAAGATTAAATCATAATTTTTCCCTCTGAACTTTCTTAGTTCGGTTGCCACAAACTCCCCATAGACAGTAAATTCGTCTTTTCTTTGCTTTTGAGCCAATCCCTCTCCAACTATTTTCATACTTTTTACTACTGACTCCATGTCAGTCATACTATCTTTAATCTTGCGTTTGTTTGATTGTTCTGGAGTTAGCATTTATTTTTTTTCAACATCATCTTGCTTAAAAATTTCTTGTTCTTCGTTGTCTATTTCATCAAGCTCAATTATCTCAGATTCTTTGCCAGCATCATTTACAAATGAACACTGAAAGAAAAAAAATTATTTTAAATATTAGTGAATTTTCAGCTTCCTTCAAATGAAGAAGAGTGGACAGAGATTGCGAATGAATTCGAAGAAAAGTGGAACTTTCCACATTGTCTAGGTGCGATTGATGGAAAGCACGTAGAAATCAAGGCAAACTCCGGAACAGCATTTTTTAATTACAAGCAATCATTCAGCATTGTATTGCTCGGAATCGCTGATGCGAACTATAAATTCATTTATGCAAATGTTGGTATACAAGTTCGGATTTCGGATGGAGGGGCCTTCAAACATACAACCTTTAATGAGAAATTATGTAAAAAGCAACTGCGAATACCCTAGCCCGTTCCGCTTCCTGGAAGAACTAAAGATATAACTTTTGTATTTGTAGCCGATGATGCTTTTGCTTTGGAGGAAAATATTATTAAGCCTCTGCCTGGTCATTATCCGGCAAATTCCTGGCAAAGAATTTTTAATTATAGATATGCCGAGCCCGAAGAATTATTGAAAATGTTTTTGGTATTCTCAGTGTCGTATTTCGAGTTTTAAGAGCGGAAATGCAAGTGACCCCCGAAAAGGCAACAAGTGTAGTTTTAGCTACAATTTATATCCACAACTTCTTACGGAATAAGGCATCTAAACGCTATACACCGACAGGAACGTTTGATTCAGAAGATTCTGAAGGAAATATAATACCATGATCATGGAGAACAGCTACAACAAGCGGCGAACGGAATAATCGATTAAACAGAACCAAAACAAGAGCAAATATTCATACCGACAATAGAAAAGAATATGGGGAATATTTTCTAAGTATTTAGGGGTCTATACCGTGGCAATATAATAAATAATACCTACTTATAAAGGAAAGCTAAATAATATTTAAAAACTTTATATATGAATAAAATGAATATTTTCTACTCGCTTGAGTTATATTTTCATCAGTACTTCTATTTTTGTGAGGTTTATACTGATCGGCTAAAAATGTTAAGTGCTGGAAAGCGTACCACGAAGGAATGAAAACATCATCTGTTCCACATCCTGATTTTTTACTGGTGTTAATTTTACTTTGTTCTCTACTAAATTGGCTTTTTATGTTGTGCCATTTATCCTCAATTTCTTTCTTTGAACATGTTAAAGATGTAGCTATGTCCTTTAGAATATCATTTCTTCTATTGGAATTTTTGTAATGATTGGATTTAATATCCCATATACCACTAGATTTCACTTTCTCTATTAAGTTTAATGTTCTTTCTTTATTCCAGATAGACATTTTGAAAATAAAATGTGGAAATCACTTCTTCACAAGAACAAAAACTTTCCTTCTTGAATTAGCTTCTCTCACTGAAGTATTACAACTTAGTAAAGGTAATTGAATTTGATCACGGTTCCCTTCTTGTCTATAAATCAGCATAGACAACGTATATCATTTCTACAGCATCGAAGCCGAGCATATTGAAACGGGAAACTCGATCGTTTTGCGGAATCAGCCTCCGAAAGCAGAATCAAATTGGAATTGTTTTTGCGGGATGATTAAAATTGAACAACTTTTTATTAACATTAAAAATTTTAATCTACATTGAAAATTCTATTTTTAGAACAATTGCATTTTTATCATTTATTTCCTTTTCCATCACATGGAACACTACACCTCGCGTGATTTTTTCATCCTTGCATATTTTTATCTGTTTGCCAGTTAAATTCACAATTGGAATAATAATTTGTCCAAATTCGTCTGTTTTCATGACACAATGCGGAATAAGTTCACCTGTCTCTCGAATTCTACCATCAACCAATAAATCCATATTTGTTTTATTTATTTTCACCATTACATGTCCGACATAATTACTCGCAATAACTGCTGCCTGTTCCGCTCTGAACGTACATTTTTCTTTGTCTTTGATTTCACCGTCAAAACACATACTGTTTTCTACGCGAAGTCCGTTTGCATCACTAATTGCTCTTACATGAGGTTTTTCAGTAAACTGGTGCCCCACTAAAATGTTTGGGATTTGTCCGAAACAACTGAAATTTCCACTTCGGCATCAACACCATCAATTTCCAAGTTCGCGATATATAACCCGATTGCCATCACTGTACCATGACCGTACACTTCTAAGGCAGTTGACTGACACGGCCCATAGCCAAACTGAGACGCATCACTTTAGCGCATGAGTATCGCGCTGCTACCCATGTCCACATACGCATTTAATTCAATTCCATTCACTTTCACGACCTTGCAATATTTGTTGTGTGTATTCAGCGAAGATTGTTTGTTTGATTGCACTAACTTGAAAATGAACACGATTATTAGTACCAGGTCACATTATTTGTTTGTCTCTACAGTCTTTCGCCCAATGACCAGTTTGGCCACACTTGAAACACGATCCCGACTTATATCGCGGACACTCCGATGACACATGTCCTAACTTGCGGCATCGAAAACATCTAACCCCGTCCCTCGTACTCGGTGCAGTATATTTTGACCTATTTGGTAAAACTGTACTACCCGTTTGCTTCCGATCTATGTACGCAGCTCCTAGTTTTAGATCTCGCAGCAACTCCAATGCAGTATGGTAGCTACGTAACGATCCTATATAATCCCGATAGCGATCGTTACGCAGTCCGTCCATTATCCATTCGATTGCTTCTGCTTCCATCATTTCTGCACGATTGCACAAAGCCAATTTATTATAAAAATACTCAACCAGGTTTTGTCCTGGACGCCGTCGATAGTTTTGTGCGGCGAGTTTAACCTTTACATTTGATTGTGCTGCTGGAAATGTTTTCGTTGACAATTCTCTGAATTTCAGCCAGCTAGTGCACACACGAGATAACGAATCACGCCATGTTTTTGCCACCCCCGTCAATTTTGTACCCGCGAAATGTAATAAAGCTGTTTCGTCCCACCCGTACAAGTTGCCATATTCCTCCATCGTATCCAGCCATCTGACGATTTCATCATTTTCGACTGGATCAAAACTGGGTAGACTCGAACACATGTCCGGGAACATTCTTATCAGATGTCGATCGCCGATATCTGGAACACTCTGATTCCCGTCCAGCACACACGTTGCCTTCGCCTCAATGCCCAGGTTTACGCTCGACCCCTGTTGACTCATTTTCATGCAGTCTTTGTCGCTAACCCAGCACAAGCACGCTTTGCATACGAATGAAACACGAAATTTTATTTCTACAGTGCCGACAAAATCTTCCGAAATCTAATATCTCACGATCGGTCAACCGCGATAACCGAACGAAACTTTTGTGTCCTCTATCCCACTTCTGACTTGTTGTAATCTTTTTGTTTAAATTGTTTGAATTCACAATACAAAGTACAAAACAGTTTTAGACGAAATTACAGATGATTCTTCATCAATCTCTCAGCAGACCACCAACCACACTATCTATTCTGTCTCTTCTCCCGTCATACCTTCGTCCTTGTACAGTACTGCTCAAAACTTCAACAGTGGTGCGCTAACTTTCAGCAAAGGTAGGTTTTTGAGAAGTAAGTAGGGGATTTTATCGAGGCCGGGAGCTTTTTGATTTTGTTATTTATTTGAGAATGCACTTAACTGTTACAGTGCGGTCCATTGACCCTCCACTATTTGAACTCTAGTAAACTCAATTTAAGTATCATAGAGCTTCATAAGCGTTTCCGCATTTTTTCTTAAATAAATTCAAATGGTTTTCTTAAATAAAAAACATCTAAATAGCTCATCGTAGTTGTACCGTACAGATTACGCAATAACCGATTTATATATTCTTGGAATTTAGCTGGAGCATTAGCCAACCTAAATGGTACCCTTTTGAAATGATATTTTCCGTCTGGGGTTACGAATGCAGTTTTTTCTTTTGAATTTTCATGCATTGGTATCTGATAATAACCACTGTACAGATCCAAAGACGTAAAGTATAATTGCCCATGTAACCTATCTAAATGGTCGTCGATTCTTGGTAACGGAAAATGCTCTTTAACTGTTACCTTATTAAGATCTCTGTAGTAGACGCACATTCGGACGTCGCCTGATTTTTTTCGGACAAGAACAATAGGCCTCGAAAATGGCGAATGGCTCTCTTCAATAACGTCAGCTTGCTGTAATTGCTCAATCATCTTCTTCACTTTCTTGCGTTCAGCATACGCAAGGCGATAGGGCTTACGTACAACTGGCTTATCAGATAGCAACTTGATTTCCATTGAAACATCTTTAGCACATCCAACCTGAAAAATGTTAGTAGAAACCAAATGAGAATATTATTCTATTAGAGAAATTAATTTAGTCTTATCTTCTCCTGTCAAATCAGTAATGATATGATCCGGTTGGAAAGAATTTTCGCTGCTGGACTTGTCATTAACCACATCTGAGGAGCTCTGCTCTTCGGTTTGTTTTGGTTTTGCCTGCTGCGATACGGGCTCCCCGCGCGTTGCGTGATCTCCACATTTGATGTGTAGCTCCGATGTTGGCATGTTTAGAACCGGAACGATAGTTTTGCCGCAGTCATTAGTGCTTACGACGTACCTTGGAATGACTTCTCCATTATTTCGGCTACATGTCCCAAGTAGTTGCTCGGTATAATCGCCGCCTTCGACGCAATCATTTTTGTTTGCACCATTGTGTCCCACAATGAGACATATAAGAACGGGTGTCCCACAATGAGACATATATTCTGACAGTTATCAGGGGATTCGAACTTTTGCACTAATAGCATCAACATCAAAGTTAGCCGTCAACAAACCAACAGGTTGCACTTTTCCACCACCATATTCAATGAGAGGCTCTAAGCTATCGTCTTCATAATATGTCAATCCATGATTTTCTACCCAATTCTTTCGCACAGTTATACAGCTACTGCCAAGATCAATGTAGCACTGTAATTCATAGCCCACTATTTTTGCTTTCTTTATGTGTTTCTGATGCCCTTCGTTTTCAATTGGCATAACGTGTTTGCCTTCCGACTTCGCGTCGCGTCTGCAACTTCTTGCGAAATGTCCCGCTGCACCGCACTTGAAACAGACCGGGTCTTAACAGGGCTTGGTCTAAATCATCTCGTCGGTTTGTGGCTCCTAAAACAATAATTCCTTTGTTTTGATGAAAACCATCCATTTCAGATAGTAGCGGATTGATTGTTTGATTTACATATGGATGCAGCACAGAATTAGTTGGTTTCGCCCCCACTGAATCGATTTCATCAATAAAGATCACACATAGTGCTTTTTCCTAGGCAGCTTCTGCAATACGATTAAAAGATGAACAATTGTCCAGCCATAAATTAAAAGGCCTAGCAGCGCACTGAAAAAATCTCGAACACTTCGGGTACCTTGCCCGACTAGAACTTCATCGAACTCCGGCCCAGCTGCACGGAAAAAGGGAACAGCGGCGAGCCAGTAGAGTTTTGCCCAAGAGGTCCAACGAGAAGAACACCCTTCGGTAGTTTGCCACCAAGATTTGAAAACTTGTGTGGACGCGTTATAATAATAATATTTAGTGATAACTTGCATTTATTGTCAATCAATTGTATCGACAGTGAATCGACACAAAACGTCACATAACCTTACACTAACCACTAAACATTTCGCAGCGAATTTTTCCAATTATACCGCACGCACCGCATCAATTTGTGTTTTAGCTGTTCGCTAGCACTGTTCTGCGGATATAACTTTGTTTTCACTTCACTCACTTCAACACAACCTGTACAATTTACCATTTCCTGCGGACGTCCCATAAGACTACCTGTGTTTTTCGCGACACTTTGACAGTCTAGTGCGACGTCATTAATCTGCATTACGGCCCGTACTTCTAGGAGGCATTGGCCATAACTAGAGCCTCAAAAAAATGTTAAAATTGTTAAAATAACACTTTTTAACATTTTTTGTCATTTTTGAAGAATAATATATTTACGCCTTTTTCTGACTTTTCATCGGAAATGTAACAATTTTCTCACATTTTCACATTTTTTTCGAAATTTCAACATTTATTCCCATTTTATCGTTCATGATTTGCTCAAATCAATCGAAAATATAAATAAAGTACATTCATATGATATGACAGTCAACCGAGCAATATTTTTTTTATAACAGAAAACTGAGAGCATCAAAGTTTCATTTATTTTATTAAATAAACAAAGATAAACTTCAATAATGATTTAACGAAGATTACGAACACATCATGATTCATTCAGCGTTTTTGACAGTATAATTAATACGAGTTGAAAGAAACTAGAACAATTGCTGAATAAGCAATTGTTGTTTCATTAGAAATTTTCTGTTTCTAAATAAATGAATAAATGTGAATCAGCTATGAAAAATTTACTCGCTGTCATCAACGAGAACCAATTGAAAAAAGTCTATCAAAGAACCCTGATGTAGATTTTACACCGACCTACCAGTGGATCACTGAATCAAATAAAATTTTGCATGAATGACATCAGTAGATGCGAAACGTTCATTAGTATCGTATACAGCGGACGTTTAGTCCGCGGACTAAACACCAAATTCCACCTAAATTTTTTAGTCCACGTGCTGTATACACTCATGGACCGACCTAAATTTAGCTCGGTCCACGATTTCAAGCGACCTGACCTAAATATAGGTCGTGGACTATATCGCTGTAAACACACGCGACCTAAACATTGATTTTTGCGCGACTATTAATAATGTATGTATGTTGAATATAAGCTCATAACATTCCCCTTTGACACAAAATCATTGAAATAAACATGTTTGGGAGACAAATGAAACGATAAATACAGTGCATGAACGAAAATTAAACTAAGTGACAGCTGTCATATACGAATGAGGACTAAATTACACCTAAGCAAATTTTAGGTCAGATTGGTGTAAACACCTGAGGACTAAGTTCATTTAGTCCGCGCTTTAGGTCAGGTCACTTTTGGTCCGACCGGTGTAAACCTGCACATTGTCCATTTATAAGTACATTTTATCCAGTAGACGTCACTCAATCACACATTACAATACTCAATGCCATTCAATACAATGATTTCGTTGACGATAAAGATGAGTCAGAATGAAAAATGATACAGAATGAAGCTTGTTTCCTCAGTTTTTATGTTTGTTGCTCTTTTTTATGAACATCTGAATTAAATTGATTTAACATTTTTTATAACAATTTTTGGTCTTTTTTTCTAACATTTTCACAACATTTTCAGCACATTTCATTTAACATTTTTTTGAGGCTCTAGCCATAACACACAAAGGTACATTTGGTACAGGAGATTACATTAGATAATAGATGGCGTTAAACGTTTTATTTTGATATCATTACAACAGAAAAATTCTCGGATTTCACTCAATACACACTTATTTATCGATATAAGAAAGCCTCTATACATTTTGGCTGTCGTCGGATGACTGACTCCGATTCATTGTATGATGTAGGAGGAGCCTTGTACCTTAGTCAGGGTTGCCAGTTGACAATGGCTAGTACTTCTTTATCCACAACTGAATAATATCTGCTTTCTTTAGCTTCCTTGAAATGAAAGCAATAAGTATTTCCTGTTTATCTTCTATGGGGGCTGGAACTGCAGCTACACTGTGCTTGCTAGCATATGTTGTAAATATTATGTCATTAAATGTCAATTATGTCATCTGCTATTGTTGCGAATAAGGTCGCAAATACAAAATACTTTTCTGGGTTGATGATATTTTATTTTAAGCAAACACAGTTCTACTCTTCTGCAAACAATGACCGTCCTCGAGTATCAAAGATCACACTTTGACCAACTTACAAATAATCACACTGTCCAAAGCACAAATAAGTGCGCTGTCCAAAGTATACTAATATGATATGCTTGAATACATTTCGCAACAGCATTAATACATTTCACAACATCCTCCCCCTTTTGAAGGAAATTCACAAAACTTATCTTTTCTTTTATGACAATTGCTTTTGAAACTAGGTACACTATAGATTCTTTTTATTTTGAATTACATAATAATAAAGGTTAATTTAAATTTGCTGTTCTCAAGTATATTATCAAACTCTATGCATTGTTATCCAGAAAAATCACATTAATAATTTAATCTTTTAGGTCGTTCAATTATCCGACCACTTCTTGAAACTTTCTGAGCTACTTCCATTTCATTTTGTTTCAAGTCTGCATCAATTATATTTAGTCTTGTATCTCTGGTACATGCGTTTTTTGTAGCAATGTTTTAACACAACTTTTCTTTAATTTGGGTTTGTTCTTTAGTGATTTCTACCGGATATAATCTTTGTATAGGTCGTTTACAAAACCCGGATTTTACTATAAGTACGTACACTCGAGCGTTACCATCATGACCACGAATTATATCGACAACACGAGCAAGAGGCCAATCAATACGTTTTCGCGATAATGTATCTCCAATCAGTACAACGTCTCCGATGTCAACTGTACGCGTTTCTTTTTTGCTATTTTTTAATAATAGGTGGCTGAGATACTCTGTCCGGAATCTTACTCGAAGATCGCAGAAAATCTTTTGTCGATATTTCAATTGTTGGTTTAATTTCAGATGAGAAAGCTCGTCACAATCCGGTACCCCTATCTGTTGAATTTCTTGAAGGAATAGAGAAGGCGACAAAGGTTTAAGATCCTCTGGGTCTTCCGAAACATATGTAAGAGGTCGCGAGTTAATTATAGCCTCAGCGTCGCATTACGTCGTATTCATGCTCTCATACGATAGGCTTGCTCTACCTTATTTCTTGCGTAAAATTATTTTAAGTACACCTATGAGACGCTCCCATCATCCTCCCCGCCAAGAAGCACAAGGTGGATTGAAATACCATTCAATTCGCAGTGCCGAGCTATTTGTAGCTATTTTTTGCCAATCTAATTTGTTGAAAGCATTAGCCACTCCCCTAAAATTGGTGCCATTATCACTATAAATTATCTTTGGACGTCCCCGACGAGTGACAAATCTTCGTAAACATTCCATAAATCCCTCGGTGGACAACGAAGATGCAAGCTCTAGATGAACTGCCTTATAAATATCACACGTAAAAATGTATATCCACCCTTTTCCTTGATCTTTCAAATAAATAGGTCCCGCGAAATCAACGCTGGATACTTCAAAAATTGCAGCATCACGAACGCGATTTAATGACAGTGGAGGAGCTTCACATTCCATGTGCTTTGCTCTCTGTTTTTTGCATGTGGCACACGCTGCGATAACCCTTTTGGTTAATCTGCGCAAACCGATTATGTCCAAAATTTTTCCCTAAGATGGTTCATAATTATTTGAGTGCCAGCATGACCCAACATTTCATGTGTTTGCCGAACTAGTAAATATATGGCTTCGTTTTTCCCGTCAAGTAAAGTTGGGCATAAAAAATTATAATAATCTTTTCGGTTGAAAATCTTCGTCTTGAGGACATAAAGTCCTTTTTCATTCAACATTGTTTTGAAGGCTGTTAACTTACTTTTTCCGAAATCGTTCACCATTTTTTCCTCCAAGTGTTTCAAAAATATGTACTCCGCTTGCCATAACTCTTTAAACGGTAGTATACTCTTAATTCTTCTGAAACCTGAACTTTCTAAATTATTCTTCGAATTTTCCTTTAACAGTAACTTTGTGTCTGATTTATTTTTGATATTGTTCCTACAATTATCTGCGAAATGCCGCATCAACGCAAATCACCTTATTAACCTACTATAGGATGAAAAGAACTCTGTGTATGAATTTTCTTCATCAGCTATGTTAACCACATTCACTATAACGGATTTTCTTAATTCATGATTGCACTCATTATCTACGAAATTGATTCCTCCAACTGGCCACTCCTTTTCAGATCTAGAGAGCCATGTTGGGCCTAACCATCATTGAGATATTGGTAATTGTAATGGGTTACATCCTCGTGAAGGCAAGTCAGCTGGATATAACTCCGAAGGAACATATCGCCAATTTTCCAGTAAAGTATATGTCCTTATCTCTCTAACACGATTACAAACAAAGGTACTCCACTGTAAATCCCGAGCAATCCATGCTAAAACCGTTGTCGAATCTGACCAATATGTGACTCCGCAAATTTTTCTACTGAAAGCCTTAACAATGGATAGAGTCAGCCTTACAACAATTGTCGCCGCCATTAGCTCTAATCGTGGGATTGTGCTATTTTTCGGAGCAATACGCAACTTTGCTCCCAGTAAATTAATTTTCACGTAATCCCTATTTTCTACACGTGAGAAGACTGGAGCCGCATATGATACTGCACTAGCATCACAAAACGTGTGTATTGTCAAAATGCCTTCACCAAGTTCTCTTTGCACTCTGATTTCCCTCAATGAATGCAAATCCTGCATCCATCGCACAAAGTTCTCATTATGTTTGCTGACGAGTTCTGTGTCCCATTCTATTTTTTCTTTCCACAACTCTTGAAGTATAAGTTGCGGCTGCAAAGTCACTGGGCACGTAAACCTAATAGGATCAAACATTCTATGAGCCATAGACAAAATTGTTTCACATAACTAACGATAAGATGTTTATAAATTAAACCTTCTGGAATAATGGACATAACATCATCCACTTCATTCCATTGTAGCCCTAAAACTTTTGTTTCTCTATTTTTCAGTCCATCTCTTGAACTCTCCCATCCTCGCAGGTCAAATCCACCAGAAGCCATTATGTTCGTAGCTTCACATTTAAAGCAAATCAACTCATCCTTTGACTTAACACTTGTGACACAATTGTCTACATAAAAGGAGGTTTGCAGTTTTACGACTGATTGTTCGCTCCATTTACTGGAATCTACCAGTGCAGCTTCTCGTGCCTTACGCAACAACATTTCAATGACAATCGCTAATAAGAAAGGACTACACGCTAATCCAAAAACCAGTCGCTTGTGACGCAACATAACTGTATCCCCATCAGACTCCCAAAAGAACCCCAAGTAATCTCTATCTTTTTTATTGACCCCAACCTGCAAAAATGCCCTTCTTATGACAGAAATAACTCCAATATTGTTCTCGCGAAAATGAATCAAAGAAGTGGGCACAAGTTCTATTAAATTTGGACCTTTTTCTAGACATTGGTTTAATGATGGAAATCCTGCTCTAGTTGCTGAGGCGTCAAATACAGGGCGGATTTCGAATGTACCTTCAGTTTTCACAACTGCTCGGTGGGGTAAATAGTGAACAAGTGAATTCATTTCACGCTCTGGTACCCTCTCTGCTACGCCTTCTTTAACCCATTCCCTAATAAACTCATCATATTTTCCAAACAAACTTGGACCTTTTAGCTTTTCACAAGTCTTCAAGAGTTCCTAACTTCAAGAGTTAGTTAAATTACTAGACATGGCCATATGATGTTCTATAAAAGGTAACCTTGTCTCATGGCGTCCTTCTTTGTCTATTCTTGCAGTATTATTTATGAAATCGGTAATCTGTTTGTCTATTAATACCTGGTCTACCTTCTCAATTGGATCTGTTATACCTATTGCGTCCAACCGCCATAGGTCCGTAATATTATATTGCACCGACAACATATCCGTGAGCACCGAGACTGGGTTTTCACTCTTCAATATAACAGGATATTTTCCCATTACAGTCCAGCCTAAAAGAGTTTCAAACCCAGTCAGTCCGTTTTTTCAAATAATATTTTTTCCCAGTCAGTAGTTTACCCATGACGTCAGCTCCTATCAATATATCTATAAGACTAATCCCACTGTCAATATCGCTGAGAGAAATATTTCTTTTACCTAATTCTTCCAACCAAGGTCCTCTTTGTATGCAAGGCAAGGTGTCGCGAATCTTCGCATGGTCCAGCGCTGAAAAAGTTACATGCATATGTGTTTTCAAAATTTCTTAAACGAACCATATACGAATCATGTACCATGCTTTCAGATTTTATACCGCCGAATAACGAGTGTATTACCTCTTGCTTATCTTTTGAGACATATCCAAGCTCTTGAGCGATGTCCGACCGATTCGAGGCCGTCTCCAAAACAACACGTACCAATTTTTCACACGTATCGGAATACAAAGCAGCACAAAGCGTCTGTAAACAAACCTTAGGTACTTTCGAAAACGCTACAAGATTATTTTCCGCTCGCGACTTTTCATAATGTGACTTATTTTGATCCTGTGGGTTCTTAGACCCAACTAAGTAACACATAAGCGTGGCATGTTTTCGCGCACACAAACTACACTTAACCTTTACTCTACATTTTCTCGCAAAGTGACCATGCGATAAACAAATAAAACAAGCACTTGCCTTCCGAAGACAATCTTTTTTATCTTCAATCGGCATGATTTTCGCCTCTTTGCAAGCTTGCCTATGATGTTGTGCACTACAAAAAAACACATGTACTGACCTTTTTATCATCATTTCCAAAAAGAACGCTGGCACTAGGTATTTCCTTTTGGACGTCGCTTCGTTTCACTTTCTTCATCTTATTCTCCGATGTAATGTCAAAACCTGCCAAGGCTAAATTTATTTGCTGCTCATTTTCCACCTCAGCTTGTAAAAATTCCAATAGCCTTGACTGTCGATCTTTGCTCTCTTCCGCATTTGATGCAACGTCTCTCATCTGCCCACTGCGCTGCCACGCTCGTAGAATTTCGATAGGTAATGACGACTCTACCAAAAGATAAAGCATTGCCGCACACTTGTCTGTCGTCACACCCAAACTGTTGAGAGCGCGAATGTTCGGAGCTACTTTATCGTACACACTGCCAAGCGACACTTTGTTACTGCCAGTCACAGCTTTTTTTAAATCCAGGCTCAAAAGTCCTCGCACGTAATATTCTACCACATAGTCATCTCGGCCAAAACGGTGTTTTATGCAATTGACGGCACTCTGATAGTTTTCCGCCGTGAGTGGAAAACTAGCTACAAGCTCTCTTGCCCTTGAGTCAGGTACCGTGCATTGTAGCAAATATTGAAACTTGTCTTCGGGAGACAGCCCCGGATCTCCATGCACTTTCTTAAATCGGCTCCAAAATGGAAGACACTCATGTACGCCTCCTCCAAACTTGGCCAGTTCGATTTTGGCCAATCTCAAATTTGCTGCAGTTGTGTGTGTAGAGATGTGAGAAACTGGCTCACATGATGACGCCGCCGCAGCCGATGAGACCGTATTTGCCTCCATTTTGATTTTAGCCCCCAAATACAGAGTCTTGTATATATCGTTTGGTTCGATTTCTGCTGATATATCCTCCTCGGTCATTTCCGATTCGAACAAAGCGTGGTCGTGCGATGAATGTATTGCATCCAACTCATGCATTTTCGCCTCCAATAACTGAAACGCGACTTTCTTCTCGGCATCGCTCGATCCACCATCAACTTTCGTCACAAACGCTGTATACGCTTTAGTAAATGCGCCGCGGAGTATTTTCCAATGCTTCTTCATAGAGTCTATTTCACGAATTATTTGTGACTTTAGGTCCAACTAGACATGATTCTGCTCACGTGCGACCGCGTATGCGGCGAGGCACACCACGCAAAGCATATGTTGCACCCAAACACAACTTTCCGACGTGCCCGAAAAGTGCCATGCAAATTGGGCAACGATTTGCTCAATTGCCGTTACGAACTGTCCGTACGTTAGGTGCTGCTGAGATATGACTTGACATACGGAAATATTTCGCCGGCCGGTTCAGCAACGTCAACATGGCAGTTCAAGGTGATGAAATGCAGTTTGTAGCTGAATTAATCGAAGCAGTTTCGCGTCGGAGTTATAATTATAAGAGAATTATAAGAGAAGCGACTTGGCAGGACATTGGCGGCGAAATTGGCGGCGAAATTGGCAGCGAAATTGGCAACGAAATTGGCAGAAGTGGTAGGTTTTTGGACAGCAACGTCGGGGCGGAAGATTTGGCGGATGAGTCCTTCGCTAATACAATAAAATTAATGCTGAAGGACTTATCCGCTGAATTAAAAGACGATTGCAAAGTCGAAGTAATTCAACTAGTTGCGCGCTATCGCAAAAAACAGCGGCAATATGCGCAAAAATTTGGTTTTAAGCCCCTAGATTAAAGTTGTTGTAGATGTAAGTTATATTTTAGTATATGTTTTTTTAGTTCATGTTACATTTAAGTATTAAATAAAGGTCCATTATAGTTATAAATAAGTGTTTTATAATTGAGCAAGGTAGTTTGTTGATTGCACAATTGCTGAATCAGATACTCTGCAATTTAAACTTTGAGGCATCAGAAGTAATTTATACATTTCTTTATTGGATAAATTCCTACCACTACCGAAAGTAGCTATTCAAAATGATAAAAAGTAACCAACGCAGTTTAAAGTAAATTTTCTTTAAATTTTAAGTGTTTATGATGCAATAATGGTTTAATGAAAACATTTTTGCAATATAAATACTTTATAACCGTAAAGCAGTATATTTTGTAAACAACTGAGCGCTGGGAAATTGCTGACTGTTGATAAATTCAATTTTTAACCCTACACCAATGCTGATTGTTCGTGCTAAAAACAAAACTTTCAAATGATAAGTTCTCTCCAAAATTCATCAAAGGTTTGTATAATGCTTACGATTCTTAGCATAGAGAGCATTTAATAAACCGTAGTAAAAATTTTGCCTCAATAAAACAATACGTTCGAAGTTATATTAAAGTTGGTTAACATATTATTTTACATTTATTAAAACAATACTTCACAAAAAAGTTGCTTCAGAACAAATTCATACATTTGAGTTAGTGTTGAAATAATTACATAGCTTGTTTCTAATGGCAATCGATTGCTTACCACCATAGTGGTTTGTTGATCGTGCGCCTTGAATGGATGTAAAACCATCAACTTCATCTCACCAGCTTCCGAAATGTAACTCATTGTTTTCATCTTCCCAATCGACGAAGGTTGGAGGACAATACCGAGCCAAGTTTGTTTTCTCGAACATTATAAAATTGTGTAATGCTATGCAAGCCAGAACTATATTATCCAGATTTTCTGGGTACATGTTTATAGTTGTTCGTAGGATTCTCGAACGCGCAGCTAGAATTCCAAAAGAATTTTCAATAGTCATTCGTGCACTCGACAATCTTTTGTTAAAATTTTCCTTTTCCATTGGTAACAATTGCCCTGGATAAGGTCGCATAACATGTCGGGTAAGCGAGAACGCTGCATCTGCCGCAAAAAAATGTGGAGTACGCTCCTGAAGACCTGGAAGTTCTTTCGCGGGTGGGATTGACAGTTCTTCACTGATGATACGTCGCCCAAAACTACTAGCTTGGAAAATACCTGTAATGTAAAATTAATACACTGCTATTAAGATTCTGTTATAAATTACCGCCATCACTTTGACTGCCATTTGCACCAACATCAACAAATGTAAATTTTTATGTAGCGTCCACGCAGCAAGCAAAACTATACTGTTAAAGTGTTTATAACAGTAGAATTGACTGCCACTATTTGGTGGGAATTGAATGGAAATGTGTTTTCCGTCAATGGCACCTATGCAATTAGGCATCTTAAATTTAACTCTATATAAATCAGCAATGGCAGACAGTTCAGATGCATTTGACTCCTTGACATAAACGGGGAAGAGAACCTCCCATATTTTAGCCATGCACTCGAAAATAATAGTTCGCACAGTTTCTTTCCCTAATTTGAAAGACTATGCAAGACTTTGGATAGATGTAGGTACCTTGAGATAAGTGTCTGGAAAAAAATACAAACTGCAATTGTTTTCTAATTATTGATTTGATTTCGGTTCCAGTTACTGCAATACCACTGCCAGTCTACATTCCGGGTGAATCGATTCTCGTTGTGCCGATTTTGATATTATCGGCATCATTATACGCTCAAATAATTCAAATGTTTCTGCATTCATGCGTGTACATAAAAAAACTGTTGCGGGTCGTATGCTCGCATTTTCTTGAACATTACGACGAAAACCCCATTCCGCCGCTTGTCACGGTTTATTTTACGCACCTTGCATGATCTTCTTTTCTTTTTTCGTATTTCAGTCAATGCAGCTGCAGCCTCCAATGCCTGCAAACCTAATTGCATTGCTTTCAATGCTTTTGCTGTTTTTACTTTATTCATTTAACCTTTACGAATAATCAACTTTTTATAAATCAAACACTTATTGCACTAAAATAATACAAATTTAATTTCACACTTTGAACACCAAATTCAAATTTGAAATCCACTACGTTCGCTTATGCGCTGTATGGGCTTTTATGTTCACTCCTGTCTGCGTATGTCAAAAAGTGACTTTTTTGCTCTAAAACCGGTCGGTTTTGACAGATGAATACGTTCGCAGACTCATCTTTGGTTAGGGCTTTTATCTTTAAGTCCTGTCACGGTCGCCACGGTTTTATGTTGCGAATAAGGTCGCAAATACAAAATACTTTTCTGGGTTGATGATATTTTATTTTAAGCAAACACAGTTCTACTCTCCTGCAAACAATGACCGTCCTCGACTATCAAAGATCACACTCTGACCAACTTACAAATAATCACACTGTCCAAAGTACAAATAAGTGCGCAAAATATACTAATATGATATGCATGAATACATTTCGCAACAGCATTAACACATTTCACAACAGCTATTCTTTCTTTACTTACTGCCTTAAATGCCGTTTTACAAGCATGCGTAAATGCAATTCTCGATTTTCTTTGAATCAATCATAAATTGGACGGACCTATAAGACCAGCTATGTTTTCCATGAATTAAAAACTAAATACTCAATCGAATGTATAAAAAATGTGCGATTATTTCCATTAAGCTTTAAGCCTGCTTTCTGAAATGCATTAAATACTGCTTTTAATCATTTTAGCAACTGTTCTTCATTACCTCCTGTTATAAATAAATCGCCATGACTTTTTCCATTTCATTTTGAAAATTCCCTGTTGCCGACTTGATACCATATTGCATTGTTTTCATTTTGAAAATCGCTCAATGTGCGCTCAAACCGCAGAGCATTTGTGACTTTTCGTCCAATTCTAATCGCATGAAGGCTTATCTTACATCTAATTTTGCAAATACTTTACGTCGAGACAGAGTTTAAAAAAAATATCGTCGGTTTTCGGCAACGAATGGATTCTATAGTTCCTACATAGTCTTAGTCCATTATCTTTTTGCACTACCACTAATGGTGTTCTCCGAACACTATTATCTGTCTTTTCTATCAAACCCTGTGCACATCAATTTGTTAGCTCTTTTTCTACATCTATTTTCTTATAATATGGAATAGGCCTAGCTTTTAAGAACGTTGCTTGTTTGTTAAGCTCATCTTTTAACTCTAAAGAAATTTTCGCATATCTATATATACCTAAGCTCTAAGGAAAACATAATTATATTTTCGTAGAAAAACTCTTAATTTATTCACGTCATTAGGAGAAATTTCGTTTGTCATTTTTAATCTCACGTTAAATTTTTGCAAAAAATCACGACCTAATCAGCTTGCATTTTAGATTATATAAATTTTCAGTAGGTTTGCCTTGGCTTTGAACTCTACTTGTGTAGTAAACAATCCTATTATGTTTAGACGCTCACCTGAGAATGTTTAATAAATGTCCTTACTTGTTCTAGAATCTAGTTTAGGTATATTTTTTACATAGTAAGTTTCGAAAATAACTGACACTGCAGCAACGTTATTCAAATTTGAAATTGTTCTTGGTGAGCTATAATAATAATTGAATAATTACTATCTTCAACTTTTAATTAGAAATGAAAAATTTTGGTGTCACGGAAAACATATTTACGAAATAAATATAACGCAGAAGCTATCTTCTATCCACTATTTATTTGTTAAATCGTCTATATATAGCTAATTGGCTTGACACATCGCTCGAAACTGCCGGTTTTTTCTGCAACTCTTTTACTCTAGCCATTCGGTAGCATCAGTCGGGGATCTGTGACAGCTCGGCCAAGTCTGACATTGGCATCGTTTCGAGGGCATCGTATCCGCAAACATCCTCCGCCGAAACATCGTCTTTATCATCTTCATCCAATTTTGGTCGTCGCATTTTCATGAGTTCCATGTGCACTTCAATCCGCAGTTTGTGGCTCCTTGCAACTAACGGCCCACAGACACGGAGATCTGGCTGTCGACTGAATCTCCATTGATTTGCCACTGACACAGAATGTAATTGCAACTTGAATTGCAATCTCATTCGAACGTTGTTTTCGTTGAGGCAACACACGCTTTGGAATGGGTGTTTTCAGGTCATTTTCGTTGTAAGAAAACGGAGGACATACATTGTAAGCATTTTTAGCAAATTATGTTTTACGTAAAGGAATTTCGAACAGGTATGTACGGGTATCTAGGTATTTGTACTTTCTGGTTCAGGCACATGTAGCCCTCTAAATATTTTTTAATGAATTTTATTTTGAGTCATCATGCGCAGGCAGCACTTGTGCGTATTAGGGGTATATTTACTGATTTTCGAAGAAAATTATAAATTTGCATGTATCATCATGAGCAGGCAGCAATTGTGCCTTAACAGGGTTTACTGATTTTTAATAAAGATTTATATGTACATACTAACAAAACATAACTTGAATTTATTTTGCATATACATTGGGAATGTTTTGCAAAGACAATGACGTTTACAGCATTCCGTAGAATAATTCAGATACATATTTAAACAAAAAATAGTTGTAATATAATTTTTATATTTCTAATATTATATTTATCTATTTCTAATATTATATTTCGTTGTAGGTACTGTCTTGCAACATATCAGCAATTGTTGCATAAGTCCCTTCTACCGCTACGTATTACACGTGCGGGACTTCTTCAACACGTACTGCATTTGACGATGGTTCAACAGCTGTCGATGCATTTAAATCCTGCATAGGCTCCGTTTCGAAGTTTGGTGTTGGTACAGACGCAGCGAAGTTGAACGTCAATTTATCCAACTGCCCCATAACCAATATGTGGTCCATTGCCTGTTTTGCATATATCTGGTGAATCGGTTTTAGTTTTCAATATGATGCGGCCCAGGCGTCTGCGTATACGGCCGCCTCATCCTTCGTCTCTGATGTCAACCATTGTACAGCATCTTTCAGGATGCTGTTATTCTCCTCCATTCGTTCCTCGAAAGTTCGCCGTTTCTTCGCAATATGCAAAGGTGTTTCCTGCAAATATATATTTTTTACAATCAATTTTTGTTTCAAGTTGAATTATATATACCTACCGCTCCTATCACAATCGTTTCGTCCTGCGGCTCAATATCCATGCTGGAAATAGTTGGTAACGTTATTTCTTGATCTCGCAAAAAATGCAGCTGGTCAAAGTACCAAATGCTAGGTACGTATATGTCGTCCGCACTCGCACCAGATTTTTCACTTTTTTCAACTTTTTTTATTTCCCGCCGATAAACACTCCGAATGTTTCTTACTCTTTGTTTTAAAGCTTCTACATTGCTTTCGGGATCTTTCTTCAGATATTTTTTTAAAAGCTTCTCCCATGCAAGCATTTATTTGTTGTTTATTTTTAAAAATGTCATTTTTTACTTGACAAAGCTCTGGAAATTGTTGGAAAAGTGAAAAAAATTCTCGCCAAGTTTCCTTATTTTGGATGGAACACATTTTGCTCAACAACGATTAAAAACGAAATATTCTAATTCAAACAAAAAACTGTAAATATATATTCTGACCTTTCCTCTTGTTTAGTGTCAATGAATCTAAATTTGAGCTCAACCTGAACCTCCTATTTATACGCTTTAATTGCTTCTTTATTATGCTTTTAGGGTATTTTTCCTTTTTTAATTACCTGTATGCAAATTGCTTTCGAGATGCACTTAAAGATGCCCAAACCTTGCTGTGAATCTTGTTGACAAAAAAATGTAGTAAACCGAAATATTGGCATACATGGTTTTTTTCAAAATATTTTTTCTATAGAACTATAGAGGTACCTGAAAATGAACTAAATATCCATTGCTGCCAAATGTTTAAAGATATTTAACTTTCACATCTATTCTTTTCGCTCATAAATATTTCCTGAAATATATAAAAAATTAACGGGATCATGAGGTATGCTAACTGACTCTTGTTGAGCATACTCATACACAATCCAGTCAGTTAATCAATAGCCTCGTTTATAATGTGGTTTCAAACCGGCTTAGGATTCATCAAACCACGTTGTATACACGCGCAGTGGATTGATTTGAGTTAAGTTGATCCGATCACGAAATTTTACAGGATTGGATCGACTTGGGCGTTTCATAAAATGTGCGATCGTCTGGCAATTACTAATGATGGAGAGTCGGACCGTGTCTGCAAATACAGCAAGAATACAAAATAACAGAATAACCCATAGCACTGGTCGATGATTTGTTTTGCGACCCGTATGCTGGTTAAAAGTAATTTAGGTAAGCAATGAAAAAGTGTTTTGTGAAAATACTATCCTTTTTACACAAATGGACATTTAATAAAGAAATAGAAATGAATGCTAGCCTTTTAAATTATTTTGGGTTTTTTCCTCATCTTTTATGAGGGGTAGGGCCATAAAATTTAATTCAGGTACATGTGTTGGTATTTATCACGCATCAAATTTGATTTTGATGCGTGATACAAATCTAACATTAGTTGTTCTTACACAATGCCACAGGTAAAATTATTTAAAAAAATTATTAGTGTTCTATATTGTTAGACATATTAAAGTCTGCGTTGCATTTTGCAAATTAAATAAAACACATGAAGTTTAATGTTCATTTTATTTTGGAAATTTAAATTAATATGGAACTTAAATTTGATTATTTAATACTAATGAAACCAAAATGTTTCTAAAACTAATTTGTAATAAGGCGTAAAGCGACAGAAATTTATCAAACACACAATTCAACTGAGCAGAACAGTACCGTTGGATGCAAAAAATTTTCGTTTTAATAGTTCGCGCACATTTTCACCATCTATGCTTGTCTCCTGCGTCCCGGCTGTGTTTGGTTGTGGGAGGCTAATGCGGGATCGATCCATTTCTTCGTTCCATGTCGTACTGTATTGTAATTTTCGACGTTCGATAATATTGTGTAGAATGCAGCAAACTGCTACAATTTTCGGAACAAAAGATACATGTATATCAATCCTTTTCTGGAGAATCCGCCACCTGCCTTTCAATCGACCAAAGGCATGCTCTACAACAATTCGAGCTTTATTTAGGTTTGTCGTAAAGTGTTCCTCCTCAGGCGTTCTTCCTAATGAGTAGCCTTTCATTAGCCATGGTGATAATGTGTTACCCTCCCGGCCTAGGGAGGATGTCCGGCTGCGGCTCCTTTAGGGTTCCGGACCAACTCGTAGAAGACGGGTCGTGGGCGCCACTTGCTCACCCCGAATTCGAGCCTCAAGAGCCGCGAGCAAGACTCGTCTCACCGGATTACAACAAGGGTTGTGTCCTCAATTACACCCCGCTCTCAGGGTCCAAGTTAATTCCCCGGTGACACCCCTTCCGACTCCCCAATACGACGTTCTTCCGCTCCGCCTCTACTTCCAACGGAAATCTACAGGACCGACCAAGCTTTACCACAACCCGCTTGCCTCAGTATTCGTAGGTACCTATTCTACCACTATAATCAGCATAAAACGCCTACGACTCACCGCACGAACTCCCAGCTTCACGGATTCTACTTCCATTCATAAATTTAGCGACTGATCGCCAACTCAAATTGCTCTACTCTAGTACACTACGCGCGGTATCTCAACAACTACTGCCAGCGCGCCACTACGATCACTATGTAACACAGTTCCCGGTTCATTCACTGAACATGCAAGGGCATTTCACCCACGGGCGGACTAATAACATTTGCTAATGTTTCTTTTCTTTCTCTTCGCTTTAATCTCCAATAAGCCTCATAATTCATAATATTAATTCATACTACGCATTTCAAATCAACGTAATCCAATTTATTTCACAACTTCGAGTCCTATTCCGAAACAAATTTACTACACTATGCTAATGCCCGATTCGATAACATATCTAATGCCGACACGACAGTACGACCAAGCTTTCCTACACCTAATAACTTTACTCCTTAGCCGTCAATTCACCCGACGGCGAATTTCTTCACGTGTAACTAAATTACCGGCGAGATATCGGATAGCCACCACTCAGTACTTACAAATAAAATCCACATTAATTTCAATTAAACACTACCGTATTCTATGTATATATAAATAGCAAATCAATTAGATAAGTTTCCAAATCTTCACTAACCTTAAATCAACCAAAAAAAGTCAGTTCTGCCTCGATTTCTTGTCCACCGGTCACATAAAAATTTCAGAATTCCTGCAGCACTTTTTTTATTTTCCCCTGTTTGTTTGATATGCAATGAGACTCCGTCCAAATACTTCGTATCGCTTTTCACGCCAATTATTCAATTCGCCAGCCGCCGTTGATCTTGAGCTCGTTCTAATTGCCAATGCTGGTACTTTTGAAATATTCCTCCTGGTAATTTGAAATAAATTCATCAGCCAACTTCTAATCGTTTCGGCAGTCACTCTTCGAATCCTACTCGTATTTCCAATATTCTTTTAGTTACAAAGTACCTGGTAATTTGAAATAAATTCATCAGCCAACTTCTAATCGTTTCGGCAGTCACTCTTCGAATCCTACTCGTATTTCCAATATTCTTTTAGTTACAAAGTACCTGGTAATTTGAAATAAATTCATCAGCCAACTTCTAATCGTTTCGGCAGTCACTCTTCGAATCCTACTCGTATTTCCAATATTCTTTTAGTTACAAAGTACCTGGTAATTTGAAATAAATTCATCAGCCAACTTCTAATCGTTTCGGCAGTCACTCTTCGAATGATAAAAATCCCGCTCATTTTTACTTGCGCCGCTTCTTCGGTACCGCTTTTCAACAGCACCTCCAGTTTCGGGTCGATGCCCCAGACACACGTGCCACCTCGGATCCAAACCCCTCTTTTAGAACTCCAACTAGGGCATTATGCCATTATGGCAAACAGCTGATGTGTGACTTGTTTGCATCAGCTGTGCTCCACAGCTGCAGTGTCAGTTGAAATTGTCAAGACGGCCACTGACAATTCGCTCGCAATGTTGTGTTTACGTTTCGATTCGGGTTCCTGAAGCGCCTCCGCTGGCGAGGAAGGGCCAAAGTTCCCCCGACCTGGTTGTTACGCCGACTCGACACTCGGTAGCATTAGGAGTCAGGTAAGTGTTGATATGGATTCCGTAATAGCCCGTCCAGACTACGGATATTTAAGTATCCGCATACATAAGTATCGTCCACACTTTTCATTGATTTTCATGGCAAGGGTAAAATGTATCTGCAGATGTCGCTGCAGTGAGGACAATACTTATGTATCCGGATACATAAGTATCCGTAGTCTGGACGGGCCGTAAAAGTCTCGATTCTTGGTGCGGAATTTTTGTGTGTTGTAGGTCGCCGGAAGAAGCCAGCATGCGGATCAGTGATCAGATTGGCAAATCTGCAAGAGTGGATAACTGCTCCATGCACGGCTGCTGCATCGTAACAGGGACTATCGTATTCTGGATGTTGCTGATGATTTGTGCCACAAAACATGAGCTTCACAATATGTTTCGATCTGCGTATCCACGCCTTGAAGTATGACGAAATCAGCATAGATCCTCAGGTGAGCATGTTGATTTAATTCTTTTCCACTGGAATTATCGATGCGTGTTTGTTTCGTCAGAATCGAATTGACCGGGTTATTCGCGTTCGTCGACGAGTTCGTTTCGTCGCGTCATTCCCCTTCCGTCGTGCGCTGAACTTACTTTACATAATTTAATCTACCCGCCGAGTACAAGACACAAGGCGGCTTAGTGCCTATCGTCTCACCCTATGGCCCTACGAGTGGTGGGTACATTAATTACCTACTGCGCTGAGTGGTGGCTTCGCGTTTTTTTTTCCACTTCGGGCAGTCTTCCCCTTGGAAGATTGCCCCCATTTTTTTTTTCCTTGAAGTTTGGATGGTCGTACCGGTGCGGCCCTTATTGTTACTCCGTAACAAATGGATACGCCGGGTCCCCCACAAGGCAAACAGGCAACATCACATTATTCGCTGGTCGTTTAATCTATGGTATTAATGGAAATTAATTAATTTAATTGTAATGGTATCACTCAATATTACCTGTTCAATTTATTTATTTTTAAAAAGGTACGAATCCTTCAAAACTGCTGCGTCATGGGAGCAACCTGCATGTTTCACCGTGATATCACGAAACCTGTAATTTAACATAACAATGATTATGCAGAATTATAAAAAAATTTAATACTTACAAATAGGAACTGTCCACGACAGCTTGCATCACCAATGATGGACATCCTTTCCGATTAACGTAATCTCGATAATCCTCTGCAGTTGCTTTAATCGGTATATGGGTTCCGTCTATTGCGCCAATGATGTTGCTTATTCCGCATTTAGCTTCGAAGGCATTTATCAAAACGTCTATTTCGTTGTCATCTGGCATATGCACCTCCGCTTTTAAAAGCACTTTGATAAGCGCTTCGCAAAATTCGTAAACGCACTTTTGCACAGTGCTTTTGTGTACACCAAACTGGTTTCCCACAACTCTATACTCCGCACACGAAGCAAGTTTAAAAACTCCGATTGCGACTTTCATCTCAACGGAAATTGTATCGCGGTAGCACTTTTCACTGCACTTTAGTTCACCGCGAACTTTCTCACAAATATATTTGAAAATATCTTGGTTCATTCTGAAATTTTCAAACATTTCATCGAACCGAGAACTGGTGAAAATTTTCTCCCACCAGTGTCGTGAACGTTCTTTCTTCCAAATTGTCCGTTCCCGACTTTTTGGAATGCCAACCATCATCAGCTCTACGTTTAATTTCATATTTGACAAATAGTGTGTTGTATTTTGAAAGATTCGTCGACGAATCCTTTGCTTGTACCTCCGACGTATACTTTTTATATCACGCGAAAACTTATTAATTATTATTTGGCGCTGACAAATATAATTCATAGTTATTGCTGTTATCAGAAGTCTTTGTTTGTCCATTTTAACAGATTAACACACTTATTCACCGTCTGTTCGGTTCAACACGTCGCTTCCAACTGGCTGTTTTTCTGCAACTCTTTTATTCTGGTCCTTTCGTAGGATCAAGCTGGGTTGTCGTCTGTGACAATTTTTAGTAACTTGAAATTGATTTAATCACAAAAATAAAGCTCAGTAGATCCCGGTGGGCTGAACACCTTGCTCGCATGCGCGAAGAGGAATTTATGGGAGACGGCAGCAAGGGAGACCTTTTTTGCGCCCAGGAGATGATGTTCCACTATTATGGTATTTTAGACGTCAGGCTATAATAATTAATAAAGTTTTGATCAATAAAAATACTATTGTTTACTTTGATGAGCTCTAATTAAAACACTTCTTTTTATTTTAAATATTTTAAGACTCAACAATCCAACGTATCAATATGTTTGACAATCTTCCAAAATCCATTCTTTTTACAACTCAATTTTATTTTTCTAAAACTTCAAACATTTTTCACTTAGCCTACTAGTGTTTTTCAGTTTGTAATTGTTGAGTGTTTGTGGAACGTTGTGGATTTTGTGTGTATGGAGATGTATATTTTTGTAAGTATATCCACAATACTCCCCTGTCAGTGTTTTACGCGTTATCGCGAGGCGTAGGAGAGTGGCAACTTTGTGGTTCGCCCAGCTAGAGAGACGTACGGAGCGAAAGTAACTTTCCTCGCTAGTCTCTTTTCGGGAGCTTAAGGTAGTAATGGTGCAGTCGAAGTTTCCGATGCTTGTTGGTTCGTTGAAGAGTTGTCGAAAGGTTCCGTAGAAGAAGACATGTAACAGGGCTTGAGCCTGTTAATGGAATATTGACGGATTTGTTTTGGATTTCAGCAGTGCAGTAATTATTATGTCTGGCTAGGACTTTTAAAGAACCGTCGTACGGTGGAATGAGTGGTGTACGAACAGAATCGACTCTGACGAAGACGTGTGAGCAAGAGTGGAGTTGGTTGAAGATGTAGTATCAACCGGTCGAAGTTTTGCCATTGTAGCCGTTAGTTTGGAGGCAAAGTCTGTTTGGCTAATCTTCCTAGGATTTTCTTGAAGAAAATCACTAGGAAGACGCAGGTTTTCTCCGTATAAGAGTTGTGCCGGTGAAGCTGTGATGTCTTCTCGGATTAGAGATCATGTTCCAAGAAGATTTATAGGTAGTGTTCTAGTCAAAGAAACATCGTTGTGAGCCATGATAGCCGATTTAAGTGTACGATGCCATCTTTCTAAGAAACCGTTGGTCTGAGGATGGTACGCTGTGGTACGATTGCGTTCGAAGCCCAACAGTCGACCAAGCTCATTATGGAGCGCTGACTCGAATTGTCTGTCCTGGTTAGTGACAATGTATTGGGGAACTCCAATTCTAGCAATCCAGGTGCTTAGTAAAGCAGTAGCACAGTCATTCAGTCGTCCAATCATATATCTTTGAGGTGGCCGACTGAAGCTTGAGTAGCCTAGTGGGTAGAGCACTGGCTTCTTGCGTGTGGGGTCCCTGGTTCGAATCCAGGTTCGGACGAAGGTCCGCGCACCAAGCTTTGAGTTCACCTAGCTCTGATTAGGTACTTGATTTAAATCAGGGGCAAAGTGAGTCGTGGAACTAATCACTCCACACTCGTATCTACAATGATTAAAAAAATTGTAATGAAGCTCTCTACCAGCTTCAACCCCTAGACCCGTGAGGGTTGTCGTGGGATTGCTTTGCTTTTTTTGGCCGACTGATCTGACTACTACGAGTTCTTCTAACATCTGGTTCGTTTACAATCACCGGTTCAGATGTTTCTTGATCACTTACCGACTCTGTTTCTGACTCAGAACTACCAGCGGTTTGATATTCATCTGATGATGCATTACTATCTTTCAATTCTGGTAGAACCGGTTTATCCACATTACAATCAATTATTTCATTGCCATTGCTAACACCATCTTGTACGTTGCGCCCAAGTGGCGTTACAATTTCAATTGGTTTATTGCTGACAATAAACAACTCTAATGCCACCTTCGGTAATATTCGGATTGAGGGACTTAATCTCTTTTGAGAACTCATCAGATGAGAAGGATCTATCAAGCCCACGAACAATTAGTCTTGGGGTCAAGTCTTTAGTGGACTCAACCGAGTAAGACTTATCAAGAAATTGCAAGAGATTGTTCCTAAGTGTACGGGACCCCTCCACCGAATCCGTCTTCAAAAGGATCCCACCGTCTTTCAATTCTTTACGGTGTAAAATCGGTACTTTAATGGCCGAGGGAGTGACTGTCTCCTTAATTTTGTTAAGTGTTTGAGATGAAGTTTGGGGATTATTCGGTCTAATAATCACTCCACCATTATATTTACTAGGTGGTTTATTGGTAAGTGGAGTGTCACTTTTGAGAATATTGGCGTAAGTGGGTTTTGAGCAGCTCTGAACTAAATTGGGGATGTTATCCAATTTCTTGGAGAGTTCAAAAGATTTCTTTCTTTTTTTTTATTTAATGTATCTTGCTACTAAGTAAATAACATCTCGTTTACAAATCTTACACACTAAAAATAACTAACTTTGGCCCTCGCTACCAATGTTTTGAGGACCTTCGTTTAACAGAGGTTGCCATTAACACCAAAAAAGAAAAACAAGAAGTAAAAGAAAAAGGAAAAATTATTGAGTTAACCCATATAAGGTAATAATAAGTTTTGGATTATAATTCAACTAGGTTTGACAATATTAAAGTCTCCTCTTTTTAAGCCGTCGATGTCTGTATGGTTCAGCTATTAGTTTAGCTACCAGCTGGTTGGGGTATTTCCGCAGCCTATCCTTATATCGTATGCCAAGCTCTTCCATAACATCTACCACGGGTGGGATCTCCAGATCTCTGCTGATGACTTCGTTTTTCACATAGTATGGGGCCGCTGTAATTATTCTCAGAACTCGCATCTGGGCTCTTTGAATCTTCTTAATATTCGTCTTGGATGCCGTTTTCCAGAGCTGAACGGTGACTGATGACTGCTATATTTTAGATTGATGACTGCTATATATAGCAAGCGTTTATATTGCAATTCCAAAGCCGAGAATCTGCCCAACAGCCAGTATAGTGATCTGGCTTTATTTCGTATCTGTTGGCATTTTACTTCAATGTGTGTGCTCCAGGTTAGCCGCTTGTCCAGATGCACTCCTAAGTACTTAACTGATTCCTGATGCGGAATGACTACATTATTCAGTTTGATGGGAGCAGTGTTGCCTCTTCTTAGTGAAAATGTGACATGAACGCATTTCAGTTCACTGAGTCTTATTCTCCATTTATTCATCCAGGTCTGAATGTTGATAAGGTGCTCTTCGAGATCTCTAGAAGCAATCACTGGACTCTTATGGGCGTAAAGGATTGCTGTGTCGTCGGCGAATGTTGCTGTCATGATGTGTTTGTTCAACGGGAGATCTGTAGTGAAGATTGAGTACAATAGAGGCCATTGAACGCTCCCTTGAGGAACTCCTGCTTTTATTTTCCTCACATCTGATATTGCGTCTCTACGTCGAACTGCGAATGTCCTATCACTCAATTAGGAATCCAGAATATTATGACATGGGTGAGGGAGATATAGCTTGATTTTGTGCTTAAACCCTTCGATCCATACTTTATCGAACGCTTGTGCGACGTCAAGGAAGACTGCCGAGCAGTATTTTCCGTCTTCAAATGCCTTCCTGATATAAACAGCCACTCGGTGCACTTGTTCTACCGTGCTATGATCTCTTCGAAATCCGAATTGGTGGTCTGGCAGTATCCGATCGTTTTCCAATGAGCTTCTTAATTTGGCAAGTAGAAGCTTTTCAAATAGTTTCGACATGCAGGAGGTGAGACTAATTGGTCGGTAGGAAGCTATTAGGTTCACATCCTTTCCTGGTTTAGGTATCATTATGATCTGGCATATTTTCCAAATATTCGGGAAATATCCTATTCTTAACATGCTGTTGAAGAGCCATAATAGATACAAAACGGCGCAACCTGGGAGTTGTTTTAACATAGGTCCATTGATTTTGTCTGGTCCTGGTGATTTTTTGTTGTTGATGTCCTTCCCAATGGATGACAATAGCTCATTGTGACTCAATTTAAACGGCTTTTCACTAGCTAGTTGGACTGCTGGAGGGTTGTAGATTGGCGCTACTCCATTATTCGGAGTGAATACTTTCTCCAAATGATCTGCATACACTTTCGCTTTGGCTTCACTTGATTTAGCCCATTCCCAACGGGTAATCTTGTATTATCGAGCGCGTGAGTCTCCTTGCTGCTTTCCATAGAGAGTAGTTGGACTCCTCATTCGGTGATAGTTGCTCTAAATAAGTCGTGATTTCCTTGGTTTTGTGTGATTTGAGGAGGTTTCTGAGATCTTTAGTAGCTTCATTCAGCGCATTCTTTGTTTCAGGTGACCTATGTACAATCCACCTTCTTCTTGCTTCCCTCTTTTTCTTGAGGACGGCAATGACATCATCAGGGGTGTAAACCACATCAGGTGTATTTTCCGGGATGGCTACTTCTGCCGCCTTTACCATTACTTCGCCAAGTGAGCAAGCTGCTTTCTCTATGTCATCAGGAGTTTTAAGCGCTACGTCTAAGTTTAAATGGGAGCTAACATACATTTTATATGCTTTCCAGTTGGTTCGCCTGTTCGTCAGATTTGAATTATAGGTATTATTTGCACGATTGCCGAAGACTGTGAATTCCACTGGAGAGTGGTCCGATGAAAGATCTGCCCCTGTGTTTGTTGTGATGTGATGTGCAGCAAACCCTTTAGAGAGCCCAAAATCAATTAGGTCCGGGATCTTTTGTCTGTCTGTAGGCCAGTAGTTCAAAAGATAATTTTTCAATCTGCTCCACTTTATCCCTAATTTTCTGATGTTCGTTGACGATTGATGTGCATTGATGTTGAACAACATCCTCAATAAGGGATTTATCTTCTGGTCACATCCAGATTACCCACTTCTCCGCCGCAGAGATGCTCCTGTAAACATCATCTGACATTTTCACACATCTAGTGTGAAACCACCTTTTACAAAACCCCTCACAGAAAAGAGCCTTATCATTATCCCCTACCTCCTTTTTACATTTGCCTTACTTATTCGACATTAATTCCACTTTAAACATCCAAATTAAGTTACAACAAAGGTAGAAAAAATCTAACAAGGTACCGTTGGGAGCTGCTGAAGAATGAAATAAAATTTCAGTCAGAATTCACAGAACACTTTCACAAATTACTAACGTATCAAGAATCAAGTATAATTATAATGATTTCAATAATAAAGAAACAGCAAAAAAGACCAATTCAAATGTGCAATCAAAAATCAAAACACTAACGATAATTCGCACAACTGATAGCTGTCAAACTTCTTCTTCTTCCGAACTCAGTTTCAAACTCAGCAAACGGTTGCTTTTCCTTTTGTAAAATTTTGTTCAATTTGAACGATTCCATAGTTTTGGTTTTCGTTGGACTACAAAATTCCTCAAACGCCTTCAGAACATCATTTATTTGCGCTGGTTGACTACTGCGACAGCAGCATTTTCACCGTTGGCTGGTGCAACAACAATATCCTCTCCGAGAATACCATTTTCCGTTCCATCATTTGGGAACAATGTGTTATAAATTTCTCGCGCTTGACGGCTAATTAACCACAAAAATGTTGCAATTTTGGTTGATTCAGTTCAATTGGCTTTACCTGTTGCTTACCATGCGCGCCATTCCTTTGCCGCGTTTGTGCAATCCAATTCTTTTGGTAGACGATCGTTCAACATTATTTTCCGTTAGCTTTACGATTTGCCAATTGTTGCTCAGTATTTTACCACAATTTGCAATATTGAACGCTATTTCACAACTATTTCACAACGTGACGTCACTTTTATACGCTGAACTCCTTTGTTCGGCACCGAACACGATTTGTTTTCCAAAAATGCCAGGAAAAATTCACTAATTTTTCTCTAATCCCACTTTTGACACCATGTAATAATTGTTATATTACTATAAATTAAAGACTTTAATTTAATTGCCAAATATTAATGCCTTGTTTATTTAATATGTTTCTGTTGTTGTCACAATAGTGGTTGATGCTCAACTACTGCACTCACTATACAATGGTGAAATACATTGATGGGTGCGTTCATAATAACTACTTGAATATATTCTAGAGCTAGCAGTGACATCTGTGGCTAACAATATTATTACTGTTAATAAAACAATACAGCTAAAGCAATATAATAAATTAATTGAATTTATTTATACTCATTGACTATTCCCTGACAATCTTTATTATAAATAATTATCCAACAACAGGTAATGTAATACAATAAATTAATTGAATTTATTAATACTAGTTTGTTATTCCATTGCAACCTTTTTCATCTTGAATTTAAATACATGAGCTTTCTAATTACAACTTTGCTTACTTACTAAGATCTATAGAAACAAGAATATGTAAAGAGTGTCGAATGTATGTACAATATAGTAGATCAAACAATATATAAATTGTGTGGAATCGAAGTAAAATAATGTCGTAGATTAAATGATGTTGTAAAGTATGTGGAAATAGTGTCGCCACAGTAGTATTCGACAGTTGATCTCCTCCCAGGTAAATGCTCATCTATGGTTGAGAAAAATAATCTTTGGATTAAGCTTTTCTTCTTGGTTCAATTGGTTACAGTCCAGCGAAATCCGACATAAAAAAGGCGAAACTTCGGAAAAAATAAGGGGAAAGCTGTATTTTGGTGTGAACCTTGATACTGATGTGTTGAACAAAATGTCAAAAGTCCCCATCGATCCGAGTGCTGCGTTACTTTTTATACGGGGTCAAAGGTCACCAAAAGTTACCTTTGCTAAATATCTAACAATCACTTCTTCAGAAAAACAATGTATGACGTATTTGTAGCTTAGAAAATTTCCAACAAAAAAAATTGCAAAACTTTTTCTTGTAACCATAACCGTTTTTGAGATATATTGATCTAAACATTTGCTATTAACAACATCCTCCTTCTCAACGGCATGTTGATATTATCCGATTTTGATTACGACTTGGAATGTTTGTGAGTTTTTTTCCTATGCTTAAGAGGCGCATAAAAAAAATAATGTAATCAAACTTATCTACCAGACTCCAGGGTAGGTGGAAAAGTGTGCTCTACTTTATTGACGCTTTATTGACAAGAAAGAGAACAAGTTTTGACAGATACAGAATAAGAACTAGTTCTAGTAGTGCAAGATATTCACCAGTAGGTGGCTCTTCAGTTAGGATGAATATTACCTAAATTCTCCAACACTTCTCCTTAATAGGCATAACTATTTTGAAATTTCACTAATCATATAAGTACAAAACAAAACGGAAAAACAGCTTCAATGAAATTTTACACTACGTTAAATAAATTCATTCCGCCAGCGCAGAATTCCAGCTTCATCTTCGGTAATGCTTTCGTCATCACATCTGCTAACATTTTGTTGGTCGAAACGTGCCGAGTATCGATTTTCTTCTGGTGGTATTGTTCCCTTACGAAGTGGTATCGTATATCAATAAGCTTCGTCCTTGAATGGTGAACAGAATTCTTAGCTAGATGTTGTGCTCCAATATTATCACAATAAAGCACTATTGGCTCGACCACGAGCGAGCGATTGGTAACAGATTTCCTGCAAGAAATCTCTCAGGTAAACTGCTTCTTTGGTTGCTTGGATAAGTGCCATATACTCCGCTTCTGTAGTGCTAAGTGCCACGGTTTGCTGCTTCTTCGCTTCCTATGTTATCGCTCCATCAGCAAAAGAAAATACATATTCTGTGTACGATCGTCTGTCGCAGGATGAGCCGCCCCAGTTTGCACGGCCATATCCTTGCAACTTGGGTTCCGGTGTTTTTTTTTTTAGAAGTTTCTCTGAGGTATGGTAGAATTCTTTTCGCAGCTTTGAAATGTCTTAAGTGTGGCTTATTATTATTGTGAGATAATTTGCTCACAGTGAACATTATGTCTGCACGCGTACATACGGCTAAGTACATTAGTTCACCAATTAGTTTTTGATAAACTTTTGATTCAGCCAATTCACAATGTTCATGTCCATAACTTTCACACTTTTCTATTTTTTCACCAGGGTCCACAGAGGTTTTAACGCCATTACACTGACTCATACCGTATTCGGTCAGTAAATTTTCAATATATTGTGTTTGTGATATCGTTATTACGTTTTTGTCTTTATTACTTTGCACTTCAATACCGATTATGTCCTTTATATCACCTTTATCCACAATGTCTATCACTTCACTTAGTTAAGTTTTTATATCTAGCATGTCCTGTCCAAATTCGATCTTTCACTTGTTTTATGAATGCACAATTGTCTTTCACAAGTCTTTTAAAACCGAGTTTCTCAACTAAACGATTATTCACTACCGCGTTCCATTCACGACCAGATTGTTTCAGACCTTATATTGATTTTTTCAGACAACACACCTTATTTTTGTCAGCTTGTAAACCTTCACGTTGCTCCATGTAAATAGTTTCTTATAATTCTCCATTGAGGTATGCGTTTTTTACATCTAGTTGATGAACTGTCAGTCCATACTATGCTGCCATTGACAATGTCACCCTAATGGTCGAATGACAAGTAACTTATTACCGTAACAAGTCGTAATGACTCGCAAAACCCCTGGGTTCCCACCTAAATCCGAGGGGGGGTGATTTCGGGGGGCTCACTCACCGGATATGGGGTGGTTTGGGCGCCACTCGCTTCGAACCCCGAAATCACAACTGAAACGTCGCTCTGAAGCGAGAAATCGGCGACGTTGTTCACTTTACCTCCGCGACCGGAAATTTCAAAGGTTTCCCGGTTTCACTCAATAGTATCTAAGATACTTTTCGCACTTTCGAACTCTAGGAAAACAGTTTCTGGAATTTACACCAAAACTCTCAATGACACTTTTCAACAATTCCGATTGCAATTTAATAATCTACTTCTTCGTTATATTTATAAACTCATATGATCTGGACTGAACGTCTAAATGTCTTACAATTTTACTTAGCCTAAGTGTGCACACTACCTTATTTACTCTGGTGTATCTTCCGCAACTCGTCTGCTTTCCAGGTCTCCTCGATGATCGCACCACATTAAGATTTAATATCCGCACTTCCTGATGTTCCGCAAAATAATTTCTTTATCAGGGTCTTGTCGTCACTCGTTTCAAAATCTCTGCTCCCGTCGACTCCTTGTCCGCGCTCCGCCGCCTTCGCCGCCTTGCCTTCTCAAAAACCAAAAATCCTGCAATTCGGCTTTGTTTTATTCTGATCCCTCGCTCGGCATCGAATACACTGAAGAAACACATAGCGCTAGACGCCATAGTTTATAGACTTCTGGCGCCATGTACATAGTCGATTTGGGGATTGTGATAAAATATAGCGCCTCACGCCATAATACATGGCGAAAAGTACATAGGAGAAGTAGGTTGATCCCCGAATGCCAGAAGTGCGCCTAGTTCTGCCATGCGAGATCATGCGTTAGTCTGCGATGCATGCCCTGGTCTTTGCCTTCATCTCGCGCGTCTATTTCGTGTATTTGTCGGATGAGTGTAGTTTTGGGTCGTTCATATCTATTGTGTTGGAATAGATTGTGATGATCCACTCTTTGTGACGTCTTGAGTCGACTGTTGCCGTCTTCTTCGCGGTTGATGCCTGGTATCTCTTGGGAGATACCATCGTGCTCCCTACTGGAGGACGGTGGAGAATTTTCTTTTATTAAATTTATGAAAATCTGCGAACCGTAACAAACTGGAGAAAAAGTCTCCTTGTAGTCTACGCCATATTTCTACGCGTAGCCTTTCGCGACTAATCGAGTTTTGTATTTTTCGATGCGACCATGTTCATCTCGCTTGATTTTGAAAACCCACTTAGATTCAATTATGTACATACCTATTTTACGATTGACGACCTTTCAAGTTTTATTCCGCAATAGAGCATCATACTCCTTTTGCATTGCTTCTTTCCATTTCGCTGATTCAGGACAGGATACAGCTTCATTATAAGCTAATGGCTCCCTTACTATTACCATATTGACTTTTACTGGTTTCTTTCTTGGGCGTCCACGTCTTCTTTTGCTAGAAACGGTATGCGCTTTAGCTTTGAGCTCAACATACTGGATATTTTCTGATTCCTGTTCCATCATATAATCATTTTTCATTATAGTGACGGGTTCATTATCAGGTTGGTCTTCAAATTCGTATTCTGATATTTCATCTTCGAATTCCAAATTTTCATCTTCTGTTTCGTTGATTAAACATTTTACTTCAACGGCAGATTTTTCCAGGTTGGTATATAAAATACATCTCGTATGGTGTTGCATGAACTGAAGAGTATAAACATCGAATTCTTATATAAGCTGCAGTGCAAATAGCTTCTGCCCAAAATGGTTCGGGTATGTTTGCTTCTTCAAGTATACATCTTGTCATCTCGACTAAAGTTCGATTCGCTCTTTCTGCTATGCCGTTTTGTTGTGGCGTGTAAGCAATTGTAAATTGCTGTTTGATTCCAAGATTTTTCAATAATCGATTGAAAGCATTGCATCGATATTCTTTAGCGTTGTCACTTCGAACACATTTTATTTTATTGCTTGTTTCGCGTTCTACTACGGCCATAAATTCTTTAAATTTTACCAACACTTCATCTCGGGACCGGATGGGATATACTTTTGTGTATCTGGATTTGTCGTCTATGAATGTGACGATATATCGCGCTCCACTCAAGGATGAGTTTCGAAAAGGTCCACATACGTTCGCGTGTATTAACTCCAAAGTAAGTTTTGCACGGCTTTCAGACAGTTTAAATGATTTTGTGGCCATTTTGCACTTGACACACATTTTGCAATTTCCCTTTTTATCAACA
Source organism: Nemotelus pantherinus (assembly GCA_963978885.1). Taxonomy (NCBI): domain Eukaryota; kingdom Metazoa; phylum Arthropoda; class Insecta; order Diptera; family Stratiomyidae; genus Nemotelus; species Nemotelus pantherinus. The sequence continues at coordinate 210,347,232 of OZ022264.1, read as the reverse complement.
AATTGTACCTTTTCGAGTCCTTTGACTAAATTCTTCTTAGCCATCTCCTTTAGGTTCCCATAGCATACATGTCCCATACGCTGATGCCATTTTTTTAGCAACATTAGCACTCGCAAATTGTGCTTTTTCAACTTTCGGGGATAATACATACGGGTCATTCACTTTTTTCGCCTTTACTATGAATCCATCAAAACTCAGGATTGCTTGGGTTTTGAAAAACTGTACTTTAATCCCTGCTCTAGTAGCTTTGTTAACCGACAAGAAATTTGACTTAATTTCCGGGATGTACAACGTATCCCTTAACGTGAGCGTTCCCGCTTCTAATTGGATTCGAACGGTTCCAATTCCTATCGCTTTTACGGTGTTGCTGGAAGATAGCTCTACATTTATGTCTTCAGTGGACAATTCTACGAAAAATTCGCGTCAACTATACAACGTATATGCAACGTTGCACCGCTGTCTATACACCACGTGCCGCTGTCAACTTTCGCACTAAATGCACAATACATTGCCTGACCTCTTTTTCCTTTTGGCTTTGACCGGCAATCCTTCGCGTAGTGACCAGGTTTTCCACAGTTATAGCATTTGAATTTTATAGGTTTGCCTTTAATAGCTAAGGCTTTTTCAATTTGTTCACAATCTAATTGTCTAGCGATTTGTGAACTTTTCTCTATAGTTAGCGATTTCAATGTAACTAATTTCGGCAACTTGTCACGTGTTCGCAGCGAAGTTTTAAAAGTGCTATAAGTTGGTGGCAGGCTATTAATGAGGGTTAGAACAAGGATCTCTTCACTAATCTGAATGTTTACATTCCCCATGTTTTCTACGATGGTACTAAATCGGGCCAAATGATCTACGATTGTGTCATGCTCTGAACACATGCTCTAAACACTTGCATTTTTCTCGCTGGCGATGTGCTCTCGTGAAGACCTCGCAAAGTTTCCGAAGCATCTTTGGACGTTGTGCAATTTTTAATGTGGAGTAGTTGCGTCGGCGACATAATAAGTTTAATTTTTGCTAGCACTTTCCGATCTACGCTATTCCAATTTTTAAATTGGTCTTCTTGATCGTGTGGTGGCTCTAGATTTTCACCCGAAACGAATTCCCACAAATCATCTACGAACAGACTAGCACACATTTGCTCCTTCCAAATTTCGTAGTTTGATTTGATCAGCTTATCAATAGTCACCCACTTACTTGCCATTTTTTCCACCGATTTCACAGATATTTCACGATTTTAATTCGAGAGACGGACTGGGCCCATAACCTGTTGTACACGCTTTTTTTTCCTAGCGGTTTTTGGAATCTCCTCCAAAAAACTCCTGGCTTCCTGACTAGCAGGCATCAACCAACGTTGACTCGATTACTAATGTTAAAACATTCTTTTTCATTTTCACTTTTTAACTTTTTCACAGAAAGGGAAAAACTATAATTCGCCTTTTAGGTTCTTTCACCACATTCCTCTTGTTCACTAATTATAGGTTCTTACACCACAACTTTTATTTCTCGATTGCTTTAGGTTCTTTCACCACAGTTGTTAAATTTTTCACCGAATAGGAAAACAGAATCTTCACATTTATTGAGTTTTTTACCACACTCTTCATGATCACATATTTAAGGTTCTTGCACCACAGTTTTACTTATCATTTGTTTTAGACTATATCTCCTCCACATAATTTTATTTCTCATTTGTTTTAGGTTATTACACCACCACTTTGTATGTTGCCATTTTCAATCTTTATTTTTTATATCACAAGGAACTGGGACATAAGGAAAAGGATGTTATGGAAAGCATAAGTTAAGGATGAGGAAGGGAAGTAGCTCTAGTTACGCTTCAAAATCAATTAATCAATTTTCATCAAAGTTTTAAGTTATTTTGTACTATGAACTTACTAAGTTGTTCCAAGTGATTCTTGCTATGTTTTTCTAGCAGATCAACTATGTTCCTATTTGCCGCAAAAATTTCCAAATTGTTTCTTTTCTCTGAAAACTTACTACAGGTGAAGATTTGATGATTAATGTCATCAATCTCGCCGCAAAATACACACTTATTATCTAAATTTATTTTCATTCTAAATTTATTCTTATTGTTTAGAGCATTGTTCGCAAATAATCTATTTATAATTTTGTTAGCTTTACTGTCTAAATTAAGTCCACTAAACCAAATCTTATCTCTAAAAGCCAAATCAGTTCTCAGCCATGCACTTTGCTTTAAGCGTCTGCTTTTCATTAAATATTCAGATTTCCATCTATTCAGAATGCCTTCTTTTATCTCTTGAAACGCCTCATCTGATTCAAAATTTTTTCTGACCTCATTTTCACAAAGAAAAGCCTTACTAGCTAAGTTATCAATAATCTTCATTTCTTTTAAATTCGTGTGACCTGGCACCCATATGATCTCAACCTTCACTTCCCTGTTGTTACATAAAAAGCTGGAAATTTCTTCCGTAATTTTTTTTTTGTGTTTTCTTCTAATTCTATACAAGCTAGATTCGAGTCCGTTAGAATTGTATAATTCATAATATTAGATTCTAATCCAAATTCAATAGCCTTTTTAATTCCAATCAGCTCGCTATTTACTACTGTAGTTCTATGTTCTAACTTATATTGTTTTGCGTCCATATTCTCTAACTTAATGATAGCACACCCTACTCCTAGGATACTTTTAGATCCATCACTTAGAAAAATACTTTTCCCTTCCCGTTTTATTTCATCAATCAACTCTTTCAATCTTACATCTAAACTCTCCCTATCAGCCTTATCAACATTCTTAAATACACCTCTTTTTTTACTAACTAGTTTTAGATTCTCTGGACATCTGTTGTCTCTGCTATCTTTAGCTCTATCAAATACCTCTCTAAACCTATTATATACTATTCTATAATTAGATTTGGCTTGGCTATTCTTAACTTCTACGTATAGATTCGGGTTTTCTACCTTGATTTTCAACAACTCCCTGACCAATAGCAACTCAGCTCTATATTTACTCGGCAATTCATTAGCCATAGCCATTGCAATAACATTAGCAGTATTTTGCGGCACTCCCCAGACACCTTTTCAACATTTTACATTTGCAAGAATCCATACGCTTATAGAAATAATTTGGTGCAGCCCCAAAACTGATCATCTGCGCTTCAATTTTGGCTCTATAGAATGACTTATATGCTAGCAGACTCTTGGCAACATCTAAACCTTTACTTAGTCTTGTGACTATTTTCAACGGAGCATTATACTTATTATTGTTTAATATCTTGTTCTCAACCACATCTTTAACAGTAAGCATATTGTTCAATACTACCCCAAGTAATTTCAAGTTCCTTGCCCATGCCACTCTGTTGTTATTTATTCAAATCATACGATTGAACATATGGTTCCCATTGAACATTAAAGTGTTACATTTGTTGTAGTTTACCGGAAGATTTAATCTACTGCATAAATTTATGAAAGTATTTGTCCCATTTTGAAGACTATTGAAGCACTCAACTTTGACTCTGTGTTCCGCTGCAATCACAAAATCGTCCGCATATTGGCATATTTTTATATTGTCATTATACCCTTTATGAAGTGAGGATGTTTATATGTTGAATAGAATCGGGCAAAGAACATCAAACTGAGGTAATCCGTTCCCCACCCTGAAAACACCCAGTGTCAGTGTTCTATTGTTAAGAAAATACATAATCCAATTTATGAATCCTGGAGTATTAATTGATATCAATATAGTTTGTAGGTTCTTCGCATCCACCCTTTCATAGGCATTAGATATGTCCACCATCAACAACATTACATTGAATCCTCTTGCCCTCCTGTCCTTGATGTAGTGATCTATTGAATTTAGGCATGTTTGTGTAGATCTGCCTTTTAAGTAGGCATGGCTATCCTTTGGTATGTATTCTAAGACTGATTTGATATTAATTAAACTGTTTTTTATGAGGCTGTTAATTAATTTTACAAAAATGTTAAGAAGTGCTATGGGTTTGTAACTCTCTAGCTCTGCCGCATCTTTGCCTGGTTTCAGAATAGGTGATATTCTGGTGGCAAACAAACTTACATCAGGGTAATTTCCATTTATAATACTGTTGAAAGCTATAATCAATTTTTCTTTGCTATAAATACTTAGAGCCTTTACCATATCATATGTAATAGAATCTACTCCTGGGGCAGTCCTTTTATGCTTATCCAAAATATTTTCCAGTTGGTGTAGGTTAAATACGCTTCCACAGTTTTCGACTCTAAGTTTAGGCACCCTTTCATTTATGTTTGGGATTTTACTACCTAGTATTTTGAGGTACTTCTCATTATTCTTATTATCCCAGCTAGATGGATTAGCGTTAATGCAACCTTTTTTGATAGCTCTGTTAAAGTTCCAAAATTCAACTATATTGCTTTTCTTGGTGATGTCCATCATCTTATTTTCCCATGCTCTCTCCTTTGCCAATTTCACTTCCTCTTTCCACTTTTTACATTCATCAACCCACAAGTTATAATTTTTTTGCGAACTTTTTTCATTAAAAATTGTTTTCCTTTTCGCTTTTTCCCACCAAATTTTATTTAACTTGTCATCCCACCAATACATAGGCTGGAATCTTATTATCTTGTTGTTTATTCTATTTCTACTTATCGTCCGCTCAAAATCTTCAATAGTTCCACTCAACTCTTCTCCCAGAACTGACTTATTTATATCTTGTATTAACTTTTCATGACTAACTTTACTATTATTTTCCAAACATCTAAAGTTCAGTTCTAAGGTGATTATCTTATGTCCACTGCTGCTTATTGTGTTTATAACACTCTTCCAATTCCCAGCCTCTCTAGAGTTTGTCATTGTTATGTCAGGAACAGATTTGCCCTGTATCATGTTCGCACTACTTTTAAATGTGAAATTACCATCATTCAAAACCAATAGCCCAAAAGTATTAATAATTTTTTCCAACTTTCTTCCCCTTGCATTTTATACGTGATCTCCCCATTTCCTGTTCCTAGCATTGAAATCCCCACCCACTAGGTACACTTCAGTGTCCTTAAATACGTCCAAAATCTTCACAAAACTTTCTTCGAAACATTTATTATTATGGTTTGGCGGTACATATACCGATCCAATTATCAAATTTTTATTTAAATTCAGGGTTTTGATACTAGTCATTTCTAAATCTGTCGTGCATTTCACAATTGTAAACTTAATGCTGTTGTTTATGAAAATTACCACACCACCATTAATTTCTTCCCTGTTCTTGTATACTCCCTTATATCCTAGCACCAGATTTACTTTATTAAAGTTCTTTGGCAATAATGTTTCTGACAAAAGTGCTATGTCTACTTTATTCATATAAAGGTATGTAGTCAAACTATTCTCCTTAACCCCTGTATGTAGTTTCTCCTTAACCCCTGTATGTTATGTTGCATTATATTAATTTTCTTACTCATTTAACTTATTTATAATGTATCGTACAATCCACTTTCGTTTATATGCAATTTATCTTTATCTATATTTACATCTATACAATTCATATTTACAATATTTCTATTTACAATCTCCTAAACTCTCCTCTCTTCATCAGTTTCAACCAACCCTTTTTCCATTGCTACTTTGATCATGGATAAGATCCTTTCAATTTCTGTCACCTTATTTTTTTATAGCTGTTCTAAATACTGTGTCTAACGGTTCCTCTATTCTATTTTCTCGCTGAATCAATCTCTTTGGTACTACCAACCAACCAACCACTACACTCCTATAGCTAGTTCTGTGGAAAATTTTATTTGCATTTACATTATCGTTTCTTACATTTTCCTTTCTGGTGTTATCCAGGACCGGGAATATATCTTTATTATTTAGATCCACCTCTTCCAAATTTTCATATGTGTTCCTTGTATATATCATCTTTTTCGCTTCCCCAGCAGAGACATTCAGTTTAGACGCCAATTTTAGTGTGTCCTTTTAGTGCGTTCTTGCATTATGCTCATCAGAATTACATAGAATGCATGTAGCTTTACAATCATCTCTTTCGCATACTTCATCTCCACAATTAAGGCATCTTCTGGTAGTGCTCTTGCACGTATCAGCGAAGTGTCTCAGCCTACCACAGTTATAGCACTGCTTAGGTCTTTGAATAAAGTATTGAACTTTGATTCTCAAAAAATCTAGCTTAATAAAATCCGGTATTTGATCTCCTTCAAAAGTAATTTTTATAGAAGTAGTTGGAATTAACACCCCTTCATTTTCCCTGTCCTTCCTCATGATTCTATACACTTCCTTTATTTTAATATTTTTAAGTCTACACCATACATATTACACGGCATCACCTCTTCTACTAGTTCATTTGTATTGAAATCTATCGGTATACCCTTAATTATACCGTAACTAAACATAAACCCGTTCGGAATAAGCAGTCTGAAGTTACTAAGCATGCTTGACTAGTTGTCAATGAACTTCTTAGCCTCCTTGGCGTTTTGGAAATATAAATTAACCTTATTATACCTACACTCTTGCAGTCTTTAATGCTCTCTAGATTAAGATCTTTCTTTATTTTGTATATCGTGACCGGATCCAACCTCAATCTTTTACCATTTTGATCTTTAGCTATCATTAAAACTTTATACTCCTTCAAAGCAGCTGATCTATACCTGTTTTCAACTTTGTTAAACTGACTAATTCCTATCATTCCAGAATCATCATTCTGTCTACTTTTTCCGTCTTCCACTCTTATAACTTCATTATCATTCTTCTCTACAGGTGGTAGCTCTTTCATCGCCCACTTCGATACCATTGTCGGAGATTCACTATCAGACACTTTCTTTCTTTTTGCTCCAGCTCCCCATTCGTGGGGGGGGGGGCTGCCTGCCTTATCCGGGGGTTCCACCCCCATCCCTATCAAAATCTTGTTATTATTATCCTCAAAATCAAATTTCTACGCAACTCAAAAAGGACCTACTGCGCACTTAGCTTCTCTACTGCGCACCACGTGCAGCCCAGAAAAAGAAACAATTTGGCTATGTAATACTGTATCAGCTATAGAAATTATGTATTTATTAAAATACTTCAAAATGTTCAACCACTTACTGTGATTATCCTATCTTACCCGCGAAAATAAATCGCACAAGAAAAACCACTTCACAACTTTTTCACTATTTAACCAATATGGCTACCTTTTAAATTCTCAGTAACTAGCACTATCACGGGATATCGACTTATCTGATGGACAGTGGAATAGGGAATGTTGTACACGCTTTATTGACAAGAAAGAGAACAAGTTTTGACAGATACAGAATAAGTACTAGCTCTAGTAGTGCACGATATTCACCAGTAGGTGGCTCTTCAGTAAAGATTGTAGGATTTGGCACTCCTATAATTAACAGAAACAATTATTCACAAGGCACAATCCTATTTTATTTCTTAATCCAATAATTCACATATAATTACAAGGTAAGTTCTTGTGTTTGATCTGCTTATCATGGCGGTTTCAGTCGTACTCCTCTTCTTCACGTTCTCCTTCTCTCCTGCTCTTCAACGCCTCTCGTGGTCAGATATCGAAGCTCGTCTTCTTCTCGGCTAGTCGCCACAAGATGACTATTACCTAAATTCTCCAACAGTTATATTTAAAAAATTTATTTTGAAACTTATTCTCTTCTCTCACTTCACTGGATTCTCTGAACAAGTTATTGCAAGTCAAAAAAGTGTATGCTTCTTGGATATTATTCATTTCGTAACTTTTTATTAAAGATAATAAATAAGATGTTAAACTATATATATATATATATATATATATATATATATATATATATATATATATATATATATATATATATATATATATATATATATATATATATATATATATATATATATATATATATATATATATATATATATATATATATATATATGTAGAAACAAATAAATTTACGTATTTATGCTCATATATATAAATTGATTTATGCATCTCTTCAGGTGCATAAATAGAAGGAGGATTAAGATCAAAAGAATACTTAACTATTATGGCATCTAAAATTTTGGACAATTTTTTCATAATATTCAATTACAATATTATTTACGAGGCTCATTGCTCGTTTTCAAAGTTCGTTGTAAGATGACTGCTCCGTAAATGCCTTCGCTAATTCACTTCGAATGCTTTGCCAGGTTGGTGATGATGTTGATGGATGAATGAATGTTGATGGATCTGCGTGCTTTCCCATTTATTTGCCCTAATATGGCAAGTTGGTTGCAAATGAGGTGCAAGAAGCCTCAATTTGCAATCGACTTCTCTAATGAAAGATAAAACATCATAGTTGTCCACGCCTGTGAAAGGATGAATCTGTTCTAAATATCGCAGAACGGTGTCGGGATTAATAGAGAACTCTTCGAATGAAGGATGTTCATTTGTTCCTTCTTGTGCCATTATAGTTGTCTCTGCGGTAGCTTGGTGGTTCAAAATTGTTTGTTCACTTTTGTGGTGATGAAATTCTAAAAAGCCGGTGCTATCGAGTAGTTGTTCTGTTGCGTTTGTTTTGCTTTCCATTGTAATTGGGTTTAGTGACATCTCCTGTTATTATCAATGTAGGATCGATTGCTTATTTTGAATTGACCACGTAACAACTTTAGTGTTTAATTAAACTTTGGTTCCCGGGTTTTATTTGATTCTACCAGAATTTACGCTACTTTATTTCGCGTAACTAGCCTAAACGTATTTTTATATAAAAAAAAAACCCGGCCATCGACTGCGCCAGTTAAAACTAGGCCCCTTTAAGTTTTACAACTTTATTCGTTAGTTGTTTAAATTTTTGTGTCCAAGTAAGTTTTGTATGCATTAATTTTATCTTGGTCCGGAAAATGCAAACTGTAACTATTCTTGCACATAATCGTTTTGTCCGTTAGAATCAAAGAGTTAGAAAAATTGGTATTTGATATTTTGATGTAAACAGTTCATGGCTTCGAAATTTTTCAATGAAAATTTAATATAAACAATTTGTGACTATGATTTTATCTTGCGAGACTTTGCAATAGGAATTTCTGTAGGAATGAATTGATTAGTGGACAGTAATTGGTGCTGCCGTTCTTGATTATTTGGAAGCAATGATTTTGGGATTGGTTTGGGTGAAGGTAAGTTTAGAGGTGAATGTGTGGGTGGAGATAACTCCACCGTAACTAAACGAGGTTCAAGGTCGTGGATTGAATGCTAAGGTTGCAGGCAGATTATTTTGTGCTAATGAATTCGACGTCTGGTTTCTATGCCAAGATGAAAACTGCGTTTGGTGGGGAAGGATTACAGTTATTGATATGGAGAAGTGTGTGAGGTGCCCTTTTACATTTGAAACATCTTGACGTGCTGGGTCCAACTAAATGTCCTTTATTCAAACAATGAAGGCACAAACCATTTCTTTTTACTATATCAATTCTCATTGTATGATCTGACTGAAGAAAGATGGTACATTGTCTTAGATGGTGTGGCCCCTTATACGAAATACACATACTTGTAAACGTTCTTTTAATATATTTTAGAATAGCTTTTTATTCCATTAATTATAAATCAAATCTTGACGTTGTTGAAAAGAAAAAAAGAAAAAACGTCTAGTCGTCGTTATTATGTTTCGTCGACTACTCATTTAACGAGATGTCCTTTTTAGTTTAAAGTTGTCACGACATTGCCATGTTAATATCATTGCCTTACAGTTCGACCATCCTGATCATCAACGCGCCCTCGAGTTGCTTCCTTTATTTTTTGCTTCTTGTGCATCTTGTCATTCGCTTTCGTCTTCCCGTTCGCTTTCGTCTTCTCCAACGTCACTAAAACTGGGTAGCGTGTACCAGGGTTTCATCTTGTCCGAAGCGTAAACTGATGAATAGTGTTGTTTAGTCCTATGAGAACCCTTGAGGTCTTCCACTACGTATCGATCACGACCCAAAACTTTGGTGACTTCAAATGGTCCTTTATAACGTGGCTCTAATTTGCGTGAGCCACCCGTACTAGCTGGATCCTTCTCTACGAGCACAAGATCACCTTTGGCTTTCCGTGAGTATTGTCAAATCGCTGCTTCGCCTTTTTTCGTTGCTCAGTAATTCGATTTGCAGACTCTTCTCTCATTCTTGCAATTTCATCGTCAGATCTGAATTCGTCATCATGTAACGCTAGAATTAATTTGTTTCCTAATATATCTCGTGGTTTGAATCCGAATAATAACTCGCTTGGGGCTTTACCGCTGCTCTTGTTTATTGAGCCATTAATGACATATTGAATCGTTCGTAAGTTTCGATCCCAGTGCTTATCGTCATTTGTTGACGGCAATAACATCGACAGTGAAGTTCTGTTGGCTCGCTCTACCTGTCCGTTCGCTCTGGGTGTCCTTACAGCATTTAATACATGTCGGATATCGTTGTCCTGACAATATTTCTTGAACTGGTTTGACGTGAATGATGTTCCTCTGTCGGACATAATACGTTTCGGTACGCCAAAGTATCCCGTTACTTCATCTAGAAAGCTGACAACATGCTTAGTTGCAGTACTTTTCACGGCTTTGCATATGGTATATTTAGTGAATGCGTCAACCATCATCATTACGTGCTCGTTACCTTTACTGCTTCGTGGAAAAGGACCCAAATGATCAATGTGTACTGTTTGAAAAGGTATTGGCTCGATTTCGTCATAGTGATACTCGCCTTCCTTCCTCCCAGCTACTTGCTTATGATATGCGCATTCGATACACATTCGAATATAAGACTTTACAAAATTCCTCATTCTGGGGAACCATGCGTAGGTCCGAATCCTTTCTATCGTGCGGTCTACACTAAGATGACCGGCGTTGTCATGGTTGTCTCGCACAATTTTCCATCGCAAGGATTTTGGAACAACCCATAATTTCTGTTCTCTCTTTTGCATAGCTGTTTTAATGGCGCTGCAATCGGTCACCAGCTTTACCTTCTTCCCATATATGTAATATTTAAAGCGCTCCAGGGACTCGACGGCAGCTAAAGTCTCTAATTCGTAGCTATGGAAGCTCTTTTCGTTATTTGTCGTTGACCTACTATAATATGCGATTAGACTCAATTCATCGTTGTTTCTTTGAAGCAATACACCTGCCAAGCCTATGGAGCTCGCATCTGTGTGAACTTCGTGCTGAGTTTCGACTCGATATGCTGCTATTAGTGGTTGACTGACTAATTCGTTTTTCAGATCATCAAATGCTTTCTGCTGTTCGTTCTCCCACACGAATTCTTCATTTATATGCGCAAGCTTACGTAATGGTTCTGCTCGAATGGCAAAGCCGGGCACGAACTTTCGGAAGTATCCACTAAGTCCAAGAAATTGTCGAATTTCCGTTGCGTTTTTAGGTACAGGAAAATTACGGATCGCTGAAGTTTTGATCTCACCAGGTTTTATTAATAAATTGAATAGACTGTTTTAAAAACATACACTTCTTGATATTGAGTGTAAGCCCTAACGAACGCAAAGCTGAAAGTACCCTTTCAAGTTTTTCAAGCATGTTTTCCGTTGAATTACTGCCAACCAAAACGTCGTCCATATAGTGGATCATGTCACCTTCCTGATTCTTTTCCTTAAGTGACGACATGAGACGTTGAAACACTGCTGGAGCGTTCTTCAATCCAAACGGCATGCGTTTGAATTCATATAGTCCATCCGGCGTTATAAAAGCAGTATATTTTCTGCTCGATTCTGCTATTGGCACCTGGTAGTATCCACTATTTAGGTCGAGCACAGAAAAACAAGTATACGCCATAGCTTTGTGCAATCGTTCTTCGACATTCGTTGTAGGAAAATTCTCTTTGATAGTCAACTGATTCAGGAGTCGGAAGTCTACACATAAACGGTCGTCATCACTCTTTTTCTTAACCAACACCATGGGACTTGCATACTCGGATTTTGACCTCAAAATAATGTTGTGGTCTAACAGCTCCTGAATCATTCGAGTTACGTTAGCTCTTTTTGGCTCGGGTATACGGTACGGTCTTTGAACTACAGGTTTACTGTCTGAGACTTCAATCTTCATTTCAATTTCGTTCGTGCAACCAATTTCTCCGATTCCATTTGCAAAGACGTCTCTGAATTCGTTTACAAGGCAGGTTAATTGATTAAAATCGTCGTGTTTGACAGGACCGCACAATATATTTTCTCTTCGTATCAGCATTCGATCATGGAATATATTTCTAGTTTCATCTTCTGCTCTGATTGATAATGAATTTTTGGTAATTTTTGCGTTGGTTAAATTATGTGCGAAAATGTCTTGTCCGAGGAGCTCATCAGAAGAAATTGCGCTATCATCAATGACGTACAAGTTGACGTTGAGTTTATTGAGTTTATTATTTATGTTTAAGTATGGTAATGGCTCCGCCTACCCCTTTTATTTTCACGAGACAGTTTTCCCAATTTTTGCTTATTTCTCTGGCTTTCGTCGCTCGTACCAAGCTGCATTGGCTGCCTGTATCGAAAAATATTTGACAAGACCTCCCGTTTGCTTTACCATACTTCGATAGTATCGTCTCTAAATTTACAACATCAGCTCTTCTAGCCAATTTGTGTCCGCAATTCATAGGTTCCGACCTTGGATCCTTGTGGCAATTCTTGCATCGATTTCGGCGTGGTGGCAGTTTGCAGTCTCGGGAAATGTGCCCAGTTTCATTACAATTATAGCACTTTCGCTGGTTTCGATCTGTTTTCTCATCCTTAAATAGACTACGCACATCACCACGCTCGTTGAATGCCGTACTATTTGGTGCCTTCGAATTATTACCGTATCTTGTACTGTTTTCTACGTTTGAAATTTTGTTTCTCGACGTGTTTTGTAAGAACTCCGTGAATTAATAAAATTCACGGAGTTTTTTTACAGAGTTTATCTTTATCGCGGCAATTGAATTTTGTAACTCACGATCTCGTAAACCATCACGGGTATATTTTACAATCGCTTGCTCACTGATACCAAACTTTCTTCCCAGAGCCGACATTCGAAAAGAATAGTCAATCATGCTTTCAGAATTGGCACGTACAGAATTTTGCATTTTATGGTGTATCTCAGCTTCATTCGCGTCGATACCAAATTCTGCAATCAGTTCAGCTTTAAAATTGTTCCATTTTACGGGCAACTCTGGGGAGACGTCCAACCAAAGTCTAGCAGCACCCTTTAGCTTGCTGAACACGGCAAGGAGTAAACATTTTTCCTCCCACCCGAAGGCCCGATACGCATTTTCTACGTGCTTCACAAACTGTTCTGCGTCCAAACACAACTCATTACTAGGATCGAACGTCGGAATCGTCTGAGCAATTTCGTTCACCGAATTTTGATTACGTGAATTGTTGAACAGAACATGTACGCTGATCTTGACTTTGTGCCAAATTGCTAACAGTTTGCGCCAACCCAACTAAAATTTGTCGCAATTCATTTAACTGCGCTGCAACATCAATATCTTCCCTTGCCGTTTCCATCTCTTCTTTCTCCACTTCGCCGTTCTCATAGAGTTCATGAAGTCTTCCTAATTTCTCCGTCTTTGTGCCAGTTAACGGCAACCCGTTGATTTCCAATAATATATTCAATTCTTTTACCCGCAATGTGCTCATCTTTATCATTTTTTTTAATTCAATTTATCGAGCACCAATATGAACAATAGGACCACCGCATAAAATAAATACGTGTAGCGTCTGCTAAAGCGTTATCCTTTTATCCCACTTCTGAAAATGTAAACGTTCTTTTAATATATTTTAGAATAGCTTTTTATTCCATTAATTATAAATCAAATCTTGACGTTGTTGAAAAGAAAAAACTCTAGCGCACCTGAACTGCTAGAAACACTAATGTTCGAAGAACAGTAGAAGAATCGTGCAGGTTTTGAGTGCATAATCCACCACATGAGCTGCTTATTACGGCCAAACTGTTTCAAACGCCACGTTCTACTTTGGTCTCAAGAATGCATTATAACTCATATGGTGGAAGGTTTCAGATATTACCACTGGCATGAATTTCAACGTTTATGAGAGCAAAACACGGGTTAATTATATTCGTTATCAGTTGCTTATTTCACCAAACTTTGAAAGCAGCATCTCATATAACATCAATGAAGAAAATGCTCAGTGCCTGCAGCACTGTAACTGAAGTTGGAGTTTGGGGCTGCGATCCGAAAAATTTGCAGAACTTTGGGAATTGAAACATCGGTTATTTATTTTCATTGTAAATGTTTCCGGTATGAATACTAACTGTAAGCATTTATTGATACAAAAGTAGCACAACCGACTCGTGCTGGCAACCTTTCGCCAGTATCAAAGCCAAAAATATATCACATCTGCTTCACGTTGTTATATTACATTCGAAGTTATAGGAGTATAAAGAAATTTAGGATTACCTGCAGCGAGTTTTTTCAAATAATGGAAAGCTAATTATTTGCTGTTTATTGTCACAACAATATCATTACCAATTGAAAATTCTACGATAAAACCGCTTAATAAAGATATTGCAAACAAACACAAAACCAACAATAGCTGGCAACCCCATCGAGGCTTTTCAACCAAATTTGGCCTGACTAATGCTTATAGTAGGTTCCATTAATTGTATGAAATTCGTATTGATTTCATGACTGCACTGGAAGTTATAAGGCAAAAAGTTTTATTTTCCTGAGCGAATTTTCAAATCCAAAGACACAAAAATTACCATAGCTGGCAGCACCAATCGAATTTTTCAACCAAATTTCTATCAAACAGAGTCTAGAGTAAGGTTCAGCTACTGTGTCAATTTCATGAAAATTTGGTTACTTATTCAAATTTCATAGGGCAAAAAGCAGTTTTTTTTCTTTGTAATTTTTCAAGATGGCACCACTGGCACAGAGTTGCCCACAATTCAAAATCGCTTCTATCAGACCTGGTCCTACTCAAGTCCAATGCATTCTGTAAATTTCAATGGTATCTGATTTTTGATTCGTGAGTTCCCGTGAACAGAAGTTTTTGATACTAAAAATATAGGTTGACTGGGAAAGGGTTACCGTTCTTGTCCGACATGAAATTTCCAAAGTTTTACTTTGAACGTGTAGATAAAGCATAAGATTTGTAAACAGATTGGTTTTATTGTAAAAAACGGACATTTTTAGGATATTCGATGATTTGAATGTTTTCACTTCCAAATTTTTATTTTTTCAAATTTAAGACACCAAAATTATCATAGCTGGCAGCTCCAACCGAATTTTTCAACCAAATTTTTACCAAACGTGGTTTGAAGTAAGATCCAGCTACTGTGTGAATTTCGTCAAAATCGAACGATTCAATCAGAATTTATAGGGCTAAAAGCAGTTATCTCTTTTAGTGATTTTTCAAGATGGCACCACTGGCACAGAACCACCCGCATTTCAAAATCACTTCTATCAGACCTGGTCCTATTTAAGGCCAATACATTCTGCAAATTTCAATTAATTCTGCTCATTGGATCGTGAGTTTCCGTGAACAGAAGTTTTTGGTGCTAAAAATATAGGTAAATTGGGCAAGGGTTACCAGGCGTTCCCGTTATACCATATCAAATTTTTTTTTTGTTTATGTAAACAAAGCACAAGATTTACATATGAGTGGCTTTTTTTTGAAGAAACGGCAGTTTTTCAAGAGAGACGATGATTTGGAGGTTTTCACTTTCAGTGCCTGCCCTAGCTACAGGGTTGCCAGCACGCTCATCCAAAGCTACACAAATCTACAACTAAATAATACCAATATGTCCTAAAAATTTCGTAATGATTGAATAGCTCTGTCAAAAGTTATCGCAATTTAAAAATTTTCAAGTTTTCCCGTTCTGTTTTTAGGCACCCAGCGCACACATGGGGTTAAAAAATTCCAAAACATTATCCGATTCACATGTAAAACACGTTTAAAATTTATTTCGTCAACTTTATTTTTGCAAAACTTATTTGTGTACGGAATAATAGGTATATTAAAAATATCACTAAAATGGCCGCCGGCGCCAAAGGGTTAAAGATTATTAACTTTTTGTGAGACCTGGCACTATTCTGCATATACACCAATGTGTCCTGAAAATTTCAGCTCAATCAGATGGCGCGTTCCTGAGATTTTTCACTGAAATTTTTTGATGATATATATATATATATATATATATATATATATATATATATATATATATATATATATATATATATATATATATATATATATATATATATATATATATATATATATATATAGAAATATGAATTTTTGGCCAAAGTGATTTTAATACTAATGTTCTTCTTCGAACATTAGTAAAAAGAAAAGACGTCTAGTCGTCGTTATTATGTTTCGTCGACTACTCATTTAACGAGATGTCCTTTTTAGTTTAAAGTTGTCACGACATTGCCATGTTAATATCATTGCCTTACATACTTTGCTGCTCGCTTTTTGCCAAGAACACATTGTGTGAAGTTCTGGTAGATTTATGTTTTTCTACACCAGCAGCTTCTAAAACTCTAAAGCGACGCTGCAAAAATTATTTTGGTCTTGAATGGATGATGTTTCTGTATGCGTTACTTGCTGCGTTATGCGTTACTTGCTGCTGAATAAAAGACACTAATGATCTATTATATCCGTCGTAGTTTTCGATATCTTTAAATCTATCGGCAGCTTCTGAATAAGTAAAATTATGATTTACCTGTGCTGTTCCCGGTTACATATTGTTGGTTTGGTTTCTTGTGGCTGCCACATTGTCAATATCCAACATTGCGTTATGTCTTGGGTTGGGCTGAGGGGACAAAGTTGGGGTAGAATTAATGTTGTGCACATTTGATTTCTCAATGAGAGAATCTTCATTCAATTCACTTTTCGACATTTTCGGAATTTTGCCAACACAGTTTTATCACTATATTTGAGCGAATTTACTTCGTTTTGGATGGCTGCGCCAATTGTGTTTTCTAAAGTTACACGTTTAAATTTCAAAAACTAAATCTTTTTGTTTATATTTTGAGAGTTGCTTCTTTATTTCCTGAGATTCGGAGTACAACTGACTTATCTTTTTCCAACAAGCAAGCTTCAAACCATCTCATCAGTTTGAAGAATGCTGAACATGCAAAATTGAAATTAAATCGTTACCGATTTAATATGTGGTCCAATCGTTTACAAACACAAAAATTGATGGATTATATTTCAGATGTGAATAATAAACAATTCTTTGAATAGGACAATTAGGCTTACTGCTATGTAAGCATATTTGATTTGGCTTGAATTTAAGATTCGAAATTTAAGATTAGAATATGTTATTAAGAATAGCTTATCCAAAAAGATTAATAAGCAATTAATTTATGTCGCCGGAAGTGGATGATAGCGTGACTTGGTTGTCGATACCTAGCTTGCTGAGTTTTGTGTATAACTGAGTATCTGTTGACAATGTTTTTTTGTCGGAGGCACCACTGTATCGCGTTTGCGCGTGAATACACCAGTCAAACACTGAGAGTTTTGCAAACAAGAGTTTATTCTGCTAATTATATGAAAGTTTAAACACGTAAAAATCTCTAAAGATGTGCACGGCAGGAGAGTCGTGAACGAACAGGACATTTTTTTGCGAGAAGCACTTGCTCTGCTTTTTACCGCTTTGCGTCGCTCAAGTTTCTTTGTGGGCATTAGAAGCTCGAATAATTGACGCGCTTATTTAGAATTGGTCGCTTCATCTTATTCGTAGTAGCCACATCGCTACTTCTACTCCTCTTTATTAAGTTATCCGATTGCAGTGTGCCTGGTTGTGGGTTCGGTAGTAGCTCAACTTTCAGTTGTCGGCTTCAGTAGGCTTTTACAGAGTAAAGATTTTGACTACTATTCGATGATAGTCAGTTATCGAAAACCGTTTGGTTTGATTGACAAATTCACTTAATTTTAACAAACACAACTATATTATAACAGATAATAGCGTTCGCTCTCTTGTATGCGCCTTACTTGATTGATGTCCTTGTTCAGACCAACCACGCTATTCATAAGTACATAGTGGCGTTGCCCACTTCACTTTGGGCTTAGCTTTGACAGCGATGGCTTGCGAGGTTGGTTTGCGTACAATGGTTTCCGCAATAGAAATTGAATTAACCATTCAGTCGAAAAAAAATTATTTGTTAAAACATAAAAACAAAAGAGAATTATTTAGTTTAGTTTTAAAAAAAAGTGTACTGTACCAGATATAAAAATTTCAAACTACTAAGAAAACTCCATCCTTTTTAATTATTTGCCTAGTTTATTTATAGTGGCTTGCCAGCGCTAATGATACTTCATAGTTCATTGGTAACATTAAAGAAAACAGAAATCGTAAACATAACAGAAATCTGAATATGTAAGGCCTATGTAGAACAGTTTGTTGATGAACAATTTAAGTGCACTTGAACGGTATTTGCCTCTACAAATGAGTAACTTTCTAAACAAATACGAACTTTGTAGTGAGCGCCTGGAATTGCAAATTTCTTAACAATATAATATTAATGAATATAATATAATTTTGTGAAATTATATACCTAATGTTATTTTGTGAAATGTCGGTTTTCGTCTGTTTTTTTTTTTTTGTTGTGGCAAAGATTGAAATGCACACTTTAAACAACTTTCAAACAATACATTTAAGAGGAGTTTACACATATGTCAATGCGTTTCAATTGAGTTTTTAGATGGTGAAATTGAAGTGAAGGTACAAATCGACGCACCCGCCCTCTTCCACTTCACTCCCGCCTTCTCAAATAACCGATTTGAACACATGGACGCAGGGACTCCTGCGTAAACTCACCTATATAGGCTCTATTACTCAATGGATATATGTATCTTAAGTCTTTCAAACCTCATTGATTCTTGAATTCAAGCTCACTATAAGCCCTTACTATTCAATAAAATTTATTATTGAGAACGCACACACTCAAACATGCAACATGAGTTCAAAGTCACTTTATTTTTTAAATATATAAAATTGTTCAAAGAATTGTTTTATGTAACAATTTTAGTAACTACATAGTTTACTATTACACTAGAATCATTTATTTTTAAAACTGTAGAAAAAAATAAAATTTAAAAGAAAAGGATGTAAAACGTACTTCTTAGATCTGTAAGACTAAAATATTGGGATCAAAAATAATCAAACTCCTATATTTGTTCAATTGTTTTTCAAATTTATTATGTGGTAACTTATTTTTCTTTTAAATTTAAATACAATATGTTTCGAAATTGTTAGGATTTTCAATGTAAAGTCACGAAATTTAAAATGGTAAGGCAAGATTCTATTGTATTTTATCTGGTATCGTTGATGCTAATCAGAAATGTAAGCCAGTTCATTTTCTACAGCTTACTGAGGATGAAAAATGCCAAGCAGTTCCTTTTTTTTCTCATTGACTTATAGTACATACATATATCGAAATCACGTATTTGACCACACCGCATCGAAACATGACAAGACCAAAGTGGCAAGTAGCATAACATAAACAGGTGAGTAGTTGCATAGTATAATTTGCTTATTTCAGGATAAAACTTTTTGGGAATTTCTGTCCTTTGTATTCAGCAATAAACCCAAGTTATCAAAGTATAAATACTTATTCTCACAATGAACAATGATGGCAAGCTTAACCGGAAAAACAGCACCAAACAGTCAATTGACAATTTCTCTTTTTTTAGTACTTCAATTTTTTTTCACTTAGTGATTCACTTTGCTGTAGTGATGGGCAAAATGGCTCTTTGAAGTGAGCCAGTTCCGTAAAACTCACTCATTTTAAAGAGTTGCTCTTTTTTAAGAGCTATTCAAAAGAGCCACTTGATGCAACTTTTTTATGGCTGCAAAAGTATAAAGTCAACTGCTGTTTTAATAATAATAATAATAAGCTTAAATCTAATATAACATATCATAATAATATAATAATAATATAGTTATATTAATAATATAATATAGCATATAATATAAATTTGAAAATAAATCTTAAACTAAAAATTAATTGGATTAACAATCGTCATATCTGAAAATCTTTCCATATTATAAATTATTGTGTAAAAATAGCACTTGTGTTACTCGTTTTGGCAATAAACGAGATCTCTTTTCAGTGAACACTTACCCATTTTTTGAAAATACTCGTTCGCAGGGGACTGAAGAGGCCACTATACCCAATCGTCGCTTCACTATCTCAAAAAGTCTGGGATATATTTCTTTTTTCCTTCCACCATATGAGAGGGTTAGCAGTTCTGGGTATATTTACTTGTGGTAAATACTTATCCATTTCGTTAGTGCCTGCAGCTACATAGGTTTCCTGGCTTCTTACGCTGTTGAGTTTGTCATCAAATTTTCGCCATAACAAATTTTGCGTTCCTTTTGTTATAGGTACCAAAATTAGATTTTCATCACTTGGTAGGGAAATTTGCTATTCACTTGCTTATTTTGCAACAGAGTCGTAAGCAAGTTTGTACGTGGATTCATTTTGAACAGCTAATCTTTTAAATCGAGGATCTAAAAGAACGCTCTCTAGGCAAAGCATATTTTCTTTATATAATTTAAATCTAATTGAGAGTTCTCTTTGGGTCACATTTAAAAAACTACGTCGGTACATCAGCAGTTTGATTCTCGTTCAGACAGAGTTCTGAAATGTAGCTTCTAATCGTTAATGTAATAATATATATTTTCGAAATCGATACCGTTTTCTCACTGCTTATTTCTAAAGTAGCCTCATTAAAGATGCTCAATATATCAGAGACTCTTTTCATAATATTCTATTAATCAGAAGAAGGAGTTGGTAGATTTTAGTTCAGGACACCTAAGGTGGCTAATAGTGGCTCTTTTGCTTCTTGAATGCACACAAGCGTAGTATGCCTAGAGTTCCACCTGGTAACAACATCAAGCTTTAATTTAAATTCTACGCATTCCATTTGCCTCTATGTTTGTTGTAATTTTGCAGTTGCATGTGAGCTTCTTTTGAAGTAAGTAATAATTGCTCGTATTTTCGAAAGAGTGTCGTCTAGCTGCAAAAGCGCCTTCTGAACTATGAGATTGAATGTGTGAGCAAAACACGGAATATGTTCTCAAACGCATAAGCGAACAGCGACGACTATATTGTGTGCATTATTTGTCACAACTGCTGCTACTTTTTCTAAAATATCCGATAGTTGAAGTACTTTTTTCAGTTCAGAAGACAAATTATAAGCTGTATGTCGATCATTGCACTGATTGCACTGAGATGTGATTTCGGTTCACAATTTATATGGACATAAGGAACTGTCACTGCCATAAAGCTTTGGGTATTAATAGAAGTCCAACCGTCAGTAGTGATTGTCATATCTTATCTCCCGCTGTCTCGTAAATTTTACAACCCCGGTAAGGTTGGAGCGACATGCAGTCAAGAGGAAGGCCTCAGCACAGCCGGAGAAGCCAACTGGCGAACCAAAAAGGATTTCAACCTTTTCCTTCGTAGTACTTTTAGTGCTACTTTCAGTTTTTTCCGGACGGTTTTCCGGCAGATTTTATTTTGCCGTATCTTCAAAGCTAGGCCCCTATTTTCCCAGGCTTGTATGGAATTTTCGCCCGAAACAACTCAGAAAGATCCCCGAATTCATGCCAGACCAAAAAAATTATTTTGGGAAAAAATTGATTTTTTCTATCATTTTGTTCGCCCTTAGAATATCACTATTGTACTATCAATCATCGAAAGCATCGTAAAGGCAGTTTTTGCCAAACTATGGCCAAAAAACCGCTTACTCCGCTGCAAAACCGAAATTTTTGTATCGCAGCAATTAGGTCTTGGCCCTTTGTGTCCAAAACCACTCTAACCCAAAATAGGCCGATTTGGTTCGATTTCAGCTATTTTTGCCCTAAAAGCTTTTTGAATATTTGAATAAAATACTTGCAAGTACGAAAATCTTATATAAACTCACAGTCTCTTTTAACTTTTCTATTTGCCAACACATTCAGCCATAGTCTTCAAAAAACCAAATCTACCTATGAAATGCATCGCCTAATAGCCAACATTTGGAAAATAAAATACTCGTGAACTAGAGCAAAATATATGCACGTAAACGCATACTGTGTGCTCACAAAATGTCGCCATCAATAACCGCACACGATCAGTATTCGTCATTCGCACAGTTCTTATCATTCGCACAGTACCATCATTCACATAGTACTTATCATTCACATTCTATTCGTACTGGCTCGGTGCTTTCACTCATCATTCACTTTTTATTCGCACTAGCTCCGTGCTTTCATTCATTCTTCATTCGCACGGTGCTGGCTCCGTGATTTGACGGAACTGGCTCTTTTCTTTGTGCAATAAGATCACATAGCTCTTTCAAAAGAGTTGCTCTTTTTTCTGAAGAGCTGGGTCACACAGCTCCTTCAAAAGAGTTGCTCTTTTTGATTGGCTCGCTCCTGAGCGACCCATCACTACTTTGCTGTGAACCGGGGGTTGGCCTTGTCCTATCCGCGGTCATCGGGTTCTACTTTTTTAAAACACAAAGTTTTCATTTTTTTTTAATTTCAAACGCTGTCAATTCTCTTGCTGTCTTTTATAGTTGTGATACGTACTGGGATGGGATTGTGTCACTTGAATAGGATTGTCATACAGGATACGATAGTATGTATCATACCTACTAACTAAAGAAACTTAAACAACTTGTTTTTAAATTTTTCGAACTTAGACTCTAATTTTATTATATTAATAAGTCACGATTCTTTACAGAACACTACTGTAAGGCACTCAAAATTCGTAGGTGCATAAATTTGTTTGGTTGAGTTTAATTTTCAAAACAAGAAGGGAGAGCAGTCTTTGTACTTCTTAATACCATTCTTATATTATAAAAGAATCACAGTCTTTAATCTTGTTACTTTTGTACTTCATAATACAAATTTTTGCTTTGTGCATGGTTTAACTGATATCAGTATATCTTACTTACTACCGTTATAAAGATGACCTAGTGTTTAATAATACTAAACCTGATGCATGTTTTCAAAAAAAACCTGTATGTGAACACCTGTATAGCCTCCACAAGATAAATATGTAAGATTGTGTAACTGTACCCTAATTTAAGTACTTATAATTGATAAAGACTTAATTTTATACCAAAAATGCATACCTTGAGTTTACACTAGTCATTCTGATACTGCTCAAACCATTTACATATCAATTTTACTTAAGTTTAGGAAATCGGCAAGCTCATTCATAAATTGAATTTTGCGATCAATTAGAAGTTTATCAGAATCTGTATATTTTTTTGAAAAGATCAAAGTTTTCCCTTATACCAGCAAAGTTCTGATATTCTATCATATCAGGTTCACCGCATAATTCACAATCTGCATTTTCGTTTACTTTAATTTTACAAAGTCTTTGGTTGTTATAGGCTTTTTTAGTTAGAAATTTGTTTATTTTTTAATGCTTCTACTGCTAAATGCGCAATTCTTAAACCAAGTACACTTTCTAAAAGCCAATCCTGCATTCATTCACGAGCATCTATCATAATGAGCTGATTGTCTTCTAAAGTCTAATTATCATTCCCTTCTATATTATTCTTGATAGCCGTGAGAGTATCTTCCTGATTTGGTGGTATGGAAAGAGGAATTCCCTCTATTATAGCCTTCTTGGCCTCCTCATCCGCCATCCTCATCAGTGCGATGCCTTTCCTGTCCAAATTACTCTTACAGATACTTTCTGATGTGGATCTATTAGAGAAAATATCATTTTGATTATTGAGTTGGGCGATTAAGGCATGTCAAGAAGGGCACATGCACAGTTAGTATCAGAAAGAATCGTAATATTCTCCCATCCCAAGTCTATCCCCTTATCAATTGCACTCAGTATTGCAGCTATTTCAAAAATCTTTATACAACTATCACTATTAATTGAGAAGTGATATTTATCTAGGTTTATTTCATTAATTATAGCACATCCAGCTCCCAAATTAGATTTGGCAGCATCAACTGCCCATATTCTAAATCTCATCTCCTGCTCCGTCACAACTAAGGATCAAAGCAGTTAATATAGTAGCTGTTAGGGTGGTATTTGGTTAGAGATTCAAATACTCCTGCATGCTTGCAGACTACTTTAAGCTCTGGAGGAGCTAAGCCAACTGATGTTTCGCTTTGTTGAGACAGGTGCTGTCCAAATTTATTTAGTACAATTCTATAATTTGAGGACATTGAATTTGTAGCTAATAGTATTATGTTAGGATTAGATAATTTAATATCTATTACTTCTTTTACTGTACCCCATAGAGCTCTGTAATATGTTGGCATTTCATCTGCCAATGAGAAAACAATAGAGTTAGGTTTTTGAGCAGATATACCCAGACATCTTTTTAAGGCCGAGGTTTTTACGGAGTCTGTTTTAAAAAAAAAGTATTTTGGGGCGTTTAGATTTGCTGTTATATGGCTTTCCAATTTAGATTGGATAAATAATTTATAAATGGTCAGACTACTTTGCGGATTTAGGCCGCTTTTCCTTCCTGTGAATATTTTTGTAAGATTATTGGTTTTGTTAATGGTTTCCTCTAAATCCGTTTTAATGGTATAGTTTGAGTTTATGTGTTTACCTAGATACTTGATGTTTGATGACCATGGAATATTTGTCGAATTGAAACGTATGTCTGGGAGATTTGTATTTTTTGCAGATAATTTTGCACTTTTGAGGGATTACTTTGAGTTTAAGACATGAGCATTTGTGGGCAAAAGATATCTATTGCAGACTGAAAGTATTGACTACAGACTTATATGTTGTTAGCTTGTGTTAGGATTAGGAAATCATCAGAATATTGCAGTAAATTTGAAGCTGGTGGTTGTATATTGTGAAAGGAATGAGTCGCTATGTTGAAGAGTAGAGGGCTTAGGACATCTCCCTGCGGTAGCCCATTGTTTATTGGTAAGAAATCTAAATATCCAGTAGCAAATGTTATCTGGGATGATGATTAATATTGAATCAAAAAGTATCTTAAGGCCAATACCTTCATAGGCGTTTTCTAAGTCCAATATTGCTACCATAATTGTTTTTTTTTTTGTTTTTTTGCATCGGCCATTAGGACATTGAGGTGGTTTAGACAGGTATTCACCGACCTCCCAGAAGTATATGCATAAGAGTTGGATGATATTTTCTCATTGACTTCTTGAATGGCCATTAGTCTATTTTTAATCATGTTGTTTATAATTTTTACAAATACATTAATCCATCGTTATAAGTCTTAGAATTAACAAAATTACAAAATCGCTTAGGTTTAGCTTGAAAATTAAATTTTAGCTGTTGCGTATGTCTATGATATGCAAATGCAACTTCTTTATGATGCAGATCTCGTAATGTAGAAAAACGTTGATAGTCAGGTTCTAAGCGAGTCAGGCGAAACTTTTTCCAGGCTTTGTTTTTGGAATTTTTCAAATGGCAAAGCTATGCAGACATCCAAGGAAAACGAACCTCGCTTTTATTGAAGGTAGTTGGCCGGCACCGTAAAAAACAGCTAAATAACTGAATGTGGAAATAAAACGTAGCTTTATCCGGATTAAGTTCCTGCAACATGGAAGACCAATCATAGTTAGCAAGCAAGTCACGTATTTGTATTTTTTTATATCATGTTGTCCGCCAATAGCAGTAGAGCTCGGAATTTCGAAAGTGCCGTCCGCTGAAGGGCACCAGTTGATTCTAGGTAGGTTGAAATCACCCATTAAGACGACGTCGTCGTTATTGTCCGCAAGGTCATATCAGCTGCATAATATGTATAAACTAAGCGTAAACGTCATACGAAGAGTTCGGTGACGTGTAGTTGACACCAAAAAATATTTTCTTTGACGTAAGTTCGACTTAAGCACAAATAAATTCATTATCTGTATGCGGTATTTCTATTAGAGATACTTTGAATTTTTTGTGAAACGCCAGAAGAACACCACCTCCGACAGGAGCGTCAGTAAGATCTCCATGTCTATCTCGGCGAAAAATAGTATACTCCGAATTAAAAATTTCAGCATTGTGAATATTTGCACGCAGCCACATTTCGGTGATCGCAATGACATCAAAAGCTTCAGAGTTCGACAGCTCATAGAACTTATTAAGTTTGGATCGCATCCCACTTACGTTGGTGTAAAGTGTTGAGAGGAGTTCGTCCCGTTTTTTTGTTGCAGAGCTTGATTTACTTATTCGTTTGTTGACGAATTTATGCACAACAGAGTTCGGCGGCCAGAAATTGCTATTTGCAATGGATTCAAAGCAACAATCTGCTGCTATAATTTTAAATGATGATACACGATGCCGATTCCTTATCTTAGTAACTGATACACAGTCCTTAAGGATGAAGGATTTTGTATGTTCAAGGATTCCTTCAACATTTTTCTTTACGTCATCTGTGGTGGTATCAGGAGCAAGCCTAGATACAAATATAGCTCTGGGTTGTGTGACACCTCTGAGGATGCAGCTGAAAATATTCAAATCATTTTATACCATATGAGGATCTAAAACGATGTTGGCATCTACTGCTTTTGAGTTAGTTTTCTTAGCTTCATTAGATGCGGAGACTGGATATTTCGAAATCGCATTAGCAGATGATTTTGAACATTTGATGTTATTTTTTGAATTAGCTTTCCGCTCACTCATTGCTGCATCTGTTATTTTATAAGTTAGCTTATATTTTGCGGCAACATTATCAGAAATCGGTTTGTGTTTTGCAGCAACACTATCAGAAGTTGTTGTCTTTTCATTTTCCGGAACCGTCTGGTAGGCAATAGATCGTGATGCAGGTTTTGAGGGTTGGGAGATTGAGATACAATCAAGCTGATGCTCTATTGCGTTTAATTTTGACGATATTAAGTCGATCGAAGACGAAGTTAGACCCGTGTCAGTAATGTCTACTACAGTGTCAGCTACGGCTGACGCCTTAACATCGACACTCCTAATTTTAGATAGAATTAAGTCCATCTTATCTTCAATTTGGTCTAGTCTAGAGGATAGTGCCACGATTATATCTTGCTGACCGCGTAAGTCGTCTATTAATTATGTTATTATTATGTTTTAACGAAGAAGATAATTCCCGATTATAGCATAGTCTCGAGATAACGACTCGTATCGCTTGTTTATGCTTTCCAAATTAGTGTTCGTTAATTGAAGCATACTCAGAACATGGCATGGATAATGAAACGATGCAGTGGTTCGATATCGGGTTTCCCTCTTTTGGCTCTGAGTTTTCTTAAATTGTCTTCTGTGTGCGGCATATCATCAAATTTTTGCAACAGTTCGTACTTAAAATCTTCGTAATTTGAAGTTTCTGATACTTCTAAAAATGCCTTAGCTGTACTTCGTAGCGACCTTTTCAAGTAAATTCTTTTTTTGTTTTCTTGGACTCCCGCAAGATTTAAGTTTTCTTCTAAATTTCTTAAGAATTTCCGAATGCTTTGGCAGTTGTCTCCCGAATATTCCGGTAATGCTGTCTGAAGGTCGGCATAGTTAACGGGATGTTCCATTTGTCCAAAGTATTTGTTCAATTCGTACGTAGGTGTCAGGGCGGCTGCTATTATGGACAGCAGTACAGTGTCTTCAGTTTCTTCCATTTCTTCTGTTTCTTCTATTTCCTCTTCAGCAGTTGATGTATTAGGTTTCGATTTTTTCAGTGATATTTCCAAGTTTTGGATTTCCTGCTGTATTTCCAGCAGTTCCTTTTTCCGAGCTGCTATTCTCAGTATATTTTCTTCTTCTCGCAGTTGTTTGGCCAAGACTGGCAACGACTGAAGTGTTCCATCTGGCGATTTATTTGACGGCAGTGAAAAATCGGCATTTTCAATTTCCTTTGTTAATACTGAAGTTTCTATTACTGAGGTATCTATTAAGGCTGATGGTTCGGAATCGTTAGTTGGTATAATAGTTAAAAAATTTTCGCTATTTTTTCTTTATTTCGGCACTAAAACTGGCAACACTTTTTCTTCTAATTGTTCTGATAATTCTTTCACTTAAACATTCTTTATCTTTGGTGCCACGCTGCTTTTCTTGATTGCACCCATACTTTTCCCGCACTTACTTTTCGCCGGCGTTATTGCGTTTTCGCGACTTCCCAGAACTGATGCGGCCTCCTCGTGTCGTTTCGGGGTTATGGGTGCACTACACTTCTTGCGTGTGGACATCTTCAACTAATGTTTTGAGCAATTACCCCACACCTGAGCTTTAAACCTCCGGAAATATGTCTTCAAACCACAACGAAACAATATACGATATAAGATAAAAACGTTTATTAACTAAACGACAGGCTAATTCAACAGTATCTATTTCATATATCACGATAAGTCACTCGTACTCGAATGGCGGCTCCCTTTGTCTTCCTCGTATTCACACAACGGCGTCTTCCACCTCACACGTTTGCCAGACTTCTTCCGTTGCCTTTGTAAGTTTACAGCGGTTTTGGCACGGTTTACAGGGGTGTTTGTATCTGCAGTGGTTGTCTGGGGTGTGTTCAATGTGCATGCTATAGCTGCTTCAAAAGCATAGCATAGCATCACTTTAGCAAGTGTCAAAATTTGAAGTAGCTAGGTGAATCAGCTATGGATATTGGACAGCCAAAAGCAGCTACGAAGGTCAGGAGATTCAAAAATACTTTTTCAACATTTTTTTTTTAATTTTAATATTTGTGTTTTCGTGGATTATTTCAATACTTCCATTGCACTTTGGAAATTGTATAAAATTTAGGAGTTTTCAACATACAGTTGCAGAAACCATTAAAATTTTCGTAACATATTTGAAACGTATCACTTATTTCCGGCTTTTGACGCCATATATGTGAAAAAGAGCAAAAAACAATCGTTGAAAATTTGATGGCACATGAATCAGTGCACCCGGCCTTTTGCGCTTCATGCTCGTTTGCTAAAAACTCAAGATGAGCTGCACTGTGTGAAAGCCGACTTAACTCGAGTTGAGTTGAAGTGTTTAAAAGGCCGTATTTAATTTATGCTGTCACTATTTTCAAATTTATTCCTCATCTCCTGTGTCACAAAAGCGCGAAAACTTCTTTTCATTTCAATTTCCAATTGAAAATGACGTTTGAACTGCATGTCAGCTGTGTACGCACGGCCATTTTTCCTTAGCTACTTTCTTGCTATCCTCCAGACTGCGAGCAGCAAATAGCTGCCACCTTATAAACCGTTCTTTTTTTTCCGGTTAATTGTTCCTATTTCCAAGGAAACGGGTTGGCCTTAAACCAGTGGTAATGGCCATCGGATTCGATTGATTTGTTTACACATTTGGCAGTTACTTATGAGATTTGTCCAAAGAAACAAAGGATATTGGGTATAGGAGTTAAATGGATGAGGAGATTGTAATATAGAAGTTAGTAACGCACCATATTATATATAAAATTCATCTTAAGCCTATTAAAATAAGTTTACAAAAAAGAAAAAAATAGTACTTATATAAGGTTAATAGTACATAATATCCAAATGTATTGACCTATGATTGAATAGAAAAGTCTTACAAATAACATCTTGTTTCTTTTTTTTTCTATTTTAAAAGGAAAAACAAAAGGAAAAAAAATAAAAAAAAAAATAATATAAACATTTCAAATTCAAGTTATTTAATTTAGTTTGGTAAAAAGCATCCATAAATCCCAACCATAGTGGCATGTCACCATAATTCATAATCAAGAAGAAACCGTTGAATATTCGATGCACACATGTCTATTGAATAACAATTATGTAAGACTTAAAACTCTACAATTAAATCACGCATATTCCGTGACTATATATAATATCTTGTTTTATATGTCAATCTTGCTTAGCTCCAAGAATTTAGCTAACTCTAAGAGCATCTCCATCTTATGCTCGACCAGAAGTCTGTTAGATGAGTTATATTTTCTAAAAAAGCCAAAATCCCTTCTGGTTAAATTATAATTAGGACACTTGAAAATTTTGTGATCAATAGAATCTATTTCATCGCAGAAATCGCATTTTGGAACCTCAAGTAGCTTTATCTTAAATAGTCTTTGGTTATTGTATGCCTTGCCTGTAAACAATCTATTAATTATTTTAACACTTCTGTTACTCCCCTGAAAACTGCTAAACCATGTGTGTTCTCTGAAGGCCAGGTCCGTCTCCAACCACGGACATCTCATCAAGTCTCTTCACATCTCCCCATATTTGATTTGCCAAGACCTTTTAATTTCACGCCAGGCTATTGACATGATATAATTAATGCATAGCGGTAACGTTAGGGGTGAACCTTCTAAAATTGCAGCTTTGGCCAGACTGTCTACTTTTTTCATCAGAGGGATCCCCCTGTGACCCGGGACCCAGATGACTCTGCCTAGCACATCTCTATTGGCTGATAATAAGTCCCATATTTTATGTATAATCTGGTTCTTCGATGAGGGTACATCTAGTAGCATGCAGGCTTTATTGCTGTCAGACAGGATGATTATCTTGCCCAAACCCAGGCTGATACCGGACATTCAACCAAAGTTTGCACCTCCATAAATTGCCGCATATGCAATGGTAGACACCACACATTGCTCTGTAGATCAGCATCATCAACTATGGCTTGGACCCAGGCGTCGAATCTAACACCAAATAAAAAGGCTCCGACTTTGGCACCGTCAGCATTGGGTGGCCCACCGCGTAATATAGCATGACTTACTGAACCAGTCAAAACATTCGCGGTCATTCGTGACCAAATTGTCCTTTTGGCAACGGCAATCGTGCAGATATCTGATGGCTTTGGCAACAATCATCCGTGTCGAGTACTTTGCGATCCTGGTTCACAGGTTAGTTTTGTTACTTCACGCTTTTTTAATGATTTGGCTCTTCGTAGGCAACATTGCGAAATACAAATTGAGGGAATTGGAGACTCAATCCATGCTTACACGCGTGGCAAGACGCACGTTACACTAACGTCGAATATAAATCCGTCATATCGAATTGGCATCGAGCTCTACATTATTGACAAAATAACTTCACCGACTCCGTTGGCTCAGATCAACGAAAATTGTTGGCAACATTTACGCAACTTGACGTTGGCAGATCCAACATTTGGAATCACTGGAAGAATTGATGCATTGATTGGTGCTGAGGTATGGGGTCAATTAATAGTTGATGGTATAATACGTGGCAATGGTAATGAACCATGCGCTCAGGCGACTCAACTTGGCTGGGTTGTGTTCGGGCCTGCTGAAGTGCAGTCGGTAACCGATTGTACAACTCGTTCATTGGCAATACGTAAATGTTCACTATCAGTAAATATCAACGACGACGAACGCACTGACACACTACTGCGACAGCTGTTCGAAGTCAATGAGACTGAATCCAATAGGGATCATTTACGTGAGGCAGACATATGTGAGGACATTTTCATGAGAACGCATCGCCGTGACAAGAATGGTCGATACTTTGTGCAAATTCCATTTCGACCTGATGCACCGGTACTTGGAAATTCTCACCAACTGGCACTGCGACAGTTCTACCAGCTGGAACGGAGATTGTCATCTAACCCGAGACTACGGGAAATGTATGTTGCATTCATGCGCGAATATCATGACCTTAGTCACATGCATGCAATTAGCGATCAACGTGGCGATCCATCGCAATCATATTTCATTCCACATCACGCCGTGCTCAAGGAAAGCAGCGCTACGACTAAACTTCGCACAGTTTTCAACGCATCGGCTAAATCATCAAATGGTGTTTCTCTAAATGATAAACAAATTGCTGGCCCTATCATCCAGGATCTACTGATTAACATTTTGCATCGCTTCCGACGATTTGCTATTGCTATAGTGGCTGATGTAGAAAAAATGTTCAGAATAGTTTATGTGGATAAAAGACATCGAAAGTGGCAACAAATACTTTGGCGAAATTTCCCCAATGAACCGTTGCAAACATATCAATTGGCAACTGTCACGTATGGTACAGCGAGTGGCCCCTATCTTGCTATACGTGCAATGCAGCAATGTGCTAAAGACAATTGTCACATTCTCATTGACTTACCACGAATTCAGGATGCTCGAGAAAGCGTGTTACGAGACTTTTACGTCGAAGATTATTTGAAAAGTGTCCCAACGAGAGATCATGCTATACAATTAGCTCGTGACGTAAGCACAGTGCTGCGACAAGGATTATTTAATCTGAGGCAATGGCGATCTAATGATGCGATATTCTTGGCTCAGATAATTGGCAACTCCACTGATACCAATATGGAGTTTTGCTTGAGTGAAACCACAGTACTTGGTTTACAATGGAATCCGCATACAGATGAATTATTTTATCGCATCAATTTAGAGGTTACACCATCCACAACTAAGCGTCAGATTCTCCGCGAGGCAGCTAGAATTTATGATCCAACTGGCATGTTGGCTCCCGTAACAATAGTCAACAAAATGTTTATACAAATGCTGAGCAAGGCAGGATTAGAATAGGATACGTCGATTCCAACCGAATTGCTCGACGAATGGCTCGCGTACCGCCGCGACTTGGTAAAATTGGAGGAAATACATATCCCCAGATGGCTTGGCATTGTTCCCGATGGTACATTACTATTGAATGGCTATTGCGATGCTAGTTCCAAAGCTTTCGCAGCTGTGATATATATCACTACGCACGTAGACGAAGACCAATCACTTTGGCGAAGGAAAGCGTTCTTTCTAAACTCATCGTACAACAGGCGCATAAGGACACATTGCATGGAGGCATTCAACTCATGCTACAAACTCTTCGTCAGAAATATTGGATCTTATACGCGCGTACACTTGTTAAACAATGTATTCATGCGTGTACTATCTGCCGAAGACAAAGACATTCCATGATTAACCAACAAATGGCTTCACTACCTCGATCGAGAGTTACACCGACACTACCGTTTGCAGTGGCTGGACTGGATTATTGCGGTCCATTCCACATTCGCATTGGCTCCAGGAGGGTTCGAACTTCAAGGAAAACATACGCTGCAATTTTCATTTGCATGGCGACCAAGGCAGTGCACATTGAATTGACGGAAGATTTATCAGCAGAGGCATTCATCAACGTATTCACACGATTTGTAAGCAGGCGAGGCCCATGTCATAAACTATACAGCGACAACGGAACAGCTTTCGTGGGTGCAAATAGAATCATGCAAGAAGATCTTAAGGAATGGCACTCTACATATACACAACAGCAATTGGCAAATCGAGGTACAGAATGGCATTTTATACCACCTGGAGCTCCACATCACGGAGGACTGTGGGAGGCAGCGGTCAAATCCGCTAAAAAGCATCTAGTTCGCATCATTGGAGCAAACTCTATCTACTACGATCAATTACATACACTACTAGTTCACATTGAGGCTTGTTTGAACTCACGACCATTGGTGGCTTTACATGATACGCTGGACGAACACTTGGCGCTTTCGCCAGCTGATTTTTTGATTGGCAGGTCGATTGTTGCGGTACCTGACAAACCAGTACTCGACATACCAACGAAGCGACTTTCGTATTGGCGTCAACTACGGCAAATGCAGCAACACTTTTGGAAACAGTGGCATGATGAATATTTGGGGACTCTGCAGCAGCGATCAAAGTGGCACAAAGCAACAGACGACTTGAAGGTTGGCGACGTCGTCATTATTCGGCACGAAACTTTGCCCGCAACACAATGGAGACTTGGCAAAATAATAAAATTGCATCCAGGCGATGATGGATTAACCAGAGTAGTTACAATCAGGCATCAAAAAGGAGAATTCAAGAGACCGGTGCAAAAGGTTTGCAAACTATTGGATCTCTCTGAACATACCTGTTCAGCCGGGCAGAATGTCTGAGATTTCACGATTTCACTAAATCACTTACAATTCGTTCCGTTCATTTTTCATCAAGGTTGGCTTTGCATTGTTCGATTGTGACATAATGATAATAAAAAATATTGTTGTTTTTTCTGAATGTACAAATGAAAAGTTCAATTTTCCCCTGATTAAATAAAATAAGTTGTTCTGATGTACAGTCATCTTTTATTGTATATTTAGAGTTTATGGTTTTACCAAGGTATTTAACTTCATTGGACCAGTCCACGGGTATATTATTGTAAATAAGTGGTTGCAGAACTGGATTGCCATTTTTTATGCATATTAATTTGCATTTTAGATGATTTACTTTTAACCTAATTTTGTTGCAATTGTTTTCAAACTTCCTAATAGAATATTGCAACAGATTTCTACATGTGTCAATATTCTTGTCTGACGTCATAATCAAAAAGCCATCCGCATATTGTAGGATACAGGAGGAAGGCAGAGTCAAGTTATGAAAAGATCTAGTATATAAGTTGAAAAGAAGTGGGCTGAGCACATCCCCCTGCGGAAGACCATTTTTAATATTTAATGAGTAGTCTTCTAAACAGACCGATCTTTTGGACAAAAAATTGACAATCCAGAAACATAGGTTTTCGGGAATGATTTGAATCAATAATTTATGTAGTAATTCCAGGTCAACCCCCTCATATGCATTTTCTAAATCCAATATTGCTAGGATAATGACCTTATTGTTATTTCTAGCATTCCATAACATATTGTCTAGATGATTCAGGCAAGAGTTAATGGATTTACCTGGGACATAAGTGAAAGAGTTCTGAGGAATGTGGTTTTGTATATTGTGCTCAACCATACATCTATTTTTAACCCTGTTATTAATAATTTTTATAAAAACATTGATTAAGGAAATAGGTCTGAAAAAATTTAGTAGTCCTGGAAAAAAAAAAAAAAAAAAAAAAACCTAAACTATTGAGGTTTGAGTATCGGGACTACCTTAATTTTAAGGTAAGTCTCTAAATTGGTCCTATTATTAATTAGGTCATTAACAGCTTTAACACAATTTTCTTTACTAGTTGAGTTCATACAATTAATCAGATCATAAGAGATCTTATCTACGCCCGGAGCCGACCTCTTTTTATGATTATCCAGGACCCTTACCAGCTCGTGTATCTCAAAAGAGATAGGAACTTGAGGTAAAGGTAGACAATCACTTGACCAATTGCTGGTGTTAATTTTACTTTTTATTAGATTAAGGAAAGGAAAACTCTTGACTGGTTCCCATCTGTTTCCAGCATTATTTGACTGCTTACTCTTGATATTATTTAAAAGTCTCCACATAACGCGTTCATTACCCCTTTCGCCAATCTTGGACACGATCTCACTCCAAGCTTTCCTTTTTTCCTCTTTGACCGCCTGGCACCATTCTTTATTAGCATTTCTCATTTTTCTACACATGTGTGGAGTCCTTACTGCTTCGAAGATCCTGGTCATTCCTTTCTTAAAATTCCATTTTTCCCTTAATGTCTCATTCCACCAATATTTAGGTATAAATTTGTGTTTGTGTGTCTTGGTTGAGCAATTTTCCATCAGTTCTTGCATCTCAGAGGTAATTCTGCCAAGGTCCTCGCTGAATATATGTTGAGAAATATTTACTTTGAGTTTGCTTCTGTTGATTTTAGTTTTTACATTGTTATTTTTCTTTAATTTAAAGGAAAAAATTATTGGTTTGTGACCACTATTGCTGATGTCATTAAAGTATACGGACCACTTGAGCTTTTTAATTGCTTTATTCACAAGGGTTAGGTCTGGTACAGAGTACCCACCTCTCCCGTGACATCTTTATGTACATAGGTGAACGATCCGTTATTTAAGCAGCTCAACCCGAAGACCTGCATGATGTTTCTTAGGATGTTCCCTTTTTTGTTTGTTATTCTTATAATCACCCCAATCCATTCGCCTAGCATTAAAATCACCGCAAAACACAGTCAGTACATCATGAGGTAATTCTCTAATCAATACACCTATTTCTCTTTCAAAGAAAATGTTTTCGAGATCAGGCGGGCTGTAAATTGAAACAATAATTACAGGGATGTTGAGGTTTTTTAATTTAATAGCGACTGCTTCTATTTCAGTTTTCAGCTTGATAACAGAAAAATCAATATCTTTGTTAATAACTATTGCTACACCTCCACCTAGCGCACTTTCTCTACTTTTTACAATTGTATTATATCCATTTAACATGTTAGTATATTTGAAGTTCGCGTTTGTTAAAGTCTCAGATATGCAAGCTATGTCAATCCAATTTCTTTTCATAATGATTCCCAAGGTTTCTCTATTTTTATAAAGACCTTGAATATTATGTTGTAATATCTTCATTACTACTGATATAAAAAAGACGTATTTACTATACTATTTCCCAATCTAAGCTTACTATATAAGAAACACACTTTATTTTATAGGTAAATTTTCTATACAAGGGTTCTCAGTTTTCTTATTTCTATTACTCTTATTATTTTTAAATTAAAAATTCTTGACTAATTTATCAATTACGGAGTACATCAATGCAATAAAGTCTTTGTTGTTTTTAGGGATATAATTTAGGATACCTTGCTTACTCAGAAAATCCATGTCTTTCATTTTCAGATGACTTAAGGTAATTTTCTCTTTCAAATACCGGAATTATCCTTTCTTTAGGTTCAGTTGTTTTAATCTCCCTATGCCTATTGACGGGAGGGTCGTGTAATTTCACAATTGCTGCATATTTTTTTTTGTTAAAATTCTGTTCGCTTCTACATTACTATTTCTTGTTATATTTAATTTATTATGTAGCGATTAATGAAGATGGGAGATGGCCTTAGCACAACCTAGAACCAGACCGAAGTCCAGAACCAAGAGTGCTAAGGTCATAAAGTGGGAATGGCTAAAGCCATTCAAGAGGCAAAACAAAAAAAAGAATTGCCCCGAGAGCAGGGTGCCCTAGAAATGGCCGTGAAGGCCCCTCGTCCGCGTTAGCGGAGCACCTTTTAACCAACCCCGACGGATGCTGGGGTGCCGCTTTGCTAGCTCGCTGCGGCTGGGGTGGGTTCTTTAAACAATGGGGATGGTTTGCTCTCAAAGAAAACGGGATGCTACGTATATTCATCCGTCATGAATTGTAGCCGCAAACTGGTATGTAAAATACCCAGGGACCAAAAAGGGGGCATCGTTCCGTACAGGAAACCACCCATGGCTCTGCAACATGGGCTGACTAAGCAGACCCAGTGCTCGTGACAACGCACGGAGCCAGAACATTGAAAATCTAAAACGGGAAAATAGGAAAAAAGGCTACCTCTCTTTACAAGGAACCCGGGTGAGGCAGACAGCCCCGGGCCCCCGATGGTAGTGGAGCCCTGACCCCGATGGTCTGGGGTCCTCCACCCTCTGATACTGGCCATTTAAATTCCAAAATTCAAAAACAAAAGCTAATCAAAAAAATCACGGAAACTACTAGTTGGGCCAGTATCCCTCCCTTTTAATACTGAAAAATACCGAAAAATCACAAATTAATCATTATTGGCCAGCCAGGCCAAGCGCG
Organism: Nemotelus pantherinus; assembly: GCA_963978885.1. Taxonomy (NCBI): domain Eukaryota; kingdom Metazoa; phylum Arthropoda; class Insecta; order Diptera; family Stratiomyidae; genus Nemotelus; species Nemotelus pantherinus. Next base: position 210,310,003 of record OZ022264.1, on the reverse strand, counting down.
GACCCTGAAAAAAAAAAGAAGAGAACTTCTCGGGCTTTTGCCCAATAAGAAGACCAAGAAGTTTAAATTTAACAATCCATTATATTATAGAGTTACCACAAAAGAAAATAACAATTAGCACTTAAAAGCAGTTTTATAAAGAGCGAGTGGTATGGCGTAAATCCCGAAGAAATAGTTCTGGCCTCTTGACTTTAAGGCACCCAATACTAAATTAAAATTCCTTCTTGTATTTTTCTTTTAATAAATGATTAGTTTCCTACTTAGCAGTCTAATTGTGGCGCCACCTTTAGCCTTGCTGACCTTCAATAATGTCATATATTCAGAAAAAAAAAATATGCCTTTGCATAGTCCTGCATCCACACTGCGCATCGGGAGTTACTCCATTCATATGTCACTTATAATATGTGATAAAGCTAAAATTTGCATTAACAAATTCATCAGTTATGACTGTTTTCCATTTACTATTGTACATTCGCAAAAATACATAACTATTTGCAGCATCTCTGTCAAAACTACGGTTAAACTAAAGAAGTATGTAATTACATTCAAAGTCAATGTCTCCTCGTGACTAATAAGACATTCCTATTGTTTGGTAGGGTAAGGTTATGGAGCCCTTTAAGTGGCAGTTAATGTTTCCAAGATAATCTCGCAAATAAACGAAATGGAGAACTACAGTGTTATCTTATCGCATATGGATAAAACTACATTACATGACTGCTAACTAAAGGAATCAGCCAAGTGAAAAGAAAAGGTTTTCGTGCGAATTTTATTATAAAAATATTGTTCAAATTTATTGTATCATTTGGAAATCTTATGTTTGACTTAACCAAAAATTATGAGTAGAGGTAGAACAAGTCTTAATCCAGATCCTCATGAAGTGAAAAGGTTTATGTTGGAAGCTCAGAGAAATGAACTTTGAAACGCTAAGCGACTGCAATTGTTAGTGTAACTAACCACGATTATGATTTAAACTTACGTTAATAAACTGTAGCTTTCCTTTTCTTTTTGTTTAGAGCATTGACAATGATAGCAATTTAAGGAATCTAACTCTATAAATGATAGCTAAGTTTGTATGATTATAGCATGATACGAGTAATATGTATCAAAAATATGAATCAGTATTCACTTCAAACAATTTAGTTTCTCTAAAGCAAAAAAAAAGAAATTGTTTTGTTCCGAAATTGAGACAAATAAGCAAGCAAAATAACCTAAGGTATTATTATAATAATTTTTTTTTCTTTCTTGATGTTATAATTCAAGTCGATCAAGAAATTGAACAATATAATGCGCAACGATAAATTTTTATATACAAAATATTCTGACTTTATGTTTCATTGTTTCAATCAGGTCACTTACAGAGTGCTGATAAAGATGGAAATTTCTCTTCATTTAGTGTCTTTAATTTATTATTAAGTCAAAAATAAAATTGATTATTAAACACTACGTTTTGTTTTTCTCTTGTAGTTTTGAAGGACTCATTAAAGTCAATATTTCGAGGGTATATTTTCATACACCTACATACAGGTACTTGATGTGGCACTGAAAGATTCGTTTTAAGTTCAAGTACAATGCTAATGTAATGTTGGGATTCAATAACCCGTAAGTGGAGTAAGCCGAAAACCTTTAGGCATGCACGCGCTCTGCCTGAGTCAGTAGATACGATCTTTCTGATAAATTGGCGGTGTAAAATATTGCAGCATTGTTATACCGCATACAAATATGTTTAAATACGAAGGAAATATGCTTGAAAACATTTACTGAAAGTTGAATTTTCATTCTCAGGATTTTGCGTAACAAGCATGCTTCAAAGATTCAAGCACACTCCAAATAGATTACTAAACTTAGAAGCTAATTTATAAGCGTCATCATTCATTACTTCTGAGAATCGCTTCGTGCGTATGCATGCCTATTTTAATGAATGAATTTTTAGTTTTAAGTTCCCCGGTTGTTTCGCAATATAGTATATAACGTTGAGAGCTAAAACATAAGTTACATATAAAAACTTAAAGACTAAAAATAAGTTCCTGTATGCAATTAGATAATCTCCATGAATGTGGTTTTGTTGGTAGTGCTTTCGCTTCATACTACACCAACATAATTGTTGTGTTATCACTAGGCACCCTTCGAAAATCCAAAATAACGGCGGCGTTCAATTGGTCAGATCATATTTGAAGTCTTTTCACAGGGCCATCATCATCGTCATCGTTGTTGGTTTTGTGCGCCACTGCATATTTCGGAAATCTCCTTGCGTGATTTTCAGTGGTCCAGCTTGCAAATCGTTTGTAACTTGTATATAAAAATTACTTACAATATTTTCAATGACTTTCGCCTTTTCGGTTTCCTGTTCTGGAATTTGAACAATCCCTGCAATATTACTGTTTAGATCTTGCACTACTTGATGTATTAGCCTCTTGGTAGCGGCTTGAGTTTTCGTGATGTACTCTTTGACATGATTCACAGAGAATGGGAACAACACTTCTCAAAAACTATTAGTCATGCATGATGCCGCTCCTTTGATGAAACGAGGTTAACGAAAACTTTTGACTACCACTTTAGCTGACGCGTACTTCACAAAACTGAATGGAGATTGGGGTTTTTCCTTTTTTTTTTATCACCAAAGGACGCGCAATCGGACGTCTCAATGTGGCACTCAAGTTGTTCTCGATCCCGCAATCGCGTACTCCCAGGCATACTTTTCACGGATGTTTCTGCTATTTAGATTCACAGAACTGTCGCGAAATCAATACTCCATTATTCGTCATAACACTATGGCCTATGCCAGTCGCATCACTTTTCTTAATCTTCTCGTAGCTTATATAGCATAAAGGTTGTTAACTTTTCTTTTATATCACTTGATATCACTTCCAATTCCATCCACGTAACCTTGCATTCACATTAGGGACAAACGTTCACCGCTTCAACCGTCTTCGCTAAACGACACCGCAACCAATGACTATCTCGATTTCGACCCGTTCCGCCACGCCAAAAGCGGCTGCTTCTCGCCAAGAGTTTTATCCGAACGTCGTTCTCGCACAATCAACCACATGGCGGCACTCAACTCAAAACAATCCCGTTAATCAAATTGCACTAGGTTGTGTCGTGCTTATTAATTGTTGTTTGATGAGGAATTAAAAATTTCCAACATTATACGCAATATGAAATAATTCACTCATCGTAGATTTTATGGGAGTTGGACTATCTACTTACGAAGATCACTGTCGCGCACAAAACCAATATCTCCTCTAACCAAGCCAGCGGCGGCATGTACACATGTATTAGCGCTCCGGCATCCAAGACGATCATCCTTGAAATTTTTCTAGTTTTTCTTTTTTTTTTCAACATCCACACCACCGTATGTCATATCAAACGCGTCAAAATCGAATCTTTCACGTAAGACTATTAATTTGCCTTCCCCGGTTTAAACTTTGTAATTTTAATTTTAATTTGAGAAATACCGGAGACGCGCTTCCAGGTCCGGCCTAAGCCCCGATCGTCATCCGACTGCCACGAGCTTATCGCTGCCAGCACTCAGCCCAGTGCCGGTCTCGAAATTTTGCACAAACAATTTACCGTTAATACGGTAAATTCATTTGTGAAAAATGAAATTTTAACACGACATCGCTTGTGTTTCGATTTCTCGAAAACAAGATGCCGTTAGAGGTCATTTTGTAGAGGACTTCTGATACATTACGTATCAGAAGTCGTTTGCCGTGAATTTAGAAAAATTCGAAATGGCAAATGCTACAACACAGATCTTTCCACAAGGGCAAGTGCGTGGAAAGAGCTGAAGGATGGATGTAATATGTGAAATATAATGACGTGAACAGGTGATCATGTCGTTTACTATCCAATCCTTTGAGGAAATCGTGAATAAGGTGAACAGAAAGAAAGGGGTAATCTTTTTAATGAGAGGAAATATCGTGAACAACGTATACTGAATCAATAAGGAAGGTATCTTTGGTAGAGGAAATGGTGAACGATGTGAACATCTCTAGATACTTTTCCCATGGAGCAGGAGTGACACCTGAAATAGGCGCAAATGGACGATCTCCAAATAAAATTTGGAAACAAATCGTGAACTTGTGAACTCAGTGGGTATATCACTTAGTGATGTCTTTCGCGTGAAAGACGCCCACTGATCGTTCATTTTGATCGGCTAGCTGGTAGTAAGCACCGCCGATCTTCTTGATTACCTTACTAGGTAAGAACTTCCGGTCCAGCTTTGCATTGTAGTGCGCGGCTGCGTCACTTTGCCGGAAGTTGCGCCTGTAGACCACTTCGCCAGGCTGGTATGAAACCAACCTGGAACGAAGGTTATAGGCCTTTGCATTTCGAGACTGGGCCTGGGTAGTGAGGTCGCGGATGGACTGGCGTAGGATTGCCAGGTGGTCAGGAGGTGGCAGAGTCGTATCGGGGTCATCCAGAAGATGCAGTTGTCGCAACAGATGGTAAATGCGGCCATGGGTGACCATTGGTTGCCCGAATACTGCCTGATAGGGCGAAGTCCCTATCGTCGCGTGAGGTGCTGAGCGCAATGCGCAAGTTATCTCTGGGATTTTGGCGTCCCATTCCTTTTGAGCAGGATCAATATAGGAACGTATTGCTGCCAGTATGGAACGGTTAAGACGTTCTGAGGCGTTAGCCTGAGGGGAATATACGGCGGTAAAGGTGTGTCCGACACCGAATTCCTGTAAGAAGGTTTGAAAAATAGACGACCGAAATTGTACACCATTATCTGTTACGACACTCTCCGGGACTCCAACAAGGTGAAATACCCTTTTCCTCAGAATGTCAATGACTGCTTTCGCAGTGAATTTACGAAGCGGCTCAACGAAGGGGAATCGCGAAAGATGGTCGAGGACGATGAGAGCTCCAATGTTGCCAGACTTGGACCTAGGGTAGGGGCCGATAATGTCGATGTACAAGCGCTGGAATATGCGCTCGGGAACGGACTGCAGCGTCATTGGTGGACGAAGGGTGTGTGAAGGGGCTTTGGTGGTTTTGCATGTAAGGCATGATCCCACATATTCACGCACTTGAGCGGCCATTCGTGGCCAATAAAACCATTGACGTAATCGCCCGAGGGTTTTGGCCACGCCACCATGCGCACTCAATGGTGGGTCATGAGCTCCCTTCACTAATTCTGCCGTCATTTCTGACGGCACCCACAACTTCCAGGCCAACTGGTCTTGAAGTTCGTTTCCGGTCGCATACTCAGTCCGCTTGTACACGAACCCGTCTACAACTTTTAGGTCCGGCAGTTGGTCTTGTTCTGCCTGGACTTTAGCCGCCAGCTCCCTATACGGAGCACTTTGGAAATGCGGCGACTCTAAGTCTAGCTCCATTGGAGTCTCCTCGCCTTCTGCCGGCATCAACGCCTCGGCAGAGAACATGCGCGACAAGGAGTCCGGCACTACGTTTTGGCTTCCCTTTCGGTGGACAATCTTGAAGTTGAAACCTTGAAGTTTCAAGGCCCACCGGGCTAATCGTCCATTAAGGTCTGGTTGGTTCATTAGCCATTTTAGGGAAGCATGGTTGGTCACGATTTCAAATTCGTGACCTTCCACGTAGGCACGGAACTTCTTGATTGCCAACACCGCTGCCAGACATTCTTGCTCAGTGACGGTGTAGTTTCGCTGAGCGGGATTCAGTTTGTGGGACATATAAGCGATGGGGGCTTCAGCTCCGTCTTCTGTGCGCTGCACCAGCACGGCACCGACTCCATGTTGACTCGCGTCACATTGGATGGAGAAGGGCTTGTTAAAATCTGGGCTGTGCAGCACTGGGGCTGAAGCAAGGCTGTGTTTCAATTGCTTGAAAGCATTTAGCCTCTCATCGGTCCACACAAACTGACTCCGCTTAGAAAGCATGTCTGTCAGTGGTGTTGACAATGACGCATATTCTCTGACGAAGCGCCGATACCAACCGCAGATTCCTAGAAATCTTCGGAGTTGCTTCGTGGTAGAGGGAAGTGGGAAATCCATGATAGATTTCACCTTGTCAGGATCAGTCTGGATAGTGCCCCCACCAACAATGTGGCCAAGGTACTTGACGTCTCGCAAGAGGAACTTACTCTTTTCCACATTGATGGTGAGGCCAGCTTGTCTCAAATGGAAGGCGACCTGATGAAGTACCTGAAGGTGCGCGTCAAACTCGTCTGTTATCACCAACAGGTCGTCGAGGTACACAAATACCTGGTGCTTGAGTTGGGGCGGAATAACCTTATCCATCAGTCGCGACATCGTTTGGGGTGCATTACACAACCCAAACGGCATCACGACAAAATGGTAAAGGGGTCGACCGGGCACAGTGAAGGCTGTCTTCTCTTTCGACTTTTCCTCTAAAGGTATTTGCCAGAAGGCATCCTTTAAATCAAGGCTAGAGATGAAATTTGCCTTAGGGAGTCTGCTGAGAATTCCATCAATCAGCGGCAAAGGATAGGCATCCTTCACTGTGACCGAATTGACCTTCCGGGCATCCAGGCATAAGCGCACCTTCGAGGGCTTTACCACCAACGTTACCGGCGAAGACCATGCACTCTTCGACTCCTCGATTACGCCCAACGCTAACATCCGGTCAATTTCCTGATATAGGAGCTTTTCGACAGCTGGTGACACAGAGAAATGTCTCTGTTTTATGGGTTTCTGGTCACCAGTGTCGATTTCATGACGGATGAGCGTAGTCTTTCCCAAGCCCTCCACAGCAAACGAAGGAAAGCAAGCAATCGCAGCCCGAAGTCTGCGATGCTGCTCCTGTGTGAGAGGGTGGGCGCAATCGTCGAGTGCGTCGAGGCTGTTGGTGGTGTCGACCTGTGGTGGTGGCGCAAACAGGTCTGTGGCCAGGGCGAAAAGACGGACGAAGTCCACTCCCAGATAGAGATTCTGACTGAGAGTGGGTATTATCCACAGCGTCAACGTCTTGGTGAGCCCCCGGAACGTGATGTCGGCCGATACTCGGCCTACGGCTTGATGTTGTGTGCCGTCAGCTGTTTTCAACCCGAGAGAAGCTCTTTTCCAGGGAAAAGCGTTCCTCTCGAGGAATGAGCGGGCTAGATCAGCCGCCATCACGCTCACGTTGGCTCCCGTGTCGATCAAACCCGATGTTAGTTGGCCGAACAACAGAACCTGAGCGTACGGTCGAACGTCACCTGGAGGCACGTTCAACAGAGTCGAACAATCCAATTGATAACGCCAACGACGGAACTGAGCGTAAAAACGCCTCATTCTCAACGTTGAGCGTTTAGGTGTAATAGAAGGTTGTCTAATGGTGTTAATTTCGGAATTAAAAATTCGGTTTCGGACCGCCGTATATTTCCGCCATCTTAAATGATATGGCAGAAAAGCCAAAGGTGTAGGAGGCTCTGCCTGTAAGAGTGGGATCGATAAGGTAGTGGAGTCCCCACTCGGCGGTAAACTATCATAATTGGTGGTTGGGTCCAAGGAATTTGGAGACAGATCATCAGTCCTGTCTACCTGCTGGAACGGGGTGGAGCTTGCTTGCCCTGCGGGAGGCGTGAGATCTTGTTCCGCGCTCCCTGCGGTCCGTTTTTTGTTTGGCAGATTACACAATTCGGCTTATAAGTATCTGCCTTTCCGCAGCCGTAGCAGAATACGGTTCTGGGCTCCAAACAATCGTCGAAACGGTGTCCCACTTGCTTGCAGTTCCAGCAAGTAGGCAGGACCGTGACTGCTTCCACTCCAGGTTCATCGGTTGAATCCTCGTATTGGTCCAGCGGGTATTCTTCACGAAGTTCTTCTGTGGCGTTCCTCCAGTGTGAGGATCGGCGTCGACCTCCAAGCTCCATTTCAAAGTTCTCTGCACGGATGACGGCCTGGCGGAGCAGACGAACAGAGGGAAGGTGTATTTGTAGCAGACCACGACGGATTTCTGGCAATAAATTGCGTCTGAGAATGTCAGCTAAATCCGCGTCGGCAATAGGGCGCTGTAGCCGGTCAACAATCTTGTAGACGTCCGCACTAAAATCGTCGAATGTTTCTTGGGGTCGCTGTTTCCTTCCTCGTATCTGCTCCATCAGGTCGGCATCCGTGAAGCGATCAGCGAAATGATCGCTCAGGGCCGACTCCAAATCCCTCCAACTGAAGTCACGTCTTGAATTGTAAAACCGCCAAAACCAATCAGCGGCAGGTCCAATCAAAAGCAGGTGCATATGCTGGCATAGAACATTAAAATTTCCGCCCAAGGTATTCCTGGTAAGAGCTGCTACCCTGTTAATAAAAACTTCTACGGGCACAGTTGATTCACGACCCGAGAATTTTAGACCCCACCCACCAATGATGCTAGCCACCTTATCGTGGTGGAACTGCACATTGTTACCACGAGGGGTGCGAGGTGAGTAGGATCGCGGCACTGGTACAAATGATTGTGCGCGAGGGTTAAGTCTTGGCGACTCTACATTCCCAGTCCGGGACGGGAGGTTTAATTGAGCCATGCGCTCCAGCATCACACGCATGCCGTTCTGCAATTCATTAATTTGTTGCTGAAGTCCGCTTAAATCCTGGGGCACTATAGAGCGCGCTCCTGCGGCTTCTGACGTCACATCTGAGATTGGGGACGCTTTTGATGACGGGCCAGGTGGCTGAACTAAACCTTCCGCCCCCGACTCGGCCTGCAAATCGAAGTCCCTGATTTCCACATCATCATTTCTCATGCCTCGGGTTCTTACTCCCGGCCGTTGTGTTTTGGGCCGAGCCCCTCGTGGCATAGATGCTGCAGCAGTGGGGGCCTGTCTGGCTCCTAAGGGGAGACTCAGTGGTCCACGGCACAGCGGGCAATCAGTATGATTCCGAAGCCATTGCTCCAGGCACGTTTCATGAAATGTATGACCACATTTTGTGGTGTACGTAACCTGGGCAGCAGCGAATGACTGCTGGCATATGGAGCACTGAGCCTCCACTGTGGTGCCAGACAGGTCCTCACTACTGTGATGCAATGGCATTGTCTAATCTGTGAAAATAATTGACAAGTGATGAAAATTCAAAGAAAATGCACGATACTCGTGACTAACGAATTAATTCGCTTAATCTAAAGTTGGTTGGCGGGGAATTCAGTCCGCAACCAAATGCACAAAAATTTGTGTCTAATTTTTCAAAGAATCTTAACAACTAATAGGCCAAAGTGCCAAAGTTCAAAATAAGTGGATGCACACCAGTGGTGTGACTAACTCTTCAATAAATCTTAATAACTAATAGGGCAAAAATGCCAAAAATTCAAAAAAATATATATAAAATATATATATAAGTGGGTGCACACCAGTGGTGTGACTAACTCTTCAATGAATCTTAATAAAGATCTTAAAGCCAAGTGGCTAGAATTCGAATGAGAAAAAGAAAAAATATAAATTCCAAAAAAAAAAGTTTTAAACTTTCCAAGATAGGATCAAAATTTAATTTTCAAGAAATGGCCTTCTTACTAGACGGAACCCGATCCGTTCCTCTCCAATTCAGGTCCGCTGGCTGGCTGGCTTTTGATTTCAAAAATCGCAAGAAATTGAAATTTTAATTACGAAATGTTAGAACGTGGAACAATGTGAAAAATATTAAAATTGTCAAAGTGAAGTGAATGTGTGATTGTGAAAATATTTACGGTTGAAATTTGTAATTGCAATAATTTAACTCGGGTCGGCTCCTGAAGGGTACCGCCCAGTATGGGAGACTGTTTCTCTCACCCGAAATTCCTCGAAAAGAGAGGAGCAAGGGACCAAAAACAACTATGTTGCTGCTTGACTCAACTTCAGCAAATGGTTCAAGTCTGGCCAAGCTGCAGGGACGTGTAGGTGGCACCACGCCAACCCCACGTAATCCACCACAGCTTGAACCAAACCCAAGCCAAAAGCCGAAGCTGGATCAAGACAGCAAGGATATAAAAATTTGGGACAGCTTCCCAACATAAAGTGGGGCAGGGGCCCTTCGGTTGACCGGGACAGGAGCGGCGGTAAACCACCACAACCTGTTATCCGCGGCCAAGCTCCAGGTTGCACCCAGAGTCAAAAAACTCCAAAAGACAACACAACAGGAGGCTGCACAAGAGGTAAGCTAACTAGGAAATGATTTTAAAAGGAAAGGATTGGGAAGGATGTTTGCGGCTAGTAAGGAAAGAGCGAGCGATGCAGGTCTTAATTCAAGGGGTTTGTTCTCTCGAACGAAGTATATCGAATCGCAAAGGAGGCGATTCTAAGACCTGCTAGTGAGAATGGAAATTTTGGGATTTAAGACGTAAAGTCTTGAGGGGAGTATGAGTCGAAACTCATGAGTATTTTCTCACCTTGGTGTGGGTTGCCCAAAAACAAGTTTCGGGCCCCACGTTGGGCGCCATTTGTAGCGAATAACGAAGATGGGATTGGCCTTAGCACAACTTAGAACCAGACCGAAGTCCAGAACCAAGAGTGATAAGGTCCAAGAAGTGGAATGACTAGTGCCATTCAAGAGGCAAAACAAAAAAAAGAATTGCCCCGAGAGCAGGGTGCCCTAGAAATGGCCGTGAAGGCCCCTCGTCCGCGTTAGCGGAGCACCCTTTAACCAACCCCGACGGATGCTGGGGTGCCGCTTTGCTAGCTCGCTGCGGCTGGGGTGGGTTCTTTAAACAATGGGGATGGTTTGCTCTCAAAGAAAACGGGATGCTACGTATATTCATCCGTCATGAATTGTAGCCGCAAACTGGTATGTAAAATACCCAGGGACCAAAAAGGGGGCATCGTTCCGTACAGGAAACCACCCATGGCTCTGCAACATGGGCTGACTAAGCAGACCCAGTGCTCGTGACAACGCACGGAGCCAGAACATTGAAAATCTAAAACGGGAAAATAGGAAAAAAGGCTACCTCTCTTTACAAGGAACCCGGGTGAGGCAGACAGCCCCGGGCCCCCGATGGTAGTGGAGCCCTGACCCCGATGGTCTGGGGTCCTCCACCCTCTGATACTGGCCATGTAAATTCCAAAATTCAAAAACAAAAGCTAATCAAAAAAATCACGGAAACTACTAGTTGGGCCAGTATCCCTCCCTTTTAATACTGAAAAATACCGAAAAATCACAAATTAATCATTATTGGCCAGCCAGGCCAAGCGCGGACCCTGAAAAAAAAAGAAGAGAACTTCTCGGGCTTTTGCCCAATAAGAAGACCAAGAAGTTTAAATTTAACAATCCATTATATTATAGAGTTACCACAAAAGAAAATAACAATTAGCACTTAAAAGCAGTTTTATAAAGAGCGAGTGGTATGGCGTAAATCCCGAAGAAATAGTTCTGGCCTCTTGACTTTAAGGCACCCAATACTAAATTAAAATTCCTTCTTGTATTTTTCTTTTAATAAATGATTAGTTTCCTACTTAGCAGTCTAATTGTGGCGCCACCTTTAGCCTTGCTGACCTTCAATAATGTCATATATTCAGAAAAAAAAAATATGCCTTTGCATAGTCCTGCATCCACACTGCGCATCGGGAGTTACTCCATTCATATGTCACTTATAATATGTGATAAAGCTAAAATTTGCATTAACAAATTCATCAGTTATGACTGTTTTCCATTTACTATTGTACATTCGCAAAAATACATAACTATTTGCAGCATCTCTGTCAAAACTACGGTTAAACTAAAGAAGTATGTAATTACATTCAAAGTCAATGTCTCCTCGTGACTAATAAGACATTCCTATTGTTTGGTAGGGTAAGGTTATGGAGCCCTTTAAGTGGCAGTTAATGTTTCCAAGATAATCTCGCAAATAAACGAAATGGAGAACTACAGTGTTATCTTATCGCATATGGATAAAACTACATTACATGACTGCTAACTAAAGGAATCAGCCAAGTGAAAAGAAAAGGTTTTCGTGCGAATTTTATTATAAAAATATTGTTCAAATTTATTGTATCATTTGGAAATCTTATGTTTGACTTAACCAAAAATTATGAGTAGAGGTAGAACAAGTCTTAATCCAGATCCTCATGAAGTGAAAAGGTTTATGTTGGAAGCTCAGAGAAATGAACTTTGAAACGCTAAGCGACTGCAATTGTTAGTGTAACTAACCACGATTATGATTTAAACTTACGTTAATAAACTGTAGCTTTCCTTTTCTTTTTGTTTAGAGCATTGACAATGATAGCAATTTAAGGAATCTAACTCTAAATTTAAGGAATCTAACTCTAAAATAAAATAAAAATAAAATCACCAAAGGACGCGCAATCGGACGTCTCAATGTGGCACTCAAGTTGTTCTCGATCCCGCAATCGCGTACTCCCAGGCATACTTTTCACGGATGTTTCTGCTATTTAGATTCACAGAACTGTCGCGAAATCAATACTCCATTATTCGTCATAACACTATGGCCTATGCCAGTCGCATCACTTTTCTTAATCTTCTCGTAGCTTATATAGCATAAAGGTTGTTAACTTTTCTTTTATATCACTTGATATCACTTCCAATTCCATCCACGTAACCTTGCATTCACATTAGGGACAAACGTTCACCGCTTCAACCGTCTTCGCTAAACGACACCGCAACCAATGACTATCTCGATTTCGACCCGTTCCGCCACGCCAAAAGCGGCTGCTTCTCGCCAAGAGTTTTATCCGAACGTCGTTCTCGCACAATCAACCACATGGCGGCACTCAACTCAAAACAATCCCGTTAATCAAATTGCACTAGGTTGTGTCGTGCTTATTAATTGTTGTTTGATGAGGAATTAAAAATTTCCAACATTATACGCAATATGAAATAATTCACTCATCGTAGATTTTATGGGAGTTGGACTATCTACTTACGAAGATCACTGTCGCGCACAAAACCAATATCTCCTCTAACCAAGCCAGCGGCGGCATGTACACATGTATTAGCGCTCCGGCATCCAAGACGATCATCCTTGAAATTTTTCTAGTTTTTCTTTTTTTTTTCAACATCCACACCACCGTATGTCATATCAAACGCGTCAAAATCGAATCTTTCACGTAAGACTATTAATTTGCCTTCCCCGGTTTAAACTTTGTAATTTTAATTTTAATTTGAGAAATACCGGAGACGCGCTTCCAGGTCCGGCCTAAGCCCCGATCGTCATCCGACTGCCACGAGCTTATCGCTGCCAGCACTCAGCCCAGTGCCGGTCTCGAAATTTTGCACAAACAATTTACCGTTAATACGGTAAATTCATTTGTGAAAAATGAAATTTTAACACGACATCGCTTGTGTTTCGATTTCTTGAAAACAAGATGCCGTTAGAGGTCATTTTGTAGAGGACTTCTGATACATTACGTATCAGAAGTCGTTTGCCGTGAATTTAGAAAAATTCGAAATGGCAAATGCTACAATTACTGTTCTTATTTGTAGGTAATTCAGGAAAATCTTCACTTAGATTAAATTCATTAAGTAACGCAAAACTGTTACCTTTGTCATTCATGAATTTCGTCCTCACCTCAAAAGGCGTAATATTTTTTATCGATGCTAACTCCATGATTATTTCTTCTTTTAATCTTCTAGGACATTTTACATATGTCCAGTCATGATCCGAACTATTGCATAGAATGCATTTAACCGTTTGGCAGCTTTTGTCACATGACACCTCTCCACATTTAGGGCACCTTGGGTTATTTGCTTTGCATACCTTGTTGATATGTCCAAACCTCCCACAATTTGAACATAGTCTAGGTCTAAAAATAAAGTGGTCAACAGGAATTCTAACATAATTAAGTTTAATAGATTCAGATAATTCATTGCTCTTGAAGGTTATCTTAATTGATTGAGAAGGAATAAACTTCTCTCGATTCTCTTTGTCTCTTATGTGGATTCTGTCAGCTGCGTGTATTAAACAATCTTTCAAGGGAACTCCCTTGTTGTTACAAGGAACCCCAAACTTAATAAATTTTTCAGGAGGGACATCCTGAGGAATACCTCTGATTATTCCGTACCTGCATGTTAAGTTATTTGGAATGAAACTTGTGCAGCCCAAGCTCTCCGCCAGACCACTGTCCAAGAATCTATTAGCATCTACGGCTTTAGCAAAGTACAGTCTAATTACATTATACCCTCCCCTGTCGGATTCACAAATCTTTATTTTCTGTAGCCAATAAGAAATGAATTGGCTTGAAAATCTGTCTAATTCCATTCACATCTAGCTTTTGCACAATCACGGTATACTTGTTCCTATTATCCTCAACATATCTATTCGAGAATTTATTAGAAATCACAGCACTGTTATCACTTTTCACATTCATAGGTGAAATACCTAAATCTCCTATATCTAAAGTAACCATATTTTTCATATAGGTTATGTCCTCAGATTCTGTGGAGATCACATTTTCAACTGCCCTAAATTCAACATTTTTAACTTCGTTCGATCTTTTTTTAGTAGGTACTAAATCAGTAGAAATATAGTCAGCACCATGTTTCCGTGCCGCTTTCGTCAACCTAGCCGTTCTAATTTTTCCCACATCACAAGAATTTTCCGATTTACCAAAAATTCTGTCTGGCGGCTCCACGTCAGACGCCATCGTCCATCAAAAGCTTATACTTTTTAATTTTTGTATCAATAAATAGACACGTGTGCACCAAATATAGAAAATTTTTACTTACGGTTTCTTTGTTCCAAAAAGAAAACCACTATAATCACAATTTAGCACTACGAAAACTAACTGAACCTTAAAAATACCGTACAATTTACACAGCTACTTGATATCTCTTATAGCCCGTCCAGACTACGGATACTTAAGTATCCGCATACATAGTGGCGGCTCGTCAGGGTGGGCCCAGCCCGCCTGGCCCACCCTGACGAGCCGCTACTGAGTTAAAGTTAAGTAGATATTTCTTGTTGGTATCCGCGTATACCTTATAATAGTGTTTTTGTGTCGAGCCGCCACTGCATACATAAGTATGGTCCTCACTGCAGCGACATCTGCAGATACATTTTACCCTTGCCATGAAAATCAATGAAAAGTGTGGACGATACTTATTAGTCTGGACGGGCTATTAGGTGCCTATCAACAGGGATGGGAACACAGGATGCAACTGGACACTTCTAAACTGCTCGGATGCCAAAATGCTTCTGCCTATAAGCCGTTCACACTACACTCTAAATCAAGTAGATTTAGAAGCTGTCAAAGTTAATCAGGTAAGCGTTCAAACTACCCGAAGTGATTTAGAATGAGGAGATTTAGAGAGAGAAATGTCATTCGAATTTATGTGTACAATCTTTTTTGCGTGAAAGTTGTTGAAAATGGTGCAGGAACATCTAAGAACATTTTCTTTTCACTTTGTACAACTCACATTTTCCTTTTTTATTCAATTTTTGCTATTTTAGGACGAAATTCGAATGACATTTCATTCAAATCTACTCTCGCTCTCACGGATGGAATTCGCCGCGCTCTGAGAAAAATTCGCCAGGGACAAAATTCACAATAGTACCTGATTTGTACTTGATTAACTCTAAATCTACTTGATTAACTCTGTCAGAAGCCGAAAAAAATGTATGGGTAATCAGGTAGATTTAAGTTGATTTAGCTCTAAAGCGATCAGCTGATCGAAATTGCCTGATTTAGAGTGTAGTGTGAACGGCATATTAGCAGCTACGCCGGAATCTTGGACAGCCCGACCGTCAAATAGCAAGCATCAGAAAGTAGATATTTCGTGACACTGGACAGCCAGAGCTGATAAAATAGCAGCTAGTAGCTGCTATAGCATGCACATTGAACACACCCCTGATATATCTTATAGGGCCCATACACGATAGGGCCCATACTCGATGCACAATCGAGTGACTGCACATGCGGATTGAACGTGTATGGCAATGATTGACTGAATGCACATGCTGACTGCATGATTACAAAACTTTTTGATATTTTCTCGACTGCGCATGCTTGCATGAGAGGATTATGTTGAATATTGTGCATTCAAGCTCAAATTTTAGAAGTTTTTGTTCCGTGAACATCGTCAATAAATATTATCGTCAATTAATATTGCAATACATGCGTCATCTGACATCTTACCCACTTTAATTCAAACTTTCTAATGAAAACTGCACAGTTTTGCATGAATCGTGTAGGGCAGACGCAATACTGCACAATCAATGTACTGTGCATGCATGCATGCGTTGTGTATGGACCCTATTACAATATATTTTTTTATAACGTTCCACATCTGAAAAATCTTGTAAGAAATCATTTCACCGATAGAGATTTTATCAATATTATAAATAAATCAGTTGTTGGCAAAACACTCAATTGTACCGCATGCGATCTCTCGAAAAATCATCAAATTTCTCATGCGATGCTAAACATGAGAGGTGTTGAGAGACAAAAGGTGAAATTGACTATCAAGTTGTTTTCGCATACCACTGCACTGGTAATCAAGAGGAAAAACTAAAGCTGTTTAAAATGCGCAGATTTCATTCAGAAGGTATTTTAGAATTAATAGTGTAATTGCATGCAAAATCACTTACGATTTGTTAAATATTCGACACTAAAAATGTAATACTGATCTAGTGGAAATCTTTAGGTCAACGACTGGTATGATGTGTTAAATGTCCTTGTTCCACCTGTTGACTCTAGGGATCGAATGAAGGCGTTTGGAATAAGTATATAATAAGTATAAAAATAAGTAATCATCATATATGTATAAATATAAAAATAAGTATATGTATAAGAATATGAATAAGAAGAAGTAACCATCACAGAGATGCTCGTCATGATGCGCGATTTCTGAGTGGCTGGAAGCAAAAGCATCTTACCGTTCCAAAAAGGTATCAAGGCATTGACAGTGCTCTTGTATGTTCGTTAACGTATTGCTTAGGTATTATACAGACCAACACAGATGTCTTTGCTGTTTGAAGACCTAAAACAATATGCTGATGCATAGGCTGAATCAGGATGTGCGGAAAAATGTTTCCCTGTGATACGGAATAAAGGAGGCCTCCAAAATCATACTGATCAGCTTGAATGTCAGCATAGGCTGCGAAGCTATGCAGAAAGAAATAATAATTGTGCTTTCTTTGGCGATACAAATGTCAGCGAAGTTAACACACTGGATACTTGTGCCTATGTGTGTCTGTCGACAAGTCTCTATCGATCGGCAGCCACTTCAACCTAACATACCGTATCTAGAACCTGCCATATCAGGTAAGACACTTTAAAGCACACACAGACATAAAATTCTATTAGCTTTAATATCTTCAGCTAAAATTTTCGGCCTCTTGAGCTGTGCAGAACAATCCAAGGAGAATGATATGAGTCTAAACACGGAAATGGATGACCTCCAATATGGTGGATTGGAAGACTTTGCCAAGTTTTATTTGCCACAATTTCAAACATATTTTCAAAATTCCAAACTTGACAATTCTATGTCTATTCGCAGAAACTATTTCAAATCATTGCTGGATACGGCAGAATCTATCGAATGCAGCTATGAAATTAAAAAATCATGTTTTAGATCAAGATTATATTTAAGAACTAGAAAATTGAATAAAAATTTGCGGAAAACTTTTTTAAAATAGCCACATTGAAGCATTGTAAAGCCGCGTTTCCAATGCTGGCTTGGAGTGAAATGTGTTTGCGTACACTTTTGCTCTTATGCACTTTCACATAACTTCCTCTCTCTCTAATCAATCTCTAAAATCTGTAGTTGCACTCTAGAGCAGGACCTATTTCAACTCCAGCGTGAAGCTTTTCGGACATTTTCGAATTTTATTAATAAAAGTCGTTGCTAATAAAAGGCGTTGCTAAAAGCTCTGTTTATAATTAAGTTTAAAGTGCTGTTTTCCGCGTTAAAAAAAGATAATGTCATAGACAATATAGTTGGATGAATCATTTGTGCATTTAAATTAATAGTGAAACAAATTCATAACCCATCTGTGATAAGAATAGTTATTGAAAATTAAATTCAAATATGTGTTACGACAGATGTCGTTGTACCTTCGAAGTTCAAATTCGAATGATTTCATATGTTGAAAGTTGTGAAGTTGGAGTAGGCATTGCCGACAAATGGACAAACCAAAGGCGTATGCGATTTCAATTTGCCTTTTTCTCCTGGAGGTCAAGAATAAAATGAGGCATTAAAAATTTTTAAATTTTGATTCGAAATTTCGAGTGAAATGTTAGTTAAAGACAATGATATACTGCTGAAAATTAAATTCACGGAAGAAATGGGATTAGTTTGCCTTTTAAAAACACAATTAATAATACATCGATTTAAAAAAAAAAATAATGATATATTTTCATTCTATATTATCATTATATATAACTATTATATATCAGAATTTTGTATATCATAATCATATATTATTACGTGCTTTTCGAAAAAAGTCAAATCTATCTGCTGCAGACCTACTTAATGTTGAGCATCAATGATCATTTGAAAATCTGCTAAAGTATTCCTTGCAAGCTTCAGCACATTACACATACCTATCTAGATGGAAAATGATTCGGCCTTTCTTTATCAAATTGTAATAAATTCCTTGATTAGGGTATTATGTACATCTCAGCCAAGTAATCTGGGCATGGTTTAATTTTTTTTCATCCAAAGTAATTCGCATCATTTAAGCGCCATTGTCAGCTAGGTGCTGACAGTGATTTAGTGTGTTTTTTGCCCAGCGAAAATACTGGAAATTAGTAAATGGCCAAGAGTAATTTTCCATTACATTAATACGCTCAGCTCAGTTACCTCCATCTGCACATTCAACTCCAAATGTACCTTTACCTTTACTCAAACCTATTCCAAAATTATTGCTTCGAAATAACCAAATTGAGTTTAGAATTTATTAGAATTTAAAAAACCAACTTGAGTTTAGAACCCAGTTACTGTCCGCTCATCAATTTATTCCTACCGAAATTCCTGATTCAAAATATAGCAACATAGCTTCAGTCGGTATTGAAATATCAAAAAGTAAAGAAATCTGAAAAGGGTTTTGTGTTTTAACTTTAAATCATGAGAGCTAATGTGTACGCAGATACATTGCACTCCAAGCCAACATTGGAAACGCGGCTTTATTCTGAGAGTGAATTTATCGTATTTAAACTCCAAACGAACATTTAAGTTATTTATTTATATGACATATGTATAAAAAATATTATATATATTACACAAATAATTTTCACATAATTAAATCGTTTATTTTCAGGAAATCTAGAAAAAAATTCAGATTTTTTTATTTTTTCATAAAATGCCCCCAAATTAGCAATGAGTGCTACAACAATTTTCAAAGAAAAAATGTCATCGCCATTATCGAATTTTGAAAATCTACCATTGGGAACAGGCCAGCTCTACTCTGAGATTTGGTGAAAGCTCACTCCAGCATTGGAAACGCGGCCTAATGATGGCAAGGAAAGAAATAAAATATGAAAGCTTACAACTTGAATTATTTATATCTCGCTCGTCGACGTCATGCGCAAAGAAAGTATAAAATGGTCACTCTAGTACCGCTATCTCTAATGTTTCTTGTACCATGGACATAGCATAAGAACTAATAAATAGCACTGAAAGTACGTGATTGATTGATGGAAGAGATTGGCAGGGATTAAAGGATTTACCATCAGCTGGCACTTAAGAAGAATCAAAACCAAAATAAGTTCACTTTATCACATGTAAAAGTGAGAAAACCATACTCTCAAACGACAGGTGAGAATGTATATATCCGTGTTAGCTGATAGGTGAGAATGTATTGACGCGCGTATAATCCCATCACGAAACAGTAAGCGCAGCGAACATTTGTTGGCGACAAACGAAATTCTCTGTATTGGATTGCATAAAAGCGTCGGAGATATTCCTTTTACTCGCCAACTTGTATCGAAAGTAGTATTCCGCGTTAACTATCTTATCACTTACATTTTTATACTCAGAATAGGTTTTCAGAAAATCAATATTGCATAAATTGCCATTCGTTAAAATAGTATCTTCGGCAAAGCACGTGCATATTGCCTAGTGGGAATGAGAAACGTATTTGATCGTAGCGCGTTGCTTGGCGGGGTACTTTCTGTCTTGTTTCAACTTGGTCTTGGATATTGCTATCTACTTCTCGCAATCAGTGGGGAAATATCGCAAATTCTATCACAATTCACGTACTTTCCGAGCAATATATAGTTCTTAAGCTATGCCATGGACATAGCTTTAACGTATCTGCAGTCTTCATCTTCAACGAACCTTAACCCTTCCGCTTCACCCCCATCTACTCAAACCTCGAATTGAGCTGAGCCATGTAAATACCCTCTCAACAGATAACTTTAGATGACGCTGGATTTGCTGTTCCGATCCGTTTCCCCGTGTATACGTGATATTGGTCATTTACTTTGAACAAAAGCATTATTTCATTATTATTTCGAAGATGCAGCAAATATTTCAAGTCTTTCTCAAACGTATAATTATATGAAGGAATAAACATACGTCCACTTCTATCTACTAAAACTTGATGAGCCAAACGCACAAAAATCTCCAAATTTGTAATCTAGCCGAAACTACTCTGGAAGCCCTAGAAACATACTTGAACATAGCGACTACGCGTGATTGTCGTGAAAATGAGATTTCTGCTTTTTTATTTTCAGATTGAAGCCAACGACGCACATTTAAAAAGTGTGACTAGGACCCAATGGGAAGTCATCAATTCCGCAACGAAACTGACAACCGAATTTGTAGAACCACGAGGATTTCGATTACAAATTTAATAATTAGTTGCTAGATTTTATGTTTACAATTGACAATTATTGGTCTTAATGAGGCAATAGAGCCTAGACACCACTCTGAAGCATTATACATTTATAATAGTACATTTGATTTTGAGTTATGTGAATTGTACATATTTTAAAGGATGCTCAATAAAATTTCTCTATTCTACTTCAAAGATAAATATATTTATTTAGACTTCTCAACAATTATCATAGATGGCCTTTTGCTAATTTTAAAATCAATAATCACAATACATAGTTTCTAAGCAATACAATAATTAAAGCCTACCAATTTTCCGAAATTTCATTAAAAACGATTCCGCTCAGGTTCCATTTTTGGCATTTAAACGGTTATTTTGTAATTTTATTCGAAACTGCCGATCGCAATCTCTTCAACTTAACCGACGGTATTTTATCACATTTTTCAAGAATATGCAGATCATAAAGACTTTTCAAAGGGAATGTTTTGAAACAAAACTGGCATTTGAAATTTTTCTCGTGAATCCTCTTGTGTGCAACAAGATAGCCCTTCTGTCTGAATTTCTTTCCGCATATCTCACAGGAAGGCATTGTAGTTGCCGATTTCGCTTCCACACAGCTCGTATGTAGTTTTTTGGTAGCTTTTTTCAGCAAGGATTTGCTTGGACTACTTAATGACGAAAAAGCCGAGTTTGTGGTAGAGCTGCTCTTTAATGATGATGATCTAGTATTGCGACGTACGGTATTTTCGTCACTTCGCTCAGACTCATCGAATATTTCCTGCTTAATGTCCTCGAGCGATTCAAATGAGTCACTTTCTACTATTTCAATCGAATCATCTTGATAGCTGGCATTTTTTGATTCGGTTACGCACATTTCTTCGAACTCATCTTCTTTTTCGCTTTCCAGATATTCGACGTCAATCACATAGGTGCTGTCAGCATTCGAAGGAACATCACAACGTTTTTTGTGAATCGAATATGATCTGGGTGTTTTGAACATTTTATTGCACTTACAACATTTCAAGCATTTAGTCTCGGAAGATTCAACGTCGTCTTCGGAATCGGAGTTCGAAGACACGAGTATTGCTGACGAGTTTGGCGAGTTTGTTTGGGACATTTCACGTTGAATTTGTTGGGGTGACCTGCCATTTCGACTGGTCGTAGGACTCATATCCGGGCTTGCAGCTCTCACGTGCAACTTTGGCTTTTTTCGGAATGTTATAAACTCGGTGTTCAATAACGGTTTAACTTCGGGAGCAGGCGAATCTCTATCGGCTTCATAATTTGTAAATTCCCCTCTAGCGTCCATAAAACTAATATCACTATCTGCCAGAAGAGTAAGGGTTTGTTTCCGCTGCTTTCGACCTGGCGGTGGCTCATTGAGAAATGGAATATTTGGAACTGTTTGATCTATAGCCAGAAGCTCAGCGTCTGAGCACATTTCTTCATTCGTACTAGCGTTGCCTTTGTTAATAATATCCCATTCATTATTGTTGATCTTAATGGAAAGTTTGGTTTGAAGAGGTTTTCGGCTGATGACATTACGTTGATTGTTCGGTGTATTTTGCCGCGCAGTAGATGATAATTTCACAGGTAACGTATTTGTATTAAGAGGCTGGTAGGAAGACATAACTTCTGTTACAAAGGCACCTGCAAAAACCACCAAGAAACAATAAAAGGATTTTATGGACTAGTAAAAAGCAGAGCCTTACCGTTTAACCTCTCAACATCTTGCGGAAAGTTGTAGATCTTTTGGATTGGATATTTCACTATAGGTGCCGAAATAATGTTTGTCGGAATGGGGCGGAACATTTGGTTCTGCTGGCTGGTCATTTCAACTGGCTGCCATGCTTCCTCAAGATTATTTATATATTCAACATAATTGACGACATCGTTTTTCCGTACCATTCCACTATTCATGGCCACTTGATTGGTATATTTTTCAAATTCGGTATTGAAAGTTTGAGCGGACTGAGCCATATTTTGTATGTTGAAATTTAGGTAGACTGGACTTGGATCATTATCATCCTCCTGTGCGCTACTGTTTTGTGGTACTTCTGGCGTAAAATAGACGGAAGAATCAAGTAATTCACTTTTCTGTGCAGTGTTGTACAAAGAAGCCGACGATTCCCCCGAGAAACTCGTCGATAACTCGTTTCCAGAAGAATTGATCGTAGAGGAGAACATGCGATTTTCATTTTCTGCATTTCCAATATTTAGATTGGAGGCGAAATCTAAATTTTACCAATATCAGCAAATATCGGATCGAATAGATTGAAAGCAATTTTACCTCTTTCATGTGGATTGAAATCGTAAATGTTTTTCAGAATTTCCTCCAACTGTGCAGGTATTTCACCTAAATCGGATGGGCCACTGAAATAAATAAAATTATAGTTAATTTGAAATTGTGAAAAAACTAACCAAAATATAAATTTAATGAAAACTGTTGAAGGATTTATTTGCTTATAAAAAGAAATTTAACTAGCTTAGGGCACTATTACAACGGGACATGCAATTTCTGACAAAACCCTACTATGAGCTCATGGAGTTGATTTTTTGTCGAACCCTGTAACACTGTATAAGATAATCGTAACTCAGCGGTCAGTGGGCTGTAATACTACTTAAAATATGCTTAAAATACTACTTAAGTTATTTTATTGAATCAACAAGGTTTGTGGTTTTAATAAATTTCCGCCCTTATTTTCGAAATTTTTTTTTTAAATAATTTTTTACAAGATAATTTTTTTTAAATTGTGTATCATTGGAAGCGATAATTTTCCCCAAAACTTTCAGGCAGTAAATGTATGTCTTTATAGAAAAATTCCGGATCATTCACCTGGTTTCAATTTTTAAGCCAATTTCTAATGTTTTCATAAGAAGTAGACCTCTCTCCCGACAAAGCTGACTACATGGACAGAAACAAGTGAAAATCTGATGGGACGATGTCTGGAAAGTAGGGCGAATAAGTTAATATTTGGAATTTCATTCTTTTTAGGTAGTTTTTGACTGGTTCCGCAACATAGGGTCATATAGCAGAATTGGCTTTTCTTATAAGTTTCAGTCGGTAATGATCTTTAGCAGTTGAATAAATTATATTGCAATTTACTTATTCATCATTGAAATTTTATTTTTAGCTTAGTAACTGCACTAAATGTATACCGAAACTGAATATATTTTTCTTCGCAAATTTGGCACTATTTTTTTTGGGAGGCTTGTTACATTTTTCGGCTCCCAAGTAAACAAACCTCTCCAAGTGTCAGCAGAACACTGATAGCGTGGAATTTGGCCGCTGTGCCTACGGCGGTTGCTGTGTCAACGGTTGCGGCTGTATCAACGTTTTGTGGCCGCTCATGGTTGAGTTCTGAATGTCAGGAGGTCATTAGCGTTAAGGAGACAGCATTTTGAATCTAAAAAATATCTCCGTCTGATCAGATGAAGCAGTTGCAATAAATGAACATCGACTATCCGAAGAGTAAAGTTCCAGTTTCACCAAAAGTTTAAGTAGAAAATCCTTGCAGGCTAGAGGACCACTTGGCAAATAATCTAAAACAATTTCTCCTGTTCTTTCGTACCACTCCTTCTTCATGGTGGTAACATATTTACTAAGTTAGTGGATAAAGCGAACCTCTTTTCTGATATTTTTGCTACTAGTTCATACTTAACTCTCCAATATGTGTCCTCAAACAAGGGTATATATTTGCATGGGAAATACTCTCTAAGTTTGATGTTTCCAAATCTGCCAGATCTGGTGATATTTCGCCCCTCGTACTAAAGTTCTGCACTTCGCCTTTACTAAACCTCTGGAACAACTATTTTGCTTGCGTTCTCGACTAGAATATTCCCTTTAGCATAAAAGCTTGTACACGTTCAGCCCATGGCTCAAAAGGGAGAAACCTGTGATCCCTCTAACTACCAATCAATTGTCCTCGTTTTGGTTCTGTCTAAGCTATTTGAATCACTCGCAAATTCAAAATTAATGAGCTATCTTGAGTCTCCATAGATTTGGTGAAGCAATGGTAGCTTCTCTTGATATTTCGAAGGCGTTTAATAGAGTCTAGCATCATCTGCAGCAGAAAAACTACAGTTTTAGGAAGAAGCCGACTTAAGACACGTCCACTTTGGTATCAACATTATTACAGCAATTAACAAACCAGAATGAAGCTTTTTCTGACTCAATGGTGATTTTGAAACTTTCGAACACTGTGCCGGCCGAATAAAAACATTTCAACAGCATATATATGGAATCTATGAGCACGGCTATTCGAGCATCAACAAATCTGCGAGCTCGCTTGATGGCAGAGGAAATGAGTCTGAAGTCACAGGCTCAAGTTGAGCGGTTGACAACCAAGTGAAATTTTCAAAAGAAGGAAAGCTGTAGAAAAATGCGGAAATTCGTCAAATAGCAATAATTAGGGGGACGATTAGGGGGATAAACCCAAAAGCAAATACTTTAAATGTGAAAAGAAGGACCATTAGAAGCGCGATTGTCCAACACTGTAAGCACAGACAAATGAAAGGACAACAATTCTGCCGATGTTTTCTTTTGCCACACGGTAGCGAATGGGGACAAAGACACTTCGATTTTGGATTCGGGAACCACTAATCACATGAGTCTCAGACGCGAATGGTTTGAGAATTTTAGCAGAAAAAGAAGCAGAAGATGGAAAAGGACGATAAAATTTTGGGTCGATGCAAGGGCGAAATCAGTGTTCAAGCTCTCAATTTTAATCTGGCCAATTTTCCATATCGTGAAGCTGTTCAAAGCTATAAACTTCGCAGTTGGAACGGTCAGTTGGTGCCTGAAAAGGCCAGTTACAGTACATGTGAATGCAGTAAAACGCATTTTCAAGTATGTCAAGGGCACGATAGATGTGTAATTTTTAATGTAATATTAATACTAAAAAAATGCATCCTATCTATCCAGCATATTCATGCAGTGTCATCTTGCACGATTTTCACCGCATTAACAAAGAGACTCATTTTTCGCTCATGTGATGTCAGTACAAATAATAAATTCAAAAACCTCAATATATTTGGATATGCCTAAAATCACCTGCTGTACAACATCTATTTCACCCAAGAATTAGTACATTGTGAAACATATTTAATATATTATAATCCTTTAAGTAAAGTATCTAGATTTGGAACAGGTTTCTCAATCAAGTTAATAATTTACTCCAAATTGCTTATTCAAAAGATTCAACTAACTCCATAATAAAATTCAACGTGACTTTACCCTAAATTCTTCATGTTGAACGATTGGAACTATTGAAAACAAGTTGTAAAACGAACAAGCCATCCATTTCCCTGACATTTATCTGTGATACACACAAACAAATCTTTATTAGTCAATAAATATAAAATGATTTCAGTCAGACCAAGTGGATCTCTGGAGGACCTAGTAAGAAACTTACGTAGGGCCTTTCCGTATTCACGTCTTCGTCCTCATCTTCAGCTTCTTATGATAAATTATGAAATCAGCAGAGTAGCTGGGCTATTCTAACAGTTTGAAGCAAACCAAGACGAGATGTCCGAAATCTATGGCTTTGCTTCGTAACATTTGCCTCAAAGCACCATCAAGCCGACGAAAGGTCAAATCAGAACGTGACTTCGTCAACTGTTATACAGGAGAGCATTGACAAGGCGTAGATAACTGAATTGGGACAGGGTCGACTTGATCTGAAGTCACATTCTGTTATAACAAGCTGAAGTCGAAGACGTCTACTCAGAAAGGCCCCTAGACTTGAAGATATTACATCCTTTACTGCTAGAAGAAACTTGATTATTAATTATTAAATAATAGCAACCGAATTTTTCCGCACATTGTTCTTTAAGAAATTAAATTCAGAAGTAAAATCAAAACTAAAAACTCTAAAATCTATTAAAGAGATTATTAAATGTTTTGTACATTTTTGATAGCATATTTCCAAATAAAATTTAAATTGAACTAAATTTTTGATGTACGCCCAAAGCTTACAAACACTGCATATTTTAACATCAAACACACAATATAACCTCATTATTTTCCCGAGAATCCAGCAAAAGTATCAATGCTTCAATACCAATGAACCGAAAGTTGAATATATTACTCTTCTATATTTGTTATTTTGCAAATGCACTTATTGTCAGAGCACTAAAAGTAATTGTAAATAATATATTTAAAAAACTTTAATTTTAATTTAATTTTGCCAAATTAGCAAAATATAGCGACGCCGATAAGTTCCATTCCCCCATTTTGGCAATACATATTTATGTAAAATGAACTACCTGCTTGGTTCCAT
The DNA here is from genome assembly GCA_963978885.1 of Nemotelus pantherinus. Lineage (NCBI taxonomy): Eukaryota > Metazoa > Arthropoda > Insecta > Diptera > Stratiomyidae > Nemotelus > Nemotelus pantherinus. Next base: position 210,283,100 of record OZ022264.1, on the reverse strand, counting down.
CATTTGCATGAGCACATTTTCCTGCACAAAAGCATTTTCACTCATATCAATCGGTTCGATGGCGTTATTTAACCTTAAATGAAACAATAAAGGGCTTGTGTAAATGGTCAATAGAAACAAAAAGAAAAATTCGTTACCGTTCATTTATGTTCATCACAGCCTTATCAATACAAATCGACTTCTAAGTCCGAAGAAGTTCTAAGAATATATCCTCTAGCCTAACAGGACTCTGTTGAATGTCTCCTTCAGAATTTTGTGACTTTTTTGTTTTTGAAACAACTGTTTTTAAATTGGTGTGACGTCATAGAGGTTATGTCTGGACAAATCGCATGCAACAACTGTAGCATGAGCGTTTTATGACAGACAGCAGTCAGCTTCGAATATTTTCAGTTCAGTGAGCGTAAACATATGGATGTCATAAAACAGGTGGCTATCAATTGACCGACAAGAGAAAAGGAGAAAAGTAAATAAACGTTTAACTTGGCTTGACAAACGATAATTCAATGAGGATTCTCACATAGTAGCCCGGCTAAAAATTTGTTTGAAATTTAGATGGAAAGAGAACTATATGAAGTTTGTTTTGTAGCATTATTTGTAAGTATAATACAACGTATCTGTGCTAATGAATATACATAACTTTCCCTAAAATGTTGGATTGGGGATTTTTTCTTGGTAAATTATTCTGTTGCAAGCAATTATCCAACCAAATTCATGGCTAAAAGTGAGTGTTCGTAAGTACCTAAGTGTCTGTAGTAAGAAGCTTCGCCAGCATTTTAGATATCTCCATTGGATACTATTATTTATCTAACTCCTTGCATTAATTGCAACAAAGTAATACTAAGTTAAACAAAACAACTCATATTATTGATCTTACTTATTGCACTTAAAAGCTTCATACAAATCCATTTATGACCTCTGGGTACGGAGAGGGAAGCGACTTTACTTTAGTATCAGTCCATACGAGTGTTAAATGATGAGCTTAAAGTTTGAGTTCTCTCTTCATGAGAAACCAAACACATAGCGACTTCAGGCTGCAAATTCCTGATCGGTCTTCTGCTTGCTAGACGCCTTGTATAAGCCTGTAATGCAAGCAAGTAATTCGTACTTGTGTTTCCAAACGAGGCTAAACTTTTTGGAGGCACGATTACATATATGTAGTAAATGTTATCATAATACTAAGAATATTTTATGTGCAGGTAATATATTGATTGAAGTAAATTTTCAAACGAAACTTCTTTCTATTTCCCGAAAAATTCTAACATTTGCATATTTTTAGATTTCACCGCAATTCGAAAGTAATAGCTCAGCATGAATCCCATGACGTAAGTACAATCCTACTCCGAGAAAACTTTCTCAATCCTTTGCTAACTATCTTTCCCACTGACATTTCTTATTTTTCCTTGTAGAAACATAAAAAATGTCGCAAAACTCAGTGAACAGGAACTCAAAAGAAATAGCAAGACATCATGGCATGATATGTATAAAGGCAGTGCTTGGGTGTTCCTCGGAGGCCTGCCTTATGATCTTACTGAAGGCGATGTGATTTGTGTATTTTCACAATACGGAGAAATTGTAAACATTAATCTGATTCGAGACAAAGGCTCTGGCAAATCAAAAGGATTTGCTTTTCTTTGTTACGAAGATCAGCGATCAACCGTTTTAGCTGTTGACAATTTAAACGGCATTAAGGTATGTAATAACAGCTGTCCGTTTTGTACTAGCCAATAAATAATATATTTTGAATAATATATATTATAAAACTAAGATCTCTTTTATTCAATCAATTTAGATTTTGGGCAGAACAATTCGAGTTGATCATGTCGAAGACTATAAGCCGCCAAAAGAAAATGACAAAACAGATGAGGAGACTAAACGCTTGCAAATGGAAGGTTGCGCACCAAAACCTCAGATACCGGTTGAAAATATCAAGAAAGAGACACATCGTAACACCAGACACGGAAAGATGGATATGGACTTGCCTTCACGTCTGCCAATCGAACGAACGATAAAGACAGAATCAGATATAAAAAAGCACAAAGTTAAAAAGGAAAAGAAAAGCAAAAAATCAAAGAAAGAAAAGAAAAGCAAGAAATCGAAAAAGGAAAAGAAAGCGAAAAAGAGAAGAAAATCGTCGAGTTCCGATAGTGATGACAGCACTGATAGTTCTGATGACAATGATGATAGAAGACGGAAGAAAAGAAAGTGAATATTGTCAACTCTAGCATGTAGAATTATTCTGAATATAAGTAAATGTCTGCAAAATTCCTTTGTTTTTAATTGTCATATGGATTTTTATAGCAGTGAATTGTTCGAAATTCTTATCTAATTATCGGAATGTTGTTTTAAAATGTTGATTGTATATATTCACAAAGAACTGTCGTTAGTTATTAGCTCTGCGTATTGCTAGTTCAAACTTTTATCTAAAACTGGTTTGTTGATATTCTCACGCTATATATGTGTACTCTATTTACATGCGCAGTTTAGCTTGTAGATCCTGGAAAGGGTAGTTGCACCAATATCTATTTTGAACGCAAGTTTCGTTCTTTCCATATTAATAACTTCACACAGATTTAACTGGCATGATTGTGAGACTTGTCGGCTTGAGTGCATTGTTTCAATTGCCTTATTTTTCAAAACTATTCTGCTTAAGTTCCTCCTAGAAATTCAAGCTCCTTTGTAAGACCATGGTCGTAGTAATATTCTGACGATTTTTAGCCAAAAAAAATCTGTACTTTTATCCGCTTTCTTGTGATGAAACTGCCGATAGATATTTGACCTAAAACATAAGGAAGGACGATTCCGCTATCTACACAACGAAAAATTAAACGAGCGATATCGTAGCCGTGAGGTCACTCATAAAATCAGGCTCAATAGGCTGGGGAAACTGGATACTTGTCTCGTATAAGCATATTACGAGGCCCTATCGTCGATGTCTCACGCAAGGATGCCAAAGAACTGGTAAAGATATTGAGCTGGACAACGATGGCACAAAACCAATACGTCTACCAAATCTTTTCTGTAGAAAGCCTAGACAGGACAACCGACAGTCGTTGATCATCACAAAACTGACTATGTAAAAGCTGTGTAGTACCACACCTCTACATCCATTATATGCTAATATTGCAAGAGCTAGTCTTACTCACAAAGTTAAATATTATTTTATCCTAAAGTCTCAACCAGGATTTTTGAAAAATTGAAATTAGTCATCGCATTTTTCTCAAGTCCAAGGATATTAAATTTTCGACTAAAGGACATTTTAAGGACAACAAAGAAAACTACTTTAGTATTATTTCTTAAAAATGCCTGCAAAATAACGGCTTATTCGTTTGTTCTTGTTGATTTGGAATAAAATTTATCCCAACCGAAATTAAACATTTCAAATCTCTACCTCAAATCAAGGAACACCGCATATTAGGGTTTTCTACTACAAAAAAGTTATGTTAGCAACATATGTATGTTACCATCGATAAAGTGCCTGAGAATACATGCTCAAAGCCAGTAGTTTTGTTAGTTTTCACACGCTTCAGCCGAGAAAAGTCCGGTAACAATCAATATATTGTATTATAAATAATATCCGCTGTTAAATCTCAAAATGGTTTTGATAATAAACCAAGTGGTAAGAACTGACTTGAAAATCCTGAAACATGCTTAGGAAGTTAAGCTCTTTCACTTTAATGTCCTCATGAAATTTTCAACATTAGAATCATTCTACGCTAGTGCCAGAAGTATGAGAAATACAAGTTCAAAGTTGCATCAAAAGTTGTTGTTGACTCTAATATCACTTTTTTGGTAGCACTTATTTGTATGAAAATAAATCTGTTTTCAATAGCCAAATAGATTCTTCAGTAGCATTTAATTGTCGAAATTTTGTATATGAATAAGCTAAGGTTTATTTGAAAACCGATGAATGAGATACTATGATCATTAAGTTAAATTATAAATAACGTATTTATACAATTAGATCATAAAACGCAATTAAAAGAATGTGAAATAATAAAAGACAATCTTAAGGTTTTAAAAAATCGAGCTAGAAATTATAAATGGTTTATCAGCGATAATCGTAAACTGCTAACGTGAAAAAAGCGGCCTAAGTAAGATCTAGGCGTAGCCTAAGCGATGAACCTTTCTGTAAGCAGTTATTTAAGAATAAAAAGTTTAATAATATTTTAAAAACTGAGATGGCAAACCTCAAGCCTTACAACAGATAAGTTGAGTAACTTTCTCATCTTTCATGTTTTGAAATTAAATAAGCAAGTGCAATATATTTTAAGACCGACCACTGAAAGTGCACTTAACAACTTATTGGCAGTCCAAAAATGATGTAACAGGAGTACACAAAATCAACGCTGATAATTAGAAATTGTTTAGATATATTTCAATTTCTTGGCAGAACTCGATATTCTGAGGGTAATTTATCCTCTTCGTCAGTATCTTATCAGTCTTATCTTAATGTAACTTAAACCTCTTTATCTAATTTATATTATTTTGAATCGCACTGATCGCACTAAACCAGTGCTTTTTTCCTTGCCGAGGTCGCTTCTCGCTTGTGTTGACACGAAAGCAATTCCAGCAAGTACAGTTAACAAATACGGTACTACGCTAAGGTAGGTTCAGGATAAAAAAAGGGAAGAATAGCATTTGCATGAATACTTGCCCAAAATGCGATGAAATATAAATCGGCCAAACCGTGACTGTTAGATTGGCGGAGGCAAGATGTGGCAAATGTAATTATTCGTATTCGTATTCGATGTACTATAATTTTTGTTAAATTTCTTCCTGCAAACTACCGTTACCCCAATCAATAATTCAATGATATACTACACGCATGAAACATACGTTTTGCTTTATATATAAAAGAATACTTCGTATTGAGAGTGTGGTTAGATGATCCGATTGGTGGACACTTCCTCCCCACCCCGGGGATGACGTTTTATTGACCAATTCTTTAATTGTTGAACATACGATTAGGATGCTAAAAATTTGCCAAACTCCACCTTTTCTTTGAAAAAGCAGTCTTCACTTAGATCGTGGAACTAGGAAAATATTGAAGTTGCCTGGAACAAACCAAAGTCAGTATAAATTTTTAGAAAATCAAATATTCATCATTCTAGCAATAAATAGCAATTTTATCAATGCAACTGAAAAAAGACTACTCAATCAGATACCTAGGGCTTTTCCGAATTCACGTCTTCATCTTCAGATTTTGCGACGTCAGCAGAGTAGCTAAGCTATTCTAACAGTTTGACGCAGACAAAGACGAGGTGTCCAAAATCTATGGCTTTGCTTCGTAATATTGCCTCAAAGCACCACCAAGCAGACGAAATCTCAAATCAGGAAGTGACTTCGTCAACTGTTATACAGGAGAGTAATTTCAAGGCGTAGATAATTGAATTCGGACGGGCTCGACTTGATCTGACATCACATTCTGTTATAACAAGCTGAAGGCGAAGGCGAAGACGTGAATTCGGAAAAGCCCCTAGAAGAAGACTAGAACCAGCGACATCAGATATACAGTATCGTATGTGATAAGAGATCTAAAATTGATTGAATTTTTTATATATTAACAAACTTGACAGCTTCAATGCTTCCAAAAACAAATTATGAAAATGAAAATTAATATATATGGTAATGAGTTATCGACAGAAATGGACTTATGCCAAAAGAACTGTTGGGGAAAATAGCTTATACATCCACTAGATCGGCGAATAACTACACCATTGAAAACGCTAGAACAAATCGACTGAAAGTGGATCGGATAAAATACCTGGTGAAAGCATGTTCCACAGGAACCGTGCATTTTAATTGAGTGATGGGAGATAATGAGGTTTTCGGCTTTAAATTATTGATACGATAGTTATTAAATACATGCCAAAGCCATTTCTAAGGCAAAGAAGAAAGGTAAAACAACACTTATAAAAACGTCAATCTATTTATAAAATATACTTGTATATATTTCACGAGTAACGATTTGAACCATCCCCAATTGCTTCTGCTACCACTTCCGACTTCACAGTGAATAACTGATTTTTCGACGGAATCTCTAAAACAATTGGAAAACATTTACTCCGAGATTGAATTGCCTGCGATATTAACTTTGCAATGTCTTCATCGATTAATATAACGCCTATGTCATGTCGCTGACACAAATCATTGAAAAACTCTTCGACAACAGTTTCTTTCGTGCCTGCAACAGTCGAAAGTTAATCAGTGATAACATAAGTCATTGATATGCCAATATTGTGGCCAATATACTATCGTCTACTGCTAGAAAGTTCATTTGTCCATCCTTATCGCATTCACCGATACCTGCCAGTAGGAAGCCGACACACGTTCTCTGAAGTAAGAAAATGCTACTAAATGTAGTGATCTGGTGTTTTATTTTGCTATTTACTTCGTCGGCTATTAGACCAATCAAATGTCCACTTTCTAACCTTCTTTCGAAATCCATTCCGCAACTGTTATTTGAAACTACAAACAGTTTACAGCATTAAAATTAAACAATGATGTATTTAGATTTTCTGTATTTGTACAGTTTTTATTTAAACGTCATAAAATATTACGCTCACTGTGTCTTTAAAAGTTATATACATATTACAATTAATTTGTTAAGAGATTTATTCTATCACTTCTTGAAAAACGATGCAATACTTTTTGTCCCTGACGCAGCCTTCTTCAGAGCCTTTTCCTTGGCAGTCTCCTTTTTTTCTTTTAGCTGGGGCGGAGGTGAAACGATCGATTCATTTGCCTCAACTTTGATCTTTTTAGTAGATTGAATTTCATCATTTGATTGGGATATTGATTTCCTTTTCGCTGCAGGAATTACGGGAGCAACTTCAGATAAATTGAAATAGTCCAGCAAATCTTTTTTTAGCTCTTCAGGAATATAATCACCTATTATTCCACTTGCGTATCGTACATAATCCTCTATTGGAAATGAAAGTAAAATATAAGCATTCTTTAGAGTGTTGCTCCGTACCTTCAAAATTCTCGCCTTTTTCTTCTTTTATATAGTTTGCAGATATGGCGTTCTCACTAACTTGAATATTTTCTTGTTTTAATGCCTTAATTATTAATTCTGTTTTTAATGCCAACCACGCCAATGCCTTTTCTTTGCTAAGCCTAAACGCTCGGAGATCTGCTGGCCCCTTTCTGTCGGCAATCTGATAAACCAGAATCTATTGTTTATAAAATTTATTTGCTAAAAACAAATCTAGCTACCTTCTGCATCATGTCGTCTGTTAGATTTCCAAGAAATTCCGCTGCTTTTGGAAAATCATCGTCCTTGATCTGATCTAAAGGAACAGCCTTATCTGAACAGTTCTTGTACAAATAATAAAGTGCAAAGAATAAGGGATCGAAAGGTGCAACTAAATTGCATTTTCCATTCGATGAAACAGTTTGGTCAATGAACCAACTTCGATGCGGTTGACTGAATTGATGTAATTCATAGACTTCATTATTCGTTTTCGAAAATATGAATAATGCTGTGTCGTCCGTTCCAGGATGCCGCATTTTCTCAATTTGAATATCTTTTCCGGATTCGAGGAGTTTATCTAAAATGATATCAGAATACGATTGTCTTAAGAAAACCTAAGAGAGGCAAAATATTGCGTGGAATAGTTTTCTATTTCTAAGTATATGCTGAATTTTCGGCTAAAACACCATCACATATTTTTTATGCATCAAAGTTGAGTAAGCTAATTTATCAACAGACACCATTTCAACTTACAATAGGTTTACATCTTGAAATTTATTCATATATCAACTACAAGTTAAAGTTTTCAAATAATTCCACTTACCAGCCAGAAAAAATATATGTCTTTTTGGTATTGTTTTAGGCATTATTTTTTCTACCTGTTCATTCTCTTTCGTCTTCGACCTTGTTTGCTTTTCACTCATTATAAGTAAATCAAATTCAAAATTAACAATTCAACCACGACACGATTCACTGCAGTGTTTTTTTTTTTTTTTTTTTTCCTAATGGCTTCTAGAATTTCCTAGAAACAGGAATGGCTTCCTGACTAGCAGGCATCAGCCAACGTTTACACGATTTATATTCACGTTAATCCGATTGATCGTTTACACGATTAGTTTTTAAACACATGGTTTTGATTTATTATATTATTTTGCAAATTTTTAAACACACAGTTTTTATACAACTTATTATTTAGACATCAATATGTCTATTTGATTTTCAACATTCACAAGACAGACACAAACATTAAACACAAAGGCCTCAAACAACGCGACGACGCGAACACGCAGTTCAAGACACGATGATTCCCGTCTTGTCAATTCCAGAGAAAGGCCATCCTTCGGAGAAAAACAATCACTGCAGTTCTCCGGCTACAACCTTCCACCGCAAGAGACAACTCGCGAATCCTGCAGTGTTTATTTTGGCGGCACTTCTGACAATTCAAGAACCTGTCAAGAACATCAATTGACAGGTGTTCTTCATTTCGAATCGTAAAGAATCTCTAACGAATTAACACTAGTAAGTCAAATCCGCAATCCTGTTGCATGAGCACTTTTGGGGACATCAGTTAAAAGTTATTTCATCGAAACTGCCAAAAAACGGATAGTTCGTTTTAAACTAGCGTGATTAAACAAGCTCGTTGGCTTGGTTAATCATTCAGTTATTCAATTAAATTTTTTATATATTTGCAGTAGCGTGCATTCAGTCGAAGTAGTATCTGGCAGCCCTAAGAAAAATGTCAACTAATCAACAGGAAATGTCATCAGCTGTAGTTCTTGTTTTGATGTAGCCTGTGTAGCCTCGAATCGGACGAGTTGCCCTTTCGATTGCTAGCAAGTTGTGTGTTGTATCAATTCCGTCGCTCTGCATTCGGTATGAAATTTGGTGTTGTTATCTTGTCGCGTGTCGCTAGATTCCATGATGTGTTGTGAAAATCAAAGTGATTCTACCGATTTTCATAGTTTCTAACATTTATTCCAATCGAATGCACAAAATAAATCGCAAAGGCTAGGCCGCTAGCGATCGTTCATGCACTACAAATCAACTTTTAATTGCTAGTGCTGCATATTTTCCATAGTGTGCATAAATATAGATTGTTTATTTTTTTTTATATTTTTTTTGCGCATAAAAAACGCTCAAATTATCACGAGTAGAAGTAGCTGTCTAATAGTTGTCAATTTATAACGAGATGACGGATCAGAACTTAGAAGTTTGTAAAGCGCAGAGGTAAGTTCAGTGTCAAACCTAGTTAAATAAAAAATAAAGATTAAGCTCGTCATGCTACCGCGCTATTTTGCATGCAATTATTTTTTTTTGTGGGCGAAGAATGGGTTAAGTTTTGTTCGTTCGTCAGTTAGAAGTTTTCTTGTGTAATGAGCGCAAGGTCCGTCTAGTTCGAAGATAGTGCCAAATGGAGATTTGTTTCAACTTTATTTTTATGCTTGGCAATTACGTCAGTAGCAAAGTGTTATGAATGAGTCGAAGATAAGGAATGAATTTTATCGATTATGGGAATGATAATGCAAATTCTGTTCGTAAGATAGTCGAAAGCCACTGATTTGATATGCGGAATAGCATTGTCCAGATGATAGTTTTAATCGTTGTTTTGTGAAATGAATATTAGAAGCTATTATAAGAAACATGACTAATTTGCGTCTGGTAATAGTTTATTCCGTGTCTGCCTTACTTTTGGCAATATGGCTCGATTTTCCAAAGTAAGTTATCAACCTTACGTTATGCGAACTTCCCGCCTGGTAACCTTATGCTGGAAAAATGAAGGCTATACAGTGGTAAAAAAAGTTAAGGTACGAACTCTTAGTAAGAACAAAAAACCTATTTTTAATGCGAATTTAATCATACATGATGGTGATTTCGTATTTAATTGAAAGTTTTGCATGTTCACTTTAAGAACAATATAAAAAAAATCGGTGATGAAGCAAATTTCACAACATTAACGTAAAATTTGTCACTGAGGTACCAAAATAGCGCAAAAAAAAGTTGAGGCACAGCGCACTTTTATCTGAAATTATTTCAATTGTTTTAAAGTGATGAATCAGTGCTGTGCAAAACTAAAGCAAATCACTACATGTCGGAATGAAAGGGAAAATTGCAATCAAAATGTAAAGAATTTTTTCCCCTTTTTCTTAATTTACACGTTAGCATGTTGCTTAAATCTCTGCAATAAAAAAAGTACATCAGTATTTTAACTGTTCTTAAAAAAAACCAAAACAAAATACACCAACAAAAAGGCTGTGCAAAATCTAAGCAACTTTCAAAACGCAGCTACGATTCCCAGTCAGAACAAAAGATAACGGGGATTTCCCGATGTTATTTTTTATTTGATGTTCGTGTCAATGTTCGTGTCAATTAGATCAGTATAGATCGTCTTCCCTTTGGGTTTAGTTGTGTCTAAAAAAATAAAATTAAAAATGCAGCGTAATCAATACGATAATAGACTGTGCCAACAAAAAGGCTGTGCAAAATCTAAGCAACTTTTATTAATATTTCGTGTAATAGCCGTTATTTTTTATAACAGCGGCATATCTGCGAGGCATTGATTCAACTAAATTATTTAAAATTGATATGTCAATTTTTTCCCATTCGGTTTGTAAACAATTGGTCCTTGTTTGCAAACTGTACTGTTCCCATACGCCGTTTCAATTTACCGAAAAAGTTTTCTATAGGATTCAAGTCGGGCGATTGTGCCGGCCAGTCAAGAACTTGAATACGTTTAGAGATAGGCAATTCTTTAACTAACTTCGATGTGTGTTTTGGGTCATTATCATGTTGAAACACCCACCGAAGTGGCATATTCCACTCTGCATAAGGAAACTTTCTAGATTCTAAGATGTCTTTATACATGAATCTGTCCATAATTTCTGTTATTCTATGAAAGGGACCAAAACCTAATGCTGAGAAACATATCCAGACCATGACGCTTCTTCCCCCATGTTTCACCGTTTTCCTAAAGAAGCGTGGATTAGTTGTTGTCCCTTCTCACGCCTCACATGGGAGAAGCCATCAGAATTGAAGAGGTTGAACTTGGATTCGTCGCTAAATAAAACGCTCTTCCATTTAGCAACTGATCAGCCAAGATTGTTTTTAGCAAATTCAAGCCTACATGGTATATAAAACTATATAAATAGTAAAATAATAATGTTTAAAAGTGTTGTTCGAGCAGATTACCTTTTCCTTGCATATCTTTTTGTGATCAATGGTTTTTTTTTAAAGCTGTATAGTTTTTTAGATTGAATCATGGCCGTCATATAGAAGGCCGGTCGCAAAAGCAATTAACGTACCAAGATGGCGTGCTTAATGTACCTTTTTTCGACCAGTCGACGTACATTTCTCGACCAGTTCGACCAATAAAAGTACATTAGTACCTGTCAGATTGCAAGTCGCGACCGGCCTTCTATATGACGGCCATGATTGAATTCAATTGCCCGTCTGCGAACACTGCTTGAGTTGATATTTAAGCCTATTGACGAGATAAACGGTTTTATTTTTATCAATTTTTCAATTTGTAAGTCATCTCTAATGGTAGTTTTACGCGGCCTTCCACCAAAATTTACACTTTTCACACTACCCGTGTTTTTATGTTTCGTAATCGATCTTGAAATTAAAGATTTGTTTATATTTAACGATTTGGCAATCTCTATTTGCGTTTTTCCGGAGTAATATAGCGAAATTACGTTTGATTTAAATTTATTATCGTATTGTTTACGCTGCATTTTAAATTTTATTTTTTTTAGACACAACTAAACCCAAAGGGAAGACGATCTATGCTGATCTAATTGACACGAACATCAGATAAAAAATAACATCGGGAAATCCCCGTTATCTTTTGTTTTGACTGGGAATCGTAGCTGCGTTTTGAAAGTTGCTTAGATTTTGCACAGCCTTTTTGTTGGTGTATTTTGTTTTTTAAGAACAGTTAAAATACTTATGTACATTTTTTATTGCAGAGCTTTAAGCAACATGCTAACGTGTAAATTTAAAACAAAAGAAAAAAAAATTCTTTATATTTTGATTTCAATTTTCCCCTTTATTCCGACATGTAGTGAGTTGCTTAAGTTTTGCACAGCACTGTACATAGCGCTAATACTTTGTAGCTCTTTCACGCATTTTTATCACAACTTGCAGTCGTTTCGGCATCGTTTTCACAAATTTTTTTGCAAACAGTAGATGAAATTTTGGTCCATCCAACAATAATGACATCTTGGAGCCCTTTATTATACTTTACATTTCGCAATGCTACTCTGATTTTGAGATGATGCCAGAAATGCTCGATCGGGTTTAAGTTCGGTAGCTGAGGGGGATTTTAACAGCATTTGGACAGTTACAAATAGCCCAAAAGCCGATATTGCTCCGAAGCCTGCTTCGGATACAGATCAAAATTGTATAAAATGACTAATTTTTCACTTTGTTTAATATTTCTTTTAACAATATCCAGGCTACACGTTTGATCCATCGTACCATTCGCAAAATCTATATTTTCAGGACCAGATCCCCCCACACTGTTCCATAGCATAATGTTCCCTCCGCTGTGTTTTACAGTGGGAGTAGTATGATTCCTCCTAAACTCTGTATTAGGCTCTTGCCGAGCATATCGCCGCCCATTAGATCTGAAAACATTAATTTTTACTTCATCAACAAAAAATTATGGATTTCCAGAATGATTTTGGCTTTTTTACGTACTCTTAAGCAAAACGTAATTTAAAAATTTCAATTTTTTTAAAATATTTTTACATTATATTTACTTCGGCTTATTTTGCCCTTAAAACCCTATTACACTTCGAATATTTTGAGAAAAGACTTTCTTTTTAACTCGTTCTTTCACCTTAATTCGTAAAACTGTGGCACTTACTTTAGGGTTTTTCTTAATTTTTCTGAAAATCCACTTTTTTCCACGCTCGGATAAGATTTTAGGACTTTCTGACAGATGCTTTGTTTCAAACGATTTGGTTGATTTATATTTTGTTATTACATATCTTATTGTAAATCTTGATTTTCTCATTAGTATTCCAATCTCAGAATACGCCATTCATGTTTTCCAACGTCGCGAAACACATTCACGGATTTCTGCACTTACCGATTTCTTTTTCACACTCATTTTTAACAATACCCTCAGTAAAATTACTTTTACAATGCCCTTTTCAAGCTAGACTGAGTAGAAATATTATATTTTCATGGTTTTAAGTACATTTAACGATATTTTTTTGTTAGGATATACAAATAATTTCAGATAAAACTGTGCTGTGCCTTAACTTTTTTGCGCTATTTTGGCACTTCAGTGACAAATTTTACATTAATGTTGTGAAATTTGCTTCGTTACCGGTTTTTTTTTATATTGTTCTTAAATTAAACATGCAAAACCACCATCATTTATGATTAAATTCGCATTAAAAATAGGTTTTTTGTTGTGCCTTCACTTTTTTACCTACTGTATAATTAAGCATAATTTTTTTGCAGTTAATTTTTTTTGTGGATTTAAGTATAATTTTTTGCAGTGAACTAATATTTGTTTTCATTCTTGGTATGGAAAGTGTACAGACATGCTGGGGGAAAAAATTCGAGCAATCTTTCATGCCTTTTTTAACATTAAGAACATATTTTGGGTACTTAAATTCATTAGTATTACTTAGTTTTTGCAGAAAAATAGTTGGTCTAAACCAGTGAACGAAAAAAAAACATTATCGTACTGCACCCTAATATTTGGTGCCGTATATTTATGACGCCCATCTGCAAAGGCATTCAACAATATTCCGAACGAAATAGACACGATGCAAATGTACGGTACAATTGGAAACTTTACTGTACGATGTATAGATACCTATCATCTACAATACGGAATGTGTACGCGTACATATTCCGAACACAAAATACACTAAACATACCGAACGTTTAGTGTATTTGTGCGGTTCATTTATACGAACAGGAAAAAAATTACAGATGAAAGTGATAATGCCGCAGCTGAAATGAATTGATTATGCTCTCCTGTGAAATTCAATATTTTTGACTCAGTGCTTTCACTTCCAAAGTGGTTTTCCTGTTCATATAAATGAACTGCACAAGTACACTAAACGTACTGTACGTTTAGTGAACACCGTTTGTGTTCGGAATATGTACGCGTATCCATCGCAGTGTACTAACTATCGCAGTGTACTAACTATCGCAGTATACTAACTATCGCAGTGCACTAACTAACTGCTAAGACCTCTCGCGGCGATAACTCCATTATCTGGTGTGGTGAATTTTTTTACATGTGTCTAGGCTATTATGGATTTGTGTCGATGGTTATTGATCTGGCTTCGATAAGGGTATTGTGAATGTCTGTTACCATATGAAAAGAGGACTGTGTCTTGGGTTCTGGAAAATTCTCGATCTAGCTTCTAGAGGGCCATTTTGCAGTTTACGTTTTATTTATAGATTGTTTTCGTTCTTTGAATACATGTATCAGACAGATATATCTCGACGTTTGTGGCTGTTTCTGGCGCTGATACAACAATATAAGCTTGGTTTGGCGTGCAGGCAACAGTATGATAGTGTATAAACAATATAGTCCGGGAGGCAGCGTTGCATTTTGGATGGTGATTTCACGCCACTTGATTTTGCATGTAGCTGATAGCTCATATATAGCTAGGAATGAAAATAATCGTCAGCTGTCAAAATCGTGGTGGGCCTGATTGTAAGAACGTGTCAAACTTGTAAAAAAATATTAACACAAAAGTGATTTCACGCCGCTTGAAAATTCGTCCAAGCAATGCTTATAGGATAAGAATACATATAAAAAAGTCAGCTGAATAAATAGTGGTGGATTGTACGTCAGCCGAGGGCATAAACCTGTAAAAAAATGATTCATGTAAAGTGATTTCACGCTCGATGAAACTAATACAGCTGACTCTTTAGGTCATAACAATCATGAAAACAATCGTCAGCTGTTTATTTAACGGTGGTAAGACCGTCAGCTGAGCGGTTATAAGTGCAGACCTGGTATATTTTGCAATTCAATTATTGGTCTAACTGACGATTTTTCCCCTTCATTTCTGTAGCTGACGTACATTTTTACTTAATGTACTGTTTAAGAAATCATTTAGACCAATTTCATGTGACTTGAAATCAATTCAGACTAAAATCTATGATTTTAATCTAAATTTCTATTAATAAAAAGTATAATTTTGTCGATATATTAAATTTTTTTATTTAAGATAGACGTGAGTGTAAAATAATTAAAAATATTATTTACTACTTGACAAAATATATTGAATATTTCTATGAAACAAACATAAATTTTCAAATTTTATTGCAAATAATCAAATTTTCTATATTTAAATTAATCAAATCAATTCATGATTTTCTATATTTTCATTAAATTTTCTATATTTATTGCCATATTTTTCTAAATATTTTTGGTCTAATCCTCTGATGAGTCCGATTCTAGCTGGTTACTTTCACAGCTATCATCAGACGTATCAAAAGCTGATTCTTCTTCTTCCTCTTCTTCTGTAGTTTCGTCACTATGCTCAATTTCGTCGTCCTCTTCGGTGCCTTCTGGAAATGAAAAAAAATTTGGACATAAGAATTATTATTTATCATTGATTTATTCATACGTTTTTATAGAAATTGACAATAACCTGTTGCGTTGACAACGCTTGTCACGCTGGTGATACTCGGTGGAATTTGATCCCCGTCGAACCATTTGAAAACATATTTATCTTAATTTTGTTCCCATCCATAGTCTGTTGGTGTAGATTCAATTGGAACTGCTAGATGAACATGGGTCCAGAGGTGGGCTATATAAGATGCACGCAGAATTTGCTGATGTAGCTCAGACTTACATGGCGGAAATATCGCTCTATGAATTGATTTTTTGAAATTCAACACATCTTTTTTCACATTCATTTTATACAGTTTCGTAAATGTGCTACATTTACGTCGCTGATACTTCTAAAACCATAGATTTTGCAAATGAATTCTTCAATAGTTTTTTCAAGCTCATACATTTCACTATTGTTTATGTTCGCAATACTTGAAAATGCTCCCATGTATGATGCTGAATTTATTGTTTTGTAATGATTTTTTGTGCCTCGTCTGTAGAATGCCGGATTAAAATCACATCCTGTGAACGCGTGGAACCCTGGTTAAGATGAGCATAAGGTATTTCCGAGCATTTCGTATAATCTATTAATATTAATATATCGTTTAGCATTACCGGTTTCAAAGAGAATGCTAATTTTTAAATTTCTGCAAATATGCTGCATGTTGCCCAATAATATAATCAAAATATCCGTGTGCATAAAAATCGATATGACAAACATGGAAGATCATTTTTGTGTCACTTTCTTCGTGAGCCTTGCAGTCTAAATCTGGAACTATACTTTTTATTATTTTCTCACTTTGAGTTGCGTACATATAGCATGATTCATAATTGATGTATATGGTTTTCTCACCAATGGAAGAAGCCATATAACTATTTTCCCAGTCCTTACAAAGAAACTTTACTAATGCATCCTTGTAGTTAATATTTTTCATTTCGTTAACGAAATTTGATGGCCGCACTTGATCCGGGCTTTTTATATTACAATATTCACCTGATATCGATCCACTCATTGCGTTTTCATTGTCTTTTATCGATAGAGAAAAATGTCGATCAAATGATATTATAATAGTACGAGCAGTGGTGGCAGTGAACATTTTCAGCAGTTTCGTGATATGCCCCCAAACGTGAGTGGAATGTAAAATAAAATATCCATCATATATCATTACATCACATGCTTCAGGTGCATTGGATTCTATATTTTCTTCTAAACATTTCAACAATGCAGATTTGTCAGCTTTACAAATCATTCCATCTAAATGACACATAGCTAATGGAACTGGTATTGGCGGATATGTGAAAACTGCATCAATATTCAATGTTGTGTGTAATGACAATAATAGTAACTGCCCAAATAGATCGCGCTGCATTCGTACTTCAACGATTTTCCCAGCAACAAACATTTTTTTCTTATTTATTGTGTTTGCAAAAGTCATCAATTTGTTTTTTTTTTATTTAATTTTTCAAATCTTTCTACGTTGATGCTGCATTCATTAATGAATGTTTCACGTTGTTCATTCCCTAACTTCTCTCCGTGAAGTAAGAAATGGGCAATATCAGCTGATATAGCTTGACCCCTAGATATATTAAATAAAAATCCTTTATCCAAATCTTTTAAAAATGGATTGTTCTGTCTGATGTGTTCAACTAAATTTAGCCTTTGAAAAGAATATGTTTTAATCCTTTTCTTATCAAGGTCAACAGTAATATCTTGATATTTTTTCAAACCTGCTTCTTCCATTACGCCAACGTTGGCGGGCAGAAATTGAATTAGTTGAATGAACTATTCCTGTTAATTTATTTGCAGCATGAGCATTTATTGTTTGCTCCAATGTTAGGTCAACAGGCTGTCTTGAAAATGGTTTGTCAGTTTTTTTGACCCCATATGACCCTTTCTGAAGTTGCAGTTATAATCCTGGATGGCTAGTGCTTACTTTCATTAAATTTTCATATCTTAACACTGATTATGAGGTTGTGACGTGAAACTAACATACTATTTTTGTCTATAATATATTAGTTCAACTCTTATTTGATCTTATATTAGCTCAACTGCAAAACTAATGACAATAGTTGAAATATTAGTTCAACTCTTAGTTCAACTTATTAGTTCAACTTCTTATTAGTTCTTATTAGTTCAACTCAGCTGACGGTCTTACCACCGTTAAATAAACAGCTGACGATTGTTTTCATGATTGTTATGACCTAAAGAGTCAGCTGTATTAGTTTCATCGAGCGTGAAATCACTTTACATGAATCATTTTTTTTACAGGTTTATGCCCTCGGCTGACGTACAATCCACCACTATTTATTCAGCTGACTTTTTTTATATGTATTCTTATCCTATAAGCATTGCTTGGACGAATTTTCAAGCGGCGTGAAATCACTTTTGTGCTAACATTTTTTACAAGTTTGACACGTTCTCACAATCAGGCCCACCACGATTTTGACAGCTGACGATTATTTTCATTCCTAGCTATATGTGAGCTATCGGCTACATGCAAAATCAAGCGGCGTGAAATCACCATCCAAAATGCAACGCTGCCTCCCGGACTAATACTCTCCTACAAACGTAACGAGAGTTACCGCGCGCCAGAAGAGAGAGGTAACCCTGAGTCTCGTCAGTTGGAAGGACGTACCTATGGTGCAAAGGTAACTCTACACTGCAATTTTCTTCGGAGATGAAGACAGCAATGGTCTGTTTTGGTCCTAGACTGCTGATTCTCGAAAGGATCGTCGACTGGTTCTATTGTGGATGACGAGTAAGAGCCGGTTTGGACGAGCGGTGTTGTGCTTTGCCAGAACAGAGTTTGCTGGACGATATTGCTCGCTGCAAGTTAAGACGAGCGGTGTTTTTCTGTGCTAGCACATAGTTTTTCATGTGCGTTACAATTGACAGTTCATTATTTTGTGTCGTTCAATCAGGAAAAAAAACATTGTGTGCAAGTTGTGTTCGAACAAAATAGTGAATCGAGTATTATTTGACATTTAAAAACATAAGCATCGAAAAATGGATTCTAGTTGCAGTGAATGTGAAGATTACCATTAAGTTTATCAAAAAAAAAAAAAAAATAGCATCACTTGCTCTTGCTAGTCCATAAAACTCTATAAAACACACACATACGAACATTTGATTCTATTTATATAAATTTTCGATTCAATTATAGAGAAATAAAATGAATAAAAAAAACACATTCCGGAGAAGTTCTCCATAAAATTTACTGTAGTTTTTATGTTATATTTTCTGAGCTATATTTTAAAAAGCTTACATTCAATTACTAGTAATAATCACACTATATACGTTCAATCATTTAATTTATTGAACGCATTCGTATCTGTTTTATAGTAAATATTAGATCTCACACCAGGAGTCCTTTTCTTTTACGTCGCCATTCATGGGTGAAGAAGCAAGGTATGTTTTTTTGTTGCATATAAATATGTCCTGATTAATATGGGCCTGGTTAGTTAATTAAATTAACTACTTTGGAGTGAAAGCTAACGTTAAAAGCCAATCTATTCCCAAAAAGTTGCTTTCGAACCTTTTAGCGCTTTCATTAAAAAATTCGTTGACCCTTCGATCTGCTTGTGTTTAATAACAACAACCCACGAAATGTTTGAAACTAATATCTGTTTGATTGATTTTGTGCAAAATAAAGTACCACTTATCAGTAAAATTATAAACTTATAATTTCAGCTCATGGATTCCAGGTTGGTTTAGCTGGACCTCAGCATCATCTGCAATGCTCCGAGCCGTTGAAAAAAAGATATTATCGAGTATGCAATACTATTATATGAAAAGAGATTAAAAAACTACTTCAAGATGTTTTCCTTTCAGTTTTAAAGTCACCGTACAAAGGAATGTATGCGGACATCGGACCGGTTGTTGGAACAGCTGATAAGATTTGGACAGTATGTTTAAATACAGAATCTTCAAAAACCCCGCTAGTCATGCTACATGGCCTGGGCGCTGGTGTAGGACTGTGGATAATGAATTTAGATTCACTAGCATCACATAGACCAGTCTATGCAATTGATGTGTTAGGTTTGTCGATGCGATGAGAGGAATATATAATTCGAATTAATATGAAAGTTTATCTTCTTAGGGTTTGGCAGAAGTAGTCGGCCAGTCTTTGCCAAAGATGCCTTAGTAGCAGAAAAACAATTAGTTAAGTCGATAGAAGAATGGCGCCGCGAAATGAAAATTAATAAAATGATATTACTAGGGCACTCGATGGGTGGATTTATAGCAACTAGTTATGCCATATCATATCCGGATAGGTATTAGCAAAGCTTTTAATTACGCTTATACATACAGTTTTTTTTTTGCTAAACAGAATAAAACATTTGGTACTAGCGGATCCTTGGGGCTTCCCGGAGAAACCAGCTGACGTAAATAGCCGCTATAATGTTCCTTTATGGGTGAGAGCAATAGCCATGGCTGTAACACCTCTCAATCCTCTGTGGGCACTGAGAGCTGCAGGACCACTTGGACAATGGGTTGTTGAAAAAGCAAGACCAGATATATTAAGAAAATTTTCGACAGCAATAGAAGATGAGAAGCTTATATCTCAGTATATTCACCAGTGCAACGCACAAACACCTAGGCAAGATTATAATTTTAGATACTATGATTTTTTTTTAGATACTATGATTCAATTGAATATTTTGCTCAAAGATGTCTTCATTTTCAAACGTTATCAAAAACTAGACTTTGCTAATTTGTGGCTAAGTTCTATAACCCGATGTGACGCCAATAATCGATGGCTAATCGTTGATAACGTTTAAAATGCTAAAGTTGATGTGTTGTTCGACTAATTCATTACATATAACATGGTGATCAACAACGACACAGTATTAAGAATATCTGAATCTTTTGCGATAAGAATCGTTTGTATTTCAAGTTTCGAAGTTCATATTTATGAATCAGCGTGTTTCATCACTTGCAGCTGTCGTAGTTAATCTTTCTTTCACAGCCGTCGTCAGTCGAAAATGATTAGCATGTAAATCTAAATAATGCTTTTCTTATCTTGCAGCGGTGAAAGTGCATTTCATACAATGATGGATGGCTTTGGTTGGGCTAAGAACCCTATGGTGAATCGAATGAATGAGTTAAGAGAAGATATTCCAATAACGTTATTGTATGGGTCCAGATCGTGGGTTGATAGTTCAGCTTTTGAACAAATTAAGAAACTAAGACCAAATAGTTTTGTTAATTTACAGGTATAAGACAACAATTATAGAAGCGAATGTTGATTTTTAGAAAACTGAAATCCTATTTATTTAGGTTATAACTGGAGCGGGTCACCATGTCTATGCTGATAAACCTGAAATATTCAACAAATACGTTAATGAAGCGTGTATGAAATCCGATCAAACAGTCTCTAACAATGAACCAGATGATAACATGCGTAAGTAACCTTGTTTCAATGATAACGGTCAAATGTATTTTGCGTCAAATTGTTTATCAATATCAATGTTCCACATGGATTGTTTTGATACAATAGTTTATGTAGAAAAAAATACCCTAAATATTTCAAACTGCGAATCATTTTTGCAGGAGGTAAAGGTGACGGCACGGAATCAGATCAAGAAAATGAGAACAGCCTAATACAACGATCGCCTGATCACAATAGAAATAATTAGCACGATGCTAAAGTACGAAGTATTGATGTGTTTTATTTACGGTTCCCGTTTAAAAGAGTGCAATTTCGTTAATGTAAATATTTTATTTATACTCAAACGTTTTTATCATATAGAAGTATTTAAAAATAAAAATGAATTTTACTGTTACTCTAAACTGTTTGTACACATTTTTTTTTTGTTCCTGTTCGGAGCAAAGCAACTTTCATGTAACCTTAAAAAAACGAAGTAGGGTTGTGATGAGTGGAACCATCGTAGTTCATTCTTCGGAGCAACAGAATTGGAAGCGTCGCTGTATTAACGAAAATCAATGTAGTAACTGCCAGTATGTAGATTATTTGGATAATTTTTTTATTTTATTTGAGTGGGAGTTTTTAGTAAAGAATCAGGTAGTATTTTAAACGGACTGATTATAAGATACAAAGCAGACTCAGATCCCACAATCAAGAAGCATATGTGTCTAACCAGTAACAAAAGTAAAATATATAACATCGTAACAATAGTCCCCGAACAACTGCAACCTTCGTTTCGCTCAAGAATTTATATTGAACCTCAGTTCATGATCTCAATTCACCCACAGAATCGTTTGAAATAACTGAAATGTTGCCTGGATAATACAACATCGGAAGATATTAAATTGTTAAAGGTTCATTTTAGAGCACCTAACTATACATACACCTATATCCTATCTGTATGCTAGCAGGTGACTCATTTCCAAACTTCGAAGCTCACGAAATTTACTCGAACCCACAAAGGTAGTGATTAAACAGATCCTTCAATCATCACCCAAGAAATATCACAAATGTCAAGTAAAATATTTGCAAAAGCCATTCAAAACAAAAATCGTAATTTATTAGGGCCAACTTAATTTTGACATCGGAAGATATTAAATTGTTAAAGGTTCATTTTAGAGCACCTAACTATACATACACCTATATCCTATCTGTATGCTAGCAGGTGACTCATTTCCAAACTGCTAAGCTCACGAAAATTACTCGAACCCACAAAGGTAGTGATTAAACAGATCCTTCAATGATCACCCAAGAACTATCACAAATGTCCCAAGTAAAATATTTGCAAAAGCCATTCAAAAAAAAAATCGCAATTTATTAGGGCCAACTTAATTTTGACTTCAGTCCAATATGCATTTCAGGAAAAAAGTACACTAGCGGCAACATTAAATGCAGTTTATTATATGAACAATGGCTATGTAGCGGCAATCTTGGCAAACTTGAAAAAGGCAGTTGAGACCATAAATAATGGCATCCTGCTTCAGAGGCTCGCAAAACATACAAAATCAAACATAATTATCTCTATCCGACAAGCATATTGCAGCAACGAATAATATGCATAAAAAATGGAAATGCACTATAAACAGCGGCATCCGCCGAAGATCAGTTCTTGGACCGTTATTTATTCATGACTTACATTTGTTGGGAACAATAATTTTATTTACTGACAACTCATCCCTGAATTAAATCTTTAACAAAATATAAATACTGATCTAAACAAATATGGAAATCGGCTCGAATAAAGCAGATTGTTTATAAACGTCCAAAAGAAATATTCCAATTCCGATAGAAAAAACAAGAAGCAAATTAACTCATCCATAAAAATGAATGGGATAAAATTTGAAAGGTTCAAATTTTCTCATCTAAAGTTAACCCTAGGTCTCACTTGGATGAGAATATTTCTTAGCAATCATTGACATCGGTTATAAAGTAACGCCTATAATACGAGTCCTGAAAAAGTCAAATTTCCTATCTCTCAGGATCAAACTTGTCATCTTCAATGCTTTTATTTTCGTTAAACTTATTTAATGGAGCAGTTCAAATAAATATCAAAACGAAACATTTATCTAATCGGAAGGCTGGTCACTAAATTAGTCAAAACTTTACAACGAACTTTACATGTATCAGGTAGTTTCATACCAAATGTCGGATTTTGCAGGGTTAAGAAAAACTCGATTATTTTCAAATGAAATGGTTTTATTCCTCAAAATATTCACCGTTGGAGTCTATAGTTTGTTGCCAACGTGTTGGCAAATCGAAAATTCCTTTTTTGAAAAAAATAATATTGTTTTGCCCCAAAAACGCTTCAAAGGACGCAACTACAGTGTTTTGGTTGGAGTAGCGCTTTTCTTGTAAATAGTTTCCCAGGCTCCGGAAAAGATGATAGTCTGTTGGTGACAGGTCTGGAGAATATGGAGGGTGAGCTAAAACTTCGTACTGCAACTCCTGTAGTTTTTGCATGGTCAAACGGGATACATGCGGTCGTGCGTTATCGTGTAACAGAATTGGTCCATACCTATTCACCAGCGATGGCTGTTTTAAACGCAATTTTGCGTGCATTTCGTCCAATTGTGCACAGTAGGTCTCTGCAGTTATCGTTTCACCAGGATTCAAGAACGAATAGTGAACGACGCCTTCTGAAGTCCACCAAACAGTAACCATGACCTTCTTAGGGTGCAGTCCCGCTCTTGCTTGGTGGCTAGGTGCTTCTCCGCGATCCAAACATTGTGCTGAACGCTTCCTATTATCATAGAGAATCCATTTTTCATCGCAAGTCACAATCCTCTTCAAAAATGGTCCTTTTTTATGTCGCATCAGCAGTGAAGAGGCTACTTCAACTCTCAGCATTTTGTTCCTTTCAGACAATTCGTGTGGGACCCATTGATTGAGTTTTTTCACTTTTCCAATATTTTTGAGACAGCGACTAATGTTTGATTTCGATACATTGAAGGTCTCAGCAAGGCACTGTAAAGTTGTGGATGTATTCCTCTCAACTGCTGCTCGCAGTTCGTCATCATTAACACTGCTACCTTGTTGACCACGTGGTTCGTTGTCCAAGCCAAAATTTCCTTCTCGAAAATTGGCAAACCGTCGTTGCACTGTGCGTTCGTTGCAGGTATTTGGTCCTAACACCTGATTAATTTCTTTCGTCCCTGCAGCAGCATTTTGTCCTTTTTTAAACATCAACAGGTAAAGGACCCGAATATCTCTTACTGCAAACATGTCTATAAGAGCGAAAACGACATATATAGGAAACCACACGGGTAATAAATTAGGCACTAAAAGAAAGGTATTTACCTCTATTTTCAAGCACAAAGCTTATTTTGAATTTTACCAAACAACTCTGTTCACCATGGGATCACTTTAAAGACTGTCAGGAAATCCGACATTTGGTATGAAACTACCAGATATATCGTGAAACAGGCCAATTAAACGTGCAGCAAATAATGCAATATATAATATAACGCAAATTAAGAAACAAGATACTAAACAAAAAACTCAAATGAGCATACGTCATAAGAAATGTTAGAGAAATAACTCAAACACTAACAAAATTGGCAAATAGCATTGCTATTAACATGTTAACTTCAGAATAATCTTTTTGAGGGATGAAAACGCGCAAATATGTGGCAGGATGCAGTTGCGCGAAAAGGTTACACAGAAATATGTGAATAGTTCGCACAAATGTTGTGCGTATAATGTTACATAAATTTGCAAAATCTTATATTAAATGTTATATAAGTTCACTAAAACTATGGCCTGTGTGCGATCAAGCATAAAGGTCCTGTACAATATGCCAATTGCCAGAAATATGGCCACACTAAAACCTATTGCTCACTCTCCAGTGGGTGTGTGTGTGTGTTACTTGCGACAAGTTTCACGCTACAAACCTCTGTGACAAGTGTAAACAAGATCATGTAATTGAAAAATGTAACAAATGTGGTAACAACAATACTGCCAACTGAAGAGGTTCGCCAGTATTTCAATCCCTAAAAGTAAAGCCGATTCCACCTCAAAACCTTGCTCAACCGACTCTGAATATTGGAATTTATATGCCAGAGAATGTTCTACTCTTATCTCTAGTAACTTCTGGTATCAAATATTCCGACACAATCAAACTAAACACACACGGCACTGATGAAACCACTCTTCAAAGCAAATCTACCCACGCACCTCTATTTTATCAATGCTGTCAGACAATATGAATCTATTTAGGACGAAGATGAGTAATATGATGCAAAAATTAATTGAAAACGAAAACATGTTACTTAAATTTCATTATAACAGCAAATGAATTCATACAAGATCGCCCATTGGAATGCGAACGGCATTGCACAGCATAAAAATAGCCTGCTTTACATCAACTCACGACATTAATATGCTCCTCACAACGGAAATCTACCTCACAGAGAAATAGAATAAATTTTGCATCACAGGTTATATATTCTACGATACCAAGCATCCAGGCGACTAGGATAGAGGTGGCCCTCCAATACTCAATAAGAGCATCTCCATCATCTTTTGGAAGAGCTTTGGGAGTAATATCAATTTGTCTATCGTGAACAGCCGAGTGAGATTGTAATTTCGGATATCTACTGTCCACCGAGGCACAGCATTTCAAAAGCAAAAAAAGTTTCTTAGCATCGCTGAGAACTAAATTCATCGTAGCTGGCAACTTTGGAGGTCTCTCGACGTCTTGGAGGTCTCGACTTATAACACCTAGGGGCAAAACACTCTTCGTACTACTATAAACCTACGGCTTCAAACGTATCCCAACCGGCCAGCCAACGTAATGGCCGTCAGACACCACTAAAATCTCGGACCTGATAAACTTCGCAATATCGAAGGGAATACCACCAAATTTAGCCAAATCAAAAGTAATTTTCGATTTTCCCTGAGACCACTCTCCTATCCTGTCATCTTTTCTCTGGACATGTTATCACACTTCGCTTGATATAAACGTACATATTCGAACAAACCCGACTGGAATTCAGACGATACCTCACCAACTCCATATTTCTAAGTGCATCATTCAAATCACCGGAAGATGTCAATTCTGCAGTTATTATTTTCCATGAACATGTTGTGTAGGCATTTGACGCCTAAAGCTAAATTGCTATTCTCACCTCGGAATAGAACATATACTTCATCACTTAAAATCTTAGCAATAAAAAGCAAATCAATAAAAAAAACAAAAGCAATAAAAAAAACAAAGCTACCATCAGGTTAGCCCCACTAAGAACTGCTAACGGACAATGGAAAAAGAGAAAGTCGCCGTCTTCGCAGTTCACCTAGAACAAGTTTTCACCGCAGCAGTATGCAACTCTCCATCTCAGTGGCGTGCACAGCCTTTTCACCTCAGGTATGCAACTGCCAAAATATACTCAGCCATAGAAGTACAGGTGTATTTTTTTCATAATTATTTTTCCAAAAAATTAAGCCTTTGAGGCGGTAAATAAATAATAAAAATAATACATAGTGATCATGGCATTGAACATTGAATTGGATAAAAGGAAGCTCTAGTTAGTCAATTTAATGTTTAGGTGAATAATGTTGAAGAAGTCAATGATTGCCAGCAGAAGCTGTTGAGAATACTAGCTGTCTTCAAACAAAGCCAAAAAATTAAATTGTTCAGCAAGAACCCCGGGAAGGTCTAGAGCACTTTTGCCAGGAACGGGAAAGGAAAGGATAAGGATGAAGGTTGGAATTGATGTCGGACAAAGCGGGAAAATAAACAACAACATAAAATATCATTGAACTATTATAAGTGCAATAGTCAGCACTCTGAAAAGACAGCATAGTAAAATAAACGGTGTTTTTAATTAGATCATTTAAAGAATTATAAAAAATTAAATTATTTATAAACTAAATCGATTCGCCTATCTTTTTTATGTACAAACTTAAAATGTTGTCATAAAACGAACCGGTTCGTTTGATATTCAAAAGAAGCTCCTTCTCTATTGAAATCATTGAAAGATCAGTGAGGCGCTGCTGTCCTTGCGTATTTCGCAAATAAGTGTGAATTCTTTTCAATGCCGAAAATGATCTTTCGGCAGAAGCACTACTAGCAGGAATCGTCACAATCAGTTTCGCTAAACGTATCACTTCAGGGAACACTGCTTGCAAATTTTTTTCGCAACAATGCTCGATGATTTTATAAGGGCCTAAATTTTTGAAATTTAATGACTTGTATACACATTTAAGTTCATTTTTTAGGCGTTCAACATTAAACTCGTATGATTTATAAGTGTTAATAAAAGTATTGAATAGAATGTCTGGGAATGTGGAAGTGTAATTATCAAAATTATCGGGAGCAAGTAATTGAACGAAAGTCAATTCTTTTAAATTCTTGTACCGAATACGTGACTCATTTATTACATTATCTACAATTTCGATAAATATTCGCTTATAATGCAGCTTCATGTCCTGCATGCAAGCATTTCTCTTTATCTTTGGCTCCCCAGCAACATTTTTTGCGCCATCATACATAATTTCAAATTTGGTCCTGAGATTTTCTAAAAAAGACTCAAAGTCTTTGATTTTGTTGCAGCAAAAGTAACTTTTTAATTTTAATTTACTCAAACAGCCCGTATATTAATAAAAAATAAATATTTTTTTTCACGTCAAAAATGTTACTGCATATTGAAAACCCACATTTTTGCTGCTTATAAAACTGCACAACTGCTTATAAAAATTATCTGCATATAAATAAGTGCACACATACATTACTAAAAAAGTTGTTAATTTTGTTGCACATTAAATTTTTCCTCGTACTGTAACCAAATCATTCATTCAAATTAGAGATGGGTAACACGTGAGTGAAGCAATCGCGATGAAGCAATCACTAGCCCCCAACACGTGTGTCGACACACTCTATACTGAGCGAGCTGCTTCACAGGTGAAGCAATCACTACAGTATGAGCGAGCTGAGCGTTAGGTGAAGCAATCACTTGCACTCAACAAGTGTGTCGGCCGTCACGTTTGTGTGCACACAGTAGAGCTAGAGATGAGTAGCACAAGAACGAGGCAATCAGTTGATGTGCTTATGAGCTTGTAATGAGCTCGTCGGAGTTGAGCGTTTGGTGAAGCAATCACTAGCCCCAACACGTATGTTGGCCGACACGTTTGTATACACACAGTAGAGCTAGAGATGAGCAGCACATGAACGAGGCAATCAGTTGATGTGCTTATGAGTTTGTTTATGAGCTCGAACTTGGTTATGAGCTCGACACTTTTGCACAGGAGCAAGTCAATCGGTGCCGCGATATGAATTTCGTAAAGGCTGTAGGTAATGCGTACAGTGCAAGCATGCCGTGGCTGGTTGTGATGATCGAAACTGACCGTCGCGGAAGAACATATGTGCACTTTATATGTGCATATGATGAAGGTTTTGATTGAAACTTTCTTCCTGTAGACTTTCTCAATTTTTTTGTGATTGGATGCAGTGAGATTATCTCAGGAATGCGATGTCCGATCGAAATGAAATTTTTTAAGGATATTGATGAAGTATAAGAGGTCTAGATATTGGATAGGGATATTCGAGCAAATTTTCAGAAACAATTATATTTTGATGAAGAAAAAACCTCAAAATACGAGAATGGGCGAAATGAAAATGGTTGGGTTTGCCCGCTTTTTTTTTGGATGATTATCGCTGTAATTATTTGTTATGTCTGGGAGTTGAAGTGGGTTCATAATTCAAATAAAAAAGTTTTTGATTTTCATTATCTCTTGAAGTGTATATTGAAATCAGTGTACATTTCACACAATTGGATGCAGTGAAGTTCAGTGTATTTAGATAAGATACTTGTGAAAATTTGTTTCTAATTGGTCATTAGTCTATAAATTCATTTACCATTGATAAATTTAAAATGGTAAACTTTTCAATTATATACCGTTTCGAAAAAAGTTTCTATGAGTGATTTTTTCTTCGCTGAGGTAACGTTTTAGAATAATGTGAGTGGGGAGTACTTCAAAGAAAGCAAATATTTTCCTCATTTACGTTGTAGAAAATGCGGCCATAAAATGTTCATGTGATTAGCATCATATATGTATAACAAGTAGCAATGTTTATTATTCACAAATTTTGGAATTTAGACATAGTTAGGTTATAATTAGAGATTAAGCGTACAGAGATTAAGCGTACTGGAACAGGTATTCTTTTGGGACAATCAGTACTTAGCATGAAATTCAAAAATACTAGGATCGAGTGTTTTCGTATTTGTGAGTATTTTCGTACTTGCAAGTATTTTATTCAAATATTCAAAAAGTTTCTAGGGCAAAGGTGGCTGAAATCGGACAAAATCGGCCAATTTTGGGTGAGAGTGGTTTGGGATATAACGGGCCAAGATCTATTTCTGCGATACAAAAATTTCAGTTTTGTAGGGGAATAAGGCGTTTTTTGGCCATAGTTTGGCAAAAACTGCCTATACGGCACTTTCGATGATTGAAAATGGTCGGAGAGTACAATAGTGATATTTTAAGGGCGAGAAAAAATTTTGATAGGGGAAATTGGGTGAAAACGTCCTTTTTTACCAAAATAATTTTTTTGGTCTAGCATGAATTCGGGGACCTTTCTGAGTTGTTTCGGGTCAAATTTTCATACAAGTCTGTGAAAAAGCGGCCTAGTTTCGAAGATACGGCAAAATGAAATCCGCCTGAAAACCGTCTGGAAAAACTGAAAGTAGCACTTGAAGTGCTAAGGAAGAAAAGGTTGAGGTCCTTTTTGGTTCGCCAGTTGGCTTCTCCGGCTGTGCTGAGGCTCTCCTCGTGACTGCAGGTCGCCACGAGGGTGTCTCCAACCCTACCGGGGTTGTAAAATTTACAAGACCGCGGGAGCTAAGATGCCCCTGGATTCATATCCAGCCTTACCGAAGAGGTTGGCCCCCTAGTGGGTGCATGTTTAACAGGCGAAACATTTTGTTTTTATCATTTCTTAATAAAATTTTCGTTTAACTTCATGCTTCAGTGAGGCAAAGTGGAAAACCGGCTGTTTTAGATTAGCCAAGAAAAGTTTGGTATCAGAGATCGATCGATGAAAAGCCATATAGATGGCAATAGGAATAGTTTGTTCTATCTTAGTAAATTTTTTGACTTTGGTAATTTGAACGAATACAGGAGATGTTTTGTGCATATAATAAAATGAAAATCAAATTAAATTGATTGAATTTCATCGTTTTTCTTTAGGCGAAAGGATTTGCCAAATAAATGGCCGACCATTGGAAAGTTACGGACAAGCTACGCGGACTAATGATTCAGTATCCTTTGAAGATTATCTTGCACCATCACCATTCTGGCTTGGGAACCTTGTGTTTGGAGGTTGGGGGAGGGCATATCATACCTTTTCATTACATCACTGCAAATCGTATGTATAGTATATACAGCATACTTCAACAAATACTTGCTAGTATTTTTGGAACATGTATTTTTTTGTACTTGTACTAGTTATACCTAGTATGTGAAAATCCTAGTACGACCCGACTCTAGTTATAATATGGACCAAAACATGCATTGAAGACCTACATACATATTTCCTCTACTTTTCTACGAAAATAGGATTTTCTGACGGACTAGAGTTTTTTAATTTGTAATTCAAATCAACTATAGTTAACTAAGCTATCAGACACTTTCTTTACACTTTAAAATCTTTTTAAAATGTTCAAAACAAAAAAAAGGACACTTATCAAAATAAATACTGGGAAATTTTCTGTGCGTTTAATTTTCTTTGTCGCATTTTCATGGCCATTTATAAGCGGTAAATAGAAAAAATACTAATCATATGCATAATTCTTTTTCATAACTACATTTTACATCAATCAAAAACGAATTGACACAATTGATTGACTCACACTGATTGACTCATCCAAATGAGTGAGTCGAAGTGTGTCGACACACTAAACTGAGTCGTTTTTCCCATCTCTAATTCAAATCCTCAGCGTGCAAAAGATTTCAGCAGCGCCGTCCGCCCACCTCTGCTTGAACATAGGAGCACAGCGAACACGCAGCTAAAATCGCGCAGACAAGTTCGGCTGAGAGACTTGAGACTTCCCGGCTAATATCGCTGCTCAGCGCCCAAAACCATTGACCGAAGAAGCATGCTTCCAAGTTACGAACACACATGCAAATTTAATATTGCCGATATAGCAACCAAACAATGCTTTGTACACTGTACGTGTATCTCCACGGTATGAAGCTACAGGGAAGTCTCGTATGGCATTTGCATCAGAGTGTGCGTAAGATGGAAGCAAAGCGACCTGTGCCTACCTTACGTTACGAGTGGATGCAGCACAGCGTGTACATAATTCTGTATACAAAATGCAGAGTTGATATGAATGAATACAGTACAACGCGAAAATTAAATTATGAACATTGTGGATTAATTTTATTTGTAAATTTTTCTAATTTTGTATAGGGTATGCAATGCTTATTTGCTTATATGGAGTGCACGCCACTGCTCCATCTAATATCAATCAATGCTCAGGGCTCACAACCAATCAAGCATTTGACTAGGGAGGTGAAAGAAATTATTATCCAAAAAAAAAACCTACTCTAAGAAACTTTCCTGGATTTGATATTATCACCAATGCTATGCTCAAAGAGTTACCACCAATCGTATTGCCTTGGCTCTCTCCATCTCTTAAAGCTATCTTCCGAATCGAACATTTTCCTGGACCTTTGAAAACGGGGAAGATCATAATTATCCCCAAACCAGGTAAAGACTCTTCACAAGTGAATTCATACAGACTAATTAGATTTTTGTCCTGCGTATCCAAAGCTTTGGAGAACGTTCTGCTGAGAAAGCCAATACTAGAAGATGCAAAAAAAAAATGCTGCACATTAATTCGAATTTCGAACATTATAGCACCATTCAAAAGGTCCATTGAATCGTGTCAAACATTAAAATAACATTCGATGATAAGAAGTACTGTTCAGCAGTCTTTTTAGACGTAACTCAAGCCTTCGACAATACTTCCGAAAAGCTTTTATGAAATACTCCCTGCGGTCGGTTAGACCGCACATTCCAGGCTAGGTGCAAAAGGTATTCTGACGCTAAATATCGTGTGGATGCTGGTGTACCTCATGGAGGTGCCCTGGCACCTTTATACAATCTTCACATTTGATCTCCCAATAAGTGTCAAAACAAATACAGCTACTTTTACGGACGATGTCGCCATCCTTGTACTAATTCAGATCCAGTTATGGCATATCAAAAACAGCAAGCCTTTATCTCAATTCTTGAGGAATGGCTAGCAAAATGGAGAATCAAAATGAACGAAACCAAATACATCCACGTAACTTACAAATTGCTAAAACTAAATTGTCTTCAGGTATACCTTAACAATGTACCAATACTCCAAAGTAACGAAGTAAAGTATCTCGAAATACACCTTGAAAGAATTGAAGTCCCTAAATAGCTCTTTCACAAAATATTAGATACATTTTTGTATCAAAGACATGACTAGGTTTATCGGAAATAATCTCCGGCAGAATGATAACTTCAAACATTATGCATCAGTTTCTGACACGAGAATATATTGAAATAGTACTTGATCTTCTTTGTAATTGAGAATCTCCGATAATGCTTGTATTACTCGCCAGCTCAGTTTCAGTGTGTTCAAGCTTATTAAAGAAATGTTCGATAAAACTCGACTACGCGCCCCCCATAACCGATGGACAATTTTACCGATTATGCTTTTTTGTGTTTTTTGTGATTGTGTACTTGTTTTTCTGTTTGTTTGCTTGTCTATCTTTAGTGTGTTGTCTTTTCGCGTATTTTTGGTACGTTTTTGTTAGTTATTCTTCAATTTTTAATCTAGGCTCGTCCTTTGGTGGTAGGAGGGGCAAAAACTTGAAGAATAACTAACAAATACACGAAAAGGCAACACGCCGAAGATAAAAAACAACAAAAACAGTCTCAAAAACAAACACAGAACCACAAAAACACTATGAATAAAATTGTCTAATGGCTATGGGAGGCACATAGTCCAGTTTTGTCAAAAGTTCTGATATATAATTAAACTGGAACCCAAAATCGAATATGGAATGGCATACTCCATATTGTCCGTTTCGGCCTTTAATATTAATTAAAGTAGCTTCCACTTAAACATATGAAATAACTATTGCAACTCAAATGTATGAAACTGGAACAAGTACACTCGAACAAATTTATGGGCATCAATAGGAGCTTTGAATAACTATTAGATGGAAATAATTTTTTGTTGCCTCTCTCAATCAGTATGCACTAGAGATGAGGCGTATATACTGGAACAGGTATATGGAACAGGTATTTTTTTTGGAACAGCCAGTACCTAGTACGAAATTCAAAAATACTAGGTACGAGTATTTTTGTGGACTATACATGTAATCAAGATTTACACAATGAATTTCGTCCATTTAATTCATTTCAATCAAACAGACGTAATAGTATCCTAATATTAATATAAACTCGTATTTCATACTTGCAAGTGCTTTCATACTCACGAGTATCTCGTACGCGAGACGAAAATACTTGCAAGTACGAAAATACTCGATACGAGTATATACTCATATCGTTCCAAAATATTCGAATACGAAAATAACGTATCGTTCCAAAATACTCGAATACGAAAATAACGTATCGTTCCAAAATACTCGAATACGAAAATAACGTATCGTTCCAAAATATTCGAATACGAAAATAACGTAACGTTCCAAAATATTCGAATACGAAAATAACGTATCGTTCCAAAATACTCGAATACGAAAATAACGTAACGTTCCAAAATGTTCGAATACGAAAATAACGTATCGTTCCAAAATACTTGCAAGTATTTTTGGAACAGGTATTTTTAAATACTTGCAAGTATTTTGGAACTATACGAGTATATACTCGTATCGAGTATTTTGGAACTTGCAAGTATTTTCGTATCGCATATTTTTGTATAGAGTATTTTCGTGCTTGCGAGTATTTTGGGACTTTAGGTTTAGGTTTTTAGGGCAAAAGTAGCTGAAATCGGACAAAATCGGCCAAGTTTGAGTTAGAGTTGTTTGGGACATAACGGGCCAAGACCTATTACAAAAATTTACGTTACAAAAATTTACGTTTTGTAGGGGAGTAAGGGGTTTTTTTCGAAAGTGGTCGGGAAGTATGTTAGTGATATTTTAAGGACGAAAAAATTTTTGATAGGAGAAATTGGGAAAGTATTTTATTCAATTATTCAAAAAGGTTTTAGGGCAAAAGTAGCTGAAATCGGACAAAATCGGCCAATTTTGGGTTAGAGTGGTTTGGGGCATAACGAGCCAACACATATTGCTGTGATACAAAAATTTCGGTTTTGTAGGGGAGTAAGGGGTTTTTTGGCCATAGTTTGGCAAAAACTGCCTTTACAGCGCTTTCGATGATTGAAAGTGATCGGGGAGTTCAATAGTGATATTTTAACGAAGAACAAATTTTTTTATAGGGGAAATTAGGCAAAAACGTCCATTTTTTCCAAAAAAAAATTTTTTTTGGTCTAGCATGAATTTGAGGATATTTCTGAGTTGTTCCCATACAAATATGGGAAAAAGCGGCCTAGTTTCTAAGATATGGTAAAATGAAATCAGCCGGGAAAACTGAAAATAACACTAAAAATGTTTAGATCCTTTTTGGTTAGCCAGTTGGCTTCTCCGGCTGTGCTGAAGCTCTCCTCGTGACTGCACTCCAACCCTACCGGGGTTGTGACTCATGTCCAGCTTTATAGAAAAGGTTGACCCCCTAGTGGGTTCATGTTTAATAGACATTTTATCATTTCTTAATAAAATTACCGACAAATTCATGCTTCAGTGAGGCGAAGTGGAAAACCGACTGTTTTAGATTAGCCAGGAAAAGTTTGGTATCAGGCATCGATCGATGAAAAGTCATATAGATGGCAACAGGATTAGTTGGTCCTATCATAGTACATTTTTCGACGCTGGTAGTTTGAACGAATACAGGAGGTGTTTTGTGCATATATTAAAATGAAAATCAAATTAAATTGATTGAATTTGCTTGTTTTCCCTCCTAGATTGGAGAAACACTTGCCAAATAAGTGACCGACCATTGGATAGTTACGGACAAGCTGCACGGGCTAATGGCTCGTATCCTTTCACGGTCAACTGCACCATCACCATTCTAGCCTGGGAACTTTGTCTCTGGTGGATGGGGGAGGGCATATCATACCGTTTCATTACTTCACTGCAAATCGCATGTACTTGTGTGTATATATGTACATACTTCAAAAAATACTAGCTAGTATTTTTGGAACAGGTATTTGGAACAGGTATTTTTTTGTACTCGTATTCGGAATACCTAGTATGTAAAAATCCGAGTACGACCCAACTCTAGTATGCACGATCCGTGTGCATCATCGCATCATCAAACATATCGTCTTAGTACTTCCCAGACAATTGAAAACTGGTATAAGGGAAAGTACAATCGTTATCAGTTTTAATTACACTTCATATTTTAAGTTATATATTTGTCCTCGTTGACATATGTCCAGAAAAAAGTCTACAAAAAACTCTGGTATTTTCTTCATTAAGAATTTGAGTTTTTGATGTTTGATTTAAAGTACACTTTAAACTCTATTGTGTTTTTCGCTGACTTTACCGAGTTCGGCAATGATTTACAGAATCCGATAGCCTGCTGTATTTGATCCATTTTCAATCTATCCGTTCTTGGAGTCGCAAGAGATAGATTTCTAGCAGCTCTGCTTTCCCGGTTAGTTATCTCCAACACAGTGCGGGGGGTGTTAGGCCATTTCAAATTGTTGCTCAGGATATTGAAAATCACTTTTCCCCTTTCAAAATTAATTAGTTGATGAATATTTAACAATCCTGTTGGAGTGTACACAGTAACTGTTGGTGTTAGAGTCGGCATTCTAAACATAATTTTAATTAGTTTCGAAATAAGCCTCCCAATCAACTCGATGGTTTGCTTTGAAGTCTGCCTCCATAAAATAACTCCGTATATGATATTTGATAGTATATAAGCATTAAATATCATTAATCTAGTACTTGTTTCCAAGAACTCATATTTTCTTAAAGCTGCAATCATTGGTGCGACTTTATGTCTGATGTGGATTTTGTGGCCTATCCATGACATTTTCTCAACCAGGATTAATCCAAGGTATTTCATTGATTCAGCTTTTTCCAGACGGATTTCGTTAATCTGAATAAAGGCATTTATAGGCCATTTGTTCTTCTGCTGAAATAGGATGTACGGGGTCTTGTAAACGTTTATAAGCAGTTTGCTACGCCTAAGCCACACTTGGTATATTTCCAGATATCTGTTAATTTTATGCTCCATTTTATCAAATAATTAATCCAAATACAAACAGTATTGAAATACCAATCATCACTATTGTATTTTTGATCAACTTATTTATATACTAAAATTCTTACGTCTAATTTTCAACACATACAAATGTTCCCCAGGTATTTTACGTTCCATAAAAATTTCCATATTAAAACCAATTTGATTTAAATGTTCTTCGATTGCACTCGGTTGATTCTCCTTTAAAACTAATAAATAAACCGTACCTCTAGGTGAAAGCATCCAATCAAGTTTTTCGAATAACGCATCGATTACTTGTCGCCCATTTACACCTCCAGCCCACGATCGAACTAGCTGAGTGCTAGTTACGGATTTTCTATCATCACTTACCTCTAGTGAAAGTGTTTGTAGTTCATTAATTTCCGTCACAACGTATGGCGGGTTAAATATTAACAAATCGATACATTTTTCGCGGATGCCCTGGGTAAAGCTTGTGTTAATTACATCGATAAATCCTTTGTTATGAATACTAGTGCGCTTTGTTACCTGAATATAATTTAAGCATACTATAAAACACCAAAAACTATAATTATAAATTACTCACTTTACATGCATATTCATTTAAATCGGTTGCAAAGCAAAGTGTATTACATAGTTTTTTAGATAGAGCAGTTATTATTACACCACTCCCTGATCCTATTTCAATACAAATCTCTGGCGATAGATTTTCAATGTAAGGCAAATCTTTTTCAAGGGCATCGAGAAGTAGGAATGTATCTTCAGCTGGCTCGTAGACAAACTAGAATATCAATAGATATATATTAACAATTTATGTGAAAATTTATCTTATATTTACCTCGAATTCTTCGGCTTTAATATGGTTTGTATATGGTGTTTCCATTGCTGTATTTTATACTGCAGCCGAAGTATCGGCCTCCAATAAAGTTTTACGGCGAATTTGTTCCTTATCTATCTGTCGGTGGAGTTCATTCAGTCGATCCTTAGTGAAATAAGAAAGCTATGTGACGCATTTTGTAATTTTCGGTACACGTTGAGATAGCTTACCTGCGATGTTTGAAGAATATTTGCTATTACTGTAACTTTGTGTTTTACGTTAATAAGTTTTTTAACTTTTGTATTAAAATCTGGTATGGTGGATTGTAGCTCTTCGATTTCAGACAATCTTTTTGCAAGTAAATCTAAATGCTGACTGAGTTCGATTTGTGCAGTTCTGTAAATTAGTTTAGATATATTTTCGGAATAGGATTACATTTTTGTTACTATTTTCTAGATTCTCAGAATTTATTTCAAGATTGTGTTCCCTGAAAGCATCTGCATGTGAGCTTGGTTAGGTTATTCACCAAACCTAATGAATTTATATCTTTCAAGATTATCGGAAATGCATATGCTATTACTCATTTTATTCGACAGTTTAATCATAGAATCCAGTACTCTGTTAGGTTTCTACTCAATAGACTATATAATTATAATTCAGAATTTATTTTAATTTGCGGAAATATTTCAATATATGATTCTAATGTGACATGTCTCTAAGCAAACACGGAAAGTACTTACAAAGTAGCTCGTACTTTTTCATCAATTTGGTCGACCGTCGGTTTAAACAGGCCAATTAGTCCTTCAGCCAATATATCCCTAGTTGGATTATCGCAAAAGTTCTCAGTATTCTCATCGATTGAAGTCACTGTGCTATCGGAATCTTTTTCCATGTTTACGCTAATGACGAGATAACCATAGATCCGTTTAGCTAGTCAATTTGACTTTCAGAAGATACAAATGAAGCAGAATGGAAGCGAAAATGATAATTTCTTAATAGCCT
The DNA here is from genome assembly GCA_963978885.1 of Nemotelus pantherinus. Classification (NCBI taxonomy): domain Eukaryota; kingdom Metazoa; phylum Arthropoda; class Insecta; order Diptera; family Stratiomyidae; genus Nemotelus; species Nemotelus pantherinus. The sequence continues at coordinate 210,244,994 of OZ022264.1, read as the reverse complement.
GATAAATGTCAGACCATAAAAGTGTCAAAAGTCTTCTTCTTCCCTATATATTTTGTAGGCTGTCTACTTGCTGTGGCATGGGACGTGTAGCAAATTACATTTCAACTTAAAATATGTAAATTAATCTCGACTTATGCACATTTCATGGCTGTTGGCTTATCCCTCAAAATTGCTGATGTGCAATTATAAAGCATACTATTATATTTTTTTTCAAATGAACATTTTCGGCAAAGAAGTCGAAACGAAGCCACACGAAACCACCAGTCACTTGTCTAGTTCGCATTGTCACCACTGTCGTTGCAGTCGGTCAGAAGTTTGTCTCCGCCATCTATTATTGGTGTAATCACGTCCAGGTAGAATAAACTTCGATTAAAGCCGCTCTAGTTAGTTTTATAATCATTCTCAGAATCTAATAAAACTCATAAAGCCTTTTTACGGTAAATGTATCCCATATTTCAATTCTTGGTGTCCGTAGCCTGTTAAATAAGCAAAAGAAAATTTCTTACATAATCGCATGTCGGCTTGAACGTGCAAGTGTCAATTTATTTTACGGAAAAGTTTAAAAAAGATAGGATGTGGCATACATTTGTAGCTCTAGCATGCATCATTTAGTGCTTTAATGCTAGAGAAACACAACTCTAGTAGTTCTAATTTCAACATACGAAGACTTTTTATGGTTAGAATTTGACAGATTTGTTGTCCTTTCTGCCTTCCAGAATTGAATCAAGATGATGCAGCGTGCGGCAGCCGGTACTGGACCTCTCCTATCAGTGTTTGTGCAAAATGCTGGACCACAAAATCGTGGCATGGCCACACTTAAGGCCATTTCGATCCGTCTCAAGTCGGTCAAGAATATTCAGAAGATCACCCAATCCATGAAGATGGTGTCAGCTGCTAAGTATGACTTTCATATAATTGTTTGCTTCCGGAAATAATTTGATGTGATTTGGTAGATACTCCCGAGCTGAACGTGAATTGAAACAAGCCCGACCAATTGGAGAGGGCACCAAGCAGTTTTTCGAAAAGGCTGAAATCAGTCCAGATGAGAAGGCGGAGCCTAAGAAGTTGATGATTGCTATTACTTCCGACAGAGGTAAGTTTTTATTAGTGTTGATTCGTGTGTTTTAAACACTCGTTAAATATGTCGAGAATGGAGGATTAGTAATATGCATGCTATTCTGTAGGATAGCTCTTAATCAGCTTTTAATTCTACAATTCATTCATATTAAATCATCGTTAGTATAGTTCGCCAAGATTCAAGGAAATAAAGCTAAAATAGCATCTTAACGATCTCTAGAATAGTTTCATAATGTGTTTTTATGTAAGAGAATTTGACGACGCAATCGCTCGTGTAGCCACAAAAACCTTTGGTTGTAGTAGTAAAAACGGTATGAACGACTGTTTTCATAAAATTTTGTGTGCTGATGTGTGCAGCATGCTCAAAGGACCAGAGCCAAATGAACGTTTTGTAGGAGCAAAAGAATCGAAAACTCGATAGGTGCAGGATTTTAACGATCCAGGAATCCAGAATCTTTACCAACGTGTGTAATCTGCTAATCTTATTGGAGGGACAAGGAAAGAAATGTGATTTATGCTAATTTGAAAACACTGAATAATCAATCGTTTTGTTTCATCGAAGTATTTTATAAACAAACTCAGTAAACAAAGTGTTGATTTCCTTGCAGTTCCATGCAGATAGTAGCTCCGTTAAATAATGACAGAAGCACATATTGCTGTCCAGTTATTCATTCACTTATTCAAAACAGAAACATTTCCTGCATCCTTACAAATGGCATAAAATAAAGTGATCCTAGATGCTGATGTAATCATTAGATGTACCATCTACACTAAGTCCAGCTAACTAGTGGCTCATTTCGTCATTAACATCATATGCCGAATCGGAATATGAACGAATTCTACGTAAAAAAAAATGAGCGTAATATATGGTAGTGGCGCTGAAGAACTTGTTTTGATCCGCTAATACAAAAAAAAAAGATATCGAAGAGGATACATGTCAATAAAATAAGTGAATATAGCTTTGAAAAAGTTAAATAATTCACCTATCTGGAGTCGGAAATCAAAGCCGAGGGTGAATCTGGACATATCTGCTGTCAGTCAATAAAGTTTTTCTCAGTCTATTCAACTGTTCCATTCAAGTCTCTACGAAACTTTCAAGCTCCTGCGCCAAGTGTCCGTCTTATAATTGGGTTCTTACTGACAAAAACTGCCAGTTCTTGTACGGCAGTGATTATTTTGTCTCTTATATAAAGGTGGATGAGATCGTTACGAAGACAAAGAAAATCTGAAGGATGACAGTAACTCAAAAGGGGGACTTTTGTATGTAGTTTATGTAGATCACCGGCTGTCATTGTGTATTATCCCTGGACAGAATCGAGCCATGGACAATTAACGTACGAAAAATACACGAAATGATAACACATTGAAGGTAAACAGACAAACAAAAACACTATCAAAAACAAACACACAACTACAAAAAAAAACATACAATCGGTAAATTTGTCTATCGGCTATGGGTGGCACGTAGTCGAGTTTAGCCAGAATTACTCATTTTTCCACAAAACAAAAAACAAACTACAAATCATGAGTAACCGAAACCACTGAATAAGATACCATTTACAGAATCAATCAACTAAAAATTTCTTTTCGTGGGTGGCGTAGCAGTACTTGCCGGACTCTAGCTAATCATCTTATATAAACTTAACGTTCCGTTGTAGAATTTAAAGCAATTTTAGCTGTGACAATTGCGGTTTATAATAGCTTAGCTTAATAAAATTTTTACATAAGAACTCCTTAGACTAAAAATATATTTATTTTTATTGTTTTTTCCAGGTCTGTGCGGTGCTGTTCATACCGGTGTTGCCCGTAGCATTCGTAACGAACTCTCGCAAGATAGTTCCAACATTAAAGTTTTTTGCGTTGGCGACAAGTCACGAGCAATCCTTCAACGTTTGTATGGGAAGAACATAATGATGGTTGCCAATGAAATCGGTCGATTGCCACCCACATTTTTGGATGCATCGAAAATTGCAAGCGAAGTATTGAATAGTGGATACGAGTTCACCGAGGGCAAAATCGTTTACAATAAGTTTAAGTCAGTCGTATCATACGCCCTGTCTGATATTCCAATTTACAGTGCTCCAGTCGTCGAAGTAAGTGCATATTCAACTTGAGATTTTCAATCTACAACTATTCACCTGAAACTTGTATTTATTTCAATTTCTAGTCATCCGACAAATTGGTCCAGTATGACTCACTGGACTCTGAAGTAATCCAAAATTACTTGGAGTTCTCACTTGCATCGTTGATTTTCTACGCAATGAAAGAAGGTGCTTGCTCTGAACAATCGTCGCGTATGACCGCTATGGACAACGCTTCGAAGAATGCCGGCGAAATGATTGAGAAGCTTACATTAACATTCAACAGGACTAGACAGGCTGTCATTACCAGAGAACTTATCGAAATTATTTCTGGTGCTGCTGCTTTAGATTAAGATGTGTCGAGCTAAACGTGTTCAGGGTCGTTTCGTATTCGATTCGATATTTTCGGGTTGAATGCTTTCCGATTGCTAGCGCCAAGATCTAAAGTTGTAAAATTGCATTTTCATAAATAATGTAATGTTAATGTATTCCTTTTTATTTCAATTGCCCATAAACATAAACACCATTGAATGCTACGAATGAACGCTACAATTTTTTCAACGATAATATTTCGAGGAACTTGTTCGAAAGTCACTGGCCGAAAATTTACCATCCTATAATTTTAATTACGAACACGTTCTTGGATATATTTTTGTAATAAATTCCATGAAATTACATTATTGATTCCGTTAAATACAGGTATTGGAATAAATCAGAATTGATCTTAATTTTTTTGCTTTTTTCGTCACTACTGCCTTTGTAGTGATCTTCAAATTTTGTTGTGTAATTGTTCCTCGTGTTGTAATGTTATGTGCTTTATAGGTCCGTTCGGCGATCCAACGTTTTGGAATAACCACGAAATCCTGTACCAACTACTTTCTTTTAACCTATCATCGTTGTGGCACTACAGCCCCTATCGAGCCTTGGTTTCCTTAATACAGCGTCTTTAGTAGTCTCCGATTCAATAACCGCATCCTCCAATTTGGTGTTCATAAAGCAATCTGTTGTCAGCAACTACTGAGTCTTCTCACCGCTTGTGTGGCTTTTCGACCGGTCTTGTCTTGTCTATGTCACCTGATTGAGCTGAAATTTTCAGGATACAGTGGTGTGGTGGAATAGGTATAGAACTCACAAAATTTCGGTTATCATAAACTCTTTGGTTATCATTAACCCCATTAAAAAAAGCGGTAAATGTCTAGATACGGTCCCCTATCTCAGACATTGTGGGATGGGGGTGGAGTCGGTAGAAAAAAATTTTCCGAAATACAACCCCATAAAATTTTTGCAGCAGTCACTCCATAAAAAAAGTTATGGCCTCATAAAAATTGCGATTTTTGTGAGATAGTGAATGAAATTTTGTAGCTTATTTCCTCATGACTATTCCTTAGGACACTTGGTTTCAAATTTTTGGCACAACACAAATGTAATTCGTAAGGTGTCGCGATTGTCGAACATTCATTACGGCTAATCGCGATACATTGGTATTAAAATGCCCCGGAAATATCCGGGGCATTTTAATACCAATGTATGTAATTGTAAAAAAACAGCGATGTGTCCGATGTACGTATGCTTTATCAGCGTTATGGGGCACCTGGTTTGAGCGGACTAGGGAGTTGATTGTGCAAGTTTGTGGCGATTTTTCTATGTTAATTGTAAAGCTTACGGGGCTGTAACTTTTTTTTATGGGGTGACCGCCGTGAAATGTTCATGGGGTTATAACAACCCCTGAAATTACACTCACTCCAACTCCATCTTCTCCGGGGTAGGGAAACTTATCTAGACAATAAAACAATTAATATTCCAATTTTAAATTTTGTCTACAAAGGTAAACCGTAATTTTTGAAATTTTTCATCTGAGAAGAACGGTAACCCTTCACCAAATCGTCTATATTTTAGCACCCGAAATTTGTGTCCGCGGGAACTCAAGACCCTATAAGCAGATACGATTGAAATTCATAGAACGGGTTGACTCGGAGTATGACCAGTTTTAGTAGATATTATTTGAAAGTGAAGACAACACTGTAGCAGTGCTGCCGTCTTGAAAAATCACTCGAAGAAATAATTGCTTTATATCCTATAACTTCCGATGCAGTCATCAAATATCAACAAAATTCACACAGTTTATGGGACTTATTGTAAGCCTAGTTTGGTAGAATTTATAGGATAGGGCTGCCAGATATGGCAATTTGTCATTTTGTTTATGCAAAGATGCTACAATGAAATTTTCAAATGTTAACGGTCTTGTAAATAATACTAATGACCTCGCCGGGTGGGTTGACCTCGACTTCAAGCAGATTTGGTATACTTCTGGCAGTAGTGCTAACCAAGAGCTGCCAGTATCAGGCAGTATTAGTTTTTGCGCCAAAAACACTACCATTAAAGTTTCATATGATAAACATCTATATTGAAAATAAGTGACCGATGTTTAATTTTTTTTTAAATTTTAGATAAAACGTTTTCAATACCTCAAACAAATTTCTATCCCTCCAACGGCCAAGGCCATCATCGCAGAAAAACGCAATTCACAGGGTATATTGACGTGAACCGGTTCTAATAGACTTTTGGTTGCAGTGTTAATACGGTGTAGCTATCGCTGAGCATTTCCATAATTTTTGCACTAGGAGATGCACAAATATGATAACGATCCTATATTGAAAATAAGTAACAAGTGTTTTACTTTCCTAAATTTTGAAACTAATGCGTGTGGTAATTCTGATGCAGACACCAGATCAAACTGGTACGCGACCCTCGATACAGTTTGGTTGTAATATGGAGCACATTTGGTAGAACAAGCATTCAAAATCTGGACAAAGCCTCTACTTTTCTTTGAAAATCAGTTTTTCTAGCAGCTCCTAACCTCTAGAGATTTCATACTTTTATTACGATGGTGACTTCTGGCTCGTTATTTAGATTATACAACTTGTTGTTGTATCGAATCCGCCACATATCTACTTCCCGTACTGAATGAGAGTTCTACGCAATACCCTACTTTGAAACATACAAGCATCCAGTTTCGTTTCCGCAGGTCTAATGATTTTTTTGTGTAACAATAAAAGTGAATCTTCGGCACACGCTTCAGCTGTCTGCAAAATGCATCTGACCTGGTTTAGGGGCCTTGGTATGTTATGGGCTTATTTCATAGATATTAAGAGATTTTGAGTTGAGTATTGCGAATTTGTGTATGTAGCATGTCAGTCGCAAAAAAATTGAAATGGATGAGTAGAAGCTGCTTATTTTTAAAATGACATCCGACAGTAGGAGTAAGTTCCAAAAATCAGGTCGGGATCTAGGCAACGGTGACAATTTCAAAGTCGGAAGTACCGAGGGAATGTCTTATTGGCCAACTAGGTAATAAGACATTCTCCTCATCATTTGATTTTGCTAAGCTCAATCCTATCCTTCGGGAGGTTCCACTCTAAGTATGGTTTACGTTTTGAAGATTTCCTAGTGTAGCCCATCCCCTTTTTACTAATGTTCGAAGAACATTAGTATTAAAATCGCTTCGCCGAAAATTCGTCATATATATATATATATATATATATATATATATATATATATATATATATATATATATATATATATATATATATATATATATATATATATATATATATCAGCAAAATGGTTAAGAGAGATAATCTCTGGAGTAGATAGATGTATATGGCAGGTAGGTCCATGACTTGCTAGAATTCAGGTATCTTAAACCTTTTGGCGGCGGCGAGCATTTAAGTGAATTTTCAGGTGCTCCTATATTTCCAAGCAGTGTACATTTTTGTTCAAAAAAAGTACTAGGAATGAAAACTTATTATATTTTAAGTTTGTTTATGATAAAGAAGTGGAAATTTTGAGCCTTGTGTAGGCGCTGAGTGCCTAAAAGTAGGCAAGGATTTTTTTTCAAAATTCGATTTGTCATAACTTCTAAGAAAAACAATGGATCATCGTGAAATTTTTAGAGCGTATTGATATAGACTAAGATTTTACACACATGGACTTTCAAGACTGTGCGGGCAACTCTGTAGCTACAGCAGGCTCCTGAACAAAAATCCTTCAAATCATCGACCTTCCTGAAAAATTTTTGCTTTTTGAAAATAAATTCAAATTATTGATAAATTTTAACTTTTGTCCACCAAGTCAAATAAAATATTTCAAAATTCCGCGGTAAACAAGAACGGCAACCCGTGATGAAATTACCTCTATTTTCAGCACTCAAAACTTCTGTTCACGAGAACTGACGATCGGATAATGCGATCAATATGAAATTTACAGGACATGTTGGAATTTGCTAGGACCAGGTCTGATAGAAGTGATTTTAAAAAACGAGCAACACTGTGGCAGTGGTGCCATTTGGAAAAATCGCTGAGAAAAAAAAATGTTTTTTTGCCTATAGCTTCCGATTTAGCCACCAGATTTTAACGAAATTCACGCAGTAGGTGAACCTTACTCTAAGATAGATTTCATAGAAATTTGGTTGAAAAATTAGTATAGGCACGCCAGCTACGGCAATTTTTGTCTCCTAAATATTGTAAATTTGCTCAGGAAAATAAAGATGTGTTCCCTATAACTTCCGATGCAGTGACGAAATTAAAACGAAATTCATGTGAAAAGCATATCTTGTTGCGATTGTAATTCTGTAGGAATTTTGTTGAAAAACCGTGAAAGGGTTGCCAGCTATGATGAATTTCGTAATTTATATACATTGCTTTATCGAGCGATGTTATCAAAAAAATTCCAAATGGGAATGATCCTGCAATGACAATTAACAACAAATATTTACGTTTCAAAAATTTGAAAAGTTTGGACGATGGTAACCCTAAAATTTAATTCACTCCTATAACTTACAGCGCAGCCATTCAATCGAAACGAAATTCATAGGCTGGGTTTAACACAACGTGAAGCAGCTATGGTGCTAGCACATGATTGCCAGCACCGGATAATTTCGTAAAGATCGCACCAACAGATGCTTCCATTTTCTATTCATAAGCAAACCATTTAGAATAAAATAAGCAACCGATATTTAAATGTTCCGAGTTTTGGAAATTTTATTGTTTGTTACTTGAATCTATAACCAAGTTTATTAGCTTATTCATCTGCATCATCCGCCTTCTATGGTAAGCATAATTTATGACAAACGACTTCGATTATATAAAAGCACTAAAAGATTATATAAAAGCAAAGCATCTAAGTTATATATCTATATGCTTTTAGAATCGTCAAAAATTGGTGCAACTGCACCAAATTGTTTATATAACGTTATTTTATTTGAATAAAGCTCTTTGCCCTATAGCCTCCAGTACAGTCATGGTATCATAATGAAATTCATATGGCAAATTTAAATTATTGTAGACAATATTCAGTAGAAACATGGCCGTCGTAGAAATCTAGTTTGAAAAACAATGATAGGGTTGCCAGCTATGATTGTTATTGTATTTTTTGACATAGCTTTAGTAACCGATTTTATCATAAAGTTTTCAAATCGTAGTGGTCTTGTAGTGAAAATACACACCAAATACTAAGATCTAGAAAGTTTGAAAGCTCTTGCGAATGGTAGCCCTAAATTTCTTTTTATCCCTATAACTTCCAATGCAGTAATCGGGTCAATACGAAATTCGCAGAGCAGGTTGACTTCAACGTGAGGCAGATATGACTTATTTTTGGCTTCAGTGCTAGCAAAGGACTGCTAGCACGAGGTGTTTTTGTTATTTTCGTACCAATAAATGCTTGCATTAAGTATTCACATCGCGAATATACAATATATAACAATATATATGACAATACATACAATATATAATATATAAGACAATAACAATAATATGACAACAATATATAACAATACACTGAAAATCTGCACAAATCCTCTACTGTTCTTCGAACATTAGTGTTTCTAGCGGTTCTGATGCGCTAGGGTTATTTTTAACCTTATATTCGTAAAAATCGATTTAGTTACAATCATACAAAAATGTATTTCCACATATGCCATATCTTACTCTTTCTTATTAATGCAGCTAAGATAATTATATTTTCGTGATAAAACGTGTTGTCTTCTTGCACAGTAGTTTCAGTACTTTCGTAGTTCACCAATGATCTTCTTGGCTTTTTTTGTCATCATCTCTGCACTGGTAACCTGAAAATTTTTCGGATAATCCAACATTCGGCTGACCTTCAGTTGAATTGCATATCCAAGTCCTATGTTTCCGTCAAGTTTCCGTTGCGTATCCAAGTCCTATGTTTCGTCAAGTTATTTCAGGATCTATTCTCACTGTAGAATGTTTCAACGATCTTAGTGTTGTAAATCGTAGTGCATCCACCACTTTTGTCATTTGTGTCACTGCTAAAGCCTTCCTACAAACTCATCCCTAACTGCATCCAAAAAGCAACCAAATACTTCTTTGTTTACTATATAACTCTGTAAAAACCTTTCGAGCTTAGCCCAAATTTCAAAATGCTTTTGTGCTTTTTGCACTCTCATCATGCTTAGAGGAACCTGGTTTACTTTTGATATTGATATCCACTAGATAGGAATCATACTCCAGAAAATGCTAAGTATCTTATACTCCATTTCACATTGCATTTGATTTTGGAAATGTATGACTTTGTAATAAGAAGATTGTGGTTGTTCATGAAAGTGTGAAATTGATGGAGTTACATGCCAGACGTTAGATTTCTTAGTAATACATCACTAATCAAACTAAATACTTTCAGTAAATTTTTATTTGCTTATAGAAAAATTCTATTTCATATTCACATTCGGTACAATCATTTTCATTTCGAATAACTTAACAACAAAATCAAAAAAGGGAACCATAATATACCGTATCATACATTGGAAAGCTTATTGTTTACTTCTTCTTACGTTCGTTCTTGCCGTTTGTGTGGTTGGTCTTGACATTATGTATATTATCCAAATCAATATCGACTATATTATCTAGCTCGAAACTCGACACAGGATCATTACGCGACGTACTATTTGCAATCTTCATCTTGCTAGTAGTAGTATTTTCGAGAACTGGATCAACAGACGTCGATGTAACTGGATTAGAAGTACCACTGATCGCTTTGTAAATAGTAAGTGCTTGAGCAACTGCATTTGGTATGTCACCTACATTGGCCGGTAATATCATAGTATTGTTGGTTTTAGCGAGATCATTAAATGCGTTAATATATTGTTCTGCGATGGAAAGTGAAGCAGCATTTCGCCCATCCTGGAAAGAGAAGGTAGAATGCCGATGTGTGACAAAATCTATTGACAATGCTACCCTGATTCGCATAAACGTTCTATCCACATTTTAGCGCTTTTGAGATATTCAATAATTTGTGTTTTGATTTGTACTGGAGATATATGGAGAGTGCATTTTTCAATATTGATTTTTCCACAAAAGATAGGCTTTTCAAATGGTATAATAGAGTATGTAGTTTTAGAGTCCGGTGTTAACTCAAAAATGACAAAAATTTAGATAGAACGTTTATGCGAATCAGGGTAGAATGCTTTATCTTACACTATGGCTTATGGCTTTCGAAATTGTCTGCAGTCCACTAGCTCTGGCAGTGGCCACCGCGAGTATAGCTGCAGCTTCACCACTGGCTTTATTGATTTGTTCTTGCCGTTCGGCCTCTGAAAACATGATACGTAGACAATTTAAGCAACATTTGTTAATAGTAATTATAATAAGAATATTAATAATAAAGCTTTTTTTGCAAAATTATTAAGGTTTTCTAGGTGCAATAAAGTATTTCTAGAGTCTATTTCTATTATGAGTCCTTACAGCTAAGTTATACCTTTATAAGGAATCTTAGATCATATATGTATAGATTTACGTGTTTGTCGGTATTATTTAAGTAAACTGTTAATCAAATTTTATCTGCTTATCTGCCTAAAATTTAAAAAACTACTCTAAATTTTGTTTCTAAATGGCGGACCAAGATATTAATGAGTACTTGCGATGGTTCTAATGACTGGGTTAGTTGGGTCGGAACACCTTTAACTTTGGCCGGACTGTGTAGTTGTTGCGTTAATTAAAAGAACGATTTATTCATGATAAATTTTATTAACTATTTTATATAATTTGTAGTTTTTTTGGGGCAGGGTGCTCTTTTGTTCCAAATCGGTGCTTTGTCAAGCAAAGCTAGCTGCATAATCGATTTGTAGTACAGAGCTTAGCAGAGCTTAGATAACAGAGGATAGTTTGCACTTTCTATTGAACGAATAGTTGTCTTTTATGATATGTGCTCGTTTGGAAATGGCAGTGTCGGTACGTGTTTTGATGGATAGCTTGAGATTTAAGTGATGGCCTGGGTGTTTTATTGAACGTTACCAATAGTTACCAATTCTAATCCAAAGTTTGGCCATTTTTCTTAATATAAAGAGTGTTTGGCTTAGGACCAAACCTTGTGGCACTCCTGTGGAAATTTTGTGTTTAAAGAAGGTGAGCCATGCTCTCATTGAGAAACTTTCTGTACGCCTAAGACTAATAAGCCAATGGATTGTTTGCTAGCAAGTTCTGGTTAAATTGGACTGACGACACTAACTAGTTGATCATCATCATCGGGGCACTACAGCCCGAATCGAGCCTTCGCCTCCTTAATACGTCGCCTCCATTCGTCTCAGTTCAGTGACCGCGTCCTCCAGTTCGGTGCTCCCAGAAGTGACCTGCTGTCGGCATCGATCGAATCCTCCCAGCGCTTGCGTGGCTTACCGACTGGCCTAGCTCCGCTCGCTCGCCCCTTGAGAGACCGTTTGGGGATTCGATTATCGCTCATTCGTTCGACGTGGCCAGCCCATTGTAATTTTTGTAGTCGTATGACGGTAGAGACTTCCGGCTCGTCATATATTGTATACAGCTCGTTGTTGTATCGGATTCGCCATCCATCTTCCTCCCGTATTGGACCGAGGATCCTCGAACGTATTCAAGGCTTTTTGCCAAAGTGATCCTAAGGTATACAACTCGTTGTTGTATCTGATTCGCCATCCATCTTCTTCCCGTATTGGACCGAGGATCCTTCGCAATACCCTTCTCTCGAACGTATTCAATGCTTTTTCAGACGCCTGGGTCAGTGTCCAGGTTTCGCTTCCGTAGCATAGCACAGGTCTAATAAATGTTTTGTAGATGCGAAGCTTCGTATTCCTGTGTACGCATCGAGATTTTAAAGTGGGAAGCACCGAAAAGAATGTCTTATTGGCTAATTGAATCCGTCGTTTGATTTCGTCAAGCTCATTCCCATCCTTCGAGAGGTTCGTCCCTAGGTACACGAAGTTGTCCACATTTTCAAGATTATAGTCCCCTATTGTTATGTTTTGTCTTATTGGCGTCCTTTTCCTTGATTGAGTCATAGCTTTTGTTTTTTGTTCGTTAATTTGAAGACCAACTTCCTTGGCGGTTTCGTCTAAAGCTACAAATACTTCCTTGGCGTCATTGAACGAACGTGGCATAATTTTGATGTCATCAGCGTAAGCTACTAGCTGTGTTGACTTAAATAATAGAGTTCCTCTCGTGTCAACAGGGATTTTTCTGATGACATATTCAAGCGCTAGGTTAAAGAGTACCGGAGCTAATCCATCCCCTTGTTTTAGCCCTGTATTCGTCGAAAACGAGTTGGTCATATTATTCTGGATCAGCACTTGTGACGTGGAGTCGGTCATGGTCGTTTTCACCAGTCGTACCAACTTTGCTGGGATTCCGAACTGCAGCATGATGTTATACAATGCAGTTCGGTTGATGCTGTCGTACGCTTGTTTGAAGTCGACGAATATTTGATGGACATCAATGTTGAATTCCCAGCATTTTTCCAAAATTTGTTTGACCGTAAATATCTGGTCAGTTGTCGATCTTCCACGTCTGAAACCACCTTGATATTCAGCAAGAATTTTCTCAACGTGATGGGAAATCCTTAACTCTAAAATCTTAGTCAAGAGTTTGTACGACGTACAAACTAGTGATATGCCCCTGTAGTTTTCGCATAGCAGTTTATCTCCTTTCTTGTGAATGGGACATATAACACTTTTTCGTCACTCATCCGGCATCGTTTCTTGTTGCCATATGTCTGTCACCAATCCATGGATAGCCCTTAAAACGGAAATCCCGCCTGTCTTCAGGAGCTCCGCGGGGATCCCATCGATGCCCGGTGCTTTGTTGGGTTTCAAGCGGTCCATGGCCTGTCGGACTTCATCTGGTGTAGGAGGGTGAGATGTGGCACTGTCAGGGTATGTACCAATTAGTGATGGCGATTCGTCGGATGCGGGGACATTTCCGTTTAGTAATTGCTGGAAATAGGACGCCCATCTTTCCTTCACCTGTTCTGAGTCACTTATGATGCTTCCGTCGGCAGCCCTACATAGGCTAGTTCGTGGTTTAAAGCCTTGCTTTAAGTGCCTCACTACTTTGTACGCTTGTCGAGTGTTGTTAGCCATAAAGTTGTCATTCATGTTATTCAGCATGCTGTCAAAATGCTTTCGTTTCTTACGTCTAATTATTCTATTAGCTACTCTCCGAAGATTGTCATATTTTTCTTTCTTGGCTCTAGTCGGTCGTTCAATGTGGATTTTGTAGGCCGCATTCTTTTCGTCCAACGCGGCTTGACATAACTAGTTGAAACTAACTAAACTAACTAGTTGATGGTGAATGAAAAATTCGGGTCTGAATTCAAAACGTCAGTTCGGGATAATTTTATTCTAATTAATTTATCGAACAGACATGCAAGAATAATTTATTCAAACAGCTTGCTTTTTGTATGTAACAGAATGACAGGTCTATACTTCTGTGAGGAGTTCGGGTTTTTGCCAGGTCTTAGGACAGGAAAGACAATGACATTTTTTTCACATGCCAGGAAAGTAGCTTAGCATCAGATACGAGTTAGAAATGAAACAAAGTAAAACAAGTATAGAATTAATTTGTTTGCAAGACTATAAAACTTTGATTTTTAACTGATTGGATTCGAAGACATGCACCTATTCTCATCACACATAAGCTCATAAAACATATCTGACTGATTAATCACTTGTAGTGGGAGATTATTGATTTTTTTATTTACATTAGTTCTGACAATTTGTGTCATCTGTGAGTTTTATCCAACGATAATAGTTTTTCATAGAAGTATTAAATTGCAAGCGCTTTCTCCCTTCCTATCTTCAAACCATAGATTGCGTATATCTGCTCCAAAGCTTTCTAAGCGGGGAATATTTGATGCTCGAATATCATATAGAGTTATGTTGATTGCAACACTATCAAATAATCAATCAATAACCTGCCACCTTGCAAGTGAACACATCAGTCAGGTATGTACTTGGTTAAAACTTAATTTTTGATTAGCTAAGACGAAATCCGCAATGATATCGCCAATGATGATTAAGATTAAGGTACTCCTTAATCTTGTCCATGGCTCAATACTATCTGATAGACGTTTCTGATGAAGTCCAATTCGATGGAAGAAGTCGAGACTGCCATAAGAAACTAGAAAAATAATTGCACCATGAAGGAATCAAGAGTAAATACTACACGAGTGGAATAAGAACAAATACTACACGAGTGGTGCAAATCCATCATATGACTTGTCCACAAAAAAGGCGGCAAACTACAGTGCGGAAATTACTGAGGTATATCGCTAATTTGTACGTACTGTAAAATATTGACGAAAATATTAGAAAATTAAATTAAATTCTCCGCTGATACTGTACCAAGGAGGTTTTACTTCTGTACGATTGACGACTGATCAACTTTTCAAGTCAAAAAGTGTTCCAGAAGTGCTGGCTTTTTAACAAAGACACACCAAGTTTTCGTGCTCTTTAAACAAGTATTTGACTGTATGAAATAATGCTACAATTATTTTATACTGATTCTATCTATGATAATGCTGCTTCTGAAACAGGATCACGAAGCAAAAGTAGTAGGCATTAAAATCAATCTGACGAACACAAAAATCACAATGCAAACAAGAAAGAGAACCCCAATAGGTAAAATGTAGCACTTGGCGAGTATAACTTAGAAAATGTGGACGAATTAGCAAAAAATACAATTAAACTGAAGAAATGAAACGTGGAATACAGCTCGCTAACATTAATCGCTAACATAAATCGTTCTGACTATGCACAGGGAAACAAAACTGCAAGCCTATACATTTATAATAAGACCTGTGTTGTGCTAGGAGTGTGAAACATGAGCTCTCAAACAGACATCTACCCACAAGAATCAAAAGCGGACTAGGGACCGCACAACGAGCTTTGAGTTCATCTACCTCTGAATAGGCATTTGAGCTAATCAGGGTTACAGTGAATCGTGGAGCTAATCGCTCCAATTTCATTTTCACATTGAATGAAGCTTTCTACATGTTTCAACTTCTAAACCCGACCGTTGGATTACTTTCATCATCATCATCATCGGCGCTACAACTGGGGTCCTGTCCTGGCCTCCGTCAACAGTTTTTTTTCATCGGACCCGATCGCGAGCCAATGTCATCCAATTTGGCATCCCTAAACTCCGAGCGTCCTGGTCAACGCCATCTCTCCAGCGCAGGCAAGGTCTTCCACGCTGTCGTCTGCCGTAAAATCTGCCGGAAAGGGTTTTCCGAGCCGGATCCTTTTCGCTCATTCGAGCTAGGTGTCCTGCCCACCGGAGTCTACCGAGCTTTATTTTCGTAATTATATCTGCTTCTAGGTAGATAGCGTACAACTCATGGTTGTAGCGTCTCCAGAATCGCCCTTCTTCACATATGGGGATAAAGATTCTCCGGAAGATCTGGATAAAGGATTATCGTACAGCTAATTCCGATCTTCCAATTTTATCTATATCATCAGCATATGCCAGTATCTGGCTGGACTTGGTGAAGATAGTTCCTCTCGTTAACGTGCCAGAATCTCGGATTGCTTTCTCCAACGCCAGGTTGAAGAGGAGAGAGGCCAGACCATGACTTAGTTTATGCGAGATCCCAATTTAATGCCAATTCGGGATTATCCCAAATATCGCGTCGTATAAACAGGCAAAATTGGAATTGGGATTTTATGAAATTCGAATTGCGTATAACTACACTCACATTGAAAGTGTATTGTATAAATGTGACAAGATAGGAAGTTTAGATTACGTTGAACATTTCAGTTAATGTACGAAGAAGGCAATGACTGGAGAGACATTTAGCGATAGCTGAAGATTTTGAAATACTCCATTCGGCATTCCACAATGTTGTGAAAAATACAGCAGGCGGTAGTAATTTGCGGCACTTATTTATGATTAACGTCTTCTTTTGCGAAAAAAACGAAACGACATTAGTTTTATCCAACTGCACAAAACAGCGCCGGCACATATTTCATAAGTGTAATGTGTAAATTTGCTCAAAACAAGACCCGCCATGTTGAAGAATCACTTTTATTGACACATTTCATATGCACACTCACACATAGTCTTCGTGTTTAAGCTGAAATCCGAATTTGACCGTTTATACGACGTTCTGACTGGTATAATCCCAAATCGGGATTACATTGGGATCTCGGATAAACTAGGTCCATCCCCTTGTCGGAGCCCATTGAAGATGTTGAACGGTCTGGATACCAATCCGGCTATTTTAACTTTGCCTGTTACATTGATCATGGTCAACCTACACAATCGTGTCAATTTATTTGGGATGCTGAATTCTCTCATGGCTTTATACAGTTCTACACTGGCTATGCTATCTTAGACGACCTTAAAGTCTATAAATATATGGTACAGTGGGATGTTGAAGTCCAGACATTTTTCCATCGCCTGCCTGAGAGTAAAGATCTGATCAATTGTTTATTTGCCTTGGATGAAGCCATATTGATATTGTCCGATGATGGCTTTAGCGTATGGGGCTATCCGTTCTAGCAGGATAGAGGAGAGTATCTTATCGGAGGTACTCAACAATGTTATACCCCTATAGTTGTTGCACATTGTTAAATCTCCTTTCTTATGTATGGGGCATATTAAGCCTTTGCGCCAGTCTTCTGGCATCTTTTCACGCCCCCATACGTGCAATATAATTTCGTAAATTGCTTGGTGTAATGAAGGCGCTCCATATTTAATCAGTTCAGCAGGTATTTCGTCGGCTTCAGGGGCTTTGTTAAATTTCAGCCACTTATGGCTCTTCGTACCTCTTCTAGGCTTGGTGGCGGCAGCAAAAAGTCGTCTTCTTGCATTGGTGGAGCCTCCAATTTTTCGTTGAGCTGACCGTTTTCCCATCTCTCCAGAATGCCTTCAGGATCGGTAATCAAATTACAGTACGTGCAGCGTGGTGGGTACTGCGTCATGTTTTGGACTATTTGGTAGAACTTCCGCGCCTGGTGCCGACCTCTCTCTCCAGCTCTTTCTATTTCACAGATCAGGACTTTTTGCTAAGCTGCTTTCTTCTGTCTCTGTTCTTCGGAGCTCTTTATATTTGTTCTCACGTGCCCGCGTTCTATAAGATTGCTGCATTGCCTGGTATGCAACATTCTTACGTTCAGTCGCTAGTTTGTATTCATCATCAAACCAGTCGCTCCAATCTTTGCGACTACTACCTAAGATGGCGTCAGCAGTACTAATGGCAGTATGTTTAAGGCGTGTCCACTTATCATCTACGCCCGGCATCCTGACCTCAAGACTTCATCTCCCTCCATCGAGCTCTTCGAGGAAGAGTCCTAATGCAAGGTCAAAGCCGTGTTGATTCGAGCCTGGTTCGCCGATGCAATGCTTCTACGCAAAGCAATTCGCGCTCGGAGAACCATATCAACAAGATAGTGGTCCAAATCTAAGTTGGCATCTCGATACGTCCGTACCGTCATCAGACTCGAGTAGTGGCGGCGATCTATCAACACTTGCTCCATATGGTTACGAGTGGCTCCATCAGGTGATATCCAGGTGGCCTTATGGATATCTTTACGCGGGAACCTGGTACTCGCAACGACCAAGCTCTTGGATGCTGCCAGTTCTATGACTCGGTCAGTTGTCATTAGTGTTCTTATGCAAACTATGGGTGCCTGCGTAATACCTGAATACCGGCTCCCGACCCAATTTTGCGTTAAAATCTCCAAGGATGATTTTTACATCATGACTTGGGCAGGCATCGACGATCCGCTCAACCTGTTCATAATATGATTCTTTTTCGTCGTCTGCAGGTTTCTCTGTAGGTGCATGAACGTTTATGAGGCTGATGTTTGCAAATTTGCCTTGCACACGAAAAGTACATAGCCTTCATAAGTCATATTCTTTCTTTTGCAAAACACCATTCCCTGTCCATCTGATCTCTTGTATTGCTGTTATATCAGCCTTATATTGAGACAGGGCATCGGCTAGCTGCTGAGCAGCTCGAGTTCCATGAGAAAATTTTCAAATAGTTTAGCCGTTTTTGTTCGCGTGGTCGTCGTTGTGATATCAATCCGGTTTTGAGGCTTGTTGATGGGTTCGGGATAACCGCTTCGGAAACCATTTTACGGGAGAGGTAATCGGCCTCTGAATTACTTTACTTTACTTTTAAATGACAGATGTGTACAAGTCTCTGAATAAAATCGATACTTTGAATTTTGTAAATATTCCGCTCAGAGAGCAGAAAGAACAAAATAGTTATTTAGTCCTTTTGCGAGCATAATTGTACGAAGTTTGTTACAGTCAATCCAAAATTAATTGGTTATTTATTGTTTACATAATATAATTGGGGCTTGTTGGGCTAATTTGGGCTTATCAGAGCACAGTTGAACTATGCATCGTAAGATGCATAGTACAACTGTACAAAACCAACGCTAAAGCATTGGGGCGTTTAGCACGCCTTTTTCATGATGCTAAACTAAACATCTGAAATGGTATTGGTCCAAAGTTTTTGCTGAATCTTTATCATCATTCTTTGCATTAACTATAACTATATCCTGCAATTGTGTACTGTTCTGTACTCATGAACAACTAATAGCCTATTTACATCGCCACAATATCACATGCTTTTGAGACGATATCTGCTTTTGGCTATAATCAGGTACATAATCACATGATTTTCAATATAAATTAAAATCAGTTGTGAAATGTGCTTTTGACAAAACAATCGATTTGTGCCTTGATTTGAGCACAACATTTACATTAGTTGCCATAGCAGCCTATCAATATATTCGTCAATTAGGCCAATTCATTTCCCAACCCTTTAATTTTTACTAAAAGCATTCAGTATAGCACTAAAGCCAAAAATTAAGCGAAACCAGATACAAACACCATTTGTCAAACAAAAGAACCTCAGTGCGATGTAAACGCATTTTTCTGCTTCCGAATGCAGAAATCACAACCACATGATTATG
Organism: Nemotelus pantherinus; assembly: GCA_963978885.1. NCBI lineage: Eukaryota > Metazoa > Arthropoda > Insecta > Diptera > Stratiomyidae > Nemotelus > Nemotelus pantherinus. The sequence goes on along the minus strand of OZ022264.1, from coordinate 210,225,584 downwards.
AGTGCGATGTAAACAATCTATAAGGGACAAACTTTTGATATAGAATTATCCGTATGCATTCCTTTTATATCTATTACGGAAGAATCACGGATAAGACTAGAAAAAATGTGGACTAATTTATTATCGATTAAACAGCAGCAATACATCCTTTGGCTTTGCATCTTTACTGAACATTCTTTAATTTCTCAGAGATTTGGAACATATCCGGCAGATTTTCTCAGTTGCGTATAACTGCGCCACAGTCGTAGATGTGGCGCAGTTAGCGATGTTATATTTCAGTTTAGCGATGTTATATTTCATTTTAGCGATGTTATATTTCAGTTTAGCGATGTTATATTTCCAGCCAATGTGCACAAGCCCCATCCTATTTCAACGGGAAAAACTAGTTTGAATAATAGCGATCATATATTAACACCCTCCATACTTATTAACTAAGTGATTAGATTATTAGTTTTATGGCTCCCTTATACAAGCCAAGACTAGTTGAAAGGGGCATTAATATCTAAGAAAATTTTAAAGTATTTGCTTTTGTTTGTTTCAGCGATTTTACAAAAACTATGTACTTCATGCAATATTTGAGCCATAGGGCATGTCTTCTCACCGTGAATACTGGCTCATAGGCCGTTTGATGAAAACATCCCCCTCAGTAGCTTGAAATTTTGCGACTACGCTTACGAAATTGACTGTTGCGACTGAGCTTAAAAAAGTATTTTAGAAGGATTTACACTAATTTACTTTTGTTTTTGAATAAAACATCTTATTCATAATAAAATTCTCCTGTAGTTTCGAAAAAAAGTTTAAAATATGACCTTTCCGGGGCCAAGAATTTCGATGGATAAAATTTTGCTAAAAAATTTTCACAAAGATTCACAGAGCTAAGATTTGGATAGTTGGAGTACTAAAATTATACCTAAAGACCACTAACTGCCAGAACGCTTTGCATTTCTTATTTTAGTCCTTTGAAAATGGTGGGAAGCATATACCCCAATGCCCACGAAAGAGATAAACTAGTGGAACTTAAACGGAAGAATAAGATATTAGATCTAGTCAGATATATAAACATGATCCAACCTGAAAAATAAACCGAAAATTGTAGTCCGAAGATCTGAGGAATATTAGCTATCCAGGAGCCAGTGGAATATGCGGAAGTTATTAATATTTTGATTCAACAGAAATGAACAGAATGAAGTTATATTACTATCGCAGGAGTTTAGAACAAATTACATCACAAAATAAAATGTGTTCAGCTTAAAATCTTAAGTCAGCTTAAAATCTTAAGTCGCTAAAACAATGACTTTGATCAAACTTAAAGAGCAGCGATTAGGAGTAAATTCAATGTACAGAATATACAATAAATATCGTCGATTGTAAGGCATTGGCTAATAATTCAACGCATTAAGCTTAGTACTGTGTTCGATTTCACATGAAATTTCCATACAAAATTTCACGTGAAATCTGCTTCGGCGAAAATTTAGCTTGAAAATAAGCAAGAGTTGTACTAAGTTCTTAGCACGAAAAGTTGCTTTTGCTTCCGCTTTGAAAATATAGATTGCATTGGCACATATCTCCAATCATTTCACGCCAATTTAGTTTGTGCAGTTCATTCTTTCGAGCTAAAAAGTGACATTTGGTGTTTGAATTTGAAAATTGAATAGTGCAAATGTATTTCCAATAAGGAAATCGATCGAAAATTGAAATTATTGACATTTTATCCGTCAGGAATGAGCAGCGTCTCTGCTTTTCTCCACTGCCAAAATTTTCGTTCGAAAGAATGACCAGATAATGGAGACATGTCAAAATCTAGCTTCACGTTTACTCAGTACCAGCCTTTAGACATAAATGGGTGGTTTCCGTTATTATTTTCGAAATGCTATACTGCTGCAGACTAGACCATTCTTTATAAACTTATGTTTACACCAAAGCTGCAATCTACACAAGTGTTATTTTTAAACAAAGCAACCAGGCAAAAAATCATCCTAGAGTTCCCTGTATTTATACGCTACTAAAAATTAATTGTCAGCCTTCGGCGTATTGCTGAAAAGATTAACCTGATTAATCTACGTGAATGGTTTAGTTTTGAATGCTTGGTCACGAATTCACCAAGCTAACTAAAAAATACAAATTTTTAAAAGCAAGGGCGCAATATGCTTTAGGAAATACAAACCAGAAATAATTGATTATGATAATACAGTTACGGCATTGATTATTGATAAATGAAAGTTGAGCTTGCAGGGAATTAAATAAAGTAATGAAAACAGTAGTCTGCGTAATCTATCTAAAATAGTAATCTGCGTAATCTATCTAAAAAAAAGTAATCTACATAGTGCCAGAAATGATTTTCTAGGTCAGCTTTATCTCACTCCGTGTACAAATGAAACTGTTCATATAAATTTTGTCCACTTTTTCAAAAAATTATTACGCTCGATTTAAATTGAAAACTACTTACCTGACGCTAATATCCTGGATTGTCGCTTTCCCTCTGCTACATTTATGTCAGCTTCTCGAACACCCTCCGATTCTAAAATAGCAGCCCGTTTTCTTCGTTCAGCTTCTACTTGCATCTGCATAGCTTCGTGCACACGGGAGGGTAGCTATGTAAAGCACAATTTGATATACACTAACAGTTTTGAACATTTATTTTAATCTTTACTTACGCGAATATCTCGAATTTCGTACCGCAAGCAAGTAATACCCCAAGCTTCACTAGCTTTGTTAATTGAGTAGACTATGCTAACGTTGAGTGCTTCACGTTCATGGAAAACCTTATCTAGGGACATTTTCCCTAATTCGGATCTCATCGTGGTTTGCGCCAGCTGAGTTATAGCAAATTCAGGGTCTTCAACTCCGTACGAAGCTGAAGTCAAATTTCAATCAGAAATCTCTACAGCCTAGCGATAAAACTTACCTCGATATGGATCAATTATCCTTAGATAAAGAACACCGTCTATGCTTAAAGTTACGTTATCAGATGTGATTGCACTCTGTTTTGGAACATCGATTGCAATTTCTTTCAAGCTCTGAACGTATTTCACGCGGTCAACGATAGGCAGTAAGATATTCAGCCCGGGCTCTAGTATTCGGTGAAATCGACCCATCCGCTCAACTACCCAGGCCTGGTCGTGTCGGAAAACGTTAAAGCAAATTATATTTGAATTTTATTTCCTAATATTTAACTAATTTTAATCACCTCTTGCTGTGGCACAAACATTACTACTGTGTTAAGCGGAGTCGAAACTTTTGAGCGGCAAGTCTGAGATATTGCAATATGATTCTTCTGAAGCAATCCATTCTGTATTTGATGAAACAATTTTTTCAATAACGACTTATTTTTCTACGGAAATAAATATTATCCGTACCTTAGCAAAGTTAATGTAAGATGCACAGGTACGAGAAGAGCGGAACATATCCGGAATTAAGAAATAAACCAGCTCACTTACAAACCAATCGAAGACGAAGATGCAACTTTTTGACGTTTACGGTACCGCACAAAGGTTATGTCAATGCAATATAACCTTATTGAATTTACCGATACGGCAGATGTTATTTTTAATATCACAAATCATTTCACAAGCTTTTTGAAACGAGTATTTTCAGGTGGAAATTTCTCGAATTAGTGTACGCACCAAAATTAAATAAGAGCACATATCTGAAAATGCTAACCACTACCTAGCATCATCAATTGCTACCTGGACTCGGGCCATATTTAAAAATGCTAGTTGAGAAGAAGAAGAAGCAAACGACAAATCGAAAAAAGAAAAGCAATCATCATGGAGTGCGAGTGGATTTGAGGTTGGCAGGAAGCGAGAAAGTTCGTAGTTCGTAAATTAGTTTTCTTTTACACTAATTCCACGTGACTACACATTAGTAAGAGCTGTTGAAAGTGTTACATAGTGTTAAAAACAAAAAGTTAAGATTTAGCGAAGTAAGTGGTATGAATCGAGATTTCGGATCGCGGTAGTAAGCTGACAATTGGGGGGACTCTCGTGCGTCGGATGACAGCAAAAAGGCGGAAAATATTCGAGAGAAAAAAAGCAAAACAAAACGAGTGAAATGGCAGCGGGTCTGTTAGAAGAGACGAAAAGTGTTTTAAAATCGCTTATAATCTCATGTCCTCACGGAATGACGATCGACCGGCTTAATCGTGATTATCGGGAGATGGAAGGAAAGGCGATTCCATACTCGCAACTGGGATACGATAAACTGGAAACTTTCCTACGATCTTTGTCCGATACTCTCGTTGTAAGTTTTTGTTTACAAGCTTAAAGATTAACGGTTCTGCAAATTCTATTGAAGAGTGAAAGTTAGCATAATGAGCTGAATAACCTTGTTCTCTTGAAGGTAACGGGTTCGGGCTTCAACGCTACGGTGTCAGCTATTGCCTCGCAGAAGACAGCGCATATCGACAAAATGGTTACAAAACAAAAAAGCTCGACAAGGAGAAGAGCAAGGTTAAAATCACCGGAACGGTAAGTTCAAAATGAGTGGTATCGTGGTTACTGAAATGTCTTTAAATATGTATTCGTACTACATGCTGCATTGCCAATTAGCTTGTAATAGCCGAAAATAGCAATCTAACGAGTAATTTCGAAAATATTTAACTAATTAGTCATTTTCGCTATGAGATTTATCGAAAATCATTGACGGCATATTTTCGATGTGCGTGAACATTGAATCATATTTAGATATGAAGTTGATACTTGTGTGAACGATTATGTGCTTACATTTGGATATCTGATTCTTTTAAAGTTTTTGAATAATACCAGGTTCTCATTATTTCTTATTTCGGAGTTAATTTTTTATCACTCCACTCTTTCTTCATCACTCCACTCTTTCTATCACTCAATAGGCATATACTTTAGTAATAATATTCCAATCTGCTAAACAAATTGTCTTGGTACTATCAATGTCAAACATTATGCGCTTATTAGATTCATTCGAGCTGCAAGTTGTAGCAAACGAAAAACTAGTTTTACCTGTACCTTTTTAGGCAAACACATTTTTTTAATGACTGTAAGATCGAAGGGTATTTGACTTAAGAGTATCGTTGCTGATAAACAATTAGGAAAAACAGGTAAAAAACACATTGCACCCGCAAATTTGTTTGGATTAGTACAACTATTGAGGCGTTTATGTTATGAGCTACCAAATTCTCCAATTACTAAATATTCTTGGTTTTATCTTAGTAAATTATCCGTTAATCTTGGTTACTTTTAAGTACTTAACAAAACAATTAAAAATAAGTAGTTTTCACACTAAATTACTTATTGCATCGCCTTAACATGTGCGAAGCAATGAGTTTACAAAAACTTTTCTACGATGCTATAAATGAAATTTCCTAGGTTAAATTATAATATAGAACATTATGTATTCATTTAATGCTGAGTACTTTTGGGTTAGGTTTAGCGTGTCCATAGTCTATCAATCGCTAAGTTGTGCGGGTATCTAGTATTTATTTATTTATGTTTAATTCCCAGCTGTGAGGGGAATGATTGCTGATTTGATTTCCTTTCAACTTTCTTTTCTTCTTTCTCTTCATGCAACAATCCTATAAATTGAGCAATTCAGATTATGTCTACGCCAATGTCGTTGATGAAAGACTGGCATCTATGTAAAGAAGGGTTCACACCGGCCGCGTAAAACTGCACCGAACAAAATAGAACCGAGCTGCGTGGATTGTTTTGACGATGGACTGTGCAAATTCGTAAAACTTCCAACACACGCAAACGAGATCTACGCCAGGTCGGTACTTCGATAAACATATTGTTCGTGAAACCCTTACTAGTTGAATTCCACTTGTAAACAGCCTAGTTGTTTTATTGTGGTAAGAATTCATTGAAGTTAGGATTTATGCATCCTATTATAATCCCCGAAATATTTCCTTCAGCGCTGGATAAGTAAGGATATGCAGGTAAAATGTTAATCCTCAAAATGGTTGACTTTGAATTCAAAGAGAATGACTAAGTGTGCGAGCTACAAACACTGCCTTACAAAATAAATAGTTGCTCCCCGATGCGAGTTTCGGGAAGATATGAGTGAGTAAATTGTGCAAAAGCATTCTGATAGTTAAATGGCCCTTTTCTATTGCTCTCCTGACAGGTAGAAAGTGGGTTGGCAGAATTAATAGCTAGGTAATTAGGACTTCAAGGCCGCATTGAGCTAACGCACGGGGCTAATGCATATTGGCTTGAATTGGCTAAATGAATACAATGAGCAAACGTTGGTGTTTGGCAATGGATTGTCCTTAGGGAACCGTTTTTATGAGGAATTTCCGTTAAGTTGGCTGTTTTTTGCAGCCGTTTCAATTGTAGGCTATGCACCTATCAGCCGATTAGACGAAAATAATTAAGTGGATTCACTAGAGGTTACATTAAGATATTCATGTTCGTTAAAATATTACTAATATTTAAACATTAGGTTTTAGTAATATCTGGACAAGCAATATTCAAACATTTAAACATTAGTTTCCACTGAAAAACGTCGTATTCTTTTCGTAATCACCAATCACATTACCTACAATGTCGTGTATTTCTACCAAATCAATCAATGAAAAACGAAAGTGTGTACATCATAGACATGCTGCCGCCAATAATCAAAACAAGTACAGAGATATAGCTAATATGCACCTTCATAATGACCTAATTATCCCAGTTTAATAGTCAAAGGCTTCCAGCTAAACATGATCACACGCAATTAACGGCGGCAGCATGTCTATGATGTACGATAACTTTTCAAAGGATTTACTTAAAAAATTGTATTGCTTAAATGGTTCTTTACAACTAACTACAATTGACTCTTAACCAACTAATTACACCTCGGTACGAGAATATTGCAGCTCGGCAAATTCGATTGAATTCATTTGCATTTGGTAGAATGCAATTCAGGTGTCTCGGCTGCGTCTAGTTGCATTGCAATTCAGGCGTCTTATTCAGGTATCTTGAGGGTAGCGCGCTTTTCGTGTTTTTTTTTCTTTACTGTTTCGAATAAATGAACCGGTAACACTACTACCTTAAATACTGATGTACTTGTCCGTTCAGAAAAATGGACTATTGTATGGATTTCGAATTATTTGCAAGTTGATTTTGAAGATGTTTGGAATTGATGTGATGTTTATGAAATTTTCGTTGCATCATCATTTTGAGAGATAATAAAGGGTGGTTTTTAGAGAGTTCCGATTTCAAACTTGAATAAATCAATCGGATCGCCTTATTTACTTATTGCAAAATCTGGGCGCGACTGCCTCTCAAGAAGCTAGTTCTAAAAGTCCAATTTTCGACCACTTTTTGAAGCAACTGAGGCCGTATATCGTCAATGACGCGAGTTATGTTGGCTTCAATAAGTTGGTGTTTACGGTAGCTGTAAGACACTTAGCGTCGTTTTGTTGAAACCAGATCTCTTCCACATCCATACGACCCAAATACGGGAACAAAAACTGGTTTATCATCGTTCTGTACCGATCGCCATTGACAACAACACGCTCGTCGTATTCATCTTTGGAGAAGTATGGTCCTATGATGCAACTAGCATGCATTTCGCATCAAACGGTTCATTTTTATGGATGTAACGATCTCCCCGCTCCAGATGCGGCAATTTTGCTTATTGACGTAGCCATCGAGCCAGAAATGAGACTCTAAAATTTTTCCCATAAAACAGAGGGTCAGCTTCTATCACGCTCGTCGTATTCATCTTTGGAGAAGTATGGTCCTATGATGCAACTAGCATGCATTTCGCATCAAACGGTTCATTTTTATGGATGTAACGATCTCCTCTCTCCAGATGCGGCAATTTTGCTTATTGACGTAGCCATCGAGCCAGAAATGAGACTCTAAAATTTTTCCCATAAAACAGAGGGTTAGCTTCTATCAGCTTCTATGTTTTAATTTTGAGCGTAGTAGCTTCGCGGCTAATTGATGATCTTCTTTGATCATTTATAACGCATCTCTTTATAGATTGACCCGCATCCATGAGCTCGTGCGTACGTGGTTTGGGTGGTAATTGCCATTATTTTGGATGTTATTGTAATATAAGTAGTGGTACTTGAAGATATTGTTGGTATTGTTGCATTATACATCACACAGCAAATGCTAGGCAATTCTCGTTTCTAGTTTGATTTGTCCAGAGAGGATCGAGAGATACGACTCTTTGGAGAAACTGGTGGTTGGGTTTGAAGAGGATTTTACGTGTGTTACTCTGGGAGCTATCAGCCTGCTGGGTGCGGTAATTGGCATTCTGTAACTTATTGCAGTGTTATAATGCCTGTGGGAAGATCCCCATTCAATCTTCTTACAAACATGTCGAGTACCTTCTGGCAATAATATTGTGTCATGTTATTAACGAATTCTTGACATATTTCCGTTCAGGCTGGTTAATTTAAGTTAAAATTATCCCGCCATTGAATTATGACCGATCAGCAAATTTGAGAAAATTTAGCTTTTCCTTAAATAAAGCAGAAGAAATGCAATTGTTTTTATTTTGCAATAACATATATTTATTGGTACATGGTTGCTTTAATAATAAAAAAATAATTTTAACATTTTATGCTTCTTTATGCTTATTGAATTTTAACATTTTATGCTTCCTCGTTTGGCCTGTATTGCTACTTGTATTCTACTAGGAATGCTCTCTACACATTTGTTTATCATTTTTCGCATTCCATCGTCGTTTTTCCACACTTCTTCGTTATTTTTTTCAATGCAGCGATTGTGTTGCTTCTCCGGCTATACACGTTTGATTTTAAATATGCCCCGCAATTCTCAATGGGATTGAAATCAGGTGAATTGTCAGGCCAAGGTAAAACCCCAACTCTAGGGAACTTAAACAATCCATGTTAGCTCTCGATGTATGGCATGGAGCACCGTCTTGCATGAAGATGTATTCCTCCTTGGGATGTTCTAAGGTATCCAAATATGGCAGAAGAACATCCCTCAGCACGTCGATATACTGATTACAGCGCATTGTTCCCTCAACGTAATAGATTGGGCTCGGACCTTCAGCTATAATGCAGCTCCAAATCATCACTGAGGGCGGATGTTTAACTGTCCGAACCACACAATCTTCTGAATATCTCTCGTGGGGCTTCCTTCGAACGAATTTTTTACTCTCCGTAACCCCTTCCAACCTGCATTCGTCACTTAAGGTAACCAACGAGAAAATTAGTTTTAGAAAAGTGAAATGATTTGTGAGGCTGTCTCTTCCTATGACATATGAAATGAGATGTGCTAAACAAAGGAATTTACCTTATTCCAGTATTCACTCCCGTAGCTGCTGTGTATTTTCGCCCCATATAGTTTTCGTTTGCGCATTACTTTGGTTAATTTTGGTTTGTTTGCGGGCCGCCTACATGAAAGGTTGTTTTCCTTGAATCGTCGTTCCAAAGTTCTCAGCGATATTCTGACGCCAGCTTCGTTCAGATCCCTCAAAATAGCCCTAGCTGGTGCGTTGCGCTCCAGCAGAGAATTCTGCATGATTCTTCTATCCGTTCTCGGTGTTGTTCTTCTTTGTTCCGAGGGACCGTTGTTGGATCGGTTGAGCTACGCACAGTTTTGGCAATGTGGACCACGGAGGATTTCAAAATTCCTACATTTTCGGCATAGCTTGACTTCTTTTCATTCAATAAAGCAACAACTTGAGCTTATTTTTCTGACGAAATATCAGCCTTTTCACCCATATTGTTTGAATTATACCACTGACTTAGTAATAATAGTAACTTCACTTCACTTCTCAATTTTCCTAAACTTCCAATGTCATTTACTTGAATTTCACTCACTCACAGATTTCTACTTGTTTTTTTTTCACTTTGAATGCTTATAACTTTGATAGCTGTCTCGAACACGCTTCAAACTTAAAATGATAAGGAATGCACTTTTGCACTTATTTATAATTGCTGTTTTGTTTGAACATCTGGGAATTTCAGATTACCCATTTTATAACTTACAGGTATAGAGAATACCCAACAGATACATAACTACCTCTTTACCGCGAAAAAAATAGCAAAAATTATAAAATTATCAAAATTCTTCAGAAATGCAATCGGTCATAATTCAATGGCGGGGTACTGTACATGTTGATAAAATTCGTATGTGCTGTTATTGCCCTGAACGAGATTCGTAATTTGATACTCGAGTATACTTAAATCTTGTTTGTCAGAATAGTCTAGGATCAAACACTTCTCAATTTTCTACCAGGACCGATATTTGCTTCGTCCACAACTTAATTATAATTACTGAACGGATTTCATAGTATTTTGGAGTTCCGTTCATAAATTGTGAGAATGCGATCTTTTTCTATGAACTAAAGTCACCCGGTTTACTGCAGAATTCCCTAAGAATTTTCACATCAGGAAATTTGCCGAATGTCGATGTCATTTATTTGCATCTTAGGGCTGGTGTTGCGCTTAACGCAACTTAAAAGACTCTTCCAATTTTGTAGCACTATATTTATTTGATAATCTAAGATACTAGAAAATTATGTTGTCCCCGTCTTTGCCGCTGCGACTATTTTGTCTCACTGATTCCTTTGTTTTAATTTTTCCTGCTGCCCATTTTATTTCATCGCCTGCTTCGTTTTTAGCTGCATGTGCAGTTCTTTCAACACTCTCCCCCGGTATGTCAAATGTATTATCTGACTTACCAAAACATCGGACGTCGAAAATAGGGTTGGGAAACTAATTTTATTAACCGGTGAACGGTTAATCGTTAACCGATCGGCTGTTTGCCAGTGAAAGCCTTGAGGTGAAAAATTTTAACCGGTTAACCGGTTAATCGCCGATTTTTTTGAAACAAACAAACGCTACTTAAATGCCAAATAACAGAGTGACACAAAGGTATGACTGCATGGTCTCCAAATGCGTCCACAAGTCTAGTGTGAACCCGATAGACTTGGCATTGGAAAGCTTTTGCCCATAGTCAGCCCACAGCTCCAGGTACTTCTGTTTCATCGCCTTGGTACCCGTAGGTTTGGAGCACACGGAGTTCAAAGGCTGCATTGCCTTGCAAAATGCCTCGAAGCACTCCTTTTCCGGCGTCTTTAATGGCAAGTCGTCACATGCGATCATGAACGGTAAGGCTTTGGTGACTTTCTTGTCCCGGTGACCACCTCCTAAACAAAAATACAACCACTGTAGCAGAAACCATCAGACAAACGATTTCAACCGAATACACCTCTCGCGAGAAATCGACAGATAAGAGCGTTGCTATCGGATGAAAATAGACGAGTGCTTACTTGAGAAGGACATGGTGTTAACGAGACACTTGTCCATCGGCCCATCTAAACTAGCTCTCGCAGCGTTGCCATTTCCAGCGTCTTTCCTGCCCCATCATCACCAGCGCGCGTGCACTAGGAATATAACAAGGAAAGATTTCACGTTTCACGAGGATACAATAAGGTTAAGTGAGATGAGCTATGGTACCTGTGCATCAGTATTCTCGTTGTCACTTGTGGTGTTGCTGATTCTCTAAGTGAGATGAGCTATGAAACCTGTGCATCAGTATTCTCGTTGTCACTTGTGGTGTTGCTAATTCTCTTTTTCTTATTTGAGTTCTGCTTATGAGTAGAAATGAAGTGCCCTTGCGCAAGATGGTAACGCACGGTCCTTGTGGACGGATTTGAGAATTCAGATAATAGCAGACGAAAACTTCACACAAATGACATAAATTTAAAACAAAACACTCGTATTTTAACAATGCCAACCACACCGGAGAGGAGGAACGAGAAGGCGGTAGCAGTGCGCTTAGGCGTCCAAAATTGGGCAAGTCGAGGCGCACCGTAGAACCGAGGCGCACGCGGAACCATATGGTTCGTCTAGGTAAGTATTCATTCATCCACCGTTTCTAAAATTTATTTGCAAATTGTTGAGCCTTAAGCCAATTTTGCTTGAGAGTTGTGTCATCGTCGCACAATATTCCATCTGGTTTTTCACCGTTGGAAGATCCTAATAGTGCTTCTTCATTCACGCTCTGCAGTGGCAAATAAGTTAATGGTCTAGTATTGATTGTCCGTTCAAATTCGCATACTGTAAAGTGTTTCGTCTGATAGGTTGTGTGTTACCAGAATTCGATTTAACGTTTTCATTTCTAGTCTTTCCCAACTCCCACCCATATGGGGTGCTGCAGGTGGATTAAAGACCCAATTAGTAGTTGAACTGGAAAATTCTTTTGCTAGTTGAGCATTTTGTCGCTCTATAGTAACGCGTAATTCTTTCATTTCTATGAAAATTCTTACCGTTATCGCACTCTAGTTCCATTGAGGCTCCACGTCGGACAACGAAACGTTTAATTACCAAAATACAGGAGCCTGCTGACACTGTTCGCTACTTCGATATGGATTGCTCGTGTCGTTGGAACATATTATTACAACTTCCCATCGTTTCTCTGTCCTGCGACCTATATATAATAGCAACATTCATTGGACGTAAATAGTCAATTCCTCCGTACGAAAATGGACGCGTGAATAATGCAAGTCTAGCAACAGGAATTTCTGCCATTTCCGGTGGACATGGCAGCGCTCGACGATTTTTGCATTGCTGGCAGTTTTTTACTTCACTTTTCAAGAAAACTCGCAATCGGGGAATATAGTATTTTTGACGCATTTGATTTATCACGATTTCTTGTTTCTGGTGATGATTAGTGATGGGCTCACAAACGGCAGTTTGAAAAAAACAATCTGACTGCAAAAAACGAACGGTTTTTCAAAATAGCAACAAATGGTTTTCCTAAAACGAACAGTTCTTGTAAAACGAGCAATTTTTTGGACAAACGGTTTTTCTAAAACGAGTAGTTTGCGAGAGAAAACTGTTTCTCAGTGGCAAACTGTTGGTAGAAAAACAGTTTGGCAAGGGAGAATAGTTTGGTAATGGAAAACTGTCTGCGGTCGATACCAGCCTGTAGGCTAGTTTCAGTTTGCATTTTTGGTTTCAGCATCGGTTTGGTTTTCGTGATCAGAACTTAACCTTTATAGTGTAACGAAGAGAGTATTGAAACGTCGCGCTGGTGAACTTGATTCACAATTGAGCTCGATGAGTGCACAATTGAGCAGTTCTATCAACAGCTGGGCTTATGATATTATTCATAATGTTTCTCCCTTCTATTTGTAAGGTTTTTATTACCAAACGTGAAAATAACGCTAAGCTTTCCTAAATGAGAGGTATGTTCGCGTTGCTCGGTTGAGAAACATTCTGAAGTGGACTTTGAGGTTTGCCGCAAAATGAGACGAAGGCCCGTGACGTGACGCAGGATGAGTTACGGTGACTTTTTATGAAAAACTATATTAAACGGACCCGCGCAAATTGGAGTTCAAGGTGACGTGGCGCAGTTTTCACCCGTCGTGAGCCTGTGAAGAGTAGCTTTAATGCAGTTTTTTTTTTTTAGAAAAATTCACCGTGAATTTGGCTGAAAGCAGTGAACTCTAGTTTCTTAAAAACAAAAATTTATTTTCTTGAACAGGCAGCGCCAACTTCTTTTAGCTGGTTACGGAGAGAGTTCGTGATTTTTCATCATAAAATTCCTTAATTAATAAGAATTGTCCATGAGATAATCTTATTTTCATGCATACGCTTCTCTTGCTCTCTGTTTTCGCAGAGCGGTGAAACATACTAGAGTTGATTCAGATATACTAGAATAGCTGCATGGAGCATGCATCTTTTTGAACCTAGTAGTCCTAGTGAGTCTACTTCTCCGGCTCTGATAGTTTCTGGAATTTTTTTTAACAGCATTATTTCTTCTATATATGGATGCTTCACTTGCCAAATCGATTAACTCCATAAAACAAGAAGTTGAGAAAAATGATAAAATAGTGTATATTGTATTTTAAAATTCTTCTTAAGCTAAAAATTCAAAAATACTATGTAGACTGTATTACTGCATATGCATCTTTTATCTAACAACATGTGGAAAGTGTAAGATAGAATACCCTTAGAGCAATTGTTATTATTGCTACAATTTTTTCATGATTAAGGGAGTTAATCGCTTTGGCAAGTGAAAGAAAATTATTAATTTGTGATCATGGTTCCCTTCTTGTCTATAAATCAGCATGGACAACGTATATCGCCTGTAAAGCTGATCAAAGTAGAGAATAATTGATACGGGAAACTCGATCGTTTTACGGACTAAGCCCCCGAAAGCAGAATCAAATTGAATTGTGTGCTGTGGGATGATTAAGCTTGTATTTCTGTACTTTGAATCTCAATAAACTTAAAACAGTTTTAATATTTCTGTTTTGTCCGGTACATGAGTCTGAATAGATTATTTTTTTTTTACAAATTTTAGCACAAATTTTTATATACTTTACAAGACATGAAGAAATTTCCTGAAACCCGCGAGATCCTTCCGTTTCTGGCCAAACATGTGACTTAGATTTTTATTAAGCTGTAGTCAATTTTGGAAAGGGTAAAGCTTTTTCAAAGTCAAAATAAAATACAAAAATTTCTTCGGATGCTGCCACCCGATCTGCAACTATATGACTACGAGCCTGTTCAGCCTTTTGCAAATGAGCATCCTTTTCGAATTTTGCTATCCTCTTTTCCTCACTGCCCGATGACTCAATTTTTATTTGTAAAGAATCGCAAGTATTGCATGTATCTTTGGATGGTTGCTTAAAATGCAAATTAAATTTAGTCGAAAATACCTTGTAATAATATTTTTCTTTCACTGGCTCTATATTTTCTTCTTCACATTGCGCAATGTAGAGTTGGTACATTTTCTAAATATTTAAGTTCGGATTTAAGTATTTTCTCCTTGGATTATAGGCTCTTGTATAGGGACTTGTGTATGAGTTTATATGTTTTAAAACATATGTATTATCGATTTCATTGCCTAGTACATGGCCACCACGACGATCAATCAACAATGAAACTGGTTCTTTACAACAACAGGTGTATAGTCGTCCATCGCTTATCTGATAAGTATCCTTAAAATATTTTTTGCAAACCGAAATATCATTTTTTCCGCTTCTTCGAAAATAATACGTGAAAGAACGTGATCTTGGAATTTTACTGTTATCATTCGGACGCCTTCTTTTTATATATTTTTTTTTAATACACCCTCGTAAAAAAATATTTTGCTCAAGTTGGGATTCTAACTGATAAAATGCTTCCATGGCAGCTTTTCTTTCATCTGAAATGTTTTTTTTGTCGCACTTCTGACGACATCCACATGGCAGATTTACAAATGTTTCAAATGTATTTATTTGTATTCCTTGAACAATTCAGGATGTGGAGGCTCCGAAAAAAGCAGCTCATTGCGGTATGGTATTAAATACCCACTCTATTTATGTATCTTAAACGTTTTATTCTTTTATGCTTTTGGACATTTATGTCCATCATTCAGCATTATTGCAACTTCTCTTTCGTCCAACCGAATTAATAGTTGGAAATTTTTTCGTAGCTATGATTAGATGACGAAACCGAATAAATACAAAATCGTTTTCTAGAGCCTTGCTTTCTGCCAATAATTTGTATTGAAGAACCATCCGATTCATTATTTTATTTATTCGAATAATTCTTATTAACATCTTCCATTTTAATATTATAACGGTTAAATTTTTTTTTCTTGAAAAACAAGACACTAAAACTGAAATTAATAAGTTCTTGCTTCTGTGGCAATTCGAATACAACTGATTTATAATTTATATTTCTCGTACTTCAGCATGGTCCAAACCCCACTCGTGGACCACGCTGACGTACTTGATTTGTGTGAGCGATAACAGTTCTCGTCTAACGGATGCAATGAAATTAAAAGAACTTTCAGATAACTTCGAAGTAGAGGGAAAAGAGTGCAGTGGGTGAACTAGATTTTTGCTATGATTTAAATACTATACATTATCGGATAGAGTTAATCAGATTGGCTTCTGAAATAAATTATTTATTATTCAATGGCTAAAAAATTTTTGTCATTTAGTGGTTTTAATACTTATTACTAGAGAAATTTGTTTTGAATACATACAGTTAGGAACTACTTAAGTGCTTTGATATTAAAATTTAATAAAATTCAGAAAATAGAGTTAATCGATTTGGCAAATGAGGCATCCATATACAAGTGAAATTCAAATAGAACAAACACTGAGTTCGGTGATCGTATTATGAACATGCTAATTTCAGCCTTTTAGCATATTAGAAGATAGAGGTCCTAAGTTTACTACGCAAAAAGTTTACATACGACAGGCAAAGATCATGTGCTAGAAAATTGCAACATCTTTAATTTCGCAACACCTTTTCCGGCAAGAGTAAGTTGGGTTGAGGACAAAGTAACAAGTTTTTAGGGAAAAGGCAATGAAATGCGAATCAAAATGCAAAAGTGTGTATCGAACACATAATACGCTCTTATAAAAAAAAATTGTTCATAAAAAAAACATAGTTTATTTATGTAAATATTCAACAAAACTCACAAATAAGTAACACAGGCAGCTATTTATGCTACTTATTTGTGAATTTTGTTGAATATTGGAGAAAAGACTCGTAATAAAAACATTTGAGCCTTTAGTTTCAGCTCGAGTTTCATAGTAAATTGAATGTTTTCAAACCTATTTTGAAAATACCAGCAAATTTTCTTTGGATGTTAAAAAAGAGTCGATTGTGTTGTGCTGATATTAATTTTATTAATTTGATTATTTTAGCTAAATCTGAAAATTTTACCGCCAGACAGGCAAACAAAACAGGTTTTTCATATGTTAATAATTTTCTTTAAACAATATATCCGAAAAGGCAACATTCCATACACTCATTAAAATTTCGGGTAAATTGAGTTTTGTTGTTGAGGTAGAATTTAAGTTAACTTTTTTTATAGACTCTATGAGAACTGATATTTTCCCTAATTCAATTTCTTGCTAACTTTGATTAAGAAACCATTATCGTAGGATAAAACTCGCGGATGAAAAAAATTGTTACAACTAATGTAAACTAAAATCAATAATCTTTCACTGCAAGTGGTAAAATAACTCAGGTATGCACTATAACCTGATGTCTGATGAGAAACGCTGCATACTTTCGAAAACACTTAGTAAGAAATCAATTTTTGATCGTCCCGCATTCAAAAACAAATTCTGTTTCAAATTATTTTGGTTCGCCATAACACGATAGTTAATTTTTTTTTATTATTAATTTTTTATGGGTTGTAAATTTCGAATTGAAACCATTTCGTAAGTCAGTTGAAAGCGTGTCTATTTTGAGTTAAAAGAAAATGTTTGACCATTTATCTCCTTAGCAATCGAGAAGAGTTCACGTGAAAGGTACTGTATCCCGAAATAAAAATAACTAGTGCTTGTATAACAAAACTTCACTATGCGTGATAAATCACCATCAACACTCAAATATTCATAAAAGCAATAGAAAATCTGTAATCCAATCCTGCATACGAAAGATTAATGGAAATTTGTATTCGACTGAGCTATCACTGAACAATACTAAAGCAAAATATAAAAATTATACGATCGGTAATGGATGTATAAACTCTATGGATCTTTTACAATTCTACAATTCTTTTGCAAAATGCTTCGTTTCAAAAATTTCACTTTCTCCTTTTTTTATCGATTTCTCCTCGTATCCTTCTTAGCTACATATGTATATGCAATAAGTATCCTACTGCATGCTCTGGGTCTATTTCATATTATTGAACAATTAGTTGGCACTCATGCAATTTATAGTTAGTTACATTTGCCGACACCTACATCAGAAAGAACGTAGAACGTAGGATAAGTGTAAATACAGGCTTTAGAATTTCGTTTATAATCTTCTTACTAGCAACAATTTTGAGAAATCAGCCTCATTTTTGCTATCTAATTATGCTTTATCTTGTTATCTTACTTATAATACACTCTTATAAATTTTATCGGAATGTTTTGCGTAAGTTGAACAACGTCGGTAACCCTAAGTCAAGAACAAATAACAAGGAAGGAAACTTGCGATAACGCTTAGACCTGCTCAAGAAAGTCTTTAAGGCATGAATAGAAATTATTAATATATTTGATAGTGATTTGCTGTTAGCTTTATTTGCCACAATTATTCAATCATTATTTTTGGATTATAATTTGTAGGTTTTTTTATATAAATTTTCTGGTATCCCTTTGTGAAGCTAAAACTGTTTGGTTATTTATTGTTTATTTAATAGCTCTTATAAACGTTGGATAACAACACCATGTGTTCAACATCAACAGGTGTGTTGGAAAATGATATAAATCATATTTTCCGATGCTATTCAGTTGCATAGTTGCGTTTTAGATGCTAATACATGAGTTCTAAAATATTTTCTCTTATGCTTCAAAACAAATTTTGCGTTAAATATTGCATATTTCTGATTCTTCAAAATCAGCATAATTTGCCTATTGTGTTTCGTCGCATCGCACAACATTCCTCCAAAACAACAAACATCAACACTGGTATCGTATAGCCCATGCTATAATGCTCTGGTGGATGTTTATATTTAGCTGCATCTCACGGAGTCGTGCCGATTAAAGTGATATATTAAAATCTTAAGACATCGTGATACTCGTATTAATATTTTTATATATCTTTGCTTGAATTGAGATCAAACTTGAAATATATTGATGTAAATTATTATCTTATGCTTGCTACAGAAACGTATACTCGCACAATCAAGCTTCAGGACATGAGTCAACATCGCAACGTATTCAACAAGTAGCTAAGCCCCTACCTCAAATATGGCAAAACAATAGTCAACATATAAATCAAACAAAACAGCCACAGCCGATTGCCCTGCAAACAGTTTACGAGCAACAACAGCGACAACTTCAAAATATCCTAGCACGTCAAAATTTTATGCAAACTTGTTATAATTTGAATCAGCCAGCTGCGGCTAGTTTATATCATAATTTCTACAGTCATCCACTGTTAAACCAGCCGCAAGTCAAATTTGACAATTGGCAGAGTCTTCAGTACTCATTACAAACAAGACCTCAGTATTTGCATCAGCTTAAACAACAGCAGCAGCAACAGCTGCTGCAAAACTCTCCTTTACTCAAACAACTTAATAGTACTTTAAATACGAATAGTTCTTATCAAAGTAATACGAATAATTCACATCAAAATCAGAAATCTCAGGGGAATGCTAGTACGAATCAATTGGGAAGCCAAAAAAGTGATATGGATAGACAATTGCAACTAAACAATGTTTTTAGTCACAAAAAGGATACCTACCAAAAAGATACAAGTGATGCGATCAATAATACCGTCAAGGCAAACGAACCACAATTGAAAGTTCCTATTCATAACTTGGAGCCGCGGCATTGTAATGGTAAAGGTAGTAGTGGTCAAGAATCTTCGAGTGTTTCCACCTTGTCTCGAAATACACCTGATTGTGACAAGCCGAATAACGCAACAAATAAATATGAAAACACTAGTAGTGGTAGCCGCCAAAACAATGGCGACGCATTCCACGAATTGTCGGCTGAATTCATAGCAGAGCTTGAGGAAAGTTTTGCTACGTTGAATTTAAATGCGAGCGGGAAAAGAAGTGATAAGCTTAAACTGACTAAGCACAATGCAGAGGCTGTGCCTGAACTGCAAAAGGTAAATTGGTACAAGTGTATAACTTTATCGTGGTCTTATTGATTTTTTGCCTAGAATGATCTTGTTTTCCAGTTGGATTTCCCAGCGGATACAGTTAAATATGGAGAAACCATTCCGAGAGGGGAGTTTCCCAAGGAGCTTATGGAATCCGATTGGTTTGGAGTTTTTATTACGGAGGTATGGATTAAACGACCAATATTAATCGCATATTTTTATATGAACTGCCGATTTTTTCATGTAGATTCACAACCCATATAAATTTTGGTTTCATCTTTACAAAGAAAATCATGAACTGGATACTTTAATGTTACATATTGAGTAAGTTGACAACGTAGCTAGTATCGAAATTCTCAATGTATTAAAATTGTCTTTTTTATAGGAATATATATACAAAATTAAGTTTAAGTGAAATGCAGCTACATAAAGCGTGTTATAAACCTGGACAAGTATGCTGCGCTCTCTATATGGGACTATGGCATCGAGCTCAAATTCTTGAACCTCCGGAAAATGGAAAAGTGAAAGTAAGTCCAATTGTTAAAAATTAGAATATATTATTGATAAATGTATATTCAATCGAATACTAGATTCTGCAAACAAAAAACCAAATCGTTAACAGTGTCGCAAACAATGATCCTAGTAGTAAGCGTCTTTTTTTTAAACAAATTCTCAATTCCGCATATAACTCTCAAGCATTCGATTAATTTCGATTTGTGGATTTTATAAACCGACCAAAAATGACACCGATCATGGAAAACATTATAATTTAATCATAAATAGAGCTATAGAATCATAAATTGGTTCAATTTTAATTTTTTTAAATTTTTTATTAACTATTTAATGAAATAGGATTCATTTCAATCGAAAATCTAGTCCTTGATGTTATCTGTGAAGCAACTCGCCCTCTGATTGAATTGTCAAATGTTTTTGCGAAAAAATGTTTCAACTATCTCAACAGCGTAGATCTGAATTGTTACCCCGTGCTGTGCAATGGGTTGGAGTTTGTGTAAATTCACTTTATCTTGAAGAAAAAGCTTAATGGCATTAAACCAAATAATTTCATTGGCCAACCAACATCGTTTTCATGAATGGTTATGTGCCCGGGA
This sequence comes from Nemotelus pantherinus, assembly GCA_963978885.1. Classification (NCBI taxonomy): domain Eukaryota; kingdom Metazoa; phylum Arthropoda; class Insecta; order Diptera; family Stratiomyidae; genus Nemotelus; species Nemotelus pantherinus. The sequence continues at coordinate 210,204,971 of OZ022264.1, read as the reverse complement.
GCTCTGCAACAACTCAAAGGATTCGGTGGCAATACTACCATTTAAAGCTTTGTAAGCATTGCTCAATTGTGTATGGCTCGATTAATAAAATCACAATACTAAGCCAATTTACCACAAATTATTGCTGCGTCATTGCGGTAACGACTGGTACTTTGAAATTTCTCTTTCCTTTCCTTCGTTTAAAAAATAGCAGAAGCTTGCTTTGGCGCAGAAGCATCAAAAAGTCAAACCGAGTATATTAATCTGTCTGTTCGTCTGTCATCTAAAAGTCCTCCATCTTACTTGTGAAAAATTTGAATTGTTTTCGCGATTTTTGCAAGTTCACAGTAAAAGATAAATATTTAAAGTGCTAATACTTATAGTATGAAACAGAACAGCTGATTAAGTATCTTAGCAGGAAAAAGCCACTCAACCAATTGCGCACACTTTAGTTGGGGAATATATACAACAATTAATGTTTTTAAAAAAACCAATTTAACGAAAATCAAGTCTTAGTCCATACTTAATAAATCACTTTGAATAAAATGAATGATATTTTGAGCAGCTTGAAATCTCCAAACAAAAATATATTGTTGTAATTTCTCACAAAGAAACTGGACGCATCGTTCAGTATTGAATTGCAGCAAATTCATTGGCGTGTCTACATATTGAGTTGGCGGGAAAGTTCTGTCGTATTTTAAAGAAAACATTTGAATGTGAATAACGTTTATTTACATTTTAATCAATAATATAATGTTCATTATTTACAACTACTCATTGCCATCTTTCAGGCAACTTGTCGATCCCCCTAGAAATTTTTCTCCTTGGACCAAAATATTCAGCAAATATCTTGGAGACAGTTTAGAAAGAAGTGAACTTTTTGATAGTAATCCGATGGAGCAATGTCAGGTGAATATGTTGGGTGACTGAAAAAGTCCCATCCAAGCTCATTCAACTTTTCTTGCGTCACCATTGCAATATGTGGTTTTGCACTATCTTGATGGAACACAATTCCTTTTCTGTTCGCTAATTAAACTTTTTTCTCTTTATATTCTCCTAAAGAATCCGCTTTCTTCTCCCGTAATGAGCTTGTCCAAAGATGACTCCACATTAACATCCGATAAATTCCTTTCAGTCAAATTGTGCGGAACTCAAATACTCTGTTCGAAGACAAATCCAAAATGTTTGATGTGTTCCTCAGCAGTCGAATAATTCATTTGCAATCGCTCTAGGAGTTAGAACATGGATGTAAAAATGTCGTTATCGACCTTGGATGGTCACTCACATGGAAGATCTTTGAGACTGAAATCTCTGGAATGCATTTTCGCAAACCCTCTTTGGCAGGTCCGAACATTTAAAACTTCGCTTCCCAACGTATCAAATAAGTTTTTACCAGCAACCGATGCGTTGCTTCCTTTCTGGAATTCATACCAAACGCAATGTCTTAAATGCACTTTATCCACACTTATTCACTCTGTACTTTGCAATTATTTGGTAAAGGATATTGAAATTAGTCCTCTTATATCTCAGGAGAGGTACGCTAAATAATACGATGCATTCTACTTGCTTAAACTACTACTGGTAAAACTGCTTGCAGGTAGTTAAATAACAATAGATTTCCAATAGATTCCTACAAAATTTTAGTTCATTAATTTTGTATCGCAACATTTCATAGTCTTTGAATCAGTGCGTTTAAGAATACTCAAGGGCAACAAAAATGTGACTTTTAGGCAAAATTAAATTAAACTCAATTTAATGAAAACTGGACCGAAATTGTTTATTAAGGACTCTTAATTGTAGCAATAGCAAATTGATCATTGGTAGTTACGGGCAGTGATATCAGTAGGGGGAATTTTCGGCATCCGGATTTTGTATTCATTCAGATTTTGGATTTATCCCGATTTTGAATTCATCCCGATTGTCCTGCCTTAGGAAAGAGACTAAGACTAGTAAAAGTATGATAAATTTGAGTTTACGAAACTAGCCCCAAAAATCAGCTAGCGCAATACCATATATATGTATTTTTTCTCTTTTTTCCATTTCATCACCGTGGCACTACAGCCCGAATTGAGCCTTAGCCCCCTTAATGCTCCGCCTCCATTCGTCTCGGTTCAGTGACCGCGTCCTCCAGTTCGGTGCTCCCAAAAGCGACCTGCTGTCAGCGTCTATCGAGTTCTCCCAACGCTTGCATGGCTTACCAACTGGCCAGGCTCCGCTCGCTCGCCCCTTGAGAGACCGCTTGGGGATTCGATGGTCACTCATTCGTTCGACGTGTAATCGTATGACGATAGATACTTCCAGTTCGTCATACATGGTATACAGCTCGTTTTTGTATCGGATTCGCCATCCATCTACTTCCCGTATTGGACCGAAGGTTCTCCGCAATACCCTCCTTTCGAACATATTTAAAACTTTTTCAGACGTCTGGGTCAGTGTCCAGGCTTCGCTTTCGTAGCATAGCACAGGTCTGATTATTGTTTTGTAGACGCGAAGATTCGTTTTCCTGTGTACGCATCGAGATTTCAAAGTGGGAAGCACGGAAAATAATGTCTTATTGGCTAGCATACGTCGTTTAATTTCGTCATGCTCATTCAAATCCTTCGAGAGGTTCGTCCCTAGGTACACGAAGTTGTCTACATTTTCGAGGTTATATTCCCCTATCGTTATGTTTTGTCCTACTGGCGTCTTTGATCAGATTATAATTTTTGTTGCTCGTTAATTTGAAGACTAACTTCTGTGGCTGTTACAAATACTTCCTTGGCGTCGTTGAACAAACTTGACATAACATTGATGTCATCAGCCTAAGCTACTAGCTATGTCGACTTAAATAAAAGATTCCCTCTCGTGTTTCTGATAAAGAGTACCGGAGCTAATCCATCCCCTTGTTTTAGCCATGTATTCGTCGAAAACGAGTTGGTCATATTATTCTGAATCAGCACTTGTGACGTGGAGTCGGTCATGATCATTTTCACCAATCGTACCAGTTTTGCAGGGATTCCGAACTGCAGCATGATGTTATATAATGCAGTTCGGTTGATGCTGTAGTAGTGATATGCCCCTGTAGTGATATGCCCCTGTAGTTTTCGCATAGTAATTTATCTCCTTTCTTGTGAATGGGACATATAACACTTTTCCGCCATTCATCCGGCATCGTTTCTTTTTGCCAGATGCCTTTCACCAATCCATGAATTGCCCTTAAAACGGAAATCCCGCCTGTCTTCAGGAGCTCCGCGGAGATCCCATCGATGCCCGGTGCTTTGTTGGGTTTCAAGCGGTTCATGGCCTGTCGGACTTCATCTAGTATATGAGGGTGAGATGAGGCACTCGCAATGTATGTACCAATTAGTGATGGCAATTCGTCAGGTGCGGGGACATTTCCGTTCAGTAATTTCTGGAAATAGGACGCCCATCTTTCCTTCACCTGCTCTGAGCCACTTATGATGCTTCCATCGGCAGCCCTGCATAGGCTAGTTCGTGTGGTTTAAAGCCTTGTTTTAAGCGTCTCACTACTTTGTACGCTTGTCGAGTGTTGTTAGCCATAAAGTTATCATTCATGTTATTCAGCATGCTGTCAAAATGCTTTCGTTTCTTACGTCTATTTATTCTATTAGCTACTCTCCGAAGATCATCATATTTTCCTTCCTTGGCTCTTGTCGGTCTTTCAGTTTGGATTTTGTAGGCCACATTCTTTTCGTCCAACGTGGTTGGACACTCCTCGTCGAACAATTCATTTCTGCGTTGCCGGGCTGTATACCCCACTAAATTTTCAGCTTCTGCATTCACTGCGCTTTTGATGATAGTCCAGACTTGGTTGATAGACGTGGTGTAAGGCGTGGAAGCTAGTTCAAATTCCAAAGCAGATGTATACTTGGCTTCAACCGTTTTATTTCGAAGCTTTCGACATAGAAATTGCGTCTTGAATTTGCTCTGGAGTCGCAGTTGGCACCACGGAAGGTTCGCACATCTAAAATACTGGAGGCTCACCTTTTCTGAGTCATGGTCGATCTGATTGAAGGTACGGCCGTGCATAGATATCCATATCCTTTTGTGAATGTCGCGATGCGGGAAACACGTGGAACTTACGATCAGGTTTCTACTGCTCGCAAAGTCGACAAGTCGTTGTCCATTATCGTTGCAGAGATCGTGAAGATTAAATTGGCCGGTGGTTCCACGATGTGTTTCCTCCTTTCCAACCTTTGCGCTGAAGTCGCACAGCAGGATTATGACATCATTTGATGGCAGAGAATCATATAACCTTTCCAGAAGCTTATAGAAATTATCTTTCACTGCCTCATTCTTCAATGGAAACATGAACGTTTATGAGCCGAAGGTTAAAAAACTTTGCTCGAATGGAGATTGCACACAATCTTTCGTTGACAGGTTTAAAATCGATTATTTGCGGTTTCATTTTTTTTTCTGCAAGATGAAGGCCACTCCAAAGTCGTGACTTCCAGATGACTTTCTGCTTTTGAAGATTGTGTACGATCTCATGTCCTTAATCTCAGTTTCGTTTCCTGGACAGCGACAATATTTTGGAATGAGTGATCTGTTCCAGGAGGGCTTTAATAGTCCCCGGTCTGTACAGAGTTCGCACGTTCCAGGTTCTAATAGAGTAGTCCATATTTCATTTGTGTGGTCGTTTCCGTTGAAGTATCCGAGGCGAAGTATGAGGTTCCTGAATGAGTAAAATTTTACGCGAACGGATGACTGGCCCATTGCCCAACCCTCAACCTGTAGGGCCAGTCTGGTTAATGTTCCCGATTTAAGCGCGAAAAATGCTCTCATCCTCCTTCATGAAGGCTCCCGGCAGCCACCCGATGTGAAAATGTGAAATCACATCTTTGGGGAGGTCGAAAATAGGATTCAGTAACGGAGCTGTAGATGTTGTTCCCAGCAGGCATTCCTCGGGATTTCAATTGTTTCTTCGGTAACCAACACCCGATGACGCTCCCGTGGCTTTTGCTACCATTTGGTATCTGTAAATTTGCTTTCGTCTTCTGCCATGACCTTCCATCTTTCTGGTAGACTTTCGATACAACTCTAGACAAATTCACTTGCTCGCGATGAAAATTAACCCATTGCCTTTGAATTTTCATTCTCGCTGTATGTGGCCGAGCGTAATCCTGATGGAACTGCACCTTTCACCTAAAAATAAAAAATGGTTGCTATTTGAAGCGCTGAGCTAAGCCACTTAAACTGCACACAGTAGTCATCCTTGGTTATTTATTGTTTGATTGGAAATTTACAAGTTTGAACTAGGTTTACTCGGTTAAAGCTCAACAAACAGATAGCACAACTTTATTTTGGCGAACACCATTTTTAGCCTGGATTGTCGTTTTGTAGCCTTTTTCTGCCCGTCATTCTTACAGAGATTCCACATTTCGTCATCATTTACTATTCGGTTCAATTCAGTTCATTAGGGAGTCGACGGAACAAACAGGTCACATATTCAACCTCTGCGAAATAATTGACCCGTGAGAGATCCGGTTACTGACTTTTCCGATGGAATGCAGATGTCGATGAATAGTTTGATGACCGGATTCAGGTTTCTTGGTTCGCAGGATGTCATCGTCGACAGATGAGATCTAACACGTCTTCTGGTACTTGATTAATCTTAAAGGCTGCACTTATTCCCTGTTGCCCGTAGCCTGCGGAATTTAATTTCTACGAATATTGAAACAATTAAGTAAAATATATCGAATGTGCAAAGTTGTCACTTCCATTATATCATTCGAAAAAAAAACTGTTAAAAACTCCTTGCATTCATGAAAACTTGCCCTAAGATTAAAAACAAGCGATATTTACTACCGCTTTAGGAACTTTATGTAGATAAACTATTGCGCTGATACTCTGAATTCGCAAATTAGAAATATCAAACTACATTGCATTTTTTCAAATATATACAGGAACTAGGATCTATAGAAAGTTCAACATAGTGACTAAATATTTATTGATAACTGCATAAAAGAAAGTTTTTCTGGACTGTCAACCTGAGACACTTATTAAAATCGAAATCAAAGCCCAGCCAATCGTCCCGCCAACTCATGTGCTCGTAACAGGCTATTTACTTAACAATGCAATACGAAGAGAAGGCACCTGCTCTTCACATTATGGCCAAATCCACTCTAATTCAAATCGATCATTTGACTTTTCATTTCCATGAACATTTTCCGCGCTCACGAAAAGAACACAAAAGTTCATCACTTTGCTGGTAACATGATGCCCAGGTACTGCCTAACAGTTAGATTAAGCACGATCAATGCTCGGTCTATGGTTTTGTTTGACCGAAATAGATGACGTGGCTACAATCTAAAAAAGCACCACTACGCAAGCAGTCGGTGTGCTATGCACTCGATTTAACATGCCTCATTTTGAACATAGAGTGCATTAGAATTAACTAAGAAGAATTAACTAAAAATAATTAACTCTAAAGAATTAACTCTAAGATTAAGTGCATTAGAATTAACTTGTGAAATAAAATTTTAATATTAAGGTCAAACTTCGAGATTTTCAATATGTAGACAATAAAGAGTCAATGCATATCTTCTTTCAGGTTTTATTTGTTGATTACGGCACCGTGTCGCCTGTAAACACAAACGAAGTAAAATATCTGCTCACCGAATTTTCTTTGCTTCCGAGTCAAGCTCTCAGAGGAACATTAGCCCATATTAAACCGGTGAAACATCGATGGACCCGAGACGCAACATACGCATTTTTGGAAATGGTAACTGACTTGCTTTTATATGCTAAAGCAATTGAAATCGATGATAAGGTAGGCCTTGCACTATCATATGACTATAAAGTTTTTCAAAAATGATACCACTTTTTCAGGAAAATGTTGTAACGATGGTTTTAACTGATACAAACAAAAAAGTAGATTTTCAAATAAACGAAGCATTGATTCGCAAAGGGCATGCTAGAATGAGCCCTGCATTCCAGTCTAAGAATACCGAATCGCAGGTATAAGATTGAAAGTTAAAATACTAAATACAGTCAAAATCCTCTAAGTCGAAAGATGAGATTCGGGTTTAAACTAATTACAAACGATTAAGAATGAATACACTATTGCTGTTGAAAATAATATTAGATCGGCTTAGAAGGATTTGACTGTATGCTCAATATGTGTTGCTTCATCTCATTTCATTTGTTTGCATTTGCAGACATAGAAACAAAGCCTGCTAGAGACATTTCATTGACAATACAGTCTTCTCGTGCATATTTTGGTTGTATATTTATACGTATTACGCTTGATGCTCGGATACGCAGAGAGAAAATGTTGGAAGTTATTTTGAAATTCGAAGATTATTTACGCTCTTAAAAGTTGTTATATTTTTTGACTTAGTGATCACATCTATAATGGTTGATTGTATTTTAATTGGATTTGAATTTTGAAGTTATTTATTATGTGTGTAAGATATACAATGAAATGTTTTGAAGCAGCTCAATAAATAATATGTTTATACATATACCTGATAGTGTTTGAATTTTCTGCTATTTTATCACGTATATTGTTAGCGATCGACTGACTGATCATCTGATATTAACTTTCAGCCTGATTTGAAGAAACGACGGAAACATTTTCAAGAGCTATATCCAACGTAAGTATTAATTCTGGTATTTTTTATACGAACAATACGTACTTTGTCTACCAAATACAGTCATATCATTGCATGGAGTTTTAAAACCTTTTTACACGATCTGACCAGTTCATTTGTGGTTAAATTCATTTCAGTCATAAGATTTGTTTCAGCCGTACGGTCCGTTTTTTCTATGTGAACCAAAATAATCTTTTAATACCGATGAAGAAAATGAAAATTGACAAGCGATCAGACTCGTCCGACGACTGGCTGACGTAGATATACAACAATTAGTTCTCATCCTTCCTATCAAATCTTCGTTCTAGTTTTTTGTTTTTACACGCACAAAATCGAGCTGGCCGACAGATCGGTAGACACTTATTAAAAGAATTTGAAAATGTGCATCATTTTCGACTATCAAAACTTAAAATATTGCTTTTAAGTAATACTGAAGCAACTTTATTGATAATGATTTAGTGCAGAAATGTGAAAATTCAGGCAAATTGTTACTGAACTTTCGGTTGCCTTTTGACGATTTTGACTGATTGTAAAAATGAGATTAGCGAATGGTGCATCCGTCGATTGGCAGTGATAGAACAATAAGTCTGTTTGCTGCTACTTATCAGAAACTTGGGACCAGTCATACAAAATATCAAATTGTCTATACGAAATTATAGACAAGTTGCAGTTTGCACGCCAACGGAGTCAATCGTGCTCCGGGGCTGATCTCTTGATCGAATTAAACAGAGTTTCGGCAGTTTGAGCAAGTGTATCTGGTGCCGCGATAAAGGGCTTTTATGCCCTATAACCAACACAACCTGGTGAGCCCGTTCCATCTTAACACCTTCTAACTGATGGTTATCCGTGATCAAAACTATAGTAACGCTTGATTCGCTCAAGGTCAATATTGCAGGCATAACACTGCTATTGACTTTGTTCGGATCGCCGTGTCTTGTTTTGATCGCGTATAACTGTTTATTTCCGTTGCGTGTTGCACGTTTTGTTTTTCAATTGTGCTTTGTTTTTGGTTTTATTAATTTTTTTTCGGCGATATAGTAATGCAAGATATTAAATTGAACTTTTGCAATATTCGCGGGATAAGAAAGAATTTTTTTCGGTCTACTGTCACTTATCCATTCACAAACCGGCAATTTTGGCACTAAGTGAAACTAAGGTCGTTTCTAATACTGATATCAACCAGTATCACGTACCTGGCTATCAGTTCGTGCCCCGCTTCTCCCCCCCAAAGAGGAATTGCAATCTATGTCTCAATACACTTCTGCTAATCCAGAGTTTAATTATCTCTGGATTAGATTCAAATTTTCCTAGCACATCATCTTCTTTTGCTTTTTGTACCGCAGCCCTGACATGTCTGATGCATATACTTTTCGTTCCTTCGATGCACTGTCTTCTGACATTGACAAATTCCTTGAGACATCCCCTTCATCTGAAATCATCCTCGCTTGTGATTTCAACGTGCATAACGTCCAGTGGCTCAGACACTCTTCCACCACAAGTCCGGCGGGCAGGCATGTTGAGCTTTTTAGCGAGTCGTTCAATTTGGAGCAGCTAGTAGATTGTGCAACAAGAATTCCCGACATATCTGGGCACAATGCAAATCTTTTAGATTTATTTCTAACTTCACACCCAGATAAATATTCGATCTCAGTTTCTGCGCCTCTGGGCAACTCGGACCACAATTTGATTTCGGCCCAATTTAACATCTCTTCTCTGATTAACACTAATCAGTTTCCTACCAAACGACTGGTCTGGGATTATGGCAAGGCTGACTGGACTGTGTTTAAAAAATATATCAGAGGGGTCGATTGGTCCGATTGCTTTGCAACAAACAACGTCGAATATATAGCTTCCACCATAATTGACATCATATGGTATGAAATGTACACCTTTATTCCGCATGCCTTCAAGAACACTAAGCAAACCACCACCTCATGGTTTAGTTACGAATGCCAAGAGGCTATTCGCACTAAGGAAGCGGCATTCCAAAATTACAAGCTATCTCCGTCTGAGGAATCAAAACTCCTTTACAAGACCGCTCGCAATACCTGTACATCCACTATCAGAAGAGTTAAATTCCAGTTTGACCAAAATATTAAACAGAAGGTCCTACTATTTTACCTGTCATATTCGACTGGAATAATTCCTTCCGCATGGAAGCTTGCACACGTTCAGCCCATACCTGAAAAGGGGGAGGCCTGTAATCCCTCTAACTATCGACCTGTTGCAATCGTTTCGGTTCTGTCTAAGGTATTCGAATCTCTCGTGAATTCAAAATTAATGAAATATCTTGAGTTGAACCATGTTATCAACGACCGCCAGTATGGTTTCCGTTCTGGGCGCTCCACTGGGGACTTACTTACATTTCTCACTGAGAGATGGAACCGTTGTTTCCATAATTTTGGTGAAGCAATGGTCGTTTCTCCTGATATTTCGAAGGCCTTTGACAGAGTCTGGCACCCTGCCTTATTAGCCAAGCTTCGTGCATTTGGTCTTCACCCCGTCCTTGTCAAGTGGACTGAAAGTTTCCTCGTAGATCGTTCCTTTCAAGTTGTTCTGGATGGACACAAATCTTGTGTCCATACCCCCAATGCCGGGGTTCCGCAAGGTACTGTTCTTTCACCAACTCTCTTTCTTTTATTTATAAATGACCTCCTTTCCTACACTTTCAATCCGATTCATAGTTTTGCCGATGACAGTACCCTTGACTTCGCATACTCTTTTGACAGAGTAGCCGACTCTTGTGGAAATGCTACTTCTGTTAGTAAAGATCGCATGTTTGCATCGCTAAACAGGGACCTATTAAACATTATCGCTTGGGGCTCAGCGAACCGTGTAGTGTTAAATGCGTCCAAAACCCAATGCTGTCGTCTTTCGCTCAAGCCTTACCCTCCTCCTACAAGCCACACTATTTCCGTTGATAGTGTGAGTATTTCCGAATCACCTTCGCTGAACCTATTAGGATTTAACATCTCCAGCAAACTAAGCTGTACCAGCCATATTTTTCAAATTGCGAAAAATGCCATGAAATGCTTAGGATTTATTCAGAGAGGCAAAAAATACTTTACACCATCAGACAGCGCACATCTACAAGACTCTCGTAAGACCAAGACTTGAGTATAACTCCCATATATGGGCTGGGGCAGGCCGCACTGCTTTAGCGGAACTAGACAAAGTCCAACACAAAGACAACTGTCATGTTGCACCAGAGGCACTACTGAACCTAACAAGACAGACGTACCTCACGTATTGAATCCCTTGAGCACCGACGTAATGTAGGTTGCCTTTCTCTTCTTTATCGCTATTATTATGGTCTTTGCTCTAATAAAATATCAAGTCTGCTCCCTTGTAGAGCACCTCCTACGCGCACCATCCGAGCCTCCCAACGCGCTCACTCTCATACCCTTTCGACCAGTGCCAATCGTACCGTCAAATTTCTTATTCTTATCTAGGACAATACGATTATGGAACAGTCTACCATCTACTGTTTTCCCCGCCAACTATGAACCACAATATTTCATGCGAATCGTGCATCGATATCTCCTGCAAACTCAACCCTTCCTTTCTCCCCTTCCTTAAATTTCCTTCCGCCAAGGCTGTGCTATAGCATAATAGGGTACCCCTTGTGCCTTGGCATCATCATAGAAAAAAAACAAAAACTCCCTGTGCTCCCGAATTCATTTTTTCGTATTCTCATAATATAATGAACAATTGAATTGAACAAAGCGATGGGCTGGGCCACCTGCTGTTCGACATAGCATATGAGTACGTGATAAGCAAACTGCCTTTTCTATAAATTTAGCCAAGTAATAGCCTATGAGGATGATATGCATTCATCTTGTCACGTTCTTCCACATCCATCAAAAAGCTCGTGTTGAAGCTTGACCAGGAATTAAAAAATTTGATGCAAACAAGAAAGAGGAGAACCCCCAATAGGAAACATATAGCTCTTGACGAATATAATTTAGAACAAAGTATATAGTAAGTGCGCAGAGAACAAAGAACAAAGTAATAGTAAGTGCGCAATTGACAACAAAAGACAATGAAACTGACGAAATAAAAAGAAAAATACAGATCGATAATACAACTTTTTACTCCGTTTTGACTATATTGAAGACCAGCTGCATACACCGGAAAATAAAGCTACAAGTCTATAAATCAATAATAAGATCTAGGTTATGCTATGAATGCGAAACACGGGCCCACACACACGCATCCGCAAATATATTAAAATCCTTTGAAAGACGTTTCCTTAGGCAAGCAATTGGAGTGAAACGGAAAAGCGGCCAATGGCGAAAAACGCAGGAAAAGCTGGTCTGACTCTGTTGACGAAGCCTGCGTATCGCTGCTCGGATTTCGAAATTGGAAGACACGGTCGTTGGACCGAGACAATTGAAGGCGTTTCCTGCAAGAATCCAAGGCCCGAAGGGGGCTGTTGTGCTATGACAACGGCAACGAATGTTGTCCACATGACTGATATCGAGTTAACCATACGCATATGTAAGGGTACGGTCAAGTCGGAACATAGAGATCGTCAAATCAAGCAACGTGCCAAAATCGATCAGCTATTTTCAAATGGAAGTAGGAAGTATTTTCAAATGTCGAAGTAGCGACCAAAGAATTAGATCAAGCAGAAATGTGATATTAGTGATCGATTTCATTGCTCCCTAGGTAGGTAGGCTTGACTGCTTTCTCCAGGTAGAATCCAGCGAACGTACACTTAGGCACACAAGGGCCCATTGTGATACCGCATTCGTATGGTGCACGAACTTTTATTAAGTCTTGATCCACTTCAGGTCTACGGACGCTTCTTCGGATAGATTTACGTGGAAGTAGGAGCCAAGGGATTGCTTGCTTCCTCTCTTTCTCCTCGCATCTACAGCTTCAGCAAAATTCGTTGTAAGGGGCACCAAGCCGCGCTGCATGCTTGCCAGACAAACAATGGCTGCCAGTGAAAATGCAGATATTCAACATAGCCAATTAGCCGCTTCGAGAATCGCCAAAACCTCCCCATTAAAGGTACTGCAGTGGTCTGGCAAATGGAAGCAAAGCTTCAAGTCTAGGTCAGTAGAAAATATACCCTCGTTATTAATAATGCTGCCAACCAACGCAACTTCTCCATCATTTTCCTATAGCCCTTTTACAGCTGTAAGCAGTGATCCCTTGTCTATAGAAGCTTGGAATCCAGGATGAGTCCCAGAATAGTCGAATTAAAGAATAATTGATATGTATCCCATAACTTCAAAGGGCAATCCCCTGTCCTTTGGCATTATCATAGGAAAAAAAGTCATAGAAAACCAACAAAGCGTTATCTTATACCGTACGGTAGGTGCTTGCGATTCGTAGCGCTCCTCTGCGTTGAACCCTCGATACTTTTCATATTTTAAGCTGGTGGCAAATATCTCGGCACCATACAGCAGCATTGAATGAGCTTTCGTCATAAGCAGTCTGCGTTTACTGGCACTAGGACCGCGAACGTTCGCCACGAGTCTGATCAACGAAATTACAGTAGCCAATGATCTATCGCATGCTATTCGGATGTGCTCCTCGTAAGTCGGCTTGGAGTCAAGAGATACTTCGCAGATTTTTTGGTCTCCACCACTTCGGAGTCGACCGTCATGGGTATGACGATTGGTATCCGTATTTTCGTTAGCATGACAATCTCAGTTTTTGTGATCGGCAGCTGGAGACCATGGTTTTCCATTCAGCCTTCAACTTTTCTCATTACATCATTTAATTTGAGCTGAGAAAGGTGGGGGTTTCGATAGGTAATTCAAGCTGCTATATCATCAATATAACCTAGTAAGAACACGTCTTCTGGCATTTCAAGAGGCAGGAAACCTACACCTACTACCTACAGGGCTGGTCTGAGATGGAGCTTTATGGTGCTCTGCAGTAATATTTTTGTGGACATTTCCCTTTTCCGTCTCATATATAATGCAACGGTTTTCAAGATAATCTCGAACCATGGATAATAGACAAATCTCTACCTGAAAATTCCACTCAAGGGCCTTTAAAATATCTGTCCATCTCGCTGAATTAAAAGCGTTCCAAACATCCAGCGTCACTAGAAACACGATCGGCCTGGCCTGATGACATGCAGCCTCGGCACGCTCTACTGCACCAATTACTTTGTGGATGGCACTTTTGTTGAGTGCCGACTACAAAACCTATGTTGATTCTTCGAAAGTCCACCGGCCCTTCGTATTGTTGCCTGCAGTCGTGACTTCAATAGGCCTTCCAGGAGTTTCCCCGCCGTATCAAGCGTACGAAGAAATCTGTACGTAAATGATTTGTTAGGGTCTTCTTTTCCCTTCGAATTTAAAGCAACTCGAGCCTTTTTCCAACGTGATTGAAAGACACCCGCCAACAAACACGTATTATTAATTCGTAGCAGCGTTGAAGGTTGATTCTTCACCACAGCTTTCAGCACTTCCATTGGTATGCTGTCCGGGCCAGGGGCCTTTCGGTTCTTCATTTTTATAGCTGCACTACGAAGTTCCTCTAGAGTGAGAGCATTTTCTACTCTCATGTGATGCATTGGGACCAGCGGGTCCATGATGTGCTTCAGCGTATCCATGAGTGGGCCAGAACCCATTTGACCAAACCTACCAGATACTAGTTTGTAGTTCCGTCCCCATGGGTCCAGGTTCACTTCATCCCAAAGCATAGCCTTAGGTTAACTTTGTAGTTTGGCCAATCGTTAAGTCTTTTGGCAAGATTGAGCTCCTCTCTGCATTCACTTCGAACAGCCGCAATCTCTTTTTCCCCTATGGGTCTAGTTGAGCTGCAGGATTTCTCAGCGGCATTGTTAAATGCAGCAGTTAGAGACTTCACTGCCTTATTGAGATCTTCCTGATTGGTGTTAGCTGAAACGTGGTCTAGATCAGTGTAGAACACTGATCGGAATTTCTCCCAATCAGTTCTTTTTCTGAAGGTAACTTCATTGCCAATGTTTGCAATGGCAAGATTGTTAGACATGATGAACTCATATAATGACTCACCTCTTTTGTTGGTATCCAATCTGCCCCATAGCTCGTTATGTGCGTTCGCATCGGCACATAGTTTTAGCGGAATCCGCCGTGAACTTGCGCCTGCTGTCTTCTCCCTGACATGGAAGAGAGGTAGGAAGCATTCCTCGTGTGTCATGAAGCATGTAGCGAAATGATTGGCTATGTATTCACCACAATAGCCAAATTGTCCTAAAGTTTGAAAGGACAAGAACATTTATAGATTTCTTGATAATGATGCAGGTTCTGGGTTCACCTGGAGGTTCATTTGACACTAGTCTCTATATGCAATCCGCAGAACCGGTTGTTAGCGCCCCATGGTTCTTAGATTATCACAATCTTCACTGTGCTTTTACACAGATTGAAAAGAAGAGCGTGGACACTGCCTTAGAGTGGTGAATTAGTTAGTATCTCCAAAATAATATACAAAATGTGTTTTTGCAAGTGGTATTTGTTTAAACACTCCACGTATGTAATGCAAATGTTCTTCATGCCCTCAAAAAGTTTAATAAAACATTAAAGATATTTGTACCGTAGGCAAGTTTTTGGTTAGTATGAATATTTTATCTATCGTATCACTCTTAGAAGTGAACACTAGTTTGCTATTAACTTAAATATTCTATTCTCCCTATGGCATCTATTTGACCCATTAATATATTATCCATTTTTATCATACGATATTATCTAACTCCTAATTAATTTTGCAGGTTTGAAATGTTAGAAACTGGCGAATATCCAAGTTTCTATGAAATCTCTGTTTTATTGAGCAAGGGCATTGATTTCGAGAGTCTGCAAGATGAAAACATCATTCCCGATGTAGATGGTGGTCATAGTATCGATGAAATTGCGAAAAAACTCTCAGAAAATAAAATTCAAAAAAACATCGATTACACTTCCAAGCCAAAATCACAAAATGAAACAGATGCAGAGAATAGAAAGAGTAAATGCACCCAAGAATTATTACTAAGAAACTGTTCAGATTACGATAACTCGAGTGTATCTTCATTATCAGAAACGCTAAATCCGTTTGCCTCCGACATGACTGCTGAATTAAATTCAGTATCAAACTTAAAAATAGGAAAAAAAGTCAATACTGCCGCCAGTGCTATGGAATGTAATTCGAATGTAAAAAATCCATTCCTTTCGGAGTCTGATACAGAATCAGAAAATCAAGAATACAATGATGTACTTAGTCAAAGCGATGTACAAACATACAACCAATTTCAAGTTCCGTCACAGCATCAACGAAATCAAATTATCTCCGAAACGCAACAGATAATGTACTACAACTATATACCTCGTACATCAGTACCAATGGCGTTACCTCGGGAATCAAGTCCTAATCCGTACGTTCAAATGAACGGTTTCGTACCAAACCATCAAATGAACGGCTTCACACTGAATCCTCAAAGGAATGGTTTCGCACCGAATCCTCAAATGAACGGATTCGGACGGAATCCTCAAATGAATGGATTGGCGTCGTATCCTCAAATGATGGACCCTGCAATGCTTTCCAGCAAGCTACTGCGACCACCGCCTGGATTCGAACACATCGTACCCAAGGCGCGAAACGCATTTCAATAATCATATTCCTAGATCTCTTGAATCATAGAGATAATAAATATTAAAGAAAATAAAAAATAGTACCAAAAAAAGACTAAAGATACAATACTTTACTTTTACAGATATCTTATCTGCTCAGTGATGCTAACTTGTATTTAACCTAATTTTATGAAAACTTTCAGACGCAATTTTATAAATTCAGTCGACCAAAATGTATTTGCATAGTAACCTGACAAACTTAACAAACCAATTGAGCGAAACATATTTAATTAGTTATAAAAAAAACCAAACCATAGCTTACAGTAATTTTAATAACGTTTCAGTGCGAAAAAATAATTAACGTAATTCATGTATCACAACTCTAATTCTCCTTAAACTTTAATTAAAATATAAATCTGCTAAGTTCGGACACACCAGTATTTATTCCTCGAGCAGATAAGACTTATATTTTTGTTTAATAATTTGACTATTTTTAGCACTGTAAGTATATGTCATTAAGTATATACTAAGCAACAACAATGTGATCGATTTGAAAAATCATTTGCGAATGTCATCAAGAGGATTACGAATTGTTTATTTTTTTTCATAGCTTTGATTTTTTATTTCATTGATTTATTGCATTACATAGATTAATCTAAAATTTAAAATATATGTTAATGGCAATCGAAAAATTTATCATTGGTTTTGTGCCATTATGTTGTGTTCTCTATTCAAGAGTATGTTTTTCATATAATAAACAGTACTGCTTTAAGTACGATTGTTGAATAAATAATAATCAATAATATGGCACGAATTTGTATGAAGTCTGTAAATAAAAACAAAAGTGTTGTATTATGATGGAACAGAAAAATGATTCTACTATGTAGACAATATGTCGCTTGAGAAATAATATGAAATAAAATTTAGTTTGTTATACGCAGGAAATTGATGTAATGGTACGTATTTTAATAAAAAAAAAAAATAGGTTTTCACTACGCATTTTGATTGAATGGTACTGACTGTCGGTGATGACTGTTGACAGCGATTCATCATTGTTTGAATTATTGGTGTATGACAATCCCATTCTAGTTCATCATGCATATATTGTTAGGGTTTACAGGGAAAAATAAAATACGTCCGATCACTCTGAGAAACACTTTAATAATGAAAGGAATAAATGCTTAAGACTAAAAGATTGTACATTGTGAAATAATGTATGTGGTGTGAGTAAATGATAGGGTGTGTGTAATAGAAGCGTAGGGTTTGCAATCTCTTACACTCCCCCTCAAATCGAGCTTCGTTTAACAATTGGAATCGATGCCAAGATCCTTAACGAATTTTACATGTTTCAAAACTGATAGTGGTTTTGTAACGATATCTGCCGCCATATCAGCCGATGGAAGAAACTCAACTTTGGGTCGTTCTTGAAGAATCTGCCGGATGAAGTGATGCTTGATGTCTATATGTTTAGATCTAGCATGATGTACAGGATTGGATGAAAGTTTTCCTGCACCTTGATTATCGCAGAATACAATAACCTCTTCAGCGAAATTTTCCAATCCAAGTTCATGTAAAAATTGTATTAAGTGAACGGCTTCTTTAATTGCATCGGTAAGGCCAATGTACTCGGCCTCAGTGGACGAAAGAGCCACAGTCCGCTGTTTTCTTGATTCCCAAGAGATTGAAGCGCCAGCTAGGATAAAAGCAGAGCCTGTGTAAGAACGTCTGTCCTTTTTGCAGCTGCCCCAGTCGGCATCGACATAGCCAAAAAGTCCTCGACCAGTTTTCTTGAAACTGAGATTGTAATTGACGGTTCCCGCCAAATATCTCAGAATGCGTTTGGCTGCAACCCAATGTATGTTGGAGTAAGAATTTGTAAACTGACTCAACACACAGACAGCGTGTGCTATATCTGGGCGAGTACCAACGGCAAGGTACATGAGAGCTCCGATGAGTTCACGGAAAGGGACTGGTTCCAGATTATCGTTGCTGTTTGTTGTTTCGGATAGTTGATTTCCGATAACTAGCGGTGTGCGCACTGGTTTGCATTCAGACATGTTAAACCGCTCTAGTACATTTCGAATGTACCCGGATTGGGATATGTTGATTTCACTTTTTCTTTGCGTTATCTCTATTCCGAGACAGTATTTTGCCTCGCCGAGATCTTTGATTGAAAAATGGTGACGAATACCATTCTTTATGTGATCAGCCTTCGTCTTGTCTTTGTAGGCGATTAATATATCATCCACATATATTAATATAAAAACTTCTTTTTCTTTGTCGACATATACGCATGGATCGGCGTTGGTCGCGGTAAGATCAAGTTGTCCAAGGACCTTGTCCAGTTTTGTATACCACTGACGTCCCGATTGTCGCAAACCGTAGAGAGCTTTTTTTAATTTGCCTACTTTATTTCCGTCATAAATCTGACTCAGCATATGACGAGCTTTTTCGGCGAGCTCCTGATTTTCGTTTTCCTTGATGATCTTTTCAAGCATTTCTTCAAGGAGCTCAGGTAATTCCATGAATATTTCAGCATCCACATCACCGTTTAAATAGGCTGTGGTGATGTCAAGTTGGGAAATATTCATGTCCAGCTCGGCAGCAAGAGCGATGATCAGTCGCAGAGAGCTCAATCTTGCAACAGGCGCAAATGTGTCGTGAAAATCTACACCGGGACGTTGAGAAAAACCTCTTGCAACGACGCGCGCCTTTCTTCGCTCGAGAGAACCGTCGGCGTTGAATTTATTTCGAAGTATAGTTCTGCATCCTGTTACATTTTTGCTATCGGGTCGGCTAACGATTTCGAAAGTGTCATTTAACAAAAGACATTTCGTCTCGCTGAGGATGGCATTCTTCCATTCTTCTGCGTGTGGTCCGGTCGTCGCTTGTTTAAAAGAAATATCAGAAGCGAGCATGACAATCGCGCTGATGCAATTCATCGTCTGCGTCTGAGTGTACGTGTCGATCACTGTTTGTCTTCTTCGGGCATTCGATCGTTTAGTTTTCCAAGTCGAGTTGCTCTGCGTCGGTGCGAAGAGAACTCGAAATTGCCGTAGAGTGCTCATGTGGTCCGTCGTTTTGAGGAAAATTTATGTTTGTATGCGTCTCTGGAGATGACGTGTCTTGGACGAGAATGTGCTCAATGTAATTATCCTGAACTGTAGATAGTGTCTTCCGAAGATTTTCCCGTTGTGCTTTGATCGATTTTTCGCCATGCGCAGTGGAAGCGTGACTTGGGCCCATAACCTGTTAGGGTTTGCAGGGAAAAATAAAATACGTCCGATCACTCTGAGAAACACTTTAATAATGAAAGGAATAAATGCTTAAGACTAAAAGATTGTACATTGTGAAATAATGTATGTGGTGTGAGTAAATGATAAGGTGTGTGTAATAGAAGCGTAGGGTTTGCAATCTCTTACATATATAGCCACGTACACGTAAAACCAGTGCTGTTGATGTATGCTCTACTCATTAAAACGATGCCTTCACCGTCGCAAGGTATGGCGACGAGGTACAGGAATAAATCAAATAGCAACCGATTTTTTTCATGATGAAAAAAAATTGATAATTTTTTTTTATCCGAACATTTTATCCATACCTTCAATGTTCGGGGCAGGTTCAGCATCGTATGCCGTGAGGAAACATGAAGAACCACAACGGACCTATTACTCGAGACATACGTTTTTATTAGCTGTGTTTAATGAGAGTAGAGCATTTCAAGGCATACCACAGTAGTTCAGCTGTTAAAAAAGCAAATTAATTGAGAGCACAAAATTTCATGGAACGCAACCTTCCAGTTCACTATTAAAATACTCGACTTCAGTCACAATTTTTTGTTGACAGTCGGTTCTGTGACAATTGACAAACATGCTCAAAAAAGTTAGAGCAGGAAATCGTGCTCTACATTGCTCTAGTTCTAGCAGGTCCATGAAACACAAATCAGACCAATTTGGGGTAAGTTAGAGCAACCGAATTGCCCATGAAACACATTTTGCTGAGGTATCTCAACCTAAAACAGCTCATTGAATGCAGCTAGTAAATGCACGCATTATTACATTGACAAAAATATCAAATTAAAAGAATGTTTTTTTTAAATTCAATATCTCTTTCTAACTCAAAAATATCTATTACCTTCTCGAAAATTACGAAATTATCGTTCTATTCGAATAAATATTTTTCACTTTTATTTTTTTATTGCTGTTACTCATTGCTATTAATTTCAAGTTCATTTTGTTCACTAGATTTGATCCAACCTCAAAAAGTAATCCATATATTTTCATCATTTCCATCATAATCCATATGTTTCCATCCACCTCCTCTGGCATTCCTTCTGTCATGTATCTTCATGATAAGTCTGCGTCCTCACCTCAGGATTCCTGCGAGCTCTTTGCTCAATTTTCTTCTTCTTTTACCTCCCATCAGTAGTTCTTCGCCTTCAACAATTTTTCCCACGCTTGATCGTTCCCTTTCTACTGCTTTAACTAATCCTTTGGAAGTCGAATCACTAATGTTGTCCCTCGATGGAAGTGCTAGCCTCGGTGCTGACGGCATTCCGAATTTTTTCACCAAATCACTGTCTTCCTCTTTATGTGTTCCTATGTCAATAATTTTCAACATTAGCATCTCCACCGGTACCTTTCGTGCTCTTTGGAAATCCGCCAACATATTTCCCATTCATAAAGCTGGTGATACTTCTTCCATCCCTAATTACCGTCCAATATCCCTTTTGCCATGTTTTAGTAAGCTCCTCGATAGAGTAGTCTACAATAGAATGTACCCTTTTATTCAGCCCTTGCTGGCCAGTGAACAGCATGGATTCGTTAAACGTAAGTCAACGGTTACAAACTTATTGTCTTTTATAAACAGCGTTGCTTCCGCAATCGACAAGGAAAAGCAATTAGATGTCCTATATACAGAATTTGCCGAGGCTTTCGATTCTGTGAACCATGTTATTTTTCTGTCAAAGTTAGCAGGGTTTGGTCTCTCTGGTGTCCTCTTTTCTTGGTTCTCCTCCTACGTTTGTGATCGCTCTTGTGTTGTGATTGTTAATTCTTGCTCTTCTACACCCTTTTTTCCTACCTCAGGAGTTCCGCATGGAACTATTCTTGGTCCATTATTGTTCCTTTCTTCCTTCCCTCAATAACTCACCCTGTCTTTTGTATGCTGATGATCTCAAAATTTTCAGAGTGATAGAATCCGCTAGTGACTGTTCCTTATTGCAGAAAGATCTGGATACTTTGGCTACGTGGTGCGCAGCGAATTCTCTCACTTTGAATTTTTCGAAGTATCATCAAATGTCTTTCACCCACAAAACATCCCCTCTTCTGTTCTCCTACTCTGTCCTTGGCTCCCCTCTCAATGTTGTTCCCAGTTTCTCTTCCTCCTCTATATCTGTTTTTTTTCCTTCGTTCGTAGTGTTCTTGAATACTGTTGCCAAATTTGGTGTCCACATTACGCATACTTGATTGCTGCGGTTAAATTAGTGCAACGCAGATTCACCCGCTCATTGTTCTACAAGTTCAGTATTCCGTATTGCGATTACAGTATGCGCCTCTCCATCCTTCAAATTCCTTCCCTTGAGTCACGTAGAGTGTTCCTCGATGAGTGCCTCCTCTTTAAACTTTTGAACGGCTGTATACTGGTGGACCCCAGCATTCACCTTTCTGTTAGAGATTCGGGCCGTCCTAATAGAACATTTTTCAAATTTAATGTTACATTTGCCCGTACCCGACACCTATTTCTTTTCTCCCCTTTTGCGTTTGCCTCGTCAGCATAATAACCTTAACCTTGATCCTCTGCCTCGAACGTCAGCTGTGTTTAAAAATATTTTAAAAAATAACGTTTTGTCAGGTACATGAAATATGTCATAATTTAGTCTTTAGTTGTATCTTTTTTTTCGGTCGTATTTGCTTTTGATTACTTTTCCTTTCTGAATTTCATTTCATTTTATTTTTTATTTTATTTAATTTAATTTTTCTCTTTTAACTCTCATATTATTGCGCCTTTTTTCTTTATATATATATATATATATATATATATATATATATATATATATATATATATATATATATATGTATATGTATATATATATATATATATATATATATATATATATATATATATATATATATGTATATATATATATATATATATATATATATATATATATATATATATATATATATATATATATATATGTATATATATATATATATATATATATATATATATATATATATTTCTTTTGTCTAATCTATAATTGGATCTGTTCTGTTGATTTGGACTTTAATAAATAATAAATAAATAATATGTCTATATTTTTAGATCGACCTAAAAAGTAAATCTATTTGGTTTCTTGCTTTGTTTGCATTAGTATTACGTTGCTATAAATGACCATATAATATATCGATGAGTGCCACATGCCGAATTTCGTAGAAAACAGCAAGAATAAATTCAAAAGTTGGACCGTTTAGCATCCGTTGTACAGGATAGTTGTTATGGTAGAGTCCCTGGATTATTTCGGTGAACTTGTCCACGGTGTCCTCCAATTCCATGTTCGTAGTTTAGTTCGCATGCAGGCTATGAAGTCCTGCTGAGCATGAATCACAACCGATAATAGACGATATCGAATGTCGAAATTTTCGACATTTGAAATAACGAAAATCAAAAAACGACAGCGCCTATAGATATGTCAGTCCCTTTCGTAGTTTTGTATTCGAAGACGATAGGTAAAGAGTGGTCGAAACGATTCCGGTTTTTTTATTTGAAAATGTAAGTATTATGTCTGTTCCCGTACTTCAGCAAACTGCAGCAGTAACAGAATTTGGCAGCTGGCTTCTTTTTGCTGCAAAATTTGGCTATTACGAATCTATTTTAATATATTATAATAGTTTCAAGTACGGGAACAGACCTATTATGATTAGTTTATAACAATTTGTCTCAAGGAAAATGTATTTTCAGGGAAAACACTACGATTTAAAAAAAAACAACTGTCAGTCAGTTCGAAATAATGCGCAAATTGATGGCGAAACATGAAAACCTAGCAAACAATGGAGAGATGAATACGAGTGAAGAAAGACTCTGCAACGCTCAACTTTGGGGACGGTTGATAAACAAGTTAAATGCGGCTGGTCCACCCATCAAAAATGAAAAAGCTTCATTAACGTATTAACTCTTTCGCGATTCTAACCTGATTCTTATAATATGCTATTTTTGCTTGTTTTATAATCTAGCTTAGGCTGTTTCTATAATTTTTATAGTATGTAACGAGATACTGATTAGACGGTTGCACTAATGCTTTCCTTGCAAGTTTATTTCTGCGTCTTATGGAAGTGAAAACTCCCACTGTGGCCAATTCCTTAATTGGATTCAAAAATCGCTTGCACCTTGAAATAGAATTTGTAGTAGCTCTATTAATAGCAGTATTAAGGGTATTTTGAAATTTGTTTATATAATTTTCAACGTTTGTTGAGAGAAACGTATCCTTCCAATCCTCCTTAGCAAGAATACTTTTTAGTTGCTCTATGCTAGGCTTTTGAAAGTGAGATTCTTTCCTATAATTGGTTTGATGTCTTTCATAATAAAATTGAAAATTTGCTACAGTAGGGTAATGATCAGTTATATACGTCTCCAAGATCGCAGGAGAAAAATTACAGTCGTTAGAGTGTTTACAAAAAATGTGATATATGCAAGAGAAGACGTTTGATGTCACCCGCGTCTCACCTATTAGGTAATCGATAAATTCAAACTGGGTCAGAGTATCTGGCAGAATATCAATGTTTATGTCACCAGCTATTATATGGTTTTTTGAGCTGTGATTACTTTACAGATGATTTTTCAGCGAGCTTACAAAATTAAAAGAATTCTGGTCCGGAGACCTATTTATACTTGTAAGTCTAAAATTATAATTTGTGGGTCGATTTATAAGTAATTCAATGGAGTTCGCATCACAATAACTTCAACAGAATAGTTATTACTAACGTATACAAGTATACCGCTGCATTTATTGTAATTACTGGACTTGTTGAATGAAGCCCGCAAATTCAAAGCAGTCTGTATCTCCTAGCCAAGTTTCGGTCAGAATAATTGCATCAAACCTGATTTTCAAATTATTAACAACTACTTGAAACTCATCAGTGTTTTGACAAACTTCGTATGTTCATATTTAACAGTTTGAAGCAATAACTGCTTTTAGAATTCGGAGATCTTTTCCTTGTGTCTTTAAGTTTCTATCAGAGTTTTAGGAACATCTTCTAATGTTTCGAAATCAGTCATTTTATCAATCGCAATAAATATATAAAATATACATACGTACAATTACTTTAAGATAGATGAAGATGAACAATGTGAGCTTATTTTAGATTTCCTAAGTCACCATGAATTCTGATTAGTGCTGCCTTGCTATTTTCATCCTTTCTCGCGTATATTTTCTCTTCCTTTGTCCATATATACTTAAAGCCTTTCAGTTTGAGTCATAGTTTAACTTCTCTCAAAAGTTGAGCGGTATAATGGATTAGATGATGGTTTATATAAATACGTTCACCATTATTGTAAACAATACCAGCCCCATTTCCTGCTTCCTCAACATGTTGCTTGTATTTATTCATAATATTGTTTCTTATTATTTGTCGGCTGAATTTACAGATTATTTTCAATCCACGTTTTCTTGGAGCAGGAACTTAATTTCCTCAAAAACATACTGAATGCTGTCAAATATATTCGACATGAACTGCACAGCCACAACTCAGTTCATCAATTTTATTCGTAAGATCAGTTTTGAATCTTGAGTCCAATAAAACATTGTTTTCACAATTAACGTTGTTCCGTTGCTTGGCCAACTTGCACAAATCACACTTCCACTGATCGCACCTTTTTCCGAGTTTTCGGTGATTTATTTCGTATTTTAGTGTAGTGCACTTGGGGTGAAAATAATGTTTACATATGACACACATTATGGCTTTTAAACCAGTATAATTTTCACTACAAATATTGCGGGAATATTCCATGATTCACTTTCAAAACTTTTTTTAAAATGATAGCTAAATGAAATACGTCCAACCGCGTCAACTGCTCTAATTGAAAATCATTGTACTCACCAGGATCTTATCCGTGACTAGGTCCTCTGAGTTGGGGATATAGCAAACAAGAGTCTTGCCATATGGACTCTTGGTGCTTGCTTTATCCGCCATTTGTTTTTGATGTGGAGATATGTTTTGCTCCTCTATTTTTTACCTTTCTCTGGCCTCCGATTCTTTAGATACGCCATAGGATTTAGGTCCTTGAATAGTTAGCTGATCAACTAAGGAGCACTGGAGGCAAATTGTTTGAAGGGCCTTGATGCAGCCCCTCCTTTGATAATTCATTTTTCTTCGGTCCCATAAGTATGAGAAATTATGAAGACCAGCTCTGTTGGCCGGCCTAGGCAGGAAATTAGGCGGGCTTTTGCCATCCGATACTCAAATTCGCATATTAGCAACTGCTTAGCACAGCGGCTGTTCAGTTCGCGACATATACTGTTCATGCACTGGCTTGGGAATTTCTCCGTTAGGGGTTGACTCCTCGAAGCCCGATCATATTAGCAAATAAGCTTTTGATTATATGTAACAGGTCTAAAACAGCATACCAATTTCGTTGACAGTTTAATGGTATGCAGTTTTTGATGTTAAAAAAAACAAACTTAGCATAATAATCTACTCGGCTATCTCTAATGCAGACATGAGTATACTTTAAACAAACTTTTCATTATATTGAACAGGTCTAAAACTGCATACCAATATACATGTGACGATAAATAGTATGGTTCTCACTCTTTCTCTCTGAAAGGATAACTATTATGCTTCTCTTTCTCTTTGTTGCTGAGGTCTGAAATCAAAACGACTTCACTCCAAACAAATCAGCAACATATCAGTCTTTCACTTTGCGAAAGTCGATGGAAAAGCACTTAAAACATGACCAAATGCTGTTCCATATTTTTGTCAGCTTTAAACAGATAGCATAGTCAGGGTAAAAGTTTATGAGATTGTTCGATATAATCAACCAAACTGATAAGGCTGACCTTTACTTCTTCAATCCACCCGATCAATGGTTTATGACGATGCCGTTGGCATAATTCGTCGGAAACAACGAGCCTTTCATTAAAATTGGTGGTGAAAAACATAGGGCTCGAACGTAAAGGTAAAACGAATATATAATGGCAGTATCACCACTACTACGTTGAACAAGACACCGAAAAGTACTGGTCTAGCCTGAAATTATTAAGTTCGGCTTTGAAGGAAACAGATCATTGTAAAGAAATTACGAGCTCTTACCTGCGTTCCAGAAGATCGACCATCCGATTTATTTCCCCCGGGTGTGAGGATGGAAGTTTTCGTTGTATATGCAATAGCAAAATATGTATATTTTTCCAAATCGACATCTTTCCCTTCAGCTTGATATAATAGAATGTGACGTCAGAGAAAGTTACCATCGTCCGAATCCGCCTATCTTTTTTCCTGTAAAACAGCTGACTCGCCAGCTTGATTACGTAGTTCCTAGCTGTTAGTTGCCTTCGCCTTGTTTCGAAGTGTTATAACAGCAAATGATACCAAGCCGGAAACGAAAACATCAATTTGGAAAGCCTGGCAAATATTAGAAAGTGATGCCAAGGCAGGCCCTGTATGCGGTGGAGTGATGGGACAAGTGGACTGCAACTCTTTATTGCTGCAGATCTAGACCGCAGTACAAGTTGCTTCGCCGTTGATAATATTACGAGTATTTTTACGGCCATCTGTTTAACAATAGATATGGCCATTAGCTTTCGAGTGAATGGAATCGTCAACCTTTGATGCTTCTAATAGACGCAGTGATATATGTCGCATGTTTAGACGACAATCGGAAAATCAAATGGGGAAGATTCTAAATGACAACTCACGAACGGTTCGAATATGTTCAAATAAACGATCAAACTCGTAGCATCTTTACTTATGGGTTTAAATATTTATGCATTAAAAAATTATACACATGTTAAGACAAAATATTGCTACTTCAGTTAATGTCACATTTATTTTAATACAGTTGTAACTTAATTCCGAAGAATTACTTTCATATCATCTGTTGTTACACACCAACGCCAGTTTTCATAGGCTCCAAATACAGGGAAAATTGCAACAAATCATTAAAACTATTTGTAGTTTTCAAACAACCTTCTAAATTAATTAATTAAAAAGTAGAAGAAAGTAGACAGTAATCAAAATGAATAAGAAAAAGCGCCAGATAATGAGATATTCTTATTAAAATATTTGAAGCAGGTGGAGGTCGATCGATTTCTCAAAAATTTCAATTAAATCTATAACAGTACAGTAAGCTCCGTAAAAAATGGAAAGAACATAAAACTACAGTAGTTTTGTATAGTTGTCTCTAATCTCTAGCAGGTACCTCGATTACACGAGGCTTATCAATAATCCGAGCTGTTCGATTGCCCTTTTCCACAATTCCAATAATCCAGGCCTGATAGCCTTCTTGTCGTTCGATATCTTTACAGTAGGCAGCCGCCTGTTCGCGTGGCAAGCATATCAGCAGGCCGCCCGACGTTTCAGCGGAATGCCCTTGAAGCAATTGGAACATGTTGCCGCAAGCTTTAGCAACAGCTGCCATTTTTGCGATCACTGGAAGATTGTGAATGACGAACGAAACCTCTTTCTTCTGATGCGAAGCGAGGACTTGAGCGTGACCTAAGAGACCGAATCCAGTCACATCGGTAGCACCATGAGCATTGTATTTATGCATCAGACGAGCAGCGGTACGATTAAGGCGGCCCATTGAGTCCATCGCACGATGATAGGCTTTACGGACATCCTCTTCGGAAACGACTAGCTTGATGCGATTCCAGCGTTCGGGTTGATCGAGCCATTGATAAGAGTTTACGGCTACCTGTAATTCAAAAAGAATGACAATTATTAGTTGTCTGTCCAAAAACACTCAGTTAAAAAAGACTCAATATAAAAAAATATGACTAGAATATAGTAGTTTTCAATTTAAAGTTACTTTTTGCAAAATCTTGAAATGAAAACTATGCTATATTTTTCTTCATAAGCACAAAAATTATTTTAACATACTGGCACATATGGTACTAGGAAGTGTTGCTGGAAAATTTATATAAAAAAAATATGTGTCAGATCGGAAAATGTTTATTTTCAGATGTATATTAACTTTTATATATTTGGGTTTACTTCTTCTACACTACATTGAGAAGCTTTCATAGCATGCTCATTATATAGCGTTTTTTTTGTGGATATGTAGGAGCTCGCATTCGCAGCGACGTGATATCGAATTGCAGCAGGATTTTGAATTGGTATTTTGATCAAAACTAGCCACATGAGGCATAATATATGAAACAGAGGAATGTTTAGTTTTTTAGTTGTCAGAAAAATATAAAATATAGTTTGGTATTACATTTCAGCATAATTTAGAGTATTTACTTTTTTTTATACAAGTTGGAGTCTCTGATTCAATGAGAGGTAAGATCAGTAGTTAGAGACTCAACAGATATAACCATAAGTATTACAATATTTTTCAAAGTATCCAAATAACTTCGGTCGCGTGGGCCCATGCCAAAGGGAAGTTCCTCATGTCGAAGAATAAAGCCGAAAACATTTTGAGATGAGAGATCTCTTCGATAATTCATTTGAAACCTACTGTGTTTTAATTTGTGTTCTGCTGACTAGCATGTAGACATTTAACATCGATCAATACTATATTTTGTTGCAGAATTTCAATTCAGCGTTTTCGTCCCGAAAACACAGGACTGGTAAAGAGAATAATCCAAATTTTGCTTCGGCTTGGGAATATCGTAGTTTACTATATTGGTGCGAATTTGGCGAACTTAAATATTGACCCATTCCACCAAGACAATTTTCGCCACCTAAAAATTGGAAATAGATCTAGAAATACAGTACAGACTCGATAATTCGAATCGCGCTAGTGCGAATTATGCAGTAGTCCGGACTAATATTCACCTATCATTATGTACTTTATAGTCCGAATGGTGTGATTTTGTTAATCCGGATGCTACTACAAGCTTTTTAAATGCGAAAAATAAACTTCTAGTCAATACTAGGAAAGCCAACGGTTATCCCGAAATGGAAACTGAGTCATATTCTTGGTTTATCCAGCAAAGGAAAAGACACGTGCCAATATCGTATGAAATTTTGGCAGAGAAAAGCCGACAGTTATTTCAAAAGCTTTATAATAAAGACACTTTTATAGCAAGTAGGGGTTGGCTTCTTAGCTTCAAAAAAAGGCATGGATTACGACATCTGAAAATCTGCGGCGAGAAGCTAACAAATGATGCATCCACTGTCATCCCTTTCATTAGAAAATTATCTGAAATAATTCGAAGTAAAGGTCTACTTCCTATTCAGATTTATAATGCTGATGAGTCAGGACTGTTTTGGAAGATTTTGCCAGATAAAACGTTAGTTCACTCTAAGGAAACTTTGGCGCCCGGAAGAAAAACAAGCAAAGAGAGACTAACGGTTTTGGCCTGCACTAATGGAAGCTTCCACTCTTAGTAATCGGAAAAGCCAAGAACCCCAGAGCATTCAAAAATGCTACTTTGCCTGTGGAATACACTTACAGCTCCAATGCCTGGATGACGTCTGTAATTTTCAAAACATGGTTCCAACACTCTTTTGTGAAGCACGTAAGGTCATTTTTAACAAGTGAAAATCTTATAAAAAGACGTTGTTAATCGACAACGCTCCATGCCATTGCAAGGAAGAAGATCTAGTTGACGAAAATGGTGATATTTTCACACTGTTTCTTCCACCAAATTGCACTGCCTTACTGCAGCCGATGGACCAAAACGCCATTAGGTTGACCAAATTACAATACAGAAAGAGTCTTCTAGCTCACATTTTATCCTTAATGGATGGTCAAATGGACGATGTTCATAAATGCCTGAAAAGCATCAACCTCAAAGATGCAGTGTGACTGCTGCACAACTCTTGGAGCAAGGTTCCGAGGATTTCCTTAGAAAAGTGTTAGAAAAGAAAACAAAATCTTCTCAGAAGATTTGGATACCCTAGCATACGAATCGGAAGATCTGGTTCCACTTAGTGTATTGCGTCAACAGTGGCAGCAAACTCAAGAATGTTATGGTGACATTTCAGCAATGTTAACTGCTATAAACAAAGAACAACCAACGGAACACGAAATATTTCAGTGGGCCGTAGAAACTGAAAATACACTCATTGAAGAAAATTTGTTTGCAGAAGTTACAAGTGGCAGCGAAAGTGACGATGCGGAATCTTCACCAGTATCAAAAATTAAACATGACAAAGCAATCAAATGTTTATCTGTGGGATTGCAATGGGCTGAAGAAAACGATATTCAACTAGAGCATATTCTTACACTGAAGCATCTTAAAGAAGAAGCCGTTATTAGGCAAACGATAAGTGTTTTTACACAAACTAAAATAACTGAGTTCTTCAGAAAATAAGAATTGCGAATTTTTATATATTTTAATTCTAAAAATAAGTTGTTTGTTTTGCCTTGCCACAAATAAATAATGTGACATACACATATACTAAAAGTTTTGTTGTTTTTTGTAAGACTTTGCCTTTAAACCAATGGAAAAATGGACGATATCAGTAATCCGAATTTCGCGATATTCCGATTCGGCCCTGTTTTAATTAGTCCGAATTAACGAGTCTCTACTGTATATGCGAATTTTCCGAAATTTTCCTCCTCCTCAACCTAACTTAAATTACGAAAATCATCGCTTGCCAGTTGAAGAAATAGTGGATAAACTTTCCATTTGAAATATAAATAATATCAAAATCTAATTAGCCATAACAAATTTTAACTCAATATCTAGTGCTTCAATATAAAAGCACATCAGAACCGCTGCAAACATTGACTTTCGAAGAAAATTAAAGGGATCGTTTAGATTTTGAATGCATTTTCTACCAAACACGGGCTATACCCTTATGTAGATGAGCATCCATCCGCAAATTCCTGGTTAGTGTTATATCTAAATATTTAGACTGGGCTATAAATTCAGTTTGGACAGAATGCTTTAATTCTGAAATAGCTCATTCCGTAAAGTTCAAAATATTCCAGGCTGTATCCAAATCAAGACTAATGTATGGGTCGCAAATAAAGACTTAAGTGCCGGGGGTCTTCTGTTCCCCCACCATGCTATTAATCAATGGATCGCAAGTATAAAAAAAAGATAAACGGCTTTACGCGGACATATATTAGGATGACACGGAGGAGCATTCACTATCAAATTTAAGCAGACGTAAGCAACCAGCAGATTGCATAAACTACTTCCTGGAAGTAATGCCACTGAGGCTGAACATGAATTACATTAAGTGTGTAGCAATTATTATTTAGTAATAGCAATAGTGATATCATAAGCAATGTAAGAATTAGTCCAAATGCAATCTCTACTTACGTTTATAACTGTACCATATTAATTTAACAATCAACCTTATTCATCGATTTTAAATTTCACTATCTAAATCTGCTAAACACATAATCAACAACAATTATTATTTCTTAAGGTTGATTAAACAAAAGTTATTATACCTTAAATTGACTTACGAAAAGGTTGAATTGATTTGAAAAAAAATATTAATGCATTTGAAATTGTGTTAAAATTGATTTGTAAAACTATTGAATTAGACTTGCAAATGTCATATATAGGGTTATCAACCCGCCAGAAGAATCTAAACAATATTGAGTGTATCTAATTTGTTCATATACTTAACTTTGAACTTTGCTACTTCCTAACTAAAATCGTGACTATTAGAAGGAAATTTGAGCAAACATATTTAATTGCGGACTGTTGGTCTTTGTTAATTTCATTATCTAATTTATGTTTGAGTTTGGATAAAATTCTATACACTATCCCATAAATTTAACTGTGAATGCAACACGCCGTATATATCACCAATTAAAGTTATTACGTGTTTAAAAAGGAGTATTAACGATTTGTGCATTATTTAGAGATGACACCTCGAATCGTTGACAGTGAATTTTGCAAGTCAATTTTAATTTCCTAATGTACTAACACTATTGCAATATATTGACTTTTTCCAAAAACTTTAATCAGCTAGTGTTTCGTTTGTTTACGATTTTATAACCTACAAACGTAGGGCGACTAAACTGCCGGACTTTTATCGCGTTACATCTGAATTGCTAATTTATAAGGAATAATAATGACAGGGAATCTTACTTGCGTTCCTAGTGGCTTTGTTAAAACGAGCACATCCCCCACGACTGCATTGTCCGGAACGATATATTCGTTCGGCTGGCAAATGGTGGAAGCGACCCCTCCGATTGTGCACCATGGATTGACAACACTTTGGCCGCCCGTAACAGAAGTTCCTGCCTCCAGGGCCGAGTCCTATGTTGAGCAGTATCATTAGCACTTATATTAGTTTAGCGAACTGTAATTATGTTACCTTAAATCCTCTCATAATCAATGGAATCACAACGTCGCGCTCTTTTTCCGTCATTTTTGTACTGACCGCCAGCAACATGAGCATGTTGTCGCAGTCTACTACGCCCATCGCGTACAAATCGCTTAAAACATTCGCACAGGCGATTTTTCCCATAATGTAGGGATCATCAACAATCGGATAGAAAAAATCGGTAGTCTGCACCAGGCAGAGGCCGCGGTGCCGCAATGGTGTCACTGAACAATCCAAGCCTATTCCTATACGTGGTATTGCCGCGTGTACGAACTGATCACCATCCTCCTGGTCCTGCGGCGGATAGTCTTGCTGAAGTGACGACACTAATTTGTTGAGCACTTCCTGTGGTACTTTGCAGCCGCGGCCCTTCAAATCAGCAAAACGCGTCAATCTGAATGTTGGCTCCAAGTCGTGAGCCGTAGGATCGAAGGCACGCCGCAGTATTGCATTATTTGTACCACCACCGAGTTCCAGTTGGGCGGCGTTGAGGGCATCTTGAGCTACTGGCAGATAGTCACCCATTTTCCGTTACCAATAATCAAAACTTTTAACACTAAACTGCTGTTCGAAAATTATTTCGCACACTATACGGACACAAATTTGTCGGAGAAAATATTTTGGAACGACGCTGGCGAGCCAAGATGGCGGACTTATTCAGAGCGAACTGCAGTGACATCTACTTGTGATAGAAAACAATTAACGCACGGAAGTCAATGCCATTGGAAAGTGCGGGGAGTGTTGTGTAT
Organism: Nemotelus pantherinus; assembly: GCA_963978885.1. NCBI lineage: Eukaryota > Metazoa > Arthropoda > Insecta > Diptera > Stratiomyidae > Nemotelus > Nemotelus pantherinus. The sequence continues at coordinate 210,171,636 of OZ022264.1, read as the reverse complement.
GAGTTGCCGCTGAGGGGAATAATGAATCTGAATTGCATATTTAGCATACAATTTTTGCATTAGAAATCTATGTAGTTTTTAAAACGATAGTTTTTTTTTAAAGTTTGTTTGTGCTCAACAAATTTAGCTTTTCGTTTGTCATTTAGTTTTTGCACAATGTTGATAAATAGAGACAGAACTAATACGGATTTAAATGTGAAAAGTTGGTTTTATTGGGTTTTGCAATGATTGTGATCGGATTTACTTTCAAGCTATGAAGGTAATAGTTTCTGTGAATATGTTGTTTCGGATTTACAGAAGATAATGTTCTAAATTTATTTTTATTTCATTTTCAGTTTTAAGCAGTGAGCAGTTGAGCAGCTTAAACAGAAATTTATCACATTGCTCACTACTCTTTTCAAAGAGTATTGTGATTGGTGGCTGTGATTGCAAGGGTAGTCACATTTCCAGAAATACCATCAAATCACTGTGTTTATTACAATTGTCTCACACTTGTGGCAAAACTCAACTTGATGATCCTTAGCTGAGAAGTTGAATAGTCGAACAAGTAGTAGTAGAGTTCAAACGACATCCACACAAAAATACAAAATATGCACAAGAAGGCAACACCTGGAAAAAAGAAGCAAATAAACAAAAGACACTCCCGAAAAACAAATAAACAACCACAAAACACAAATATGCCAGCCATATATCGGTACAAACATCTAACGTCTAACTTTTATAAAGAATAGATATTCAATCCGTGTGCTTATGAAGTCCTTTGCAATTGGTTACATGCGTGGAGTTTGGATAGTGATGCTCATAGTTTTGAGTGGTTCTTAGACGTTATTCAAATCAGATACGAGCTGAATATAAATTTTGATTAAGAAATTGATTAAATATTGATTTTACATCCGGCCGGCTCATGAAAACGATTCCAGTTTTCCAGTATTTCAGTTGGATTAGAGCGCACTCGTGTGGTAAAATACGCAACTAGCGGTGTAAACAAATTCCATGCTGACAGATTTCAATAGTTTTGTAACCTTGCCAAGGTGTTCAGTTGCTAATTTAAAAACATATCTATTATCGACTGGATTTACACTAAAACCTGAAATATGGATGAACAAGCTTGCCCGCGATGCAAGACAACCAAATATCGGAATCCATCGTTAAAATTGATGGTCAATGTCTGCGGACATACATTATGTGAAAGTTGTGTGGATTTATTATTTTTGAAAGGTAAGGTGTTAGTTTTGTGTATGAATTCTTCATAACAGTACTCACCGGTTATTAGCAACTATAAGTTAACACGAAAAAATATTTGATAATATAGGGTTTGGCTGTTATCCGGTACTCCGGGTTTAGCCAGCGAAGATGCTTGTATATTGAGAGTCCGGCTATTAGTAATTGATATATGTACTTTTATCTAGGAATCCGTTTATTTTCGATGAGTTGCTTGAATGACGGTATTGTAATACTGCACCATAATACACATTTAATTGATCGCATTGGTGTGATAGAGCTGACAAACTTATTAAAACCTTTCCGTTTTGATATTTTGAAAAACCTTTATAAGCAGTTTACATAGGGCTTAACATTGTTGATACATAATTAATTGGAGTGTATTGGCTCATTATTAATTTTATTAAATGGTCAACTGAATTCGATGCATTTTGAATTTCTTAATTAGTTGCAACGCGAGAGTATTACACATTCTCATCACAGTCAAAATATTTTGTGAACTTATCTTATGCGATGGGAATATCGATCACTTCTTTTGATTCGCCGTTAGAATTAAAGCTACATTCTTTTACAAAAGGTGTGTCCCCTGGCACTCAAAACAGCTGTCTCATCAAATGTCTCGACATCTCCTTAACAAAAGTACGGAATTTTAAGAATAGCTTCAAGCAGGGGTTGACTCCAGCAAGGGACTGTATAGTTGCTTGACTGTCAGTGAAAATGCCAAATATTCGAATATCTAATTGGATAGAACCAATTTGCCACTTCGAGAGGTGACTACCTCCGCCTGAAAAACAATGCAGTGGACCGGCAGAAGGAAGAAAAGCTTCAAATTAAGGCTAGTGGGAAATAATAATAATAATAAAAATTTATTGCAGCTATTCAATTTACAAACATGGTACAAAAATTCATAGCATAGCTCGCTCCTCGCAAAAGTAAGAGTACTTGCGCGAGTGCGGGGACCAAATACGAACTACTGAATTCAAAATATATGAAAAGCTGTGATCAACTATATTAAACGTTTACATAAAATTCAAATTAAAAATAAAAAACAATACAAACCTAAATTAAAAACTAAGATTAAAGTTCGAGTAAAATATCAACACAATATGGCGCTAATAATTGAGAAAAAATGAATTTAAAAACATATGTTTATGTATCATAGTGGAAAGAGGTAACAAAAACGCAAAAAAAAAAAATTGCTAAATTAAAGGCGATTAAAAATTTACTCAAAATAGAAAAAAAATGAAATTGAACAAATCGGAAAATAAATTATATCGAAAAGCTGACAATAGGTGAAGATAAAAGTGTAAGGCGAAACGAAAATATTAAGACTAGAATGAAATCGTTTAAATACTATATTTAATAGTTTAAGAGTTTAGCACAGAATCTAAGCATTGGTTTCCACTTGAACAAACCGTTTTAAAATTGACTTGAAATTAAGATCATTTAGCGTAAGTTTTATCTCTTGAGGAAGTTTGTTGTACAGTTTAGGTCCTAAGACACTAAGGTGTCTGGCGGTTTTTTATTTTCTACATCGAGTTGTTAAGATGGGATTTGTCAATTGTCTTCTTGTTTGGTAACCAGTAGTATGGATATTGAACTGGCTGCCGTTCAGGTACTTAAATTTTAAAGCCACATATAAGTAAAGCTGACGAATATTCATTACACAAAACTCTTCGTTGAGAAGATTGATTTTTTCAAATATAACTTAACTATTTTACTCTGCAAGTTTTGTAGAGGGGCAGTATGACATGAAAGCGCTGCGCCCCAAACAATAATAGCGTACTGGATGACACTCTGAGCGATTGCAAAATAAACTAGCTTTATTGTGTTAAGATTAGTGTTATATCTAAGCCTCATAAACGCATAAAGTGTTCGACGTACCCTGCGTATGATATTAAGAATATGGCTCTTCCAGCTGAGATCTTCGTCAATTATAACGCCTAAATAAGTGATTTCTTTGAGCTGCTTTATCTTAGCATTATTTAATGAAATGTTTAAATTCAGATTACTCAAATTATTTTTGGACCCGAATGCTAAAAAACAAGTTTTTTCGATGTTTAACACAAGTTTGTGTGCGCTCGGCCAGTTGTATATTGTTTGACAGCCTTTATTTGCTTCATGAGAGACCCTATTCCAAGTACTACCCCTAAAAAGTAGAACGGTGTCATCCGCGCATGCAATTATCTGGCCATTGAAGTCTGGATTATTGAAATGTAGGTTACAAAGATCATTTATGTATAAGTTGTTTGCATGGTTTCATCAAGAGACGTTCAACGACTACGAATTTGGTGGAATTCACTAACTTTGTCGCGTGCACTTTGGACAATGGTCTTCAAGCTGATGTGATTTACACTGACTTCGCGAAAGCATTTGACGGGGTAAATCACTCAGTGCTTTTGGATAAGATCGGTAATTTTGGTGTTTCCAGTTCCCTTACATTCTGGCTTTCTTGCCACATCCATGATCGCGTCTGCCTTGTTGTGTTTAATGATTGTTCTTCCTCCCCTTTCTTTCCTACTTCTGGTGTTCCCCAAGGTTCCATCCTTGGTCCCCTCCTTTTCACATTGTTTATCAATGACCTTCCTTGTAACTGTAGCAAATGCGCTACTAGTTGTCGGATAATGAAACACGATTGTAAGGAGAAACTAAGGAAACAATTTATTGACTATAAAACTAAAAGATAGGAAAGATAATGATGAACGCGTCCACGGCCGACCTGTTCGGTCGGCTGATGAAATAGAAGTCTGCTATTAGTTCTGCGTACTGCCGATGGTTGTGCAGTGCGGGCAATTGGCACTGCCGTGCCAGTGTGTCCATGTGGTCCCCACAGCACTCCCCCTCAAGTGCTTGCACTGATATGTGCGATGTATGTAGCCGTGTCGTGGCGGCTGCTCTGCCGTAGGGGGCCATGGGCTGCAGTGTAACTATCGCTATTGCTGTTGTGTCGAAGCTTCCGAGGCGACGGTGTTGCTCCTCGTGGCAGCGAGTCTATGCGGCTGCCGAGGTGACAGCTGTCGGGCCTCGTGGCGGCGCGTCGGTGCGGTTGCCAAGGCGACAGTGTCGGGCCTCGTGGCAGCGAGTCGAAAAACTGCGTGGCTGCCGAGGCGACGCCTATCAGGATGCTTTTCACAGGGGTCACCAATGTAGCAAATGCGCTACTAGTTGTCGGATAATGAAACACGATTGTAATGAGAAACTAAGGAAACAATTTATTGACTATAAAACTAAAAGATAGGAAAGATAATGATGAACGCGTCCACGGCCGACCTGTTCGGTCGGCTGATGAAATAGAAGTCTGCTATTAGTTCTGCGTACTGCCGATGGTTGTGCAGTGCGGGCAATTGGCACTGCCGTGCCAGTGTGTCCATGTGGTCCCCACAGCACTCCCCCTCAGATCGAGATCGAGATCGAGATCGTTCGTCGGCTCAGATGAGCGATTTTCGTCGGCTCGGATGAGCGATGTTCGTCGTCGTTTTTAGGCAGGATCGCCAATTATGGTCCTTGTGTGGCAATTAAACAAAACGTCGTAGATTTAAAAAAACAACTATTTTATTTAAAGATAAATACGAAGTTGAATACAAAGTTTGTATGTGGATCCGGAAGGTTCGTTGTTCGAAGAAAACGTTTTTTCCAATGTCGAATATCGAATGTTGACTGTTGACTGTGTGTTATCGCCGCCTGCGGGCCACTTATGAAGGTCATAAGTGCTGACCACGCAGGCGTAAGCTTCTCTTCATCCAGACACACATAAATGCTTGGTCAGCAATTGTGTGTCCGGACGGAGCTCGATTTTCTGTCCAGACGTACACAAATGCTTCGTCAGCACTTGTGCGTCTGTACAGAGCTCGAGCCAGAAACATAAACACAAATGCCTCGTCGGCACTTGTGTACATGTACAGAGCTCGAATATGAGCTCGAGTCGCACATTGTAAACATGCGATGGATCATGACATTCCGACCGAGACGATAGCTATGTGTATCAGATTACGTGCAAAGCTATCGCGACGGGAGGAATGCCACGCTCGCACTTATGCTGGCGCGGTCGTTTAGTTGTGGACAATGTAACGATACATTGCCGCCACATAACTTTCAGTCTGATTCTCTGTTGTATGCTGATGACCTTAAAATTTTCCGTGCTGTCGCTTCCCAAAATGATTGTTGTAAGTTACAATCGGATCTTTTTGTTTTAAGTGATTGGTGCTCCCTAGCTCTTAATGTTTCCAAGTGTTTCTTGATGTCTTTTTCCAATAAGCCTAATCCCATTTCCTTTGAATATTTTTTGGGTGATAGTCTTTTGAAGCATGTAGATCAACATAAAGACCTCGGCATCATCTTTGATCCGAAGCTAAAATTTGATCTGCATGTTTCTTTTGTTTTTGCTAAATCTTCAAAAGTAGCTGGTTTCGTTCTCCGCTGCTCTCGCTTTGCAGCCAATATCAGCACATGTATTCGTCTTTTTATTTCTCTTGTTCGTAGCATTGTTGAATATTGCTCCCAAGTGTGGTCTCCTCGTTTCGTGTACCTGTCTAATGCTGTTGAATCCGTTCAGCGTAAATTTACTCGCTGCCTTTTGTACAAGTTTAATGTTGCTTATCGTCCTTATGATGACCGTCTGCTTTTCTTAAATCTCCATTTGCTGAGTACCCGCAGAAAATTCCTGGATGAATGTCTTCTTTATAAGCTTTATCATGGCTTACTCTCTTCCAACATTCGCGTGTGTCATTTCTTACGTGTGTCTGATCGCCCGGTTAGAACTCGATCGCTTTTCCTTACTCCATTTGCGCGTACTCTTGTGTATTTCAACTCACCTATACCTAGGATACTTAGAAGCCATGATGAGCATCAGGTTGGTTCTTCGTCCATGTCCTTTAAATCTTTTAAAAAACATGTCATTGATATTTTAACGTAGCCTCTTAGTTCTTTTTATTGTGCATTTTTCTCTTTTCTTTTTCTTTTATTTTTTTATTATTTTTATTCCTTAGTTTTGCTTTATATTCATAATTTTTGTTATTTTTTGTATCTCATTTTATAATTGGATTTTCTGTTAAATGGGATTTGAATAAATAAATAAGTAGAAAAAAATTGGGCCAAGTACCGATCCTTGAGGAATACCGCATTTGACCTCCAAAGTACTGCTGATATCTGGACCTATTTTAACTTTTTGTTTACGACCATAGATGTAAGAATGGAATAATCTGTATATATTATCCAAGAGCCCCAGATTCCGAATTTTACGTAGCAATATACAATGGTTGACGGTATCAAAAGCCTTCTTTAGGTCTAGAAAAACTGCGATTGTTTTATCATTACTGTCGATAGATTGGTTTATAAAGCTGGTTACACAGTAAAGAGCGTCGACTGTACTAGTACCCTCACGAAAACAAAATTGGTTAGGTGCAATTTTATGGCGCACACCTAGAAGTTCACCCAATCTAGCTTTTAGGCACTTCTCAAAGATTTTAGCCAAAATAGAAATCAAAGATATCGGTCTGTAGTTATTCATATACCATACTCCCTCTATCCATCAGGCTGGAGTCATCCGTATATATTACGATAACATTTATCCCCAGCAATCCTCTACGCCTAAGATCTACGGAGTACCCCTGTTAGCAATAAAGCTGCTAACCTACGTATTTTTTCAAACTTTTTCTGATTTACAATCTTGAATATGACTGGCCACCAAACTGCTACTCCGTAAAGTAAATTTGGTTCCAATATGCCAGCTCACAAGTTACTCCTACATACAAATGTAAAAAATACACAATGCCTTGCGAGCCTTTTCTGTTATATTTTTCTTCCACAGAAGCTTGGAGTTCAGCATAAGTCCCAGATATTTTACTTTGTTTTTGAGGCTTAAACGAGTTCCATTGAGCTTCGGTAGGTAGCTTAATAGCTAGTTCACATCGCACTCATAATCATGTGACTATGATTCAAAAGTCTGCGGAACGTCGGCCGTCATTGAAAAAAGAATGATCGGCCCATCTTATAGAACAGCAATCGATCTTGAATTCCTGTTTGGTTCTAGTGGTACCTTCTTTCTACGAGAAAATTCAGTGTCCATCAAAACTTTAGGCGTCTCACAGCTGTTTAGAGTGCAACTTCTGTCAAACTCTTTTATGTAAACCGGAGCGACAGAATTAAAACTTTGAAGGTTCCGGAGGTGACTAGACTCATACGTAACTTGAATATTTGTGCACAAAAATTTCCATGAAACTCTTCGCTCTAAGCGCAGTATTTTTGATAGACTTAATTTGACTTTTACCAATCGTTGACTCTTTTGGCAAGATTAAACGCCTTCATTCTTCCCTTCGCTGAACAGAAATTTCACTATTCCACCAAGGGTAAATCTTTTCCCCTATGGGTCTAGTGGAGTAGCAGAATTTTACAGCGGTGTTGCTGAAAGTAACATTTCAGTGTCGAAAGCTGATCGAAATTCCTCGTGATCAGTTCTTTTTCTGTTTAAGTAAAAAGCTACTTCTTCGTGTACCAATGTTTTTAATATAAATGCTACGTACATATCATCAAACAGTGAACATTTCTGCAAAACCCTCCATCTTGTGATAATTGTAAAGAGTTTAACATTTATCAGTGTCATGTCTGGAACTTTACTTCGACTAAAAGTTCCAAACATAGGTTTATTGCCAATATTTGCAATTGTAAGGGCGCTAGACAAAAAGAGCTCATATAACGGTTCACCTCTTTCATTCCATTGTATCCAAACTCTCCGCGTCTGTACCTATTTCCGAAATCAGACTTGTCTTTGCGTTGCTGTCAGCTCACTAACATTGTAGCTGGGAGGTAACACGGCTTCATAGTGTGCCATATAGCAAGAAGCGATCTAGAATGACTTTGGCTTTGCGTCGACTAAAATAGTGAAGCTGAGCGCTAACGAGAAGAAGAAGCATATAGAAGAAGTCTGCACTCAATGGATCCACGAGGAACGACAATTAATCAGAAACAGGTTCCCACTACAGTTACATCTGATGTCGCTTCCTCTTCAGGCATCCAATCTCAAAGCCTCAACTATGATTGGGCTTATAGGATCAAAAAAAATACCTCATGGTAAGGAGATTAGAGAGCATCCCTCCTGACATATTATTCTCAAAGCTAAATAAGTCGCTCAGTGGACATTGCAAAACGAAGCGGTTCATCCTGCAACTCAGGCTCCCACAAGAATAGCTGCTAAGAAACGACAAAGGTCGTATGAGCACCTAAGCCAGTCTTTTTTTTATTGACAATTTCATCAACGAAATGATTACTACAGAAAACATGTACATATATGAAATTATGAAAGACAATCGGTCGTTTAAGCCGACACTTGAACCTATCAACAGTATAAAAGTCGAACATTTGATACGCTGAGTTAAAGCTTCGGGCTATTGCGGAGGTTGGTTCATTTAATCCATAATTGGTCTTATGAAACGGGTTGGATAAGGCGCTATGATATCAACGTTAACCGTGGCAAACACGAAAGTTCAGTTTTGATAACAAAAATTCTGAGTTCACGTTTTCACTGAGTAACCTTGCAGCGAAAAGAGCTTTGAAATTTTGATGTCGAGTTTCAAGAGTTTCACAAGGAGGTAAGCGAAAAGGATCAGACCAGCGGAAAGAACTAAGAACAAAAATTAAAAATCTCTTTTGGACAAACTCAATGCGATCTATGGGCTCCCTATACTTTGAAGACCCTATCAAGCACCCATATTCTAGGATAGGGCAAACCAGAAAGCAGAACAGGATTTTAGTCATAAGAATGTCATTGAATTCTTTAGATCGTCTTTTTAAGAAGTCAACTGCACAGTTGGCTTTTATTATTATTGAGTCAATGTGGTCGTTAAAAGTAAAAGCGGAGTTTAATAGTACTTCTAAGTCACGAACTTTATTGGAGCGAGTTAAAAGAGTATCGTTTAAAGAGTAGTTAAAATTAATGGGACATGATCTTTCAATATTTAGTGAAAGTCGGTTTAGAGCGCACCAATTAGCGAAACTTGACACATTGCGTTGCAGGATGGTACAATCATTAATTGATGATATTGTATTAAATATCTTTGCGTCGTCAGCGTAGAGTAAAGTGAAAGATCCTGGAACAAAAGTGATCAGGACATTTATATAAATGGCAAAAAGAATGGGATCAAGGTGACTGCCTTGTGGAACACCTGATGTAGCAATTATGTCAGTGGATAGAATGCCACGAAATCGAACGTTCTGCTTGCGATTAGAGAGATAAGATCTAATCCAGTCAATAAACGTATTAGGGAATTCAAGAAGATGCAATTTACATATAAGAATGTTATGATCAAGCTTATCGAAAGCTTTCGTGAGTTCGGTGTAAATGCAGTCAACTTGTTTACCTTCTTCAATAAAACTTGAGTACCCCTATCGGTGTAACTAGGCAGTTCAATGAAATTGCCAAGCAGAGTGGTAAGGGCGATAATCATCATCTCCCCGGATAACTGGAAGTCGGTACAGAAGGATATTTGAGGGTGCTTCAAGGACTTGCTTAAAGCAAATCCTGGGCCACCACCGCGATATCTTGACACCGGGCAGCATCAGAGCAAAATAAAGCTGATACCCTGTCAGGATCAATGCTCTGCGAATCTGTAAAAGCTAGCAGTAACAAAACTGGGAAAAGTGATGCCAGGCGTGAAATTGGAGGTTATGCTTAAGAGCCAGATTACAAGCAACACAAAATCCAGAGCAGGGATCTCCACCGAGTCTTCTTCACCTGAAGGAGACCATTAAACTTAGTAATAGTGACCTACCAGTTGCAGTGGAAGGCAGCCATGATCAGCGAGTTATTCGGTTACCTGCGCCAGGCTCTCATCATTATCACCAAGGACTCGCTTTGCCATTTGCAGAACCGTAACTAGAGCATCGGCTACTAGTTCAGCTTCGTTCTCTTGAACGGTTACTGGGGTGACTTAAAGATCTTCTCGTTGAAGGATTCAGCCTGTATGCAACGTGGAGATAAATGACTCACATTGACAGAAAAACGGCCGCCCTTTGTATCTGAATCCTGCTTAGAAAAATATGTCTTGAGTATAAAAAAGTGCTTTCACTACCTCTAAGCTAGATGGCTGCCTTGATATTTTGCATGTTGAATCTTGAGATGAGATGAAGGGGGACATCAGATCTGACGAGGATCTGGACCCGAAATATTATCAAAAAATGTGAAAGTTCTTCACATTAACCTTGTTTATCGTTTGACCTGTTTAACCAGTAGATTAGAATTTTCTGACCATTTTGCAATCGATACATTGTTGTGCGCCTTATTTCTAAATGGGACTTGAACTCTTTATGAGTCCTGTCTCGATATCCTTCCAAACCAACTATAACAATAGTTTTAATGCTTCGATGTCAATCTACGTTCGCAATCTTTACATCTTTACATTTTACATACGCAATCTTTACATTTGCGAGAATTAGAAAATTTTTACAAAGATTTCGAAGAAATCTCTTCACAATCTCAGATAAAATTGATTAAAGGCTAAATTGTCTGTTATAATTTAAAAATTTACGCCTTTTGCTTGTGTTAAAAGTGTACTATATTAACTCAACGTATTCCATTCATAAAAAACATACTACTTTCAAATAAGACCAAATAAGACCTTACTTATGATGATTCTTTTTATGCTACCTTAGGATCTGGCAATTGTCCTGAATGCAATGTTCCCCTACGTCGGAGTAATTTTCGCGTACAAATGTTTGATGATCCCATGGTGGAAAAAGAAATCGATATCAGAAAAAGAATTCTCAGAGACTATAATAAAAAGGTATGTATTTACTCTTATTTATTCTTGTAACATGTTTCTTTCTGTATATGTTGTAATTATCTGTTATTTTATAAAAGGAGGAAGATTTTGAAACCCTACAAGATTACAATGATTATCTGGAAGAAATCGAATGCATTGTATTTAATTTGTGCAACAATATCGACCTGCTCAACACAAACAGAAGAATTGAACAATATAAGAAAGAGAATCGTGAGATCATCATGCGAAATAAAACGAAAATTGGTCGTGAAGAATACGAACTGGAAGAAATGCTGGAAATGGAAAAGCAGCAAGAAGAGCTGAGACGAATCGAGTTGCAAGAAATTGAACTGGTAGCTGAATTCATAAGCGAATTTCTAACATTAGTTCTCATAAAATCTATATTTTTTTAGGAAAACAAAAAGAAGAAAATTAAAGAAAAAGAAGCTTTAATTGATGAGCTGATGTCGAGTCATGAAGATGCGTCGAAGATCGTGAGTGCGTTTGCTGAGCAAGCTGAAAAAACTCGCGAAGAAGCAAAAGTTCTTCCGGCAGCAAAGGTATATGACCATCAACCACATCAATGTCATTCAAATAAATAAAATGGAAACAAATATTTTCTCTTAAGGTGGCGCAATTTTCAACTGGTATAAAATTTGGCCGCGGAACGCAACAAGGATTCTTGCCTGTTCCGAAACAGGATGAAGGTCCGTTGTACTCATACGTTTCACCAAAACTGTGGTTTGATGGACCACCCATTCCGCCTTCCAATGAAATCGAGACGAAAGGATATGTTCAACATATTCGGTAAGTAGTTTTTTCGTACAGTGTAGCTAGCGAAAACCACTACATTATATCTATGAATAAAATAGTGGTGAGGCACCTGCAGAAAGAGCTGGTGGCTATCGATCAGTAATTGCTTGTCAACGGGCCTTACAAGAAGCACTTCAAGGACTTTATCATGGAAGTTGAAGAACGATGTATTTATTTGACAGTGATATATTACAAGTTAATTTTTTCTATATTTGAATAAAGTAGGCGTTACTTAAAACCTAAATTTTGTCTTTTTTACTCTGATACATTCCAAGAATAACCTTAGCAAATCTAAGTAATAAATATAATTCATTAAATACGAATATAGGTCTGTACAAATAAGTACATTCCACTATAATCCGTCACGATTCCAAGAAGGCATAGACAACTCTATAATCAATATATTCAACTATTTGCTTTTGGACCAAGGTACCTACCTATTCATAGCTTCACTCAACGGCAAAAAAGTACGCATCTCTTTTATTAAATACTTTTATAAACTTTTGATTCATTTGTTCTTTTTTTCCTCATGTAAAGCGTAAGCTGGTGCAAATCATATAACCGCGACTTGTTACTGATTGATATAACTAACAACTATACTGCCCTAAGTAGCAAAAACGTTCTATCTACATTTTAGAACTTTCGAGATATTCAATGATTTGTGTTTTGATTTGTACTGGAGATATATGGAGAGTTCATTTTTCAATATTGATTTTAACATACTTTTACAAAGGATAGCCTTTTAAAATATTGTAGAATGATGTAATAGAGTATGTAGCTTTCGATTTCGGTGTTAACTCAAAAATGAGAAAAATCCAGATAGAACGTTTATGCTTAGTGGGGCAGTATACTTTAAATATATTTTTGTCCATTATTTTACCAGGTATCTTATCGACCGGAGTAAAGGTGGAAATTAAGCTAGACTGAAGAAGTTTGTGCAAGCTTCTCAGTTCTAACAATGCTTCTTCTTGCACCGCAAAAATAATTTCGATAAATTTTGCATTTGTAAAAAAAAAACACATTTGATGGTGGTCACGCTAATTTTAGGAAACAAATGCACCATTGTAGTGAGCTATTCGACTTCCCTACTGCTATCATTGGAAGAGTTCTAATCAATTTTTCTTTACCGAATCTTCGTACTATGCTTAATAGTAAAGCATAGTTTGCCGCGGTGGTGAAATTTCGGCACATACTTGTACAAAAATATACTATTCAAAAATATTTTTGTGTAGAGAAGTGTAGATTTAAACGCCATTGAAATATTTTCAAGAAGCTTTATTTATTATTTTTTTAATGTCCAAATCCACAGAACAAATACAATTATAGATTGGGGGAGACGAAGAAATATTTATATATATATAAAAAAACAATAAAATGAAAACTAAGAAAATAAAAAAAATCGGATAGGAAGAGTAATACAAAAAAGAATCAAAAGCTAAATTGACCGTTTGGAGCTGGTTAAGTGATTCACCCTGACTCCACTTTTCTCTGTGAGCGGTCTTGCGGTCAGTTATGAATATAGGCTACATTGGGTGCTTGAATTCAGTTAGTGTGCAAATGGTTTGATCTAGCTATTGATTTTTCTGAAATGTGGGTATATTTCGTATGCCCTGGTCGGGAATCTGAGAATATCCATGGTGCTATTAGTATGTCAGTTTACCTTGTCGAAGAACTTCAAAGCTTTTTCGCGTATGTATTTTTGTACTGTTTCGATCCTGAAGTCCTTATGTTCGTTCACGTTTCTATATGCTATGTAATTCGAAAAATTCATTGCAGTGCGAGATTTTGGCAGGCTTGTCGGTTTTGTTTGTTTGTCTTTGAGGTTTGTCCGAATGTAAGACTTCCGCATAGTAATGCCGGTCTTAGTATTTGTTTGTATATTAGTAATCTGTTGCTTTTGTTCAGTCTTTGGGATTTAATGAGGGAAAAGAAGAATATTGCAAGTGCTGCGTTTGTTTTGTATGTGTGTCGTCCAAGTTCGTAGATTTTCGAAACTAAGTTCTAAGTACTTGGCCATCCGTTACCATTCAATCTGTTGTTCGTTCACAGCCAGTTTTCGTGGTGTCTGTTTCCTCTTCCGCGTGATAGAAATTTCCTGGGTTTTGTCTGAGTTGACCTTAATCTTCCATTTGTGAAATACCCTAGAACATATTTATGGAGAGTTGCAGATGTGGAGATGGCTTCTGCTTGTACGATGTACGTGTCAGCGGCGAATAATGATAGTTGAGTTACGGGCAATTTAGGGATGTCTGCAGTGTAGATATTATACAATAGGTTAGATAATGGAGATCCTTGGGGAACTCCAGCTGCAATTTGCCTTTCGGATGAAAAGTGTTTTCCGTTCGGATGAATTCTGAGACAGAATTTTCTGCCTTTGAAAAAAGATCCAATGATTTGGATAAGAGGAAGGAGTATTCAAAACTCATGCATTTTGAAAATTAGTCCTGTATGCCAAACTTTGTCGAAGGCCTTCTCTATGTCGAACATAGCTACCCCGGTCGATTCTGTATGGTTAAGCCCTGTTCGGATATGTTGAACCACCTTTGCTAGCTGGAGTTCCGTGGAGTGAAATTATTGTTTTCTGTGTAATCAATGTCGGGAGCCATTTCGATGTTATCGAAATGTCTATCATTTTCTAGTGTAGTTTCGTCGCTTTCGGAAGCGAAGTATGCAGAAAGAGTTAGTTTGAAGAGAAGAGGATACAGTTTGTTTTCTTTTCCTTTTGTTTGGTATTTTCTAACTGCATTGCTTCTGTTTGTGATGTTGTTTCATTAGTTGACTAAGCAGCTCTTCGTTACGTTTCGTTGATTTTTTGTTGTCACGTCGTTGTTCCGCTAGCTCTCTTTATGTGTGTCCTCTAGCTGCTGTACTATTTTTTTTAGTTGTTCGCTTAGCTAACGTTGATTTTCTCTGTCCTATTTGTTTTGCTCGAGCTGATCGGTCAGAACTGCGTTCAGTTGACCTTTGTCCGTTTCGTCCATTGTCTCCGTTTTGTGTGACATGGGCTGACTTTAGTCTCGCCCCGCGTTGAACAAGACACATCACCAGTCCCACGATCAGAATTTCACCCTGACATAACCTCAAAACTTTGCTGATTGCTCAACCACTCATCTACTTTCTTTCTGTTTTTACTAATGTTCGAAGAAGAACATTAGTATTAAAATCACTTTGGCCAAAAATTCATATTTCTATATATATATATATATATATATATCATCAAAAAATTTCAGTGAAAAAATCTCAGAAACGCGCCATCCGATTGAACTGAAATTTTCAGGATACATTGGTGTATATGCAGAATAGTGCCAGGTCTCACAAAAAGTTAATAATCTTTAACCCTTTGGCGCCGGCGGCCATTTTAGTGATATTTTTAATATACCTATTATTCCGTTCACAAATAATTTTTGCAAAAATAAAGTTGACGAAATAAATTTCGAACGTATTTTACATGTGAATCGGATAATGTTTTGGAATTTTTTAACCCCATGTGTGCGCTGGGTGCCCAAAAAGAGAACGGGAAAACTTGAAAATTTTTAAATTGCGATAACTTTTGACAGAGCTATTCAATCATTACGAAATTTTTGGAACATATTGGTCTTATTTAGTTGTAGATTGGTGTAGCTTTTAATGAGCGTGCTGGCAACCCTGTAGCTAGGGCAGACACTGAAAGTGAAAACCTCCAAATCATCGTCTCTCTTGAAAAAATGCCGCTTCTTAAAAAAAAAGCCACTCATATGTAAATTTTGTCCTTTTTTTACAAAGATAAAAAAAAAAATTTGATATGGTATAACGGGCACGCCTGGTAACCCTTGCCCAATTTACCTATATTTTTAGCATCAAAAACTTCTGTTCACGGAAACTCACGATCCGATAAGCAGAATTAATTGAAATTTGCAGAATGTATTGGCCTTAAATAGGACCAGGTCTGATAGAAGTGATTTTGAAATGCGGGTGATTCTGTGCCAGTGGTGCCATCTTGAAAAATCACTAAAAACGATAGCTGCTTTTAGCCTTATAAATTCTGATTGAATCGTTCGATTTTGACGAAATTTACACAGTAGCTGGGCCTTATTTTAGACCACGTTTGGTAGAAATTTGGTTGAAAAATTCAGTTGGAGCTGCCAGCTATGATAATTTTGGTGTCTTAAATTTGAAAAAATAAAAATTTGGAAGTGAAAACATTCAAATCATCGAATATCCTAAAAATGTCCGTTTCTTACAATAAAACCAATCTGTATACAAATCTTATGCTTTATCTACACGTTCAAAGTAAAACTTTGGAAATTTCATGTCGGACAAGAACGGTAACCCTTTCCCAGTTAACCTATATTTTTAGCATCAAAAACTTATGTTCACGGGAACTCACGAACCAATGATCAGATACCATTGAAATTTACATTATGCATTGGACTTAAGTAGAACCAGGTCTGATAGAAGCGATTTTGAATTGTGGGCAACTCTGTGCCAGTGGTGCCATCTTGAAAAATTACAAAGAAAAAAAAAACTGCTTTTTGCCCTATGAAATGTGAATTAGTAACCAGATTTTCGTGAAATTGACACAGTAGCTGCATCTTACTCTAAACTCTGTTTGATAGAAATTTGGTTGAAAAATTCGATTGGTGCTGCCAGCTATAGTAATTTTTGTGTCTTTGGTTTTGAAAATTCTCTCAGGAAAATAAAACTTTTTGCCCTATAACTTCCAGTGCAGTCATGAAATCAATGCGAATTTCATACAATTAATGAAACTTATTATAAGCATTATTCAGGCCAAATTTGGTTGAAAAGCCACGATAGGGCTGCCAGGTATTATTGGTTTTGTGTTTGTTTGCAATATCTTTATTAAGCAGTTTTATCGTAGAATTTTCAATTGGTAATGATATTGTAGTGACAATAAACAGCAAATATTAAGCTTTCGATTATTTGAAAAAACTCGCTGCGGGTAACCCTAAAGTTCTTTTATACTCCTATAGCTTCGAATGTAATATAACAACGTGAAGCAGATGTGATATATTCTTGGCTTTGATACTGGCGAAAGGTTGCCAGCACGAGTCGGTTGTGCTACTTTTTTATCAATTTGTGCTACTTTTGTATAAATGCTTACAGTTAGTATTCATACCGGAAACATTTACAATGAAAATAAATAACCGATGTTTCAATTCCCTAAGTTCTGCAAATTTTTCGGATCGCAGCCCCAAACACCAACTTCAGTTACAGTGCTGCAGGCACTGAGCATTTTCTTCATTGATGTTATATGAGATGCTGCTTTCAAAGTTTGGTGAAATAAGCAACTGATAACGAATATAATTAATAGTGTTTTTCTCTCATAAACTTTGAAACCCATGCCAGTGGTAATATCTGAAACTTTCTACCATATGAGTTATAATGCATTCTTGCAGGCC
The DNA here is from genome assembly GCA_963978885.1 of Nemotelus pantherinus. Lineage (NCBI taxonomy): Eukaryota > Metazoa > Arthropoda > Insecta > Diptera > Stratiomyidae > Nemotelus > Nemotelus pantherinus. The sequence continues at coordinate 210,154,451 of OZ022264.1, read as the reverse complement.
CGTGCGCAAGGGGGGGGTTTTGGGGGTTAGAACCCCCCCATTAGGACTCTCTTGTACTTTATGACTATCATCATTAAAGTTTTTTTCCACGAAAATTTCATGTATTTTCAAAAGTTATATTTTGGATTCTTAAATTAACTGTACAGTTCTACAAAATAATTCTTTGTACTTTTTATTCAAAAACAATGCTAAAGATATTGTTATAAATAAATAATTTATATAAACTATTCACTTAACACTTGTACGAGGATAAATTTACTGGATTGGAAAAGCATAACACACTTTTCATTTCAATTTCCGCGCTATCGACCTCTATCGATTGTGGGTGATCGTCAATTGTCGCTGTATCATCGTCAATCTTCATATGACAATGACATGAGGAAAGTGCATTTTTTTCCTTGTTCTTTGCTTGACTTTGTTCATTAATTAACGGTTGTTGACAGTTATTTCTAACGTTTATTTGTTTGAACGTGAATTTTTACATGGATATCCGTCGCTTTTTGTGCAAAAAACCACGGATAGAAATCGAAAATGTAAGTACTGAATTTTTCACAAGTTGAAATAACAAACCTGGTAACTCGAGTTTTATGAAGTTTCTATAAAATCCCTTATAAAATTTCCAGATGATAACAACATTTCGGTGTTTTATAAATCAAGTTTTTTATGAAACGTAGCTAATTTTAATAATGAATTTCATGAAATGTGAAAATTTTTCACAAAAACTTTATAAAGTAAAGAAAACCTTTATAAAGCATACCTGAATTTTCAAAACTCTCAAAGGGAACTGTGAAGTTCTTTTCACTCATATTGCCGACTATTGACTGCTATCGACTTCAATAGTGTCTTCTTTAACTTTGAACTGAAAAAAATTCTTTCTAGTTTATCAGACAACGATTTGACTCAACGGTAGCGTCTTAGACTTTCACCTCGGGCGCCTGAGTTCGTGACCAGTTGTAGAGAGTTTTTTTTTCTCTATTTGCTATACAGGGTGTACCAAAATCCCCGTGCCGAAAAGAAATCCGATATTCCTGTTCGAATTTCGCATTATGGCCATTTTACCCGTGACGACAGCGAAAAATGAACGCTCCTTTTCAACATTGCGTCGTCTGAAAACGTACATTAGATTGACAATGTCTGAAAATCGGCTCAACGGCTTAGCCTCCCTCAATATACACCGTGAAATTGAGATAAATGTGCAAAAAATTCTGGAAGAATTTTTTTTGTTACCTCGAAGAATTAATCTGTTAAGTAATGAGAAATAAATATGAAGTTTTTACATGCAAACGTCTTTAAAAAATAAAATAACAGTTTGTGTGTTTTTATATATTATTGAAAAAAAACTTTTATTTCAAAACCCCCCCCTTAATTGATTTCTGCGCACGGGCCTGCATTCTTGAGACCAAAGTAAAACGTGGCATTTGAAACAGTTTGGCCGTAAAAAGCAGCTCATGTGGTGGAATATGCACTCAAAACCTGCACGATTCTTCTACTGTTCTTCGAACATTAGTGTTTCTAGCGGTTCAGGTGCGTTAGAGTTTTTTTCTTCTCGTCTTTGTTGGTTTGGTACTTTGGCACTATTCTGGCACCTGGACGGCGTTTTGGCACTTTTTAAGTGTTGCTTGCTTTGGTTGGTCCACGTACGTAGAGCGTTTTGTTGTTGACTTTTACACTCTTTGTCGCCATTCGTCACTCGCGAAGACATGCGTTCCGTTTGAGTGTCTGAAAAATAATACAAACAATAGAGAGACAGAGTATATGACAGAATGTTATTTTTAAAGTATTTTTGAACACAGATAACGTTAGAGTAAGAGGACCAAGGTTAAAGCGATTAGGCAAACGCAAAAGCGGGTAAAAGAAATAGGTGTCGATATGGGCGAAAAATCATTAAAATTGAATAAAGTTCTGTTAGGATAGCCCGATTCTCTAACATAAAGGTGAATTTCAACTAATATACAGCCACTAAAAAGTTTAAAAACGAGGCTCGTCGAGGAACACTTTATCCTTAGTTTCAAGCCAAATAGACGAGCAATAAATAAAGCTTGCGTGACTCAAGGGAAGGGGTTTTTAAGGATGGAGAGGCGCAAACTGTAACCACAATACGGAATACTGAGCTTATAGAATAACGAGCGGGTGAATCGGCGTCACACGTATTCAACCATATCGATCAAGTATCTACAATGTGGACACCAAATTTGGCAACAGTATTCAAGGTAACTACGGACGAAGGGGAAAAAAAAGATATAGAGAGGTGGAAAGATTAACTAACAAAAGATTTAGAGGATCTGATGATGAAATCGAAAAAAACCAGAGTCCTTGGCAGTGATGTGTAACTCCAACTTAGAGTCAAAGATCACGTCAAGGTCGTTGAAACTAGCAACAGCATTGAGAGGGAAGTCAAGGACAGAGTAAGACAAGAGCAAAGGGGATGTTTTGTTGGTAAAGGACTTTTGATGACACTTCACAAAGTTCAAAGTGAAGGAATTCGCAGGGAAGCAGTTAGCACAAGCATCCAAATCAAACTGGAATATGGAGCAGTCACTAGCAGATTCAGTCAGTCTGAAAATTTTAAGATCATCAGAATACAAAAGGCAAGGTGAGGTAAAGAGGGATCGGTAATAAACAAAAGAAACGATAAAGAGCCAAGAATGAATCCCCGCGAAATTCCTGAGGTAGGCAAAAGGATATAGAAGAGCAAGAGATAATAGTAACCACACAAGGGCGATCACAAACGTAGGAAGAGAACCAACAAAAAAGGACGCCGGAGAGAGCAAACCCAGCTAGCTTTGCGAGAAGAATATCATAGTTCAAAGAATCGAAAGCTTTGACAAAGTCTGTATATAGGATATTTACTTGCTTTTGGAGGTCGATTGTGGAAGCAACGGTCTTTGTAAACGACAATAAGTTTTTAACCGTTGACTTATCTTAAATGAATCCATGTTTTTCACTGGCTAGCAAGAGCTGGATGAAAGGGCATACTCTGTTGTAAACGACTCTTTCGAGGAGCCTATTAAAACATGGCAAAAGGGGTATGGGACGGTAATTAGAAATGCATTAAATATCACTAGCCCTATGGATGGGAAATATATTTGTGGTCTGAGATTCTCGGCTGAGATTATATGGCTAAAAACACACAAGGAAGCTGAAAGTGATCTGGCGAAAAGATTTGGAATGCCGTCAGCGTCAAGAGACTTCATTAACGATTCGGCTTCCAAAAGATTAGTAAAAAAAGAAAAAAGAGTACAAACAGGTGTGGGAAAAATGATTGATGGCGAAGAGTTGCTGTGATGGGAGGAGGAAGAAGAACGAAATGGAGCATAGAGCTCACAAGAATCTTGAGGTGAGGAGAGGAAGATGATGACGAGAAGGGCGCACATATGGAGATAAAGAAGGACTCAAGCAAAAGGAAGAAGCAGGAAGATTCGTCAGCACAAAACCGAAAATCCTGTTGTTAGCATTGGTTAGCGTATGATAGTTTTCACGACCTATGCAACGACAATGGACAACGACCTAGCGATTAGCAGAAATCTCATCGTAAGCTCCACGTGTTTCCCGCATCGCGACATTCACAAAAGGACATGGGCATCCCCGGACAGCCGCACCTTTAATCGGATTGATCATATTCTGATTCAGAAAAGGTGGGCCTCCAGTATTTTAGATGTGCGAACCTTCCGTGTGGCCAACTGCGACTCCGACCACTACTTAGTCAAGACTCGATATCGATGTCGAATACCAATCTCGTATGAAGCCAGAGCAAGTTCAAGACGCAAGTTCGATGTCGACAAGCTTCGAAACAAGACGATGGAAGCCAAGTATAGATCTGCTCTGGAAATGGAACTAGCTTCCACGCCTAACACCACGTCTATCAACGAAGTTTGGACTACCATCAAAAGCGCAACAGCCGAAAAAGTAGTGGAATATACAGCCAGCCAACGCAGAAATGAATAATTCGACGAGAAACGTCAAGCCGCGTTGGATGAAAAGAATGCGGCCTACAAAATCCACACTAGAGCCAAGAAAGAAAAATATGACGATCTTCGGAGAGTAGCTAATAGAATAATTAGACGTAAGAAACGAAAGCATTTTGACAGCATGCTGAATAACATTAATAACAACTTTATGGCTAACAACACTCGACAAGCGTTCAAAGCAGTGAGGCACTTAAAACAAGGCTTTAAACCACGAACTAGCCTATGCAGGGCTGCCGAAGGAAGCATCATAAGTGGCTCAGAGCAGGTCAAGGAAAGATGGGCGTTCTATTTTCAGCAATTGCTGAACGGAAATGTCCCCACACCCGACGAATTGCCATCACTAATTGGTACATACCTTGACAGTGCCTCATCTCACCCTCTACACTAGATGAAGTCCGACAGGCCATGGACCGCTTGAAACCCAAGAAAGCACACCAAAGACAGACGGGTTTTCCGTTTTAAGGGCAATCCATGGATTGGTGACTGGCATATGGCAACAAGAAACGATGCTGGATGAGTGGTGAAAAAGTGTTATATGTCCCATTCACAAGAAAGGAGATAAATTACTATGCGAAAACTACAGGGGCATATCACTACTTTGTACCTCGTACAAGCTCTTGACAAAGATTTTAGAGTTAAGTATTTCCCATCACGCTGAGAAAATTCTTGGTGAATATCAAGGTGGTTTCAGACGTGAAAGATCGACAACTGACCAAATATTTACGGTCAAACAAATTTTGGAAAAATGCTGGGTACACTGAAAACAATCCACATGGCGCCCAGAGCAATGTAACATAGCGCATTATTTATGGCCCCATACGCTATATACATAGTGCCCTGAGCTATGCAGTATGGCTCCCAGTGCCATAATTACATGGCGCAAAAATTATGGCCCCACACGCTATATTACATAGTGTCATGAGCCATTTAAATTGGCTCATGGCACTCCAATTATAACTTGCAGCCATACTGTGTTTAGGAACGTATAAATGTGAGTACCAAGGGCAGAAGCATTGTGGCCAGATTAGGCTATACCCCGCCAATTTGGCTATTTAAAAGTTGAATTGGCGGGATATTTATTTTGAACTCGCGGGTTGGCGGCTTTTGGGCTATAAATTTCATTGAAAAACTGGATTTGGGTACAGCCCAAATACAGTTTGTGCCATGTAATATAGTCCTCTACGCCATGCACTATAGTCCTCCACGCCATGTAAATGGCGTGGCTATAAGCATAGCGTCTGCTCCTATGTACTTTTCGCCATGTACTATGGCGTGTGGCGCTATATTTTATAACAATCCCCAAATCGACTATGTACATGGCGCCAGAAGTCTATAAATGATGGCGTCTGGCGCTATGTGTTTTTTCAGTGTATCAATATTGATGTCCATCAAATATTCGTCGACTTCAAACAAGCTTACGACAGCATCAACCGAACTATATTATATAACGTCATGCTGCAGTTCGGAATCCCAGCAAAGTTGGTATGACTGGTTAAAATGACCATGACCGACTCCACGTCATCATCATCGGGGCACTACAGCCCGAATCGAACCTTAGCCTCCTTAATACGTCACCTCCATTCGTCTCGGTTCAGTGACCGCGTCCTCCAGTTTGGTGCTCCCAGAAGTGACCTGCTGTCGGCATCGATCGAATCCTCCCAGCGCTTGCGGTGCTTACCGACTGGCCTAGCTCCGCTCGCTTGCCCCTTGAGAGACCGTTTGGGGATGCGATTGTCGCTTATTGGTTCGACATGGCCAGCCTATTGTAATTTTTGTAGTCGTATGACGGTAGAGACTTCCGGCTCGTCATATATGGTATACAGCTCGTTGTTGTATCGGATTTGCCATCCATCTTCTTCCCGTATTGGACCGAGGATCCTTCGCAGTACCCTTCTCTCGAACGTGTTCAAGGCTTTTTCAGACGCCTGGGTCATTGTCTGGGTTTCGCTTCCGTAGCATAGCACAGGTCTAATAATAGTTTTATAAATCCGAAGCTTCGTATTCCTGTGTACGCATCGAGATTTCAAAGTGGGAAGCACCGAAAAGAATGTCTTATTGGCTAATTGAATCCGTCGTTTGATTTCGTCAAGCTCATTCCCATCGTTCGAGAGGTTCGTCCCTAGGTACACGAAGTTGTCTACATTTTCAAGGTTATAGTCCCCTATCGTTATGTTTTGTCTTATTGGCGTCCTTTTCCTTGATTGAGTCATAACTTTTGTTTTTTGTTCGTTAATTTGCAGACCAAATTCCTTGGCGTCATTGAACGAACGTGACATAATGTTGATGTCATCAGCGTAAGCTACTAGCTGTGTCGACTTAAATAATAAAGTTCCTCTCGTGTCAACGGGGATTTTTTCTGATGACATACTCAAGCGCTAAGTTAAAGAGTACCGGACCTAATCCATCCCCTTGTTTTAGCCCTGTATTCGTCGAAAACGACTTGGTCATGTCATTCTGAATCAACACTTGTGATGAGGGGTCATTTTCACCAATCGTAACAACTTTGCTGGGATTCCGAACTGCAGCATGATGTTATATAATGCAGTTCGGTTGATGCTGTCGTACGCTTGTTTGAAGTCGACGAATATTTGATGGATATCAATGTTGAATTCCCAGCATTTTTCCAAAATTTGTTTGATCGTAAATATTTGGCCAGTTGTCGATCTTCCACGTCTGAAACCACCTTGATATTCACCAAGAATTTTCTCAGCGTGATGGGAAATACTTAACTCTAAAATCTTTGTCAAGAGCTTGTACGAGGTACAAAGTAGTGATATGCCCCTGTAGTTTTCGCATAGTAATTTATCTCCTTTCTTGTGAATGGGACATATAACACTTTTTCACCACTCATCCAGCATCGTTTCTTGTTGCCATATGCCAGTCACCAATCCATGGATTGCCCTTAAAACGGAAGTCCCGCCTGTCTTCAGGAGCTCCCCGGGGATACCATCGATGCCCGGTGATTTGTTAGATTTCAAGCGGTCCATGGCCTGTTGGACTTCTTCTAGTGTAGGAAGGTTAGATTAGGCACTGTCAAGGTATGTGCCAATTAATGATGGCGATTCGTTGGGTGCGGGGACATTTCCGTTCAATAATTGCTGCTTACGCCCATCTTTCCTTCACCTGTTCTGAGCCACTTATGATGCTTCCATCGGCAGCCCTACATAGGCTACACAAAAAGTGGGTCTAAAATTAACTCTTTGATAAAAGTAAATATATTCATTTTTTTGTTCAAAATAACGAATCACAATTTTTTTAACGAAACACATTGAATGTGCATTTTTGCTTTTACGTCATATCAGCTGAATAATAAATAGTGTTTTGTAAACCTTACCGAAAAGAGTGTAAATTTGCTACTTCGCTATTCTCATTTACACCAAAGCTGTAAAATTGTATCATTTGCTGATTTGGCTAGACTGAACGAGTCTGATATTTCGTGGTCTTTGCTTTGAATAGCAGCAGTTAAGTGTCAGTCTTTTCGTGTAATAAGTGTAGCTATACGTTAATGAGAAGTGTGGGGGGCCCGGTAGCTCTGCTCGCTAAGGCGTCAGGCCGAAAAGCCGCGTGCTACGGGGCCTGCGGGTTCGAATCCCGCCAGTGCCATGGCTGTAAGTGTGAATGCGTGTGATTGTCTATGAGGGTGGCAAATGGGCCCAAACTGGTGGCCTAATGCTGGCCGCGTTCCCGGCAGCCTTCTTCACTAACCTAAACCTAATTAGAAGTGTAGCTATAAGCTAATTAGAAGTGTAGCGATAAGTTAATTAGAAGCACAGCAATAAGTCCTACAATCTAATGAGCATAATGTGTATATAGTGTATATATTAAATTAAAATAAATTATAAACTTAAAAGAATTGCAAAAAGTTTTTGTATTTGACAAGAAAAATATTTTTATTTTGCTTATTTTTTGATAGGACTCTCGTCTTTTTTAACATTTAAAGCTATCTATTTGCAGGCTTTTTTTTTAATAATATTTATTTTTGGGGTAATATTTTATGTTATGGCAGTTACCTGTCTTGAGTGGCTGACTTTTGAATCATTAAATTTGTTAATTTTTATTGAAAATGAAACTTATTTAGAGGTTAGCTGAAATTTCTGCTTAAGTAGTGCAAACTACCTAAAATTGTTCGCAATAGATACCTTTTGATGTCATTTTTTTGATAAAACATTCTTTAGGTGCGTTTTTTGCACTCTTGGGCAGGGTAAGTTACTTAAACTTACCTTAACTTACCCTGCCCAAGAGTGCAAAAAATACACCTTTTATTATCGTTTTTTTAAACATTTTTATGGACATTCAAGAATAAGTTGCGCTTATTAAAATTCAACCAAAATTAGGGTAAAATTCAACCAAAATTTTTTTTTAGTGTAGTTCGTGGTTTAAAGCCTTGTTTTAAGTGCCTCACTACTTTGTACGCTTGTCGAGTGTTGTTAGCCATAAAATTGTCATTCATGTTATTCAGCATGGTGTCAAAATGCTTCCGTTTCTTACGTCTAATTATTCTATTAGCTACTCTCCGAAGATCGTCATATTTTTCTTTCTTGGCTCTAGTCGGTCGTTCAATGTGGATTTTGTAGGCCGCATTCTTTTCATCCAACGCGGCTTGACATTCCTCGTCGAACCATTCATTTCTGCGTTGCCCGGCTGTATATCCCACTACTTTTTCGGCTGCTGCGTTCACTGCGCTTTTGATAGTAGTAAAAATTTTAAAATGCCACCCGTTAAATATTCAACGTAAATTTTAATGAAAAATTTGATTAAAAGCTATGTTGTTGATTTTACGACTAATGGCAGTGTAGTATTTTGCAAAGTTTGTGAAAAACATATCCCCTTGTCGAAAAAATTTCAATTTGATCAGCATATAACAACTGTATCGCATGCAGCTGAAAAGAGTAAGTGCGCCAATAGCCTTCAGTCACTATTGACTCAAATGACACTTCCACTTCTACCTCTTCTCCACAAAAAGCAGAATTTTGCAAAGATTTATGTGAGTTATCGATAGGCTGTGATATACCATTCAATCAGGTCAATAACGATATTTTAAAGAAGTTCATGAAAAAGTACTGCACAAACCAAATCATTCCTGAGGAATCAACGATTCGCAAAAAATACTTGGTCACGTTGTATGAGGATGTTTTAAACGAAATTCGAAAGGACATTTCGAATAATTTATTATGGGTATCAGCTGATGAAACAACTGATTCTTGTGGACGTTATATAGCAAATTTGATCATTGGGAAATTGACGATAGAACCATGTATTCCACGCTTAGTTGCATGTAAGGTCCTTGAAGAAACAAATCATTCGACAATTGGTTGATTCGTCAATGATTCGATAAAAGCATTGTTTCCTGCTAACTCCGCCGATCGCAAGTCTAACTTGTGATATGCCGGTCCAAAGTCCGGAGAAAAGAGGAGGGTTTAAGGCAACGAGGTAACTCTATCCTCAGTAAAACTTGCATAGTTGCAGCCTGATGGCTGAATTACACCTAAGCGTCTCAGGTCATTAGGGAGGATTAGCCACGTTGTCAGACCTGCAACATAGTTGTGTGAACTTTGGCACGAGGCAAGTCTCCTGAAGCAAATATCGTCGAGACCCCCCATGGAAATGGTTGAGCGATGTGCCGACAACTCATCCTTGTAAAAACTTCCTCTGTCAAGAAACCTGGAACAAAAGCCACGGAATGGATGGATCAAGAACGACGACCACGCAAACGCACAACGGATTACTCTTTCGGAACCTGGAATGTACGCTCCCTGAACAAACCGGTGGCCGAAAGACCCTCCTTCATCAGGTCGAACAGTACAAACTGAGCATTACTGCAGTCCAGGAAACAAATTGGTTAGGCTGCGAGATCAACGACAAGAAATCGCACACCATTTTTACAAGCGGCAAACCATCGGGCCGCAAGGAGTTTGGAGTAGCATTCTTAGTGAATAAGCAGCTCAAGTCGCGCGTTACCGACTTCAAACCCGTAAACGAAAGGCTGTGTGCGATTCGAATCAAGGCGCGATTTTTCAACCTCTGGCTCATCAACGTGCACGCTCCCACCGAAGTACAAGATGACTCTGTAAAAGACGAGTTCTATGCCTGCCTTGAAACTCTCTTCGATTCACTTCCTTCAAATGATGTAAAAATGCTACTGGGAGATTTCAATGCGAAAGTCGGGAATGAAAGTTGACATAGGGGGACCACTGGAGGACACAGCCTCCACGAAGAATGCAATGATAACGGCCATCGTCTAATTGACTTCGCTTGCAGCAGGAACCTTGTTGTAAGCTCAAATTGCTTTCCACATCGTCGCGTTCACAAGCAGACCTGGAATTATCCAGACGCAGATACCGTCAACCAAATTGACCACGTCTTTATTAGCAAGAGATGGGCGTCAAGTGTTATGGATGTTCGGTCGTACCGCGGAGCTAACTGTGACTCCGATCATTTCCTGGTGAAAACAACATACCGGTGCAGAATTTCCTCAGTGCACTAATCAAGATTCAGCCCTCCCAAAATCTTCGCGGTTGAGAATTTGCTGAACGACTATACGGCTCAGGCGTATACGACCGCGCTTGAGGAAAGAATTTCACCAATGCTGCGTGACTCCAGCAACGTAGGTGTCCAAGAGTTCTGGGAAGAGCTCAAAAATACAATCAAGAATGTGGCAGAAAACGTTGTAGGATACAAGGCCCGACGAGCGCGAAATGAATGGTTTGACGAAGAATGCAGAAACTCACTTGACGCAAAGAACGAGGCCTACAGACAATGGGTCCAACGTGCAACCAGAGCCAAAAAGGAAAAATATGACGAGCTTCGACGAATATCCAATAGAATAATTAGGCGTAAGAAACGGAAATACTTTGACGAGCAGTTGCTGAACGTTAATGCAAACCTAGTTAGTAAGAACACCAGACAAGCGTACAAATTAGTAAACACTATTAAAAACGGCTACCAACCCAGGACTAGCCTCTGTAAGGACAAAGATGGAAATATTATCAGCGACACCGAAAGTATTAGCAAACGATGGGCGTCCTACTTCGAAGAGCTTCTGAATCCGCCATCAAACATCCTGGCAGCAGAATCTGAGCTCTATGACGATACCGTTGGTCAACCCCCATCCACACAATCCCCTACAGTAGAAAAAGTTGATCTCGCCTTGCGTTCACTGAAAAGGAACAAAGCGCCGGGCGCTGACGAGATACCAGCTGAGCTACTCAAGTCTGGTGCGGCGGGTTTATTAAGTGCGCTATATCAACTGCTGCTGCGAATATGGGAGACTGAGGTGATCCCAGACGATTGGCGCATAAGCATCATCTGTCCCATACATAAAAAGGGAGATAAACTGCGGTGTGAGAATTACAGAGACATCCCCTGAGTCTGTACGGCCTACAAAATCCTGCCAAAAATCCGGGAGTATAGGATTAAACCGTTCGCGGAAGAAATCATCGGCGAGTATCAAGGCGGTTTCAGATCTGGTCGCTCCACAATCGATCAGCTCTTCACGGTCAAGCTAATTTTGCAAAAGTGCTGGGAATACGACGTCGACGTATACCAAATCTTTGTCGACTTTAAACAAGCATATGACAGCAACAACCGAGGCGCTCTATAAAGCATCATGCTGTAATTTGGTATACCGGCCAAATTAGTGAGACTTGTAAAGATAACGATGACTAACTCCGGCTCGCAAGTCCGGATCCAGAACAGATTGACGGATCCTTTTGAAACTTTGGGTGACCTGAAGCAGGGCGATGAAATAGCGCCCACGCTCTTCAACCTGGCACGTGAGTTCGATATTCGGGCAATGAACCTAAACACCAGCGGCATGCTACTTTTTAAGTCGACACAATTGGCAGCGTACGCGGATGACATTTACATCATGGCTCGAAAACTGACCGATGCAGAAGAACTTCTGCTTAGACTTGACACCGCAGCAAAGGAAGTTGGACTACGAATCAACGAGGACAAAACGAAAGTTATGATACAATCTAGGACAAGGACGCCAGCGCACACGACCGTCAACGTAGGGGACCTTTGCATCTAATTCGTGGACGACTTCGTTTACCTGGGTAGCAATCTATCGAGTGACGCCAACGAAACTGACGAAATCAAGCGACGGATACAACTAGCAAATGAGACATTCTTCTCGGTCCTCCCCATTATGAAATCGAAATATGTGCACAGAAAAACTAAGCTCCGCGTTTATAAGACTATCATACGGCCTGTGCTGTGCTATGGTTGCGAAACATGAACGTTGACCCAAGCCTCCGAAAATAGGATCGACACCTTCGAACGGAAAGTTCTACGGCGGATTTTTGGGGCTGTTCGCGACCGAGATGAATGGCGCATCCGGTACAACAATGAGTTGTACGAACTTTAAGATGAGCTGGAAGTCTCCAAGATCGTCAAATTACAACGGTTACAGTGGGCTGGGCACGTGCAACGCATGAATGACGATCGCATGCCAAAACGTGTCATGAACGCAAGACGAGTCGACGGAGCGAGGCCAAGAGGAAGACCCAGAGCTCGTTGGGAGAGCTCAGTGTATGCGGACGCCGAGCAACTATTGGGGTTCCATGACTGGAGGACGCGGTCACGTGACCAAGACAATTGTAGCAAATCGATCCAGGCGGCGAAGGTCCGACGTCGGGCTGTTGTGCCACGATGATGATGTTGATGATTGTTTCCTGATTCTTCCATCGATGAAAAAGTTTGTGCATTCGTATCGGATGCTGCACTTAATATGATAAAAGCCGGTAAAGCGCTTCAAATATTTTATCCAAATTTGATACATGTCACATGTGTAGCGCATGGACTGCACCGATTTTCAGAAGAAACCAGGAAAGAATTTGGAAATGTAAATGAACTAAAGTATTTTTAAAGGCTCCTTCTCGAGTGCTAATTTACAAACAAATGCTCGTGAATGTACTGTTGCCTCCAGATCCAATTGTAACCAGGTGAGGTACCTGGTTGAAGGCAGCTTCATTCTGTACGGAGCATTTCGAAGCTGTGAAGGACGTGGTCAGCCAGTTCAAAACGTCAGATGCGCTGGCGATTAAACTCAGCCAAGAAACATTTGCAGACTTCATGATCAAAAGGAATCTAGCTATAATCAAAACACACTTAAGCCATTTACCCTTTATAATCGAAAAGTTACAGAGCAGAAATCTTCTTTTATACAAATCGATTCATTTATTAGAAGCAGCAATAGCTTTGTCAAATGCGCTTCCAGAATCATTGTCTGCAGACCTTCGAAACAAACTTGGATTTATTTTTTCGAAGAACTCGGGCCTTGAAGCCATCGAGAAAATAAATTCTTTTATCAATAGTACAAGTAAAACCTTGTCTGAAGGCATTTTGGAGAACATGGTCCCAAATTTTAAATTTTGTCCTCTGACATCAGTTGACGTCGAACGCTCCATTTTCTGCGTACAAAATTATATTAAGCGACAAACGGCACAAATTTCAAATAGAAAATTTTGAAAAATACATTATAGTCTACTTTCACAAAAATTAAACTACGTAGCTATTTATTTGCAAAGAAAAATCTGTACTTGATGTGAAACTTTTTAATTTTTTGGATTCGCAAATACTTAAATTACAATTTTGAATGTATAGAGACAAAATACAGTTTTTATTTGATGCTGAATAATATATTTATGCATTCCAAATAAATATGTTTCTATTTTATTGAGCATATTCTGTGCATATTTTAATGTTTTTTTGTGCATATTTGCATGCATAATTCAGCATTTTGTTCAAGCATATACTATTATATTTTTAGCATTTTGTTCGAGCATATACTATTATATTTTAATTACTATTATATTTTTAGATGTGGTGTTGTCGGCTGTCGGAATTAAAATTGTTATGTTGATTTGCTTAAAATCTTTCTTGATTTTCTTCACTTCGTCTATAAATGCTTCTACTTTTCCGTCCATAGCGTTAATTCTTCCTTCGAAGAACATAGGATGTTATTTATATGTTTCGTTTCTGTAACGGTCTGTATTATTGAGATCTAGATTTTATTGTTTGCTGTATATTGAAATTCTTTTGATTTGCCTGTTTGCTTGTTTCTGCTTACAGTGCTTAGGTTAATATTTGAATGATTAAAGAAAGATAGTGGTTTCTTGACGTAAATAGTACAAGAGTATTAACTTTCGGCATACAACGTGAGGGTATTCTAATCCCAAAATTGAAAGACATGAATCTGATTTTATGGAAGAGGTGTGAAAGTTTCATGTTATTTTTTAACAAATGCTTAATAATGGTATATTTTTGTATTTTACTACTAGCTTGTTAATATATAGTATAATAAAAAAAATATTTAAGCACGTTCTATTCAATATATACACAGAATAGATACAATGTCTTAGGGGGCAAATCTAACCCCACCTTGTGCGGGTGAGGAATTATTTTCGCGCTGCGTACCGAAGGTTAAATTCATTCTGTCTTGAAGATTGATGCGATTTTACCATAGAAAATCTACTGCGGTAGTATTTTTCATTAAGACTATTTGAAGAGAAAAAGGTACTTTATAGACTCAAGGATACCAGGACCACTAAATTAACTTTTTGGTAAAAAAATTTTTTCTACTTCGAAATATCTGCACCATTTAAACATTAATTAGATTGGTAGTGATCATAGTGAGTAGAAAAATCACTGAATCAAACTATTGGAAATCGAATACAACTTTTAATATATTTGCTGCGCTGAAATACCAACCGTGAGCGTCAAAAGTGAGTGCACTCCTTTCAAATTTGTTTTTGAGCTTCAATAAAAAAAAAATTACTGATTGAAAAATATTTTTGATTGAGTGATATCAAACCTTTATTTGTTGAAAACTATATACAAAAATATCAATTCCATATATTAAATAGCAAAAAATGTACAGAGGAACAAAAACCAAAAGTCAATGAAATTCAAACGTTGTTAGATTCTAGCTGTAAACAATGTAAACAAAGTCACGGATCTTTTACCATATCGGAATGCAACTTCAATTTAATTTCTAGGAAACAGCAATCGCAAAAATTCTTGTTTAAGTCATTTTTGAAGGAGTTAGTTTGATTTAAAACGTGCTAGAAGAAAGGTGTGAAAATGAGGAAAGAAACTGAGCCAAAAGCACAAAAAATTATAGTGAATTTGCATTGTGAAGGTAAAAGTTTACGGGAAATTGGAAAAATGGTAAAAAGACCACACAGTGCAGTTAAAAAAATTATTGACAAATACAAAAAATTCAAAATATTGGACAATTTTAAAAGATCGGGACGGCCAGGGAAATTAAATAGAAAAGAAATAAGAAATATAGTGACAGAAGTTAAGGGTAATCTACGTTCAAGTGCAGCAAAAATAGCTGAAAATTGTTCCGCGACACACAATCAATCCGTTTCAGCCTCTACCGTTCGAAGAATATTGAATGAACATGGGGTACATGGCAGAGCATAACGAAGGAAGCCGTTTATTTCTAAAGCGAATAAGAAAAAACGCAAAAATTATGCTAAAAAATATAAAAACTGTACTTATAATTTTGGGAAAAAAGTTTTATTCTCTGATGAGAGTAAATTTTAAATATTTGGCGGGCATGCAAATAAAAAACTTTGGCGAACTAAAAATACTGAGTTCCATGAAAAAAATGTTTCCGGCACAGTGAAGCATGGCGGAGGATCTGTTATGGTTTGGGTGTGTATGGCAGCATCGGAAGTTGGAAACTTTGAATTTATTGATAGTACAATAGATAAGCAAGGCTATCTCAATATTTTGCAGCGAAACATGGCTGACAGTGTTGCGAAATTGGAATTGCCTAGGACGTTGATCTTCCAACAAGATAACGATCCTAAACACACTTCCTATTTAGTAAGATTGTGGTTGCTTTATAGAACTCCCAAGGTATTGGATCATCCCCCCAATCCGCAGACCTCAACCCCATTGAGCATTTATGGGATTATTTAGACAGGAAAATTCGGCAACGTCAATCACAAGCAAGGAAAGTTTGAAAAATGCTCTTAAGGAAAAATGGGATAATATACCAGCAGAATTTAACAGCAAATTATTAGAATCCATGCCTAGAAGACAAGAAGCTGTTTTAAAGTCAAAGGGCGGTCAAACCAGATACTAGTTTTTCTTAAAATTATTATATAAATTTTTATCATATGAAGTGTGCACTTACTTTTGACTCGTATTTCATAAACTTTTTGTTTTTGTTGTTCTGTAAATTTTTTGCTAGAGAATATATGGGACTGATTTTTTAGTATATTGTTTTTAACGAATAAAGGTTTAATATTCCTTAATCAGAAATATTTTTCATTTGGTATTTCTTTTTTCATTGAAGCTCAAAAACAAATTTGGAAGGTGTGCACTCACTTTTGATGCTCATAGTACTTGTTTATTCTGGAGAAATATGCAAAAATATTTGTGCTTCCCCGAATCTCAAAGACACGAGCCGCCACTGCTGTGTGTCATAAAATACCGGGCAAGTGGTCATCCTAACATTCCAAATGGGAAATACACAGCTTCTCTGACAGTGAAAATGCATACGCATAATTAACGTGTCGCAAAGTTGAAGTGACGGACGTTTTGCTGCTGCTTGCTGCACACCACCTGTTTACAATCGCAACTTAGTCCAAGAACCCATAGAGCACATGGCGATTGCAAGACAATTGTTGCTTCGCCATGATATCGTCACTCGTACTTTCCGAGCCGATGGACTGAGACCGGTCGCCAATCAAACCTGATGCCAGGTGGTAATGGCAACGAAGCCAGCGCATGCGTACGAAATCAAGCAATTTGTCACGCCTTCTCCGCACGAAGCCCTCCCACGCGCATGCTGATTACGAACAACTGACACGTCCTGTTTCTTTTCCATTCAGCATGTCGTCTCTTTCCGATTACCCCTGTTCTTTCCGTACATCGCTGTCGTCTTCTTCACAGCCGTGTCGTACTGTATGGCACTCGCATTTGGTCCACACGCAGATGCTGCATGGCCACGATTAGGTTCCATTATGATTATCGTCGCTAATGTGGCTTATTGATGTCGCGAATGATGCTATCAACAATGGCACTGTATTTTGGTCGTGTTGCTTGCATCTGAATTTGAAGAAAATGGCAAAAGAGCGGACGCATTGGTGTACTGTAAAGCAGGGCGTTTGGGAAAACTTCAGATAGCTTTTATGCTTATTTCTAAATTACTTGCGATGATTGTGTTATGCAGTTAACCTTAGTTTTTGTTTTTTTTTTTGATTTTTCCAAATGATAGTTTTCGACGTCATAGCTAAAAGTGATCTAGTACATATGTACCAGGAAATTTAATGTACGTTTTTGGGTGAATAGAACACTTTGAGTGGGTTCGATATCTGAATAAAAGTAGCACTGCATTGAAATAATTGTAAATTGAAACAAACGACTATACCCGCTGTTACAATGTTGGATTGATTTGCGAATTGAGATTGAAATTGTGGAAAGAAAAGGGATTGTTAAAAAATTTAATTCTACTATTTCAATTTCAATCCTGGTTTGAATCCCGGATTGTACACTAAGCTTATGGCCTTCTTTAAATCTGAGGTCTAACGGAAACTTGTGAATCGGAACTACATTCTAAAAAGTGGGTCTATAATTAATACTTTGATAATAGGAAATATATTCATTTTTTCGTTTAAAATAACAAATCACAAATTTGTTTACACATTCGATGTGCTTTTTTTGCTTTTACGTCATATCAGCTGAATAATACACAGCTTTTTGTAAATTGAAGCAAAAAGAGTGTAAATTTACTAGTTTACTATTCACCTTTTCGCCAAAGCCATAAAATTGCATCATTATTTAGGGTAAAATTACACCATTTGGTCGGGAAATATTCTTTTTAGGCACTTTTGTAAATTTACATCTTTAATACTAGGAAACTAGTTTCCGACTATTATAAGGGTAGAATTCAACCAAAATTTTTTTGAGTGTAGGGCATGCAATCCCGAGATTTCGGGATCTCGGGATCCCGACACATTTTGGACATTTTCGGGATCCCGAATTTTTTATCGAGACTCCCGAGATTTCGGGATTGATTCAATTCAACTTATTTTGAGAATTAAAAAAGTTTCGTCATTAGTCATGACCGAACAATCCAGCCCGAAACAACTCCATTCCCACTTCAAAGCGGGTGGTTTTTAAATTTCATATAGACAACGCCACTGCTGCTTTAATCAAACACCGCAATGACACTCGTAGGCCAACACTCGCTTATACTGAAAGAGAAAAAGCTGATGCACTTGCTGACTCCTTTCAAAGCTCACACAAGCTTACGCTTCTCTGCAGTGACCCTGACACCAGTCTCCAAGTAGACCTTGAAATCGCCAAATTATTAGAAGCCAGAACCCATTTCCAACCTAGTGATTTCTGCCCTCCTGCAGAAACGGTTTGCCAAACGTCCTTTTTAAAAACCTTCCTAGGAAGGCAATAATTTTAGCTACATTTATTTTTAACTGCTGCTTAAAGCTAGGATATTTTCCTACTGGTTGGAAAAACGCAATCGTCATTACAATTTTAAAGCCAGGTAAAAATCCTAGGCTCCCCAGTAGCTACCGCCCTATCAGCTTACTTCCGTCCTTTAGTAAACTTTTCGAAAAAGTTATCCTTTACCGTATACGAAAATAACTCGTAGCTACCTCCACTATTCCGGATTTTCGGTTTGGCTATCAACCTGGTATGTCTACCACTCATCAGCTACTCAGAGTTGTTCACCACATTAATGATAATTTCATATCAAAACGCTCAACTGGTCTCATAGCGCTTGATATTGAAAAAGCCTTTGACGCAGTATGGCATGACGGCCTAGTTTTCAAACTTATTAAATGCTCACTGCCCACCTACCTATGCAGAATTGGCCATTCCTTTTTAGACTCGCGCACTTCCAATGTAAAGACACTTAGATTATCAAAAAATTGTGGTTTACCTGCCGGAGTTCGCCAAGGCTCAGTCCTTAATCCCACACTGTATAATGTTTTCATGTCTGTCCTGGAAAAATAACCACGTTGCAACATTGCTAGGAATGCTGACGACACTCCTATCTTCGCCAGCGAAGCGGACCCAGCGTTGATAATTAACAATCTCCAGGAGCAATTATCTCTCATAGATCAATTTTGTAAAAGGTGGTTTTGTGATGTCATCCAAAAGTTTGAAAAATGGAAAATGCCGGTTTGGAAAATGCCTTCATCCGATTGGCACTAGTCTGTTCCGGAGTGCGTAGTGAAATGTTTGGATGTCGCTGCAATAAACATAATAGCAGTCTTTCGTGATCATTATATTTTCATTTCAATTTTCGGGATATTTAACGCCAACTTTCCGAGCAAAATCAAAAACCTAACGGAGCAAGTCGTTGATGCTTAAACCGTACCACATTATGCAAGGTGACTCATCATATTTAGCAATAGCTTCTTCAGAAAACATCTAGAAAAATGAACAAAAAATCAGATAATCGAAAGAGAAGATTAGAAAAAGAATAGAACATACAGGCCGGCCCTCGAAATATGTTGCACCTTTGATGCATCTCATTAGTTTTTCATCTTTTGCTTTGCTGGCATCTTTAAAAGTGGCATCAATTTTCTTCAAACATCGCCATAAGCTGGATGCAAAAATATTTCGAGCAACAGCAACAGCTCTAAGTGATTGTTCTTTTTCGATTCGAACACCTTTGGTGGCAGCGAGAATAGTATCCTTATTCGAAGAAGTAGCGATAATTTTTCGAATATAATTTCGTGTCATATCGAATAAAAAACAACAACAAAACACAAACCTAAATTGTGTGCCAAAAAATCACAAATTATGTACAAAATGTGCCACCTCACCCCACACCGACAAAAATCCAAATGGCGCCCAGAGTTATGTAACATAGCGCATTATTTATGGCCCCATACGCTATGTACATAGTACTCTGAGCTATGCAATATGGCTCCCAGCGCCATAGTTACATGGTGCAGAAATTATGGCCCCACACGCTATATTACATAGTACCATGAGCCATGTAATATGGCTTCAGTTGTCATACCGATTCGGATGAATTGAGGTAAGTGCTTTGTTTTAAAGTCGAGTTTCTATTTTACTGTAATAAAATAATTATTTTCAATTTGCAATCTAACCCAAGGACAGCCAGGAGGTTAGTTAAAGAATTAGCTTAAGCAAGAATCTAGCTGACAATTTATTTTTTTCATAATGTACAATAACTCCAATTATAACTCGCAGCCATACTGTGTGAGGGGACGTATAAATGTCAGCTAGCTACGAAATATAGTATGTATTATAGTCCTCCACAAAGGGTAATGATATGTTGTCTTAAGGGAAATCAAATGCACCGGTTCCAGCGTAAAAGTTAAAAAAAAACGTTTCTTTGGGCCTTAGGGAAAAAGGTAATAAAAGATTTTGCGGGAAGCGATTCACTGAAAAAACACATAGTGCCAGACAGTGTGGCCAGATATTTGCGAGAAAATGTAGCCCAATTTCAAACTTTCATAGCCCGAAATAGCCAAGATTTCTTATTTGTAGCCCAGATTTATAACTAAATTAATTCATTTAAGCTGGTTAAACTATAATATTTAAATCCGTAAAACTCGTACGAAGTAACATAAGTGCTCTAATTGGAGCACAGAAGTCGTTTGAAACAGTAAAAATGTTCCATACCATATATATTAGGTTGCTGCAGATGAAATGGCCGATTTAGCAATGACATAAAGTTGGCTGCATTTTTAGTGTATTATGTTGGCACAAGGCGGCGTAAATGATATGATATATTGAAGTATAAATACTGCTACCTTGGTTTATGGAGTCATTTCTATTTTGCACTTCATAGTGATCGTAAAAACAAAAAAAGAAAGTGAACATGGAAGTGAATCAAAAACGGCTACTTTCACTATATGAATTTAAATTAGAGCACAACACAACGGAAGCAACGAGGAATATCAACAGCTTATTTGGGTCTGATACAGTTAGCGAACGAACCACTCGGCGGTGGTTCGAAAAATTTCGATCCGGAGATATGGACCTTGGAAGTGAGCTACGTGGAAACCCAGGACCATCGATCGATAACGACGAGCTGCGTGCATTAGTGGAGTCTGACCCCCGCCAAATCATAAGAGATTTTGCCGAGAAATTAGGCGTTCACAATTCGACAGTTTGCCGCCACTTTCAACAACTTGCAAAAGTGATAAAACTTTGCAAATGGGTTTCGCATGATCTTACCGAGCAAAACATGACGTGTCGAATGGAGATTTCAAGTTCTCTTCTCTCCCGCAACAAAAAGGAACCGTTCTTGCACCGAATTGTGACCTGCGATGAAAGGTGGATTTTATACGATAATCGTCGCCGATCGGACCAATGGCTAGATGCCGATGAAGCGCCAAGGCACATGCCGAAACCAAGCCTTCATCCAAAGAAAATAATGGTAACTGTTTGGTGGTCTGTAGCTGGAGTTATCCACTATTTGTTCCTGCAACCTGGCGAAACCATCAATGTTGAGAAATACTGTGCTCAACTGGATGAAATGCATTAGAAATTGATAGTCCAACGACCTAGGCTTGTCAACATGGATGAAGTGATACTGCTTTATGATAACGCACGACCTTTTGTATCGAGAACAACGGTCCAAAAATTAAACGAGTTGTCCTATGACACTCTTCCTCACCCTCCATATTCACCAGACCTCTTACCAACAGATAACCATTTCTTTCATTTTCATTTGGATCACTTTTTGACAGGAAAAAGATTTAATAATGAAGCTGCTGTCAAAAATGCCTTCGAGGAGTTTCTTCGAACCAGAAACTCGGACTTCTACAAAACTGGAATAAATGTACTTGTATCTCGTTGGGAAAAGTGTGTTGCATCTATTGGTACCTATTTTGATAAAATAAATTGTCTTTATAAAAAGTTACAGCTATTTAAAAATTTATTACTAAATCGGCCATTTCATCTGCAGCAACCTTAATAGATATCACTTTTTTCACAACGTATTTGAAAAGGTAAAAATGTGAATAAATTACAGGAACTGTGTGGAAATTTTAAAAAAGTCCTTAAAAAAATAAGTGTAGAAGGCCACTTATTTTTTCAAGGACTTTCCTAGAAAGTTCACACAAAAATTAAACTTTCAAATTCGGATGGCACAAAAGTTCAATCAGTATAAGAAACAGTCTTAATGGCTAGAAAGGCTGAATATTTTATTTAAAATGTAAATATTTTATCCGATTTCATACATTCAAAACTATGAACGCAAGTTTTGAAATAAATAATTTTTTCGATTAGACGATCAGCTGTTAACATTATGATTAGACGTTTAAATACTTTCAAAAGGAGATATACTTCAAAGAATTTCACTTGTGGGTTTCCAAGCGACGTTTAGCGAAAAAATAGAAGTGTGCTTTGAAATAAAAGGAATAATTTTTAAACATTGAATTTTGAATGACTGCGATTTGAATTCACTATCGGAATTAACAAAAACTGCTATGGCTTCTTCCGTTTAAAATTAAAAAAAACATCATCATCCTTTAAAAAAGACATCTACTCAATCTTCCGGGAGAGATTCGTTTGTGGTCGTAAATTGATTGTATCCTGCCAAATTTTGAATGTCTGCTGGAATATTTGAGTTTTAATCACTTTGAATTTGAATTCTCATCACTTTGAATTTGAACTCTCAATTACCAGAGAGCTTCAAATATAGAAACCAATTTTATTGGGTCTGAAGAACGCTCAGGATTTTCCAGAGCTCATAATATGAGGTTCATCATATAAGTGCAGTATGTTCGGTATAACTCTGATCTAAGGGCTGTAAATAAGAAGTGCAAATAGGTCGAAAAAATTGTAGCTTGATGTCAGAGATTATCACTGCTATCACATCTAGCTTTATCAAAAAAGATAGTGATGTTTGTAATTACAGTTCAATATCAAGTGTGCATCCATTCTTTAAAAATGGCACCGGTCATCTAAGGTTTTTTGTTAGCTCGCCAAGTTGTGCCTAAACTTCGCTTAATGTCAATTCTGCCCAACGATCTTGGTCTTTTTCTTTCAAGGTTTTACATATGTACATTTTTTCTACATAAGACGTAGTGATTTTTAAGGTGTTGCTCTAAAAAACAATCCTGTCTCATCAAGATTATGGATATTTGAAGCATCATAGCCATCACATAACATTCTTAGCTGTGACTGAAATTCCTGAACTGTGTCTAAATCAACATCAGCTTCTTCGCCACAAAGCGTGCCGTAGTGAATATTGTAGTCCTTTTTAACGGATTTTAGCTTTCTATTTGATGCCTTGAAATCACAAAGTTTTAATTTTGTAGTGATTTGACGGGCTTTATTGTGAAGTATCTGGCCGGATATTGGCAAGTTTTTGGAGCGTGTCTTAGAAGACCATGAATATAACAATTTATCTATTTGGCAGTATGGCAAATTTCATTTCAACCGCTTTCTCCCCGTGTCTTCAAAATTTTCCAAAGTTATTCAATTTCCGTCGACATCACGGTCCAATTCTAGAGGTTGCCCGATTACAGAGTGAATTTTTTTCAAGAAATAGTATTTGCGGTGATGTTATAGCTCAATTGTTCAGGTGGTTTGATCATACAGTGTCCCGATTAGTAGGTTTTACTGTATAGCCCAAATATAGTTTTTCATAAAAATAGATAGCCCAAAAACCGCCAACCCGCGAAATGAAAAAACGGCCCGCGGATTCAAATTTTAGATAGCCCATTTGGCGGGAAATAGCCCAATCTGGCCACACTGGTGCCAGACGCCATAGTTGATAGACTTCTGGCGCCATGTACCATACTTGACTTCAGGATTGTGATAAAATATAGCGCCACACGCCATAGTACATGGCGTGGAGGACTATATTACATAGTGCGGAGTGCTATAAGCATAGAATCTGTAACGTCTGAAACGTCTGACATGTATTTTTCGCCATTTACTATGGCGTGTGGTGCTATATTTTATAACAATCTATGACTATGTACATGGCGCCAGAATTCTATAAACTATGGCGTCTGGCGCTCCCATATGTGTTTTGTCAGCGCACAAGTTGTTGTTCTGTCTATTTTATTGTATAGACAATTCAATGAATGAAACCATTTTTTTGCGCCAAATTAAAGCAAAAAGACAAAAAATTTTCGCACGAAATCCACAGGGTTTTTTTTTAAACAAATCAGAAAAAATTCCAATCGCATATTCGAGCTACAAAAACGCGTACATGAACTTCGATGTCTTCTACCATTAATGGTTATTTTTTCAGATGCCAATGTCAACAAAAAGTACCGAATTACACCTTACCCCGTCTTCCACCTCTCCCCACTCATTAAATCTATGCAAGAAGTGCGAATTTCATGAGAGAATGGGCATATCGTTTGGCTCAGTTTTTTCCCTTATTTCATCCAATCCAGCACCTTCATACCTACTATTGCTTTTTGACAAACTTGACTGATTTTACCAGAATCGGACTTTATCGGCAGCACTTGTGATGTTACATCTTGCGTTTATCCGCATTTAATACCGGTTGACTCAGGATGACGCCCAATACTGAGGTCTATGAAGTAATAATAATAATAATTAAATTTCCCACCACTAAATGTAAGACGAATACCTGCCAAATTCGTTGCTAAAAAAGCCAAAGGAATTGAAAATCAATTAACAAATAAAAAAATAAAAAATTAAAGCTCACTGATATCCAGATCCTGTTTGGCCTCGCTTCTCCTACTAGCTTGTTTAACAAGCCCTTGCCGCTTTAAATGAAACACACCACCTGATCGTTAACTAAACACAATCAAGACCTGGCTGAAATTAAGGAAGAAGAGGCGATTGCACAAAAGTTGTTTATCCGGTCGCGGTGACTCGAAGGCGCTCGTTGCTGCATCTTGAGCATCGCAAGCAGCCGCTACTCAAGTTCTTCCTCTATCATCGCCCAAGCATTCCTCCTTTTTTGTTGCATTTTTATTGCATTCGATGTCGATTGTGGATAGAGGTGGGACTAATATATTCATATTAGTTAAGATATTACTAATATTTGAATATATTAGGTAATAGTAATATTTTATTGTGACGTATTATAATATATAAATATTAGTTTCGCGTGAAATTTTTTTATTCTTATTTTTCTATTATCAATCAATTTGTTCGCAATGCCGTGTCTTTTTACTAAATCAAGCATTGAAAAACAAAAATGTGCATAGAAATTGCCGCCATTAGTTGCATGCGGCTGTAATCGAAACCTTTGACTATTAAAACGAGGTCATTGTATGAGGATGCATATTAAATGTACCCATGTATATGTTTTACATTCACATTTTCATGGATGTACATAATTGCATGGAGGTACCTCATTTGCACCCTCATGCCGACTTTAATTATCTTCTTTATTTGTGAGTCAACGGTTCTTAGTACAGCCGAAGCATGTTCCCATTAAATTAACGGCGGCATTTAAGTGATTAATTTTGTAGAAAGGACCGGCACTGGGACAAATTTTATGACATTGGACTACCACTAATAGGTAACGAACCGACCCAACGCAATGAAAAAAAAAAACTCTAGCGCACCTGAACCGCTAGAAACACTAATGTTCGAAGAACAGTAGAAGAATCGTGCAGGTTTTGAGTGCATATTCCACCACATGAGCTGCTTATTACGGCCAAACTGTTTCAAATGCCACGTTTTACTTTGGTCTGAAGAATGCATTATAACTCATATGGTAGAAGGTTTCAGATATTACCATTGGCATGGGTTTCAAAGTTTATGAAAGAAAAACACTTGTTAATTATATTCGTTATCAGTTGCTTATTTCACCAAACTTTGAAAGCAGCATCTCATATAACACCAATGAAGAAAATGCTCAGTGCCTGCAGCACTGTAACTGAAGTTGGCGTTTGGGGCTGCGATCCGAAAAATTTGCAGAACTTTGGGAATTGAAACATCGGTTATTTATTTTCATTGTAAATGTTTCCGGTATGAAGACTAACTGTAAGCATTTATTGAGACAAAAGTAGCACAACCGACTCGTGCTGGCAACCTTCTGCCAGTATCAAAGCCAAGAATATATCAAATCTGCTTCACGTTGTTTAATTACATTCGAAGTTATAGGAGTATAAAGAAATTTAGGGTTACCTGCAGCGAGTTTTTTCAAATGATCGAAAGCTTAATATTTGCTGTTTATTGTCACTACAATATCATTACCATTTGAAAATTCTACGATAAAACCGCTTAATAAAGAGATTGCAATTAAACACACAACCAACAATAGCTGGCAACCCTATCGTGGCTTTACAACCAAATTTGGCCTGAATAATGCTTATAATAGGTTCCGTTAATTGTATGAAATTCGTATTGACTTCATGACTGCACTGGCAGCTATAGGGCAAAAAGTTTTATTTTCCTGAGCGAATTCTCAAAACCAAAGACACCAAAATTACCATGGCTGGCAGCACCAATCGAATTTTTCAACCAAATTTCTATCAAACAGAGTTTAGAGTAAGGTGCAGCTACTGCGTCAATTTCATGAAAATCTGGTTACTTATTCACATTTCATAGGCAAAAAGCAGTTTTTTTTTCTATGTAATTTTTCAAGATGGCACCACTGGCACAGAGTTGCCCCCAATTCAAAATCGCTTCTATCAGACCTGGTTCTACTTTAGTTCAATGCATTCTGTAAATTTCAATGGTATCCGATTAATGGTTCGTGAATTCCCGTGAACAGAAGTTTTTGATGCTAAAAATATGGGTTAACTGGGAGAGGGTTACCGTTCTTGTCCGACATGAGATTTCCAAAATTTTACCTTGAACGTGTAGATAAAGCATAAGATTTGTATACAGATTGGTTTTATTGTAAGAAACGGACATTTTTAGGATATTCGATGATTTGAATGTTTTCACTACCAAATTTTTATTTTTTAAAATTTAAGACACCAAAATTATCATAGCTGGCAGCTCCAACCAAATTTTTCAACCAAATTTCTACCAAACGTGGTTTAAAGTAAGGTCCAACTACTGTGAGAATTTCGTCAAAATCGAACGATTCAATCAGAATTTATAGGGCTAAAAACAGTTATCTTTTTTAGTGATTTTTCAAGATGGCACCACTGGCACAGAATCGACTGCATTTCAAAATTACTTCTATCAGACCTGGTCCTAGTTAAGACCAATACATTCTGCAAATTTCAATTAATTCTGCTCATCGGATCGTGAGTTTCCGTGAACAGAAGTTTTTGATGCTAAAAATATAGGTAAATTGGGCAAGGGTTACCAGGCGTGCCCGTTATACCATATCAAATTTTATTTTTTGTCTATGTTAACAAAGCACGAAATTTACATATGAGTGGCTTTTTTTTGAAGAAACGATATTTTTTCAAGAGAAACGATAATTTGAAAGTTTTCACTTTCAGTGCTTGCCCTAGCTTCAGGATTGCCAGCACGCTCATCAAAAGCTACACAAATCTACAACTGAATAATATCAATATGTCCTGAAAGTTTCGTAATGATTGAAAAGCTCTGTCAAAAGTTATCGCAATTTAAAAATTTTCAATTTTTCCCGATCTCTTTTTAGGCACCCAGCGCACACATGGGGTTAAAAAATTCCAAAAAATTATCCGATTCACATGTAAAACACGTTCGAAATTTATTTTGTTAACTTTATTTTTGCAAAACTTTTTTGTGTACGGAATAATAGGTATATTAAAAATATCACTAAAATGGCCGCCGGCGCCAAAGGGTTAAAGATTTTTAACTTTTTCTGAGACCTGGCACTATTCTGCATATACACCAATGTGTCCTGAAAATTTCAGCTCAATCGGATGGCGCGTTCCTGAGATTTTTTCACTGAAATTTTTTGATGATATATATATATATATATATATATATATATATATATATATATATATATATATATATATATATATATATATATATATATATATATATATATATATATATATAGAAATATGAATTTTTGGCCAAAGTGATTTTAATACTAATGTTCTTCTTCGAACATTAGTAATAAGATAATAGGCAACAGGAATGTTTTTATAGCATATTCAAATAGATTCGCAGCATGTCGTTTTTGTACTCTTGCTGCAAACCAAATTTTGCCACAAAAAGAAGCTAGCTACAAAAATAGGTTGCTGCTGCAGTACGCGAACAGAGCTAATATCTACACATTATTACTAGAGTTGGGTCGTACTCGCATTTTCACATACTAGGTATTCCTAGTGCGAGTACAAAAAAATACCTGTTCCAAATACCTGTTCCAAAAATACTAGCTTGCATTTTTTGAAGTATGTACTCGTACATATATATGACTACATACAAGTACATACGATTTGCAGTGGTGTAACAAAACGGTGTGATATGCCCTCCCCCACCCACCAGACACAAAGTTCCCAGGCTAGAATGGTGATGGTGCAGATGACCATGAAAGGATGCTGAGTTATTAGTTCGTGCAGCTTGTCCGTAACTTTCCAATGGTCGGTCACTTATTTGGCAAGTCTTTCTCCAATCTAGGAACCATCTAAGGGAAATCAACCGATTTAATTTGATTTTCATTTTGATATATGCATAAAAAACCTCCTGTATTCTTTCAAATTACCAATGTCGAAACATTTAGTAAGATAGGACCAACTAATCCTGTTGTCATCTATATGACTTTTCATCAATCGATTTCTGACACCAAACTTTTCCTGGCTAATCTAAAACTGTCGGTTTTCCACTTCGCCTCAATGAAGCATGAAGTTTATCGAAAATTTTATAAAGAAATGTTTAAAAAAAAATTTCGTCTATTAAACATACACCCACTAGGGGGCCAACCTCTTCGGTAAGGCTGGATATGAGTCACAACCCCGGTAGGGTTGGAGTGCAGTCACGAGGAGGACTTCAGCACAGCCGGAGAAGCCAACTGTCGAGCCAAAAAGGATCTGAACAGTTACTTTCAGTTTTTGCGGACGGTTTTCCGGCAGATTTCATTTTGCCGTATCTTAGAAACTAAGCCGCTTTTTCCCGGATTTGTATGGAAATTTCGCCCAAAACAACTCAGGAAGGTCCCTGAATTCATGCTGAACAAAAAAAAATTTTTTGGAAAAAATGGACGTTTTTGCCCAAATTCCCCAATCAAAATTTTTTTCGCCCTTAATATTTAACTATTATATTCCCCGACCACTTTCAATTATCGAAAGCTCCGTCAAGGCAGTTTTTGGCAAACTATGGCCAAAAAACCCCTCACTCCCCTACAAAACCGAAATTTTTGTATCACAGCAACAGGTCTTGGCCCGTTATGTCCAAAACCACTCTAACCCAAAATTGGCCGATTTCAGCTACTTTTGCCCTAAAAACTTTATGAATAATTGAATAAAATACTTGCCCAATTTGTCCCATCAACATTTTTTTCGCCTTTAAAATATCACTAATATACTCCCCGACCACTTTCAATCATAGAAAGCGCTGTAAAGGCAGTTTTTGACAAATGATGGCCAAAAAAGCCCTTCCTCCCTTACAAAACCTAAATTTTTGTATCACAGCAGTAGGTCTTGGCCCGTTATGTCCCAAACAACTCTAACCCAAACTTGGCCGATTTTGTCCGATTTCAGCTACTTTTGCCCTAAAAACCTAAATCTAAAGCCCCAAAATACTCGCAAACACGAAAATACTCTATACAAAAATACGCGATACGAAAATACTTGCAAGTTCCAAAATAATCGATACAAGTATATACTCGTATCGAGTATTTTCGTACTTTCAAGTATTTTCGTCTCCATTAATTGCATTACTTCACTCAAAAGAACAAGATCTGTTTATTGATTCACCCAAACATACGTACGAACATACATATATCGACAAAACTTACCGCCAAATCAACTCATTAAATTTGCCTGATTCACATTTGCGTTCATACATACATCATTATATGAGCGATCTTACACTATCCTAGCCATAACATATATCCTGTCAGTAGTTAAATAACTTTACGAAACGTTCATCAGCATCACTAATACGATATATTCACTAACCCCTGGACTAATGCCTTAAAAGCATTCACTAATGCCTTAACTAACGTCAAATATTAGTTTAGGCATTCACTAATGCCTTAACTAATGCCTTAACTAATGCCAAATATTAGTTAACGCATTCACTAATGCCTTAACTAATATCAAATATTAGTTTAGATATTCACTAATGTCAAATATTAGTTAACGCATTCACTAATGGCTTAACTAATATCAAATATTAGTTTAGACTCTAAACTAATATATTATATTAGTTTAGCCTCTAAACTAATATATTATATTAGTTTAGACTCTAAACTAATATATTAGTTTAGAGTCTAAACTAATATAATATATTAGTTAGAGTCTAAACTAATATAATATATTAGTTTAGAGTCTAAACTAATATAATATATTAGTTAGAGTCTAAACTAATATAATATATTAGTTTAGAGTCTAAACTAATATAATATATTAGTTTAGAGTCTAAACTAATATTTGATATTAGTTAAGGCATTAGTGAATACCTTAACTAATATTTGGCATTAGTTAAGGCATTAGTGAATGTCTAAACTAATATTTGACGTTAGTTAAGGCATTAGTGAATGCTTTTAAGGCATTAGTCCAGGGGCTAGTGAATATATCGTATTAGTGATGCTGATGAACGTTTCGTAAAGTTATTTAACTATTGACAGGATATATGTTATGGCTAGGATAGTGTACGATCGCTCATATAATGATATATGTATGAGCGTAAATGCGAATTAGGCAAGTTTAATGAGTTTATTTGGAGGTAAGTTTTGTCGATATATGTATGTTCGTACGTATGTTTGGGTGAATCAAAAAACTGATATTGTTCTTGAGTGAAGTAATACAATCAAGGGAGTAATTTGCAAATTCTATGATTCGAAACGAAGAATAGTTTTCGGATGCAGGCATCTTGCTAAACTGAAGAATGAGAATATTTTCAGCAAAAGTTTGGCGACTATTAATAATTAATGGTAACCGATGGTGATGTAATTATGTGCAGATACTCTTTTCGAGTACTGGAGCAGCAACCTATTTTTGTAGCTGGCTTCTTTTTGTGGCAAAATTTTGCTTGCAGCAAGAGTACAAAAACGACTTGTTGCGAATCTATTTTAATATATTTTAGAAGATTCAGGTACGCGAACAGGCCTATTATCTTGTTTTTTTATTGTGGTGGGTCGGTTCGTTACCTACTAGTGGCAATCCAATGTCATAAAATGTATTCCCAGTGCCAGTCCTTTCTACAAAACTAATCACTGAAATGCCGCCGTTAATTTAATGTGAACATGCTTCGGTTGTACTAAGAACCTTTGACTCATAAATAAAGCAGATAATTAGAGTCGGCATGAGGGTGCAAATGAGGTACATCCATGCAATTATGTATATCGATGCAAATGTAAATGACGGGATTTAAGATGCAACGGATGAAAAAGCGGAGTAGGAAAAATATTCAAACTATCGTTTGGTGTTAGGGAATATATCGTTTTAGTGATGTTAACGATTATATTCATTAATTATTTGGCATTAGATTATAACTTGGCGCATAATGATGGAACATTCAATACGATTGCGCATATCTGCTCAATGTTGTGTTGCTAAAATAGTGTATGATAGTTGCTAGAATGACATATGTATCACACGTAGGATAAGTCAAATGAATTAAGTATGAGGCAAGGTTAATGAGTTAATTCGGAGCTAAGTTTTTCCGATATATGTGTGTTAAATGGGTGTATGTTTAAATGGAGTAAAATAAGAAGTAAAATATTCTGTTGATTAATGAGTTTTGTGAACGCACCTAGGTTTGAATAAATTGATGCGTGGATGGAAATAGTGTTTATGAATTCATACGGATCGTAAGGGAGAGCCGTTTTTGCATTCGCGATTTTTCTTGAACTAAAAATTTGAATATGTTTAATAAAATGTTTGTCGAATATTAGTTGATGGAGTTATATAAAGGTGATAATAAATAGGTTTTTCACAGCAGGATGTATTTATTTGGGATTTGAAATGATAATAGAAGAAAATTGATCGTAGTTCTCATATAGTAAACAATTATGAACGGACAATTTGCAGTATGAAATACACAATAGGTGAAGTGAATGTTCAAATGTGATGAGCATATTGAAGGGTTCATGGGCTACGTTACTAGTGGGAACGAGACGAAAGCTTGGAAGTAGGCGAATAGAAATTGATGTTTTTGAGTAATATAAAATTTTCACTATTCCAATTATTACTATTGCAATTGAAGGGGTGGCAGGTGCATAATATCTTTTTGGTACCTATTCTAGTCGAAATCTTTCATTTATGCTCATGAAATCAAAATACACACATAATGCCGCGCTACGAGAAATTATTAGAACCAAATATTAGTAATATTTTAATATTAGTTAAGATATTATAATATCGTGTCACTAATATATTCGTATTAGGTAATATCACGAAATATTAGTATAAGCTCATCTCTAATTGTGGATGCCAATGGTATGGAAGGTAAGGTCGACAACGCGAGGTGGATGCGAGTGTGCGGTGAATCTTCAAACGATCCACCTTTGATCTGCCGCTCGCCACAATATTGAGTGCAGAGTGGCATTTTTCATGTGGCTTTTTATCAGTAGTGCATTGGGATACGCAGCTTGGCAAATGTGGAACACAAGATTCGGGAATTCGGTTGAACGTAATTCGGTTTTTTCTCTCGCTTGAATGAATCTGAGCTGATTTCTTATGATATATGTGTTAGAACGTCTGGAAAGTATAATGATGCTGTTCATTGTGTGACGGACGGTAAGGCGTTTTTTTTTTGTGATAACAAATGCGTATAGTTTTGTTTGTTGCATTTACTGGTTTCGATGACATTACTGATAGATCTCATGCAACCGAATCTGTTCGAATCTTATTCAGAGAGAGTAATTTGAATGTTGCCACTACCTTCAGAGCACTGCAGGAAGAACCTGACAGTCAAAGAACTTCACGTTAAATTTGATCTAGCAGACTAACATATTTTGCTTGGCAGGCGAGTATTCAGCGGGAAAATTCAGATTATGGGCGATATTTCATCAACCACTGTAGTTTTGCAAGGTCGGAATGTACCCATAGCCCATGCAATCTTGACCTCATCTATTACTTCCTTGATCAGCTGCTCGGACGGCCGGTGGGTTGCTCGAAATACGTCATCACGCGGTGACGTGCAAGCCGATTCCGGGTAGTGCATGTCCAGACATTATTTCGGGTCCTCCACCCAATCTTCGTTTTCCTTTCGCAGAAAATTAGGTACGCCGGGAGTTACGGTTAGGACCTTCCTGATTTTAGCAGACTCTGTACTTCCTTCAATGTTCTCACTCCCTCCATGAGTCGCGCTTGGCTTGTCTTATCTTTTTTTTGAAGAGCGACAGCTCTTGCTTGTATCGATCTTAGTCTTCAACGTTTCCGGACCGCCTTGCGTTATTAAACGGCATTCGTGTGCAACTTCTAGCCTCTGTAAGTTCGCCATTCCACCAAAAGGGAGCGATTTTCCTTACGGGCTTTTCCGGGCACACGTCTTTGAAATCTGACACTCAGATTCTTGTTAATACTTTCCATACTTGAGTGACGGGTATGATTCCGTGGGGATCGCGTCACCCATATATGGGTGACGCTCTTCTTGTCAAGTTAAATAAGCTTCATTTTTTTGTGTAGCTCTCTAATACACTATATGTGCATTTACGATCGTTGTTCGTAAAAGTAAATGTAATGCTAGTTTGATGATGGTTTTTCGTATGTTTCTTGCATATGACACCCTCTAGTCGCTCCTGTCGACGCCAGTATTTCCAAAATTGTAGGCCATTTTCGCCAAAGGTTTTACTTTTGGAGGACGACCTTCGGAACTAAGCAATGTATCATTTATAATGGGTCGAAAGCTCTGCAAACGCAGACAATCGACAACGCATGGACCTACTCGAGTTGCATTGTTGGTATTCCCACTTACCTCTCTGTTTCCGTTCTGGTGCACCGACAATAAAATTTGGGCCCGCGAGAAACTCAACCGAATCACGCTTGGCACCGAACGTCTTGATCAATTCACCTGCCCGTTAAATCGTCCTGGACTCGTCAGATCCAGATCGTCTAGTGCTCTGAGGTGAACATCAGTTTTGAGTGCTCGAAAAATATATAATTTAGTGAAGACAACGCGCAAGGTGGTTAAAATTATCAATAACCCTAAGAGGGGACCCGGAAAGAGACTAGGAGAATATCAAAGCGGATGTTGTAAATGTAAATTACATGTTGTGATATTTTGTAATATTCAGAGTAAAAGCATTGGCGGCGCATCAAGTATGTAAAGCACTTATTTTCTGATAAAAAGCTGTCTTCTGCTGACTAGATCATTCGGAAAAAGCAAAGGAGAAGGCATACGAGAAGGGAGATGATTCGTGAGCAGTAGAAACGGAAGAAAGTCCGCGGATAGAACCATGCGGACATCAGAATGAAAGAGGTTGATGAACAAGAATTAACAGTTATAAGTTTATTCGCTGATGTAAGAAGTAAACCAGGATAGGGCCAGCTATGTTAATATGATATTATGTAGTGTTTAAAGAAAAAGGTTTCGGTCGACGAGATCAAAAGCTTTAGAAAATTTGGCATATACACTGAAAAAAATTCACATGGCGCCCAGAGCTATATAACATAGCGTCTTATTTACTGTCCCACACGCTATGTACACAGTACCCTGAGCTATGCAATATGGCTCCCAGCGCCACAATTACATGGCGCAAAAATTCTGGCCCCACACGCCATATTACATAGTACCATGAGCCATGTAATATGGCTTCATTTATAAGTGAGCGAATTTGAATATTGTTCGTTATTTGAAGTATAATTGAATATACGGTCATACCACACTGGAATAACCGATTCTCGTCAGATCACTGAAGTTAAGCAGTGTTGGTCGCAGTTAGTACTTAGGTGAAGGACCGCTTGGGAATACCACGTGACGTTGGCACGTAAAACTTTGTGCTGTCCCTTATCCAAACAAACTAGGTGTCTGGGAAGCACTATGAAAAAGAAAAAAAAGAAAACAAATTAAAAAAAAATTAAAAAAAGGAAGTTCAAAAAATGATATGGAGGTATGCATATATGGTGTTAAGCATGCGTGCGAATATTTTAAGAGTTAAATTTTTTATTAGACCTTTATTGTGGTACTTAAGTTTGCATGAAGTGCATGGCGTGGAGGACTATAGTAGATGGCGTGGGGCCCGTGGGGGGGGCCATAATACATGGCGTAGAGGACCATAGTTCATAGCGTGGAAAACCATAGTATATGGCGTGGAGGACTATAGTACATGGCGTGGAGGGATATAAGCATAGCGTCTGCTCCTATGTACTTTCCGCCATGCACTATGGCGTGTGGCGCTATAATTTATTACAATCCCCAAATTGACTATGTACATGGCGTCAGAAGTCCATAAATTATGGCATCTGGCGCCATGTGTTTTTTCAGTGTAGTTGTTGCGGTTGTTGTAGCCGCAACTGCTTCGCTGTCTGTTGTTATATGCATTATGCTAATGGCGCCGCGTAACCTGTTCTAAACTTCAAGATGAAACTGCGCAGGGCAAGAGCATTACTTACGCGATTTGATTGATGTGTAGTTTATGTGTAGGTATTCATGGACAGGTAAGTATTGGTGATTTCCTGTAGAAGTGCAGCAATTGTACAAACACTGAGCCATCGTTTTTGATAATATTGCCTTTTTCGATACCTGGAAAGGTAGTCACGCTCTGTGATTGGTGTTGTTATTTTGCACACAATGTAGCAGATATGAATTGCTCTTAATAATTCTGATGCAAAACTGTCATTCGGTAACAGTCGGTATGATTCAGCCACAAAAAGCTTAAGGAGTCCTTTTACCCATTCATAGAAAAGCATTGGTTTAATTTGCTTTGATATCAAGCGTAAATCTTTATAATTAATATCAGATTTTCCCCAAAAATGGCAACTTGCAGCACTTTCCTTACACTGTTTGGGACGTCGACGGGGCAAACTAGAGCGAAGTATTCGAACAATTTCACACAAGTGTCCGAACTGAATTCACTAATTACGCACACAACAACGAGTTATCCAGAGCTGTCTACTGATTGAATTTTCCACCACTTATGCTCTGCAGCATTAATCCGTTGGGACTCGGAAACATTACTTCAATTAAAGGTAAACTAATTCCACCGACCAAACACATGTTTTAGCGTGGATGCATTCCACGCGATCAATACGTGAAATTTAATCCAGTTTTGCCTCATTGCCGCAAAGAACCTTCCAGTATTCAATTTCTCTCAATATTGTGCAATTTACCATATCACGCGTCGCAGAGTGCACCTCTCCACACGATTCTTCAGATGTCCAAAATCAAGGGCGTGCTCTTCTCCGGTCCCGTCGCCTTGTGCTCATTTATTGAAATGAAATTAATTAAAATTGTTATCAGTTCTCACCGTATTCGATCAGAAACTCATGCATTTATTCACATTAAACTCATCATAATCTTCATTGAAGCTTTTCATTTCTGCCACACTCAGAATTTCGCGTTTGCCGTCTGCTGGACAAATTTTCTCTAGTCGAGCTTATTAGATGCATTGACGGTAAGTACGAATGTTGTGGGCGGTGTACTATCGGAGAATGTATTTATTACTTAAAAATATACGGAAATTAAAAGACGTGCTATATTGGACGCAACAACCGTAGATTCCAAAGCTGATCGTGTGTCCACTGAAATGCGTGCACTTCTTCGACCGCCGCCTGTCCCGTTTTTCGACAGACTCCCCGAGTACCGCAAGTCTTGCTTTCTCGAAAAACATGCTCGTATGGTACTATCTTGTTTCTGATGCACACTTTCGAAATTTAATGTCCAGAAATTTCGAACGAAATTCTGAATACTACAAAGTGCTACCATAATGGCATTTTAAATGTGAAATATTGAGTCGGATTGAAAATAATTGCGGTTTTGTAGCTAAAAAAATCTTATTTTTTTAATAAAAAGAATGAATTTTAACCAATTGTATATTTTCCAATTTGTCTGATGATCGTTTGCCATCATTCTGATAACTACATGATCATTCTGGTAACTACAAAGAACTTATGGCCCTTATCAAACTGAACCAAGTGAAATTTCAGATCATCATTATTAGTAAAAGTTTTACCATTCACAGTTCTACAAGCTTCGAGATAAATCAATTTTCAATCAAGCACCAATCATTTTTGTATAAGTTACGAAAGATTTGCGAAGCCTTGCATTATCATGAGCTGCAACTGTCTCACTCTAAACATTCTGAAAACTAATTACATAACTTTTGCTATGACATAACTTTTGCTAAATCTTGACATAAGCATTCACTCAACTAGTTGTGTGTCATTCTGTCATTGTATGTCAATAAAAAATGTTTCCCATACTAAATATTTAGGAGTCACAATTGACCAATACTTGAAATGGGACCACCAAGTACAAACCTCGATAAATAAGTTAAGAAAGCTTATACCGCTTTGCTTCGAAGTTCGATCTTTTCTAAACATAAAAGCCTTACGATCATTTTATTTTACCTTAATCCGCTCAGTACTGCAATATTCAATCATCGTTTGGGGCGGAGCATCGCAAAGTGCGCTTAACCCTCTAAAAATTTATCAAAAGACGTTGATGAAAATATTATTAAAAAAACCTCGCCACTATAGCTCGGAACAATTGTTTCTCTGCTTAAATATTCGTCCAATAGACAAAATTTTCAAATTAAACCTCTTGATACAGACCTTCAAGGATCAGTAGCTAGCAAAATTCGAATTAATACCAATGCAACTAGAAGCGGCACCGATGATACACTCATACTCCTAAATCGTGTAACCCATATGGGTCATACCATTTCACGTATGTGGGAATTAAATTATTCAATACATTGCCAAGGGAAATAAAAACAATACGAGATCTGAAAAAATTCAAAAGGGAAATTTAAAAAATTTATTGAACTAATATATCTGTTAAATCTATGCCTATTTCTTTTCCTTTTATATTTATCTTTATTTTGTTAAATTTATGCGTCTAATATTATATTTTTTCCTATTTCTTTCTGGACTTTTTAGCTATTATTGATTATTTTTATGTTAATAAGTCAGCAAGAATATTTAACTATTTTTGGATTACTTTATTTTTATCTTGTCATATTTTGTGTTTATGAATAAAAAAAATTGTTAGCTGACTCCTCACCCCTAATACAAGGTTTAAACCTTAACAGGGGGAGTAGTGCAATGGATTTTGTATTATATCTAAATTATGAAAATAAACGCACTATTAAAACTACAAAAAAAAAAAAATTGGTGAAACACGAATCCTTTGTGATTTGCTTATTCTGAAATGATCTTCTTTGATTTAGTTCAGGTTTCGATGTGGTTTGCACTAGTTTATTATACTCGGACCATGATTTATTACGATTTATGTTATTTTATATTCGAACCCATTTTATTTATCTTCTCTGCAATCTCTCGCACAGTTACACAAAGGCCCGACTCAATTATGGCTTTGATTTGGTTATCACCAACTTCGTTAGGATGATCAGAACCTTGCTAATCGTTGAGTGAAAAATCTCCAGAACCGAATTCCTTAACCTGATTCTGACACGTATGTTCTTTTAAGCAATCAACAAAACAAATTTCCCATATCTCTTTGTGGGTGTCAGTGGCTTTTTCCTTCACGGAAATAAAGCACTAAAATATGTCGAAAGTGTTCGTTTCCGCCACTTACATTAAAATAAACACCGAACTAAAAAAAATGACCTTCAAAGATAAACTGAAACTGACAGCTGCCAAATATCAAAAGAAGAAAATCAAAATATTGGCAGAAGTACATACTTCAAAACAAACCTAACACTATATAGTTGTGAAAACCGAAAATATTTATAATAATATTATTACTAAAATAAGTAAGATTATAACGAACAAAGCCGGCAATAATGAGCTTAACGTAAATAATACGCTTGTGCACTACCTGCATCAATTTAATTCGACCGCATTAACATTCTTCCTTCAGGACAATAAACGAAAAAAAATCAAAGACACTAATTCACTAAAATGTACGGCTGTAGTGCCTGTGAAAATAGTCGGTAGCTATGTTATAAGTTTCATATCCCAGATCATATCCCACTAACGATTAAAATTCCTCAATTTGTTCCCTCAAAAACCCGAATACCTACACATTAATATATGTAAAAATGCTTTCGATTGAAATTGTTCACTCGTATTTTTTCCATTATTTTTCTCTTATGAGCCTACGAAAGTCCCACGAGATCTATTTATGATTGTCCGATCCGAACACAGGGTTGCTCCCACTTCCCACTCTACGAAGATACAATGATTTTTTGCTACAATGCTTTTAAGCATCTACATAACATGCTTGTGTATTTAGTACTTTATTCGTCCTCTTAATTGTTTATTTATCCTCTGTCAATCGACATGATTTGCTATGTTTTTCATTATCTTACCGATTCTATTGTTGAATTGATGTTTTTGTGTCAAATGGATTTCTCCCTTAAATCGGCTAATTTTGGCGCAAAATATTATTGAATGCATCCTGTCAAACCGTCTTAAAGTAATCACCCACGTCCACATTGCGCATCCTTCTGCATAGCACTTCCTACTGTGCATAACCATCACACGTTCATACGAACTTTTCTCACGAAAAGCATTCTCCACTTTCTTATTGGAACATTTTGCCTCCTCCGTGCGCCTGAACGAAACAGTATCTGTATCTTTTTCATTGCATCTTTCTTGCACCCGTGCTGCTTATGTTTTCATTGTTTTTTTTTCCTCCATTCAAGCAATTCACCAGATACCACTAGAATCCAGCAACTGGTTTCGTAGCTACTCGGCGGATTTCCGTCCGGCTAGCCGAGCAACTTTTGTTTAGTTGCATTTGAGTATCTAGAACGGTTGGACGTGTAGTTACGTCGTTCGTTCGGAATCGACGCTTGAGGAGTTTATCTTTTGTGGAAAGTGAATCGGTTCGGTGGCTTTGCAAGTCCATTTGCAGTGTCTCATCGCTGCAATTGTGTTTCTTAATTGTGTACAAACCGGTGTTTGGGCTTCTGGCGGAACTTATTCGCAGTGTGCGAGTTTAGATAACTGGGCTGCACTGAGCAGTCTCAAGACGGTTTTTTTTGCGTTTAAGAAAAAGATACCGTGAATCTCGCTCGTGTGGTCAAGTCGAAAAAATTCGCCTTGTTCCTAGACGATCGCGCTCAGGTACGATCTGTTGGATTTGGCAATTCAGTCCAATCATTCCCGACCGAGTCTTGCTTGTGCTTCGTTTTGATCTTGGGTGTCCATCGGTCCAGGGCCAGTTCAGTCCGGTCTAATTAGCATAGGGTGTTCGGGTTCGCGCGTATTTTTAACTTTCCGCAATCGACGAATCGAACTCAGCGGTTTGTCGAATTTGATTGATATTAAACCGGGCTAATAATCGAGTGACGACAAGTGAATGAGTGAGTGACAAATGCAACGACAACGGCCGTTCCGTCTGCCGCATTGAAAGTGAAATTCGCAAAAAAGGCGGCACGATTTGTGTAGAAGCGGCTACTTTGAGGGAATTTGTGTGATGCTTTTGCTGTGAACATTCGAAGCGGACGCGGGGAAAACGCAAGAGGTTTGCTATCTCAAATGAACTGATCCTATAGTTTTTTTTTGTGAATAACATGCCATCGGCTGGTAGACGGAATCACTGAGGAAATGTGAAGAGGTGATTCCTATAATTTTTTTTGGTTGTTTTTGAGGTAGAGGTCTGCACTATAATTCGAGGTGTTC
Source organism: Nemotelus pantherinus (assembly GCA_963978885.1). Lineage (NCBI taxonomy): Eukaryota > Metazoa > Arthropoda > Insecta > Diptera > Stratiomyidae > Nemotelus > Nemotelus pantherinus. The sequence continues at coordinate 210,113,695 of OZ022264.1, read as the reverse complement.
GGGAAATGTCTGACGAAGTACGTTGTGTTTGGGCTATCGACTGGCTTACTGTTGTAATGAAAATAAAACAATTAATTTTCATTCGTTTCTCTCTATATTGTGTTTGGCTCGCATGTTTAGTGTTTGTTCAGGTGGTAGGTAGCCTGCCTTTTGTGGCGGTTTTGCGTTTGCACCTGCAAACATTAAAGATTAGACTTTTTTTGTTTCAGTCTGTCGGAAATTTATTGCGCTACATTAGCGATACTGTGGATTGAAAACAAAAAAAAAACAGCTGGGTGCTATCAAGGGAATGCTTAGGTTTGGTGTAGTATTTGTTAACAGAAGCATGGACCTAATGAACAGGAAGGTCAGTAGATTTTTGTCAGATTAATTATGTCCTAATTCTGCTTCCATTTTAATGTCACTTCAGTAATTTATCCTTAAGTATTAGTACATAGTACTTAGGTGTTACAGATAACCTGCCCATTGATAGATATTATTTTTGTTTTACTCGGAGGTAACAGTGAGAGAAGCCGTCAAGTTGAAAGAGCTAGCTCTCATCTGTTGGGTTTGCATGGAATATAAAATGCAATGTGGAAAAGTTATGTTTAAAGTTTTACATAGTGTCAAATTTTGTTTAGTATATTTTTCGTTGGTTCGTATACACTGGGTTAAAAATTTACTCATACAGCACGTTATCACTACTTACTTCAAACTCATTTACTTTATTTAAAATTCTTTTATTCTTTAGCTGTTTATCAACTCTCGTGTATTTAACTACACTATGGCATACATACATTGCTTGTACATTAAAAAAATGCTCGCACAGGCAACAGTAGTGTATAATGGAAACAAACCTCTGGAAAAAATGATTGGAACTTTTGATATTTTCAGTGCATTAATTATAATATTTTAAGAAGGTACGGTTTCTCATGCTAAAGGAAAAGAAAAACATTACAAATATACGCATAGATAATGCCAGCAATTCTAAAAAACAATTCATCCAATAATCGTGAAAATTTTTATCGGTTCGCATTATAAAAATTACTATGCAGAATGAAAGGAAAAAAAATAGGAAGAAGAAATAGAAATAGAATGAAAAAATAAGAGGATTTTTTTAAATCTGCAATATCATACTGCCTAGGCTTTCTCTTTAAAGCAACAAAGTTTTGGACAATTTTTGTAATTTCAAACAGATCGTTGTACAGCGAGGTTGCAGGCACAATAGGGTGATTTAGGTTCTAATTGAAGAAAGTCCAAAATTGTCGAATAAAATAATCTACGGGCTAACTCCTATAATTAACACTTCATGGCTGTGGTTTTTTCCCTGAATTAAGTGTATATAAACAAACTGTGAGCTAAATTTCACACAGTACTTGTTGGTATTTTCGTTCAGACATCAATTAAGATAGAACAATTGTGTGTTTAGTTTGTACATAAGCTGTGTATCATAGATGTGTGGGTATTTTATGAAAAATTGTTCTCTCAAATATATTATCAATATATCGTCGTTGTTAAATCAAACCGGCATATCTGCAAAATAATTGAATTTTCTTTTCGTAAACACTAATCTTTTATTTTTTCATTTATCATTGCCATAATTGGAATTTATATTCTGTTGCGATGTATTTATGCAAATAAATAAATAAATGACGATAACATACAGGAAAGATTTGTGCTTAAACAGCCCGTGAGAGTCACTAGATCCCAACAAATGCTAGTTAAATATAGGCATAGCACCGCATATGCTGATAATGAGCCAATAAATAGATGCTGCAAGATATTCAACAGCATGAGCCAACACTTTTCCCCCACAATTTCGAAAGCGTCCTTTAAAAACAGAGTTACCAAGGCTCTCTTATCCTACCCTCTCTAAACTACTGGCCTAGTATCCTTTTCATGACTAATAAAACATTTAATTTCGTTTTTGTATTTGATAATTTTGTGCCCTACATGTAATATTGGTGTTCTGTGTTTATTTATAGAATGTTAATTTATTTATTTGCATTGCATTTGTGTGTCATATGTTATACCTGTTATTAATTTGTTGAGTTTTGTTTTTTTTTCAACTGTAATTTCAATTTTTATTTTAATTTTTATTTCATTTATATGTAATTGTATACTTTGTTTGGTGAAATAAATAAATAAATAACATACATACATTTTTTTAAAAAGCGTTTATTAAAAACTGGACGAATGACACCACAAAGTCTGAGTTATCATGGAAAATTTAATTGTGAAGCTGAAAAATGGAAGTGGCAGCTTGCAAAGATATCAAAGGCCGATTCTAGGCCAGTCTCCGCCATGCAAAGTTTAGTAAATTTTTTAAGCCTAACGAAACTGTTACAATTACTCCACTGCGATTTCTAAAAAGCCAAAATGCGCCAGGAGACTTGATGATTTGAGGGTTTTCATTTTCAGTGCCTGCCGCAGCTACAGCGTCATGAAAAACTACATAAGTCTACAACCTACTAACATTAATATATGTTGGTACTTTCATAAAGGTTTCAGACCTTTAAGTCAAAGTTATCATACTTCAAAATTTTTCACATTTTGTCGATCTTAAATTAGGCACCTGCATGTCCACTGCTGGCTCAGTTAAACTTTGAGTAATCAATAGAATTATAGACCATACAAAATTTTTTTACATTTTGAAGTAGGATTTGGCACAAAGTACTGAAACTTTGTGAATAAAAGAGAGCCTCTAATACTGCCAGAATAACGATCCAAAATCGAAAGCAATCAATGTGCATTTATGGCTGCTGTATAATTGTCCGTGTTATGTAAATCCTATGCTTTGTCTTCATAGCCAAAGTAAGACATTTGAAATTTCATATCGGAGAAGAACGATAATCCTTCCTCAATTTACCTATATTTTTAGCATCAGAAACTTGTGTTCACCAGAACTCACAACCCGTTAATCAAATACAACTGAAATTCACGGAATGTATTTGTTTTGAGTAGGACTAGGTCTGATGTAGACAACCCTGTGTCAGTGGTGCCATCCTGAAAAATCACTTAAAAACATTGCTTTTTGCCCTATAAATTCTGATTCAGTCAACAAATTATGAATAAATAAATAAATAAACTTCGACTGCAGTCATGAAATCAAAACAAAACTCATATTGTACATGAACCTTATTGTAGACAATATTCCGTAGGAATCTGATTTCAAAATCATTATAGGGTTGCCAGCTATAGTTGTTTTTGTACTGTTTGCCATATTTTTAGTAGGCGATTTTATCATAAAATGTTTGAATGGTAATGATCTTGCAGTAACAATAAACAACAAATATTGAGATTTCGAAAATATTAAAATTGTTGAGAGTGGTAACGCTTAATTTCTTTGCAATCCTATAACTTCCAACGCGGGTTGAAATGAGATTCCCAGGGTAGGTTGACTTCAACGTAAAGCAGATTTGGTATATTTTTGGATTTGGTGCCAGCAAAGGGATACCAACACAAAGCGTTTTTGTCATTTCCGCATCAATAAATGCTAACGTTAATTATTTATACAGCGAAAAACTACAATGAAAATAAATAACCAATGTTTTAATTTTCCAAGTTCTGGAAATTATTTTGGATGGCAACTCCAAACATTCTTTCGATTAAGTTACCGGACGAAAATCAGTTTCTTGATTTTGACGGGTAGCAGGTGTGGTAGAAAGTTTTGCAAGCACTGAGAATTTTCTTCATTTGTGTTACAGTATATGCTGTTTTAAAAGTTTTGTAATATAAGCAACCGACATACAATGTTTAATTTGCGTAAATTTTGAAATTCATGCTAGTGGTATCCCTGAAAACCTTTCCACCCTTTGAGTTCCAATGCATTTTTGTAATCAAAGCAGTACATAGCCCTCGAAACAGATTAGCTATAATAAGGCTGATAGAACATACACTCAAAATCTGTACGATTCATCTGCTGCTAAACGAATATTAGTGTTTCTAAAGGTTCTGGTGCGCTAGAATTTTTCTATTGCCACGAACGGTTTCTTCTCAAAACTAATCTTATAGTTTCGGAATGATCACTTTCATTAAGATGTTCTGATAGTTCTGTCACAGTTAAGCAGCACTGATCTTGGGGTTTTTATTAACCTGTGGTACAAACCATCTTTCGTCAAACTTTGAAAATACTCAATGTCTGTACTACTTTTTGGTTTATTTTCCACTGAATTTGTTGATTTAAATTGTGACGTATTTACTATTTCCCCATTATCATAAATTGATTTTTCCTCTTGATAATAGTTTATAAGTTATCTTACTTTTAAAAGAGTTTGGCCGAGTTGCCTACCCATTTTAAATTTAAGCACACAATTCACCCACGTAAAAAATACATCACATCAACTTGTTTAACTTCTTGACTTGAAACTGTCAAGTAGGATATCCCCGTATTAAGTTCGAAAAGAAAAAGAGTGTTGCCAATTCTCCGAGTTGTTTTTTAACATATATTTTAGCGATTTTTCATTTTTGTGTTTTTTACAGTCATGAAAGCAAGTTTTATTATCGATGTTTTTTTCATAAGTAATTAATATAAAGTTAGTAATGTATATTTTCTTTTCTTTGAAGCATACTCTTGGAATGTTTATTCTCTCTTAGAATGTAAAAGTATGTATGTGTCTGAATCCTTTATTGAGCCACTATATTTACTAATGGAGCAAATCTACTGTTTGTAGAAAATACTATAGCCAAGCAAAAGAACCTGGAAATATTTAAGCAATTAAATAGACTCAGGAATGGATTTTCACTGGACCGAAGCAAAAAATCAAAACATTTTTGATACCAATAAGGTATTGTTTGCTGTAAAATGTAAGATCTGTGCTCCCTTAGAGAATAGAATAAAATAGCACCCAAAAATACAAAAATAAACAAATATGTGTGAATTCAGGGAAAAATGTTTTTCAGTAGGTTATTTCAGCAAAAGAATATCACTAAATGTAAAAATTCCAGCGCATTAAAACCGTTAGATATTCTGATTTTCGAAGAAGTGTAGTGCAAATTTTGAGTGCATAGTCTACTACATGTGGAATTTCTTTATTTCATTTATTACAACCAACCTGTTTCGAAGGTTATCCACAACTTCGATCTGAAATCTACCTTGAAACTCATAGAGTAGGAAGTTTTTCAGGGTTGTCGCTCGCATGAATTAAAAATTAAAAATTTACGAAAGCTGTGCACTTTGACGATATATATATATATATATATATATATATATATATATATATATATATCACCAAAATCACCAAAATTTACGAAAGCTGTGCACTTTGACGATATATATATATATATATATATATATATATATATATATATATATATATATATATATATATATATATATATATATATATATATATGAGCTATATAAAGATATATACATATATATATATATATATATATATATGTATATATCTTTGTATTTATATATACTAAAGGAATATCAACATTCCATCATATATGCAGCTAATGAGCCGGTGAATAGATGCTGCAGGGTCTTCAATGGCTTTAGCAACCTTTATTCCGACGATTTCCAAACTATGCTTCAAATCTTCCCTTATCGAAGCCTTTTGTGCACCATAATTTTCAAACTTTTTTTAATTATAGTTTTTAATTGTTATTCTTTTATTTCATTGTTATTTTACTTATTGTCTATTTCAAACTTATTTGTTAACGCAATGAGTTATTTATTTATGCATTACCTTACACTTTTTTATTAGTAGTGTTATATTCATTTGTAGTTTTTTTTAAAAAAAATAGTTTGATATTTCATATTTATATGTATATATATTTATTGAATTTATGCCTTGTTTGGTTAATAAATAAATTTAATATATATATAATATATATATGTATATATATATATATATATATATATATATATATATATATATATATATCTATATATATATGTATACATATAAATATAAGTATTTATATAAATGCAACTTGAATCGCCAAATGGGTAGAGCACTGGCTTGTCTGGTTCGAATCCAGGTTCGGACGAGAGATCGCGCATCCAGCTTTGAGTTTACCTAGCTTTGATTAGAACTTTAACCGCTGATTTAAATCAAGGTTGATTGTGAGTCATAGAACTAATCGCTCCACACACACACAAATTGTAACTTTCTGAATGAAGCTCTCTACCAGCTTCAACGCCTGGACCTGACAAAATGTTGTTTTGGGATTACTTAATTTATTACTTATATATATATATATATATATATATATATATATATATATATATATATATATACATATATGTATTACTTATATATATACATATATATATATATACACATATATATATATATATATATATATATATATATATATGTATATATGTATATATATATATATATATATATATATATATATATATATATATATATATATATGTATATATGTATATATATATATATATATATATATATATATATATATATATATATATATACATATATATATATATATATATATATATATATATATATATATATATATATATATATATATATACATATATATATATATATATATATATATATATATATATATATATATATATATATATATATATATATATATATATAACCAAACAAGGCGTACAAAATAACACTTACAATTAATATTTAACAATTTATATAAATTTGTACAATAAACAATAATGAACGTATTTTAAAAATATAACCATCTTTGGTAGGAAATTGGATAGGGCATTCATAACGTGAGCACTTTAGTCAGAGCAGTTTTAAACCTAGGTCTGGAAATGGTTGCGAAATAGTATTTTGAGAAGCTATTGAATATTTTGCAACATCTATTGATTGACTCATTGTTGGCGTAAACTTTGTGGTGTCGGTATTCATTGAGTAAACGTGTGTGCCTCGTCTGCCTTACTGATTCGTTGAAGGTGATCTTATTGGACAGGGACACAACATTGATCAAGCCCCTAATAACATCAAAAGTAAAGCAGGAGCATATGACTATCCTCCGCGAAGATAGACTTGATAGATTTAAGAGATTTAACCTGTATCTGTATGGAGGTAGATTATCAAATTCGTAAGGATTATACAGATCTCTCAACGCAAATAGCAAGAATTGCTTCTGCACCGATTCGAGCCTATCGCTATGGATATCAAAAGTAGGGTGCCAGACAATACATGCATATTCGAGCAATGGCCGAACTAGAGCTATGTATAAAGACTTCGTGACCCATAGGTTTTTGAATTCCTTCGCACGTCTTTTGATGAATCCAAGCTGCTTATTAGCCTTGCTTAAAACTTTGTCATAGTGTAAATTAAAACGCAGCTTTTTATTCAAAGTAACCCCGAGATCGATGACATTGTCTACATTATTGATTGCAACATTATTGAGGCGGTAATCAAAATTTATATTACCGGTTTTGCGGGAAAAACGAATGACTTGACATTTACTGACATTAATGTCGAGATTATTTTGTTTGCACCACTGCTCAAGAGAAAGCAATTTTGATTGAAGGAAAACTGAGTCAGATTTCGATTTAATTGTGTGGTACATTTTCAGATCATCTGCATAAAAAAAGGTGAAGGATGACTGCTAAAACTTCAGAAAGATCCGATTCGAAAATATTGAATAAAAGAGGCCCCAAGTGACTACCTTGTGGTACACCTGATCAAACTTCAATATTTTTGGGTAGGATACCCTGAAACTTAACGTACTGTGTCCTATTTTGAAGATAAGAGTCTAACCAGTTTAATAAGAGACCCAAGATACCAAATTTCTGTAGTTTGATTCGAAGACTATCATGATCAACACGATCAATGGCCTTGCTGAATTCTGTGTAGATGGTATCAATTTGATGCCCTTTTTCCATGCCACAGAGAACGTCTGAGACGAGAATCACGGGGTTGGTAGAAGTTGACCTGCCTTTTCTAAAACCATATTGTTGTTCATTTAGAAGAGGTTCTGTTAGAGTAGTGAGCTTATCACAGACAATTTTTTCAAATAGTTTAAGCAATGCTTATAGTATTGCAATACCTCTGTAATTATCAATTGACCGCCTATCGCCACATTTAATCGGGGTCAGATGGGATGATTTCCAGAAGGAGGGGAAACCCCACAAGAAAGTGATTTGTTGAAAATTAAATACACGGGTAAGATAAGCGACTCTATGCATTCGAGTATGAAACTAGGAGGTAGTAAATCAGGACCAGGACCCTTGTTGACATTAAGATTTTTGATGGCCTTTCCGATCTCCTCTCTAGTTAAATACATTTCACAGATGATATTTGGTGGGAATGTTTGAGCATTGCGAAAGTCATATACTATACAATAGAGTTATTGTAAGATAGGGAAGTGGACATATCAGATGTAGATAACAACTCAACTGTGAACGCAGAGTGGTGAAGGATGTTGCCAAAAAAGTTTTCTGCATCAACAGTTGAGTTAGCCACTACATCGTCGTAGCTATTAGTAAATATGAGGTCTAACCAATTTCCATTTTGGTTAGATGTCGGAGCTATTTGCTGCAAATCATTGCCATAAAATGTACTAGCTAGATTGAAATCGCTGGAGTATATACTTATGTACATACATCAGTAATATCTTGGTCAGAGCTGCGACCTGTAACCTGCATATATCACTTCTATCCCAAATTCAGTCCCAAGACCCATAAAGAATTGTAGTGTGACAATTACATATAATATATAAACATTTGTAAAATAAATTTATTTATATTCAACTTTCTGCTTTCAATTCGTTGTTGTCAACTCAACTAAATGTTTTTGTTTCAAAGTTTGCATTTGTTTTTTTTTTTTATCTAAATCTGTACATTTTTTTTATAAATCTGTACTGTGCCCTACATCATCTGTTTTTTCTTTCTTGCAGGCATCATCATATCGTCGTTTCTTTAACGGGAAAAAACTAAAACACCGTGACAATCCACAATTCGCGATCTCCGACTAGAATAATAAAAACAAGATAGAAAACAATTCGTATCACGCGAGCTACGGAACTAAATACTTCTTTTTTGAGCTCCGGTGTGTATGTACTCTTCAAGACGACTGAAGAGGTAAAATCGTTGTGTGGTGTATCTTTAGCGAATATCTAGTGAAGGAACAGATACAAGAACAAATTCTTTTGGCTCCTCAGGCCGGTTGTTGTCGCGAAATCGAAAAGCGAAACGAGATGACGACTTCGTTGCCGCAACGTGGAGCAGCCTACAAGAACAAGAGTTACGTCGAGTCTTCAGCCGGGATGGTTGCAACCATTGTGACTGTTTGCCTCGGCATCAGTTTCCCGTTCAGCAGAAATGCGAAACATGTTTCTAGGTTCGCGGCTGTTCCAGCAACTCTACTGCTCCCGCTGCTGCTTCTAATTCACCCGGTCTCGGCGAACTGGTGGTAAGTAACAATAATACTTCTTTTGCTTCCACACGACTTCATGTAGGTTAGGTGCATGCATAGCGATGCGTGAGGAGAAGAGACAAGATGTTTGGCTAATGAAATGGTTGCGTCTTGAGACGGATGATTTTTTCGTACTCCCAGTCGTCTTCATCGTTGTCCAGAAATCAAGAAGACAATATTTTAATGGGTCTGTGTCGACAATTGAGAACAATCTTTCCGTATGAGATGAAATATGTCGAGTGGAAAAGTAGACTATGTAAGGTGGTGGTATTAAGGCTCGAGACCGATCCCATCAAGCAGTGGAAATAATTTCCTTGGCGGACTTTTTGGCAATTCTTTGCGTTTTTAGTTGACTTTGACAGAAAATAGTCTATTTGAAATCTTACTATGAATGGGGAAAGCAAACACATCAAGATACATATGTGTAACTCGTACCACAAAAGACTATTCATCATCAGCCATTGACTTATACTTTGCATGTAAACAATCTTCGAAAGTAGAGATGTCATGCTTGACTTTTCCCGTAAATTAATTGAAATCACTGATCTGCAGACTTATGTTCGCGAACCGTGAAAGCACCACGTTAATTCTGTAAACATTCCACCATTTGCTTGATTCATTTGTCAGTGAAACTAACATATCGCGTCAAGCAGCAGCGTGGTGTATTGCAAAGCCGCTCCACCGCCGTCTAAAATGTGCTGTGTAGACTTCGCCAACAACAAGCTCACCTCCAACCACTTCGCCCGTGCGTTTCGGTGAAGACGTAAACAAGTGATTACAAGGTATAGAAGGTAGCGATTACAACAGGGTCGTTAATCATGAACTCTTCACCTCTCTGATTGTCGCCAGTAACCCGGTCGTACTCGTAAATGTTATGATGTAATGCGAGACAGGCTTATTATGGGGTTCCCCTTTTCGAAATGTTGTATCGGATTTTAGGTTTCCTTAACGGGTTACGAGCGCCGCGTATTAAGGGTAGTTTACCCTACCGGTGCTGGCAACGGCCGAACCGAGTTCAACCCGACCTGAGTTCTCCGCAACGCGTTCACATGTTGTAACAGTTAAGTGGCTTCTGGGTTGGTTGCTGTGCTAATTATTGGATTGCCGACAGTAGTTCATCTTTTCAGTAAACACACGAATGCCAGGGGGCGAAAGCAGCCAGGGACAGGACATGAATATCACAACAACGCCAACGAACGGCAACAACAATAGCGAATCGTATCAAACAGATGTGTTCCATTTGGGTGTACAATAACAGAACACGAACGGGCGCAAAATGCAGCTTGTGCAGATACAGTGTAAGCAATGGCAAGGTAATCTCCCTGGTCGTTGTCGGTGAAGGTATTGTGTGCGTATGTACATCAACAAATCAAAAACGAGACAAGGAATGTACTCGTTCCTATGACAGAGGAGATCCCGACTTAATGATCCGGAAAACGAAAAAGGAATTATTGTCGTCTCAAATTTATTAGAAAACCCCTTTTCGTGTTTTTTTTTATAGTTTTTGATGCGATGACAATGGGGGAAGCGACAACCGAGGCAAGGGACTCCCATGATAGGTACCAAAGTGCCAAGATTAAGAAAAGGACTCCGTTTGCTTGAATAGATTGAATACGTAAAATATGTTTGTTTATTGCCGAGCGCGGTGTCGGATAGAACTGAGAACCGAAATATTTGCTTGTGGAAGTGGAATTGTAAAAAAATGTTTTCTGAAAGATGTTGAATCCGCTATTCTCCGCTATTATTTTAGAATGTTATTAGCTCATGCATTTTTTCAGTCTACGTCTGGTATGATATTTCAGTTTCTCTCCCTGCATTAATCATGAAGCTGAAATCGTGGAAAAATAACGTGCATCTACGTCAAAATAATCATATCTATATTTATTCCGATGGTAACTGGATATACAAAACAATTAAAACCGCAAAAAAATCCAAGTGAATGTTGGAATTGTCTTTACTTTTGTATCGAAAATACTGTGTCTTAAGTGCATTGCAAAATCGGGTGCACGAAAAAATTACTCAAGGTCAAAGGTTTTGAAAATATATCTTTCTGAAATATCTCCTTAGCTATGGGTTTTGTAGCATTAAATTTGTTCATCATGAAAATTTGAATAAAATACGTCATAAATTAACTTCAGCCCACGAGATATGAAGCTGCGAGAATTTCGACATAATGCGCATATTCCACTATTGTTTATGCAGAGTATCATACACAGACAATTACTGCATCATCACGTTAAAGTTTTCTCAGGTTTATTGAATTCAATGCAAAAAAAACTCTATCGTATAGAAACCATCAGAAAAACTGGTTTACGAAAAAATTGAGATGAAATAAAATATAATTACTTTTTTTTTACTATGAAATAAATTGGTTCCATTTTTGTGTTTATTACAGATTGGTTTTAAAATTTAATAAAAATGTGCGATTTGGATAATGAAACAAGAATTAGGACTATGCGCCGTTATGACGCATTGGAGTCTGTGATTTCCATCAAGAGAGAATTTAGGCTCATGCTTGGTGGCACTCCTCCGAGCAGATGGACTATAATGAGGCTGGTAAACAATATTCCCGACAGTAGGACAGTCATATAAAAAGGCCTTCCATCGAATCCCTTAGTTTGGATGCAGGAAACTGTCACTGCTGCCATACAAGCCAATCCTAGAGTTTCGACAAGTTAAAAATTTACTTAAATGGGTATCAGCAGAGAGCCACTGCAGACAGTTCTGGATAAAGATTTGCACTTATTTCTTTATAAAATTCAACTAACAAGCAAACTGCATCCAGCAGACTTGCGGATTCACTATGAATTTTGCCAGTAAATCATTCAAATGATGCAAGAAGATTCAATCATCGTTAATAGCATTTTTATGACCGATGAGGCCCATTTTTATAAAAACGGCAATGTCAACAAGCAACATTGTCGAATAAGTAGTGGCTCTAATCCACAGGTACCTCATGAGATAGAATCGCACCCACTTCAAGTCACAGTGTGGTGTGCAATTTCATCAAGCTGTATTGCTGGGCTTTAATTTTTTCGAAGAAAACGGTCCTGCAGCTACGGTCAATGGAGACCGTTGCTAAAAGATGCTGAAAGAGTTTTTCTGTCCAGAACTACGTCGAAAGAGAATCCCTTTCAACCCTGTGTGGTTTCAACAAGATGGGGCTGTTCTGACAGAACTGCAGTGAAACTTCATATCCCGTTGGTCCCCAAGGTTTTTGGACCTTACTGCGCCTGATTTTTTCTTGTAAGGTTATTGCATCTAGGAAGAACAAAACCAACAAATTTGGATGATGTGAAACAAAAACATAACTGAGGCGATTTCCGTTGCGGCCCTTCAGTTAGTAACAAATAACTTTTTTTTTTAGATGTCGCACATGCGTCACCGAGCGTGGGGGTGATTTAGATTCAATTATTTTTGAAACCTAATAAAAAAATTAATAAACTCAATTATTTTTCCAATGAATAAAGAAAAATAAATTATGTCAATTCTACAAAAAGTTACTCGATGTTTGTGATGTAACAATATTCATCAGCTACCCTGTATTACTACATCTAAGTTCTTAATCGCAGCCAAATCATCAGGTCTGGTTTCAAACATATGAAAAATTAACACTAGCGTTTTTCAGAATCAAGTGACCAATTGGCCAATCAACAACATCAAAAGTCTCAGCACCATATCGAAATCAAATTGCCCTGTGATCTTTGTTTCGATTCAATAACTGATTCGAAAGTTATAGGGGTTGAAAGGTTTTGAGACCAATCACCCGCAGAAGTTTCAAGACTTTGTAAATTGAAACATTTGTTGCTTATTTTCGTTATAGGATGTTTACTATATGCGAAACTGATAGATGGTAGCATGTCTTGGAAGTTTGTGTAGTCGAGTGGTGGGTAGAGCACTGGCTAATAGTTTTGTGTAGAGATGGGCAAAATGCCTCATGGCTCATGAGGCATAGCTCTTTCTTACAGTGCAGCGCCTGAAAAAAGCACAGCATAGTCTGTGAGCGAAAGCTTTCGTTTGAATAAACTTAATGAAATGCGAAGCGAACAGTGTACTGAGAGTACGGCGCAATACTGTAAAATACTCTAAAAAAGAGCGATCAGTGTTGTGTCATGAAGCATTTTGCCCATCTCTAGTTTTGTGGGGTCTCTAATTTGAATCCTGGGACCGCGTGCCCTTCTTTGAGTTGACCTAGCTCTGAATAGGTACCTGAGTCAATTCAGGGCTAAAGTGAGTCGTAGAACTAATCACTGCATACTCGAATGCTCTCTAATAGCTTCAGCTCCTAGATTCGATAAGGGCTGCCGTGGGATTAAGTTACTTACGTCTTGGTGCAAAAATGATGAAAATATCCGGTGCTAAAAGTACTACGCTAGCACTTCCTTGAAGACACCACCTTGTCGTAGTGAAGGGGCTTGGATATTGGGCCTTGACCAGCCACATATTACTATGGCTAATCTTTGTCCAAGGTCCTTTTATAAATAGTGGAGTATTGGCTTGTATACAACACGCAAACGAGGTATGTTGACGATCACCTCCAAGCTGCTTGGATCAATCAAACATCTAAGGAGTGTCTGACAGCGACTGCGTACTGCCAATTGGACCAAATTCATTATCTAACATCCCGATATTACCAAACCCATCCATGCCAGTTGTTGGATTCCTCACCTTCAAAAAAGTGCAGGTGATATAACTGCTATGTTCACCAAGCTGAATTCGAGCATTGATGATTCGAGCACTGGATAATAAAGTAAACAAACTCTAGGTTATTGATTTGTGATCACGGTTCCCTTCTTGTCTATAATCGCATAGACAACGTATATCGTCTCTAAAGCTTATCAAAGCAGAGAATAATTGATACGGGAAACTCGATCGTTTTTGCGGAATAAGCCTCCGAAAGCAGAATCAAATTGGAATTGTTTTTGCGGGATGATTAAAATTGAAAATTTTTTTATTTATCTTGAAAATTTTATTTGACAAAGTGGTTTCGAAAGCATGCACTGATTCTCATCAGACACCAGCACACAGTGCATACTTGACTGGTGTGACCACTTGCAGTTGGAAATCATTAATTGTTATTTACGCTGGTTGTGACAAATTTTAACATCTCCGACTTATATCCATTTTTAACATCTCCGACTTATATCCATGGAAATAATTTACTCATAAAGGTTATTGATTTGTGATCACGGTTCCCTTCTTGTCTATAATCGCAAACTCTAGGAGGAACTCCACCAATGGTGAAAATGGTTTCAACTTGGTGTTATTACATGATTAGGGAAACTTTTCAATGCTTAGAGCAAGAAATCGGATAATGTCGGAATTGGCTTTAGTGTCATTGCAAAGCGGTGCGTAAAAAATAGTTCTGAACATTTCTATGCTTGATGGTATAAAATTTACAGCATGCCAATGTTTCGTCTTTTCTTCTGAGTAAAAAATTGACAAAACTGCAAGTGTTTACATTATTCTCATACCGTAAGTTCGAAGAAGCAGGATCTACAGCAGTGATTTAATCCTATGAAGCAATCCTATGCACCAGGTATTTTGAGTAGATCGGAATTGTTCTATTTCTGACAAATTGCATGGTGGAGGTGGATTAATTTCCGTACGCAAACCTCTTCATGGAGTACTCTGTCGTGATTTTCATTTCATGTTGAATTTGTAATGGTTCGTACTTTTCGTACTGATGGTTTGTAGTTTTCCTAACAACCTACACCCAGTGCTGCCATTTTAGCATTTTGAATGCTAGATCTAGCATTATTTTTTTCCAAAACGGCATTTGCAATTCGGAGTTAGCATCTAGCATTATTTTTAGCATTTATTGCTTTAAATATGGTAATATATTGCTTATATTGCTTTAAATATGGTAATGTTCCATTAAATCGTGATGATGCTAAAAATCAGTGATGTGGTCCCATCCACTTCAGACTCCCAGGAGCCTCGGGCATCTACAAGTTCCAGTTTACCAAAATGTGTGCATTCAAGTTAGATATTTTTTTTCTGAATAACGTGAATCAATTGTTTTGTCACGGCTTCAAATGCAAGCAATCGCACGGATAACGCTGGAGAAAAATCTTCGCTATCCGACACTAATACTTTTTCTTCACTTAAAAATAAATAGTTGTTGCTGTTTTGATTGTGAGATTCCAAACGATGTTTTCAAAAATATTGGTAGAAATGAGCTTTACAAAAGAGAAGAAGATTTAGATATAATTGATTTGTCTGTAATAGATATAGAATCATTTTGAGATGTCAATTTTAAACTTCTAATTTGTTTTTGTTATACATTCGAGGGTGGTCAATAAATAATGATAATGAATATAAACCAAGGTGATTAAACTTAAAAGATACATTTATTTTTCAACATAGTCTTCTAACAAGTTAATACATTTAGTCCATATTATTTTCCAAACCCAGGATATCCTTAGAAAAAAATTCTTTATCTGGACTCTCCCAAAATGCCTCAACAGCAGCCATCACTTCCCTATCATCTTCAAATTTCTTATTCCGAAGGTGTTGTTTGAGCCGAGGAAAGAAGTAGAAGTCACTGGGAGCTAGATCTGGCGAATAGGGCGGGTGATCAATCGGTTCGAATCCTGTTTCTTTAATTACATCCATCGCAACTGCAGCCTTGTGAGCCGGTGCGTTATTTTGAAGAAACAAAACTCCGGGTCGCAGTTTGCCGTGTCTTTTCTCCTTCATTGCCTCTCGCAATCTTCTTATATGGTCAGTTTAGTAAGAACCTGATATAGTGGCTTCCTTTTCCAAATATTCCACCATAATAATTTCTTCAGCGTCCCAAAAAACTGATGCCATAACCTTTCCTGCCGAACTTGACAATTTGAATTTCTTCGGCGTCGATGAGGAGGGTCGCTTCCAGGTCATCGATTGCATTTTGGTTTCTGGATCAAAATGGTGGATCCAGGTCTCGTCCATGGTCACGAAATGTGAGAAAAAATTCTCCTGATCTCCCTGGAACTTTTTGAGATTCATCCTTGAAATGTCGACTCGTCTCTTCTTATGCTCGTCCGTTAACATTCTCGGTACCCAACGCGCAGAGACCTTCTTCATATGTAATTTGTTGGCAAAGATTTTTCGAACATTTCCATATGAGATCCCTGTGACCTCAGCTACATGCCTGATGGTCACTCTTTGATCTGCCAACACGACATCTTCGACTTTTTTCACGTTGTCGTCAGTGAGTGATGTGTATGGACGTCCTTCACGGTGTTCATCTTCAGTGGATGTTCTTCCCAGCTTAAACTCCTTGGCGTAGCATGCAACGGTGGAATATGGAGGAGCAGAGCCCCCTAATGTTTCCACCATGTCGCCATGTATGCCTCTGGTAGACAGTTTTTTCCAACAGAGGTACTTAATGACAGCTTTAATTTCGTTTTTCCCCATTTTGATGTTCTCTCTTCGACTGTTCGTATTCAAATTAATGTAGTTCGCTTGGAACTGTGTTATTTCTGGAGCTAGTGCTTTCGGCACTCTGACTCCCCTCCTCT
This sequence comes from Nemotelus pantherinus, assembly GCA_963978885.1. NCBI lineage: Eukaryota > Metazoa > Arthropoda > Insecta > Diptera > Stratiomyidae > Nemotelus > Nemotelus pantherinus. The sequence goes on along the minus strand of OZ022264.1, from coordinate 210,096,831 downwards.
GGGTGGTTGTCTTTTTCAGCCCATCTCACTCCTCACCTTAAAACAAAATCATCCCTTAGTGCAGATGTTCCGCAATATGCCGTTAGCTGTCGCAGGCTAGGGTATCGATCACTTGGTCGGTTGATGATATATTTCAGTTCCTCCATGGTACTGTTAGGGTTTCTGTCTAGTCTGTCAAATAGTTTTAGTGTCTTGTCACGTATGTAAATATCGATCGGGTCGATTCTCTGTGTATGTCCGTGTTTCTAACATACCATGGGATTCTAAATATTTTTCTCAGAGCGAGGTTTTGGCAGATTTGTACTTGTCGTCTATTTGTCTTGCAAGTCTGATAGTACGCAGTGCTTCCGTAAGTCAACATTGGTCTTATTATTTGTTTATAGATTAGCGTCTTGTTCATCATATTCAGTTTGTCTGGTCTGGTCAATGGTTGTAGTCTACTTAATATTCCATTAATTGTTTGTCTCTTGTTCTTTATGTGTGTGGTCCATGAGAGTCCGTCGTCAAAAGTTAGTCCCAGGTATTTGGCTTTCCGTTGCCAGTCTATCGTCTGGTTGTCGACTGTTAGTTGTGGTGGTTGTTGTCTTTGTCGTCTCGTTACGAAGATGGCTTGCGTCTTCTCGGCGTTAATTTGGATTTTTCATATTTGGAAATAATCCAGTAACATGTCTATCTAGGTTTCCAGGTTTGAAGATATAGCTTCTGCGTGCTTTGAGGTATAAAATATACATGTATCATCGGCATACAAGGTTACTTTTGCATTGGGCATATCGGGGGATGTCTGATGTGTATAAACTATACAATATTGGAGAGAGTGGTGAACCTTGCGAAACTCCAGCTTCTATTGTCCGCATTGACGAGAGATGATTGTTAATTCTAACACAAAAAGTTCTGCCCTGGAGAAATGATGCAATGTATGAAAGGTATTGGGATTTGGAATGCATGCAGTTTGAAAATAATGTAGTTCCCTGGAATCGTGGCCTATTTATATGTTTTTTACATGCTGAATTAGTGAGTATATGTAGTAGTAACATTTTTTTTTTTGGAATTTTATGCGAACTGGAAATAACCGATTATCATTACTTATTGATCAACCCTCATATAAATATACATATTTTTTCATATTCAACCATGTTTATTTCAATCAAATAAGAAAGCATTATTTAGCATTATCATTTTACAAGATCTAGCATTATTTGGCATTAAATAAAATTGAATCTAGCATTACTCTAAAAAAATAAATGGCAGCTCTGCCTACACCTGTACCAGTTCTTGTGCTGAACTATTTTATTAACTTTATAATTTTTCCCTTTTGACCCAGTAATATTCTGTGGTCATTTCAATATAACTCCCGTTGACCAGCACCCAGTTTGAAGTTGCATCAGGTCTAATATTTAGCTTTCCATAGTACTTTTATCCTTTCTCATGATATATATGTGACCGTCGAGCTCTATCCTTATGTATTAGTAGCCTCTCACCAGCCTTTTCTCTCTCGTTATATTCCGCTAACTTATTCTCTGATGAAATGAGTCTCAGTGGCTCCTCGATATAAGGCTAATTACTCAAAAATGTCATCGGATTCGAGAAAAAATTGACTGGGTTTCGTTCTTCCGTGGGCTAAATATTGATCATGCACTTTCCAAATTTTATTCCTTCCCCAATGACTTCATTTCTTTCCATCTTCCACTCTCGTAAATTTACAGATTCTCCTTGGTTCACTCTACGAGTTTATAGAGCAATCCAACTTTGAAATGTTACTCGGAAAAAGCTTGGAAGATCGAATTCTGCCTCTGATCTTGCCGTATTTCGGACCCTGCATTCCTCGGCTAATATAATAATGAAGTAAGCAATGCACGAATATTTTGCTAGTTTGGAGTCATCTATTTCTTCTTGCAACACCAAACCTTTATGGTTATATATTCGTTCTCTGAAGAAAAATACTTCCATCCCGAACCATGCCACTTTCAAAGGCTCTACTCCCTCAACTTCGCAGGATGCATGTGAGTTTCGCAAACTTTTTTCTTCTTCTTCTCTAGAATATATCCCATGAGTCATCCTATCCTCTCTCCTTCATCCTTACGCATCTGTGGTGGGGTGGACTATTGTGAACCTATTGTATGCTCGTAACATGTTAGCCACGCTGCGAAGGACTGTATGTCTGCGTATCTGTGGTGCCATGATTACTACTCCGGGTGCAGCCCTTGATGCGCTTCTCAATCGGCTTCTTCTCGACATTCAAATTCCGAGTGTTGCGATGAGCTCTGCCCATCGACTAACTCAGCTTGGTTTATGACTAGTTATGACTTCCCAATTCTTGCGATGCCTCTGGACCAGGGACTGGATCTCAGAGCAGAGAGATTTAAGGAAATGAAATAAGCGTATACATATACGAAATTTAGTGAAGCAATTTTATTAAGTAGGTGAAATCTATAATTAGAACAAATCGAGAGAATTGCTACATCAGATATTCCCTTTTGTGTCTCCGATACCTAAGATCTACGAGCTTTTGGCTATAACGCATCAAATAGCCTACTATATCTATCGTACACATGGCCAACTCTATTCAAGGAGCATAAGTCTCTCAAAATTGCCCATAGTATCCATAGGTTTCCTTCGCCACTACTAACGCTCAGATTTAGGCAAATTGCTTCACTTCTCACTGCTGTTTTCATTTCCTTATATCTCTCTCTCTCTTCTGAGCTCTGGACGCTCGAGTGCCCTTCCTCGACTTCGAGCGAAGATACGAAGTAATCTTTCTGAGCAGAAGTGACAGGTAGAATCCAGATGTCTGTACGAGAGCATTTATTGAATGACAAGTGAGCTTTTTCTCGGAGAAGTGGAGTGGAAGTAAAGGAGAAGTCTAGGGGAAAGCGTATTACTATTTACATAGACTCCTATGACACTGCGGTGTTGAAGGAAACTAAATTGATGATGTTATTACGATCAAAATTCGACGTTTTCTCAGCAGGGTCCCAAACCCGTCTAAGGTGTTTCGAGCGCATCTGCATAGGTCCTTTTTCTGAAGTAGGTAACCAATCTTCCCCTTACAACCTAACCATGGGACTGCGTGATTCCTCCTTAACAAGAGTCGTATATTAATATTATATATAAACTGATAAAAGAAACATTACCTCCTTTACTTCCTGGTGTGGACATCATTAAGTATATTAAAGGTCAATCAAATTCTAGCAAGAGAGGGCGGAAATACAACAGGTGGCTTCGAGCTGAGCGATCAGAACCTAAAGTCTCTATCCCACCATGCAAACCCACTTACACGCACGTCTTCTACTGTGTTAACGTCACCATTCGCGCGAATACACTCAATATTTCCCCGACATTCCAACCATTGCTATCATGGACAAATCGTTTACATCAGACATCCTATTAGCAAACTAAGTACTATCTAATTACAATCCATTTCCTTATCTTATTTCGAATCTTTCTCTCAATATGTCTTAGTAAGTCACGAATCAAAGCTGCTCCTGAGATCTTGTATACCAAGAAATTTCGTTGTAATTATTCACGGTCCATAAAACGCGATTTTCACGAGCGTAATATCGTCGGGCGAATGATCAATGGTCCAGATCAGTGCGGGAGAACTCATAGGTCAGTTTTTTCATCGGTGATCCAACTGGCCGGAAGATTAATTCGATCGATATTTAAATCTTATAGCGATTTGTCACGCTATGGCCAAGATACTGAGTCGCCTGGGTATTGCAATGGGCATGTGCGGGTCCGAGATTCATTTCATGATCGGATAGTTATCAGTTGCGTAGGTTCGGAATGCAATCCATATTTGAAAGTGATAAATGGTTTGGTTTCATTAAAACACTAATGAGATAATTGAACTCTTTTAATTCTAATAGTTTTTTGACTGTTGTTTGGGGAAAAAGCTCTCTTTTTGGTATTGATAGTGGGTTTTGAAGATTTTTGTTTGCTTCGTCGCCTTCGTAAATTTTAATTGATCACTGTTTCTCAGGAAATATAAAGCTATAATTAAATAATCTTGCCATATCAAAGCACCGGAAAATATTTTACATAGTAAGTCGTATATGACTGTGTGTAAGTGGAATCTTGCATCAGAGGTTGATACTAAATCGAAAAATATGATAGTCTCTAATAATGTCTGTAATGTTTCATCACACGCTCGAATTTTTAGAACAACATCGTTATTTTCATTATGAAGTTTAATCTTCAAAGTGTATTGTGTACTCTCCAGTGTGTGTACGTTAAAATGTTTGACGTTTATTAAGGAATGAAAAAATGCTTGAAGGAAAACATATGCCGTTATGATCAAGATTTTGACGTCAATACACACGCTTATCTACCAATGAATAACTTTTGCGAAACTTATGATGCACTATGGTTTTTGAAAAAGTGTATGTGAATCTGTTGTTACCACACAGGAAATTTGCAAAATTAAGAGTTTTATATCACACGAAATTTCGTTGCCGAATTAATACAAATCGTGCAAATGTCTGACTTCGTAAAACTCTTCCTGGAGATTTTTTTCTGGTGTCTTTATGTGGATATGTTGAAAAATCTTGTTACTAATGTTTGAAGAAGAACATAAGTATTAAAATCACTTTGGTCGAATATATATATATATATATATATATATATATATATATATATATATATATATATATATATATATATATATGTATATATATATATATATATATATATATAAAAATATATATATATATAAATATATATATATATATATATATATATATATATATATATATCAGCAAAATGATTAAGAGAGATAATCTCTGGAGTGGCCGATCCGATTAAGCTGAAATTTTCGGAGAAATTTTAGAAATTTTGGAGCCGTGTGTGGGTGCAGGGTGCCTAAAAGTAGGCAAGGTTTTTTTTTCCAAATTTTGATTTGTCATTACTTCTGACAAAAACATTGGATCATCGTGAAATTCGCAGAGCGTATTGACGTTGGCTAAAATTAAACACACATGGATTTTCAAGATAGTGCAGGTAACCCTGTAGCTACGGCAGGCTCCTGAAAAAAAATCCTTCAAATCATTGACCTTCCTGAAAATTTTTTGATTTTTGACAAAAAATTCAAATCATTGATAAATGTTGACCTTTGTCAATCATATCAAATTAAAATTTTAAAAATTCCGATTTGCACAAGAACGGCAGCCCATCACCAAATTACCTCTATTTTCAGCACTCGAAAGTTCTGTTCACGAGAACTGACGACCGGATTATCCGATCAAAATGAAATTTACAGAACATGTTTGTATTGGCTAGGACCAGGTCTGATACAAGTGATTTTGAAATACGGGCAACCCTGCGGCAGTGCTACCATCTTGAAAAAACACTGAGAAAAAAAACCGGTTTTTGGCCTATAGCTTCCGATTCAGCCATCAGAACAAAATTCACACAGTACTTGGATCTTACTTTAGACAACATTTGGTAAAAATTTGAATAGAGCTACCAGCTATGGTGATTTTTGTCTCCTAAATCTTGCAAATTCGCTCAGGAAAATAAAGCTTTTTTCCCTATAACTTCCGGTCCAGTGTAGAAATATAAACTAAGTTCATGTAGTAAATGGACCTTAATGTGAACCAAATGTCGTAGGAACTTCGTACAGAAATCATGAAAGGGCTGCCAGCTATGACCATTTTTGTAATTTTTTGGAATTTCTTTACTGAGCGATTATGTCGTTAAATTTGCAAATGGGGATGATCCTGCAATGAAAATTAACAACAAATATTGACGCTTCAAAAATTGGAAAAGTTTTGAGGATGGTTACCCTAAAATTCTTTTCACCCGTATAACTTCTAGCGCAGTGATTCAATCGAAACGAAATTTACTGTTTGGGCTTAACTTAACGTGAAGCAGATTTGGTATGTATTTTGCTTTGCTGCTGCTTTAGCTTTAACCAGCTTTAGCCATTTTCGTAAATATTGCCCCAACAGATGCTTCAAATTACAGATTTGGTATATATTTTGCTTTGCTGCTAACACAGGGTAACCAGCATTGGCCATTTTCGTAAATATTGCACCAACAGATGCTTGAAATTACATACTCATATGCAAAGCATTTGCAATAAAAATGAGAAACCAATTTTTAATTTTCCGAGTTTTGAAAATTTTTCGGATGGCAGCCTCAAACAACGTTTAATCGTTGAAACATTCCACGAAATCCTGCGATGAGAACAAAATTCAAAGGATAAGTTGATTTAAGTATGAGCTTGTTAAGGTAAACTTATTGCTGCTTCGTTGGGAAAATGTTGCCAGCACTGAACATTTTCATCATTTGTGTTATAGTTGAGTTCTGTTGTTTTGGATAAGGAATGGTTGATATGATTCTACAAAAAAGTGTATTACGTCTTTCCACATTTTTTTGTCACTCAAAGACAATTTTTTCGAAAATTAGTTTTCTAGCGGTTCTGATGCACGAGTTTTTTTTTAATAAATACACATATCAATAGCTCCCAAAAGTGAATTACCTTTTACTATAGGAAAAGTCGTCCAATTTGTTGTTGTTGCTGCAGCTTGTGCGTCTGCTTACACTTTTTCTTCTCGTTGCACAAGTCCTCCACGCAACTCTTCTTGATCTTCCTTTTCTTCTTCTTCTTCGTCTTCGAGTCGTGCCACTCATGGTATTTGGCTTGACGAAGCGGTCTGTGACGTATTAGCTGTATCTATCAACGCACCAGCTGAAACCAATGCATCAACGTTGGACTTATCCTCGAAGGTATTATAATCATCCAAAGAATCCTGTTTGTTCCCGGGACTATGGGCGGCTTGCTGAACCGCTGCATCGGCAAATGGTTTTTTTTCTGACTAGACTTGCGCGCCTATCGGGGTCACCAGTTTTAGGATTAGTTTTAATGTTGAATCTTGCTATTTTTACTTTTTTTCTTCTGAAATTACATATTTTCAACTTAGGCTACATGTGTTTAAATTTTGATGTTTGGTGAAAAGTACAGTGTTTGTCGAGAGTAGTGAATTGTATGTGGAAAGATGTGTATCCACAGCTTCGAATAAAACGTATCGCTAGGTGACGTTTGTTTGCAGTTCGTTTGTAGTCAGTCAAAAACTGTATACAAATATCCAGGTTAACCCTTAACCACCTAGCGTCAGTCACAGTGACTCCAGAGTTTCTTATTTTTCAAATATTTCTTTTGTTTCTCAAATTGTACACCTTTGAGTCTATGTACTTTTTCCGTCCTCCGCCAGTATGCGTTCCGCGCTCGACTAATCGACACGTGCACGCGTTTAATAATTACAGGCAATAATATTTTGCGTGCGCTCATTGTGACCAACGTTAGGTTGTTAAGCTATTTTTGTGACGGTATATATTTTTTTGTGTTGTAGGTTTATAATGTCTGAACATGATGAAAATATTGTTAGATGGTTAGAAGAATCTGATTCAGAGTTGGAGGATCAAAACGTTCGAGAAATACCGAATAAAGACTGCAGTGACATAGAAGATGTTACATTGGACCAAGTAATCGATGGCGAGTGCCTATCAGACTCAGAAATAGAAGGTAGCGAGTCAGAGCAACAGCATGATATCGATGAAGAAAACGACCTAAGGTCTTCGATCGGAAACTCATCATCCGATGACGATGTTCCACTGACAAGATATCGAAATTACTGCGGTAAAAACCGGTTTCGTTGGGCTGCTCATCCTCCGGTTTCAAGATCTAAAACTTTGCAACATAAAATGATACAACAACCTTACTTTAGAGATGTTTTGCACAGAAATACAAGACCCCTGGACTTATGGAAGTTGTTTTTTAGAGATGATATGCTAGAAGAAATAGTACGGCGTACAAATGGAAAAATCGAAAAAATCAAGTCTAAGTATCAAAACAAAACATGCGTTCAAGACCTAAGTGTGATTGAATTGAAAGCTTTCATTGGTATGCTATACTATACAGCTATTTTCAACGAAAACTATACACATTACACATGTTCGTACAATACAGATGGGACAGGTAAAGAAATCTATCGCTGCATAATGAGCAAAAACAGATTTGAAGTACTGTTCAATTGCCTTCGTTTTGATGATGCGAGCACCCGAGATGCGAGCACCCCAACAGTGATGTAGCAGCACCAATATCTCAGCTGTTTGACATGCTGATACGAAACTGCAAAGAAGTCTGTTCAATTGGCAGTTACTCTTGCATAGACGAGATGTTAATAGCTTTCCGTGGCAGGTGCAGGTTCAAGATGTATATTCCAAAAAAAAACCGTACAAATATGGCCTAAAAATTATGTGTATTACTGATGCCAGAAAAGGATACCTTCTGGATGACTACCTGTACTTGCGAAAAGATTCTGACAGCCAAGGTTTACCGCTTGAATACCAAAGACTGAACAAGCCCACGCAGTCAGTTTTGAAATTGGTAGCCTCTATTGAAGGTTCGTTCCCACAGAAACGTAACAACTGATAATTGGTTTACCTCAATGGAGCTTTTAAAGATCCTGAAGCAAAAACAGCTGACTCTCGTAGGTACCCTAAAGAAAAATAATCGAGAAATCCCTCCACAATTTCTTCCTAACCGTCATCGAGAAGTTGGTTCATCCATTTTTGGATTCACGTCAGATGTGACATGGGCGTCTTTTGTGCCAAAGCCAAATAAATCCGTGTTTATTCTATCCAGCATGCATCATACACGAAGCATTGATCCAAATACGCAAAAACCTGCAGTGATATTGTTTTACAACCAAACCAAAGGCGGTGTTGATATGTTGGACCAGATATGTGCTAACTTCTCAACTTCTCGACGAACACAACGTTGGCCAATGGCAATATTTTATAGAATGCTAGATGTGTCTGCAGTAAATACATATATTGTGAGCAGTATGAACCAAGCTCAGGCAAAGATGCGCAGGCTCAGTTTCATGAAGCAACTGGCTGAAGATCTTGTAAAACCCCACTTGGAAAGCCGCGTGCACCAATTTGGATTGCAAAGGGAACTTCAGAGCGCTATTTGTCGTGTCCTGAAAATCGATCAAGTACCCAGCTCTTCGTCGACAGATAACGTCGAAAAATTTCAAAAACGTAAAACGTGCTCGAGTTGTGACTCAAAAAAGGAAAGAAAAACATTTCACATATGTTTTCAATGTAAACGACCAATTTGCGATGAATGTTCTCAAAAGATGTGCGTGGACTGTCGCCACAAATTGTGATTATTCGCGAATCGTAATTTTATACCCATTTTTATTATACCGTGCCATAAATAGTTTTATGTTAGAGGTTATACTTTTAACTTACTAAAAACAAGAAAAACTAAATAAGTTATAATGATTGTTTCTACTCAGATCTCAGATAAAAAAGTACTATGATTTTGTGGTAATATTTTGTAAACAAATGTTATGTGTTGGTTATATACTAAAATTAGTGTTTGTTTCAGACTTTATAAACGTAATATAAATAAAAAAATGTGAAAAAGTATGACGGTGTTTTTCTTTGTGAACATACATATATATTTTATATTTAATGTAACACTGAAAATATGCAAGCGGTCACCATGACCATGGTTAGGTGGTTGTGTGACTGGAAAACACGTTAGGTGGCTTAAAGAAGACTATTAGAAGAAGACTTATTACGAACTTGTAAAAAGTCGCTTGTAAAATAATTGAGGTGTTTAAGCTCGGTCCTTCAAAAATAATTCTACCTGTACAAACTCATAGCTCAAGTAATTACCGAAGTGTCTACTCGTAGTATTCGTGACTAGACAGACTTCACAAACAGGAGCTCTTATCAACAAAACTTTTCAAACGCTGTCTGTGGCTGATTTTAAAATGGGAGCTAGAAAACTCTTTAAAATATGTTAACTGTGTCTCCAATACTTTCGCCGTAACGTTTCGGCGTATTGAGCTCTAAGTCCCGCCAACACTAAGAACATTATGTTGTCTAGTGATTAAAATTTTCAAATCTTTGAAACTAAACTTTTGTGCACATGAAACCCCCTATTAAGCCCCGGACTCCTCTATATACTCATGTACTGCACTCATGATACGTTTCTGGATATGAAGTAATCAAATGAACCGTACTCGTTTCCATTCACCTTAAACTCAAGCTCATGTTTATCACGTGAAATATAGAAACCAATAAAATACAGATGTTGTTCACCTTTTCCCCTTCCGCACTGTAAGCCGCTTCCCAGATACATATTTTGAATTTAATTGCCGTCGCATTACGAATGTTCGACTCCATGCACAAGTCGAACTTTGCCATTAAAAACACTAGTAGCTGTGGGTTTTAAGAGCTGCTCGCATGCAACATCTGCAGCTATCGTCAGATCGAATCACACATACCCACTCGTCTAATCGACTTCAATTCAGCACTTGTCGTTCGCACTGCCGAATCTAATGGCGGCAACTTGAATCCCAGCAGTCTAATTGCATTTCGTTAACTTGGAGCTGTAAACAAATCGAGTTATAGTCCACGAAGAATAGCGCAAGAGGTGCCAAAGCTCCTCCAGTCTTCGACAGCTACAGCTTGTCTGTCGAAATCTGGCTGCAATCGAACCGACTACGAAGAAAAAGAACAGGCCAAAAAGTTTTGCAGTCGAACTGTCGAAGACCGAGCTTGGATGTCTCAAGACAAGAGTGATATCTGCTCTTTTGCTGCAGATTCTGTTAGCACTCGAGCCAACGTCATTTATGAGATACCAGTATCTCGTCCCGACCACCCACCAAATGCGAACCATTCTTAATGTCTGTGCAAATTTACACTCCGTGTAACACTGCGGGGTCAAAGTGTTGAAATAGTTGACGAGTTAAATTCGGAATTGAGTGAGCCGGCTGCGAGCACAGCAACAACACGAACAATTCGGGCTGAGTTGACAGACAAGCGAGTCTTTCGCGAGCCAAGGAATTTTAAGTGCATAAAAGACAACAATAGTCCTGAACGTATTTTTGGTGGAAATATTTCAGAGGAGTGTAATAGCTCCGTCCTTAAGTGATTCAAACGAATAATGTACAGATTACTAGGATGAGCTCACAAACTAGCATTTGGATTTAATGTCCTGGTATGAAGATGTCTGACCAATTGACCAGAAGCAAGTGAATCAGCCGAGCAAACATGCAAATATTTTCTCAATCGAGTGTGTTGTCGTTGATTCCGCGAGGCGCGATTACACATTGCCCTACGGCACTGCGCTTGCATAAATAAAGTGTTTGCACAGATATCAGTTTTTTTCGAAGACACTCGTATTTTTTGCCGTTGTTACCGGTTAGTAGTAGAATGTTCTGTTCGGTTTGGTGAGCAATTGACCATGTGAAGAGGTCATTTAATCCAATGTTTGGTTTGCTGCGATTGATTCCAATCGTCGCCGTCGGATAAACTTGCAGGAGATTTGCCAATTGAACCCACAGCGCGAACTAGTAACCAGGTAAAGTTATTAATGGAATAAATGCTGACGACACATGTATTGAGTGCTGGTAATTAGAGAACCATGATTGTTTTGTGAACAAGTATCGGTTGAGTATCGATATCGTATTTTTATGAATTAAGTTTCATTTGGTGTGAATTTGTTTAGGCTGGAATGGAGGTGTAGTAAATTTGGGGATGGTGAAATATTATCCAAATATACGTAGATAATGGTAGAAAGTGCGAATGTCTTTAAGGAATCCCATCTAGATATATTTTGAGGGAAATATAGGCATTCATATTGGGACAAGACGCACATTTCGGTCACATAACGGCTCAAGTATACTCAGAAATAGATTTATTTATTTATTTATTTATTAGCCAAACAAGGCATAAATACATATACAGTGGGTCACAGCTTATTTTATGCAGTAGATACTTCTCATTTTCATACGGTATATTCTTTAAACGAAAAAGTTGTATAATGAAAAATCAAAGTAGAATGGTTATCACAGCTGCATCAAATATGAAACAAACACCGAACAATCAATAAATGCGTCTGCGGCTTTTAAAATTCGAAGAAAAGCAAAAATGTATCAATATTACATGTCACAGCTTATTTTATGCAGTGGCTAAGAGCTAGCGATTTCGCACTCTTCCATTCAGTTCTGAAAGCGTTTTTCTTGTGTCCACTTTGATAATTGATTTTTAATTACTTTGTTCTCCTTTGAAGTGTGATTTAGTTATTGAAAAGAGTTTCATAAATAGAATAGAAAATGGGTCCTCGTACGACAACAGAACAAAGGGAGTTGGTCATAAACCATTTTAAAAACGGCGAATCTCAGCGGAAAATTGCTTCTATGGTAAATATAAACGCATGTACTGTTCAAAAAATTATTGAGCGTTTTTGGCACGAGAACCGGGTGCATAATAAAGGAAGAAAAGCACCAAATAAAATTTTCAACGAAGCTGACGAGCGATACATTGTGCGGAAAATTATTGCTAATCCTGGGCTCTCCGCGGTAAAATTGACCACCGAAGTGACCAAAAGCCTTGGCAAAAAATGTAGTGTGGAAACTGTTCGCCGAGTACTGCGGAATCACGATTTTCATGGTCGAGTTTCCCGGAAAAAGCCATTTATTAGTCCTAAAAATAAGCTCAGTCGATTGAACTTTGCTAAAGAGCATCTTGGTAAGAGCCAAGGTTTCTGGAACTCAGTTATCTTTGCCGATGAATCTAAATTTAATATATTTGGCTCAGATGGCATGTCTTACGTATGGAGAAAGCCAAATACAGAGTATAATAAAGAAAACCTAAAGCCAACTGTTAAGCATGGTGGAGGAAGTGTTATGGTATGGGGCTGTATGTCGGCTTCTGGTCCAGGAAAACTAACTTTTATAGAAACAACAATGGACAAGCACATGTATCTTCAGATTCTTAAAGATAATTTGTTGCAAAGCGCTGAAGATTTGGGTATTCGGTCCAATTTTCGATTCTATCAAGACAACGACCCAAAACATAAATCAGGCATTGTTCAGTCATGGCTGATATACAACTGTCCTCATTTAATGATGCCACCACCACAATCACCAGACATGAATGTTATTGAAAATGTATGGGCAATATTGGAGCAAAATATCAGGAAACATACAATCTCTAACAAGAATGATCTGAAACGAGCTGTGGAATTCGAATGGAGGAAAATATCACCAGATGTTACTCGTAAATTAGTTAATTCAATGTCAAATCGGCTTAAAGCTGTTGTAAGCCAGAAGGGGTATCACACAAAATATTAAAATCTACATAATTTCTATGTATTTTCATTTTATTTTATATTATCAGTAATTGCATAAAATTAGCTGTGTGATGGAATTTTGATGTTTTTGGAAGTATCTTGATTTGTAGCTTATAAATAATAAACATTGCCATGAAATAAAGTTTACGTTATATAAAAAAAAGTGTAAGGTACAAATAAATAACGCATAAATAAATAACTAATTGAGTAAACAAATAAGTTTGAAATAGACAATAAGTAAAATAACAATGAAATAAAAGAATAACAATTAAAACTATAATTAAACAAGAGCTTAAAAATTATGGGTCACAAATGGCTTGGATAAGGTAAGATTTGAAGGATAGTTTGGAAATCGTTGGGGAATAAAGGTTGCTCAAGCCATTGAAGACCCTGCAGCATCTATTCACCGGCTCATTAGCTGCATATATGGTGGAATGCGGATATTCCTTTAGTAAACGATTGGACCTGGTGTTCCTTAGGGGGATATTTATCACAAATTTACTATTAAGAAACTCAACTCTAATAACGCCTCTAATTACGTCAAATGTGAAACAGGCCAATATCATCATTCTTCTGGATGCAAGTGAAGTTAAGTTTAAATGACCCAGTCTAAACCCATATGGGGGTAAATTTTCGAAATCGTAAGGGTTGTACAGATCTCTTAGAGCGAAAAGTAAAAATTGTTTTTGAATGGACTCGAGTCTGTTATTGTAAATTTCGAAGGCTGGGTTCCAAATAATACAGGCGTATTCAAGAAGAGGGCAGTTTATAATGATCTTGTGGCCCATAAGTTTTCAAACTCTTTGGCACGTGGTTTAGTAAAGCCGAGCTGCTTATTCGCACGGGAAAGAATTTTGTCGTAGTGCAAGGTGAAACGCAGTTTCACATCCATCACAACACCGAGATCAACAATTCTATCAACGCGAGTTAATAAGTTGTTGCCGAGAAAGTAGGTGTTCTGCGTTACCGTGCATTTACGGCTAAAACTTATCATTTGGCACTTATCAATATTCAGTGAGAGCTTGTTTACATTGCACCACTGAACAAGAGAATCAAGCTTGGATTGAAGGAAAAGTGCATCAGATTTAGATTGAATGTTGTGGTACAGTTTGAGGTCGTCTGCATAAAGTAGGTGAGGTATGTTTGACAGAACGTCAGATAGATCCGAGATGAATATGTTAAAGAGAAGTGGGCAAAGATGACTACCTTGTGGAACACCAGAAGTAGCAAATATATTTTTTGATAAAACTCCTTCGAATTTAACGAGTTGGATACGGTTGTGGAGGTAGGAACTGAGGCAGCTTCGTAAAGATCCAGCAAGTCCGAATTTGTGCAGCTTTAGGATCAATATAGAATGGTCTACTCTGTCAAAAACTTTGCTAAAGTCAGTGTAGACTACGTCAATTTGATAGCCTTTCTCAATTTTACACAAAACGTCCGAAACTAGGTTTGTCAAGTTTATGATAGTTGAGCGACCTTTTCTAAAGTCTTGCTGTTGCTCATTCAGACGGGAGTCAACTAGTGGAGAAAGTTTATTGCACTGAAAAAACACATAGCGCCAGACGCCATAGTTTATAGACTTCTGGCGCCATATACATAGTCGATTTGGGGATTGTGATAAAATATAGCGCCACACGCCATAGTACATGGCGCTATGCCTATAGCCCTCCACGCCATGTACTACAGTCCTCCACGCCATGTAATATGGTCTTCCACGCCATGTACATGGCGTGGAGAACTATAGTACATGGCGTAGAGGACTATAGTACATGGCGTGGAGAACTATAGTACATGGCGTGGGGGATTATAGTACATGGCGTGGAGGGCTATGTCTGCTCCTATAAACTTTTCGCCATGTACTATTTTTATCGCCATATGTTACCTAAATCCCGAAAGGAGCCAGAAGTCTACAAATTATGGCGTCTGGCGCCATGTGTTTTTTAATTGTAGTGTCTTGCATTCGAAGTTAATGTTTGAACTTTTCCTTTTTCAATTCTCACTTCTATTGATGTTACTCAAATGTCACTTGCTGACATTTATACGACTCCTCACACAGTATGGCTGCGAGTTATAACTGAAGCCATATTACATGGTTCTATGTAATATGGCGTGTGGGGCCATAATTTCTGCGCCATGTAATAATGGTGCGGGGAGCCATACTGCATAGCTCAGAGTACTATGTACATAGCGTATGGGGCCATAAATAATGCGCTATGTTACATAGCTCTGGGCGCCATGTGGATTTTTTTCAGTGTGTATACAACCTTTTCAAAAATTTTTGGAATGGAAGATAAAATGGCAATGCCCCTGTAATTTTCAACGCAGCGTCTATCGCCATTTTTGAAAATTGATGTCACATATGAAAGTTTCCAACAGGATGGGAAAACACCGGATGAAAGTGACCTGTCAAAGAATATATGCAGGGGTATTATTAGCTGCTCTACACACCTACGCAAGAAGGTCGGTGGAAGGAGATCAAGACCAGGGCCTTTGTTGCAATCCAGCTCCAAGATAGCTTTACGTATTTCTTCGCGTGATATTTTAATTTGGCTGAGAAAAGTGGTTGGTGCTGAATTAGAAGGAGAAACATTTGAGTTAGATGGGTCTGAAACATTGAAAATTCTCTGGTAATTATCTGCGAATAAATCGCAGATATCTTTAGGAAAAGCAGAGGTGATATTATTATAGGACATTGAAAATGGATAACCGGTGGCTTTTCGCTTCATATTTACAAAATCAAAGAATTTTTTGGGTGGTGGATTACACTTTCACCGGTTTCCTTAATATAATTGGCATAAGCATCGCGAGACTTTGTCAAAAATTCCTTAGCTACTTCATTATAAGCTTCCTGAATAGTAGGATTAACATCAATATTTTCCTTTATGCGCTTATAAAGTTTGTTCCTAAGATTTCGCAAACGTCTAAGTTCCCTATCAAGCCATGGTTCAGACAATTTTTTCTTTTTTTTAATCTTAGGTACATATCTTTCAACGGCGTCAAATATTTTATAGAAAAAAGTGGAAATGGCTTCCTCAAGAACTAACGTTGAAAGAGTATTCGTCCAATCTATAGAGTCAAGTACATGGTGAATACCTTCGTAGTCAGTATTAAGAAAGTCATATACAATTGAATTATTGTATGTTTTTAAGTAAATAGAATCAGGAGTGGGAAGTTCAACTGATAGTGCAGTGTGGTGTAAACTATTTGAAAAAAGATGCTCTGCGTCATCAGTTGGACTTACCACTACTTCGTCGTAGGCATTTGTAAAAACAAGGTCGAGCCAATGACCGTTTTGGTTGTGAGTTGGATAGACTTGCTGCAAACCGTTGCCGTAAAAAGTACTCGCAAGGTTGAAGTCATTGGAATCTGAAACGTTTACAGGAAGAAGAAATGCGTCGTTTTCATCGGGGATAAAACATAAGTTGGGACGATTGAAATCCCCTCAGAATATTATTTTGTCTTTTTCATTTAAAGACGTTGTAATGGAAAATATTAATTCACAGAAATGGTTGTCAACTGATTCGGCCGATTTGAGTGGAATATAGGCTAAACTAATGTAAAGAAAATTTTTATTCAAGGAAACACGAATAACAAGGGGTTGGAACATAATATTGGGGGTGATGTCAATAATCTCTCTTGAAAGTGTGTTGCTAACCGCCAGCAAAACCCCACCGCCTCGCGTTTGACCTCTGAAACAATAGTCACGATCGCTTCTGTAAATTGTCCAACTGCTATCAAGGATCTCTTCATTCTTATGGAAATCATTTAGCCATGTTTCTGTGAAGGCGAGTAAATTAAAGTGGCAGGATTTTGCGTCAAGATATAATTTATTTAATTTGCCTCTCATGCCACTACAGTTGTGATAAAAGAGTCTGAGTCCATTTAAAGAAGTTGTTATGTTAGGATAAATGCCTAACAGAGTTGACTGCTTTTCGATATGGCTGCCCCGTTTGGAACAACTGTGCTCTGGCGCATAAACGTAAGTTGCAAATTTTGCAGCAAAAATGTCTGAAAATCATTTTTAACCTTCCGTTTTTCTTCTCCACTCACCGTCTTCACCAGCTGGCAAAATTAAAAATCGTCTTGTTATCCGCTGAACTTCTCCGAAGAAAATTTTCTGATAGTTGCCAAAACTCTAACAATCCTTTGGTTGCATCACTTGTCTACAGATAGTCCGGTAACCTTAATACTCTAATTACCGTGAATAATATAGTTTTAAGATTATCTTAAGTTACATTAGCTCATGTAACAGTAATTCTTTCTTATTTCAGGTAAGTTCTCACTATGTTCAAGATGTGCGGAGAATGCATGTGAGTATTATGACTCTGTATATATATATATATATATATATATATATATATATATATATATATATATATATATATATATATATATATATATATATATATATATATATATATATATATATATGTATATATATATATATATATATATATATATATATATATATATATATATATATATATATATATATATATAACTTTTGTATTTCACTTCCGTTTATAAAAACCTTTCATTTTAAAACTCCTCGAAAATCCAAATATGTAAAATTTTGAAAGAATCCATTTAAACACATGCCTCTCCTATTATTCGTTCCAATAAAATCTATATATCGTAGATGAAACTGTTCGCCTTCCTAAACATTTCCCAGTTGTAATTTTTGGATAATTAGACGTCTTCACGAAATCGAACAAGTCAGATTAAGTGAGCCCGAAACCGATGTACTGTAAAGTAAGTTCGTACGGACTACACACCAGACGTTCATTCTTTTGACATTTCTTCCAGTTTTATATTATTTAGGAACATTCATTCTCCTTATTGTAGATTTGAATGTCGATCGCGGTGTTGTGGTGCTCCGTACGTAGCAAGTGCACGGAAAATGGAAAATGTGTGATGCCATCGTGTACAATGACGACACGTTGCGACTTTTGGTTTTGATAAAGAATCATTGGACGGAATGCCACTTTTGAGCAATTACGACGATCACGGCGTCGGCTGCTACACGCTTTGAACGGGCGAGATTTTAATGTTGTACGATGTACTACGACTGCGGTGGCATTCCACTTCAAAGGAAACCGAAAATAACGTATGGTAGCGTGTCACTCGTCACTTTTCTTTAGACTAAGCCGTAGTGAACTAGTTTAGATAGCTTCCCGTGATTCAATCGATTTCTGGACTCCTCGGCGCGATCACTTGATATAATCAGTGCGAGTGTTGGCGCTTCGCAGCAGCATTAAAGTGTTATTAATTAGAATTGATTTCTTCATTAGGCATTTCGTGTTGTGTGATTACACTGTTGTAAGTGCAATGCAGCGGAATGAAATCGAAGCGAATCGTTTCGCAACTGGTTATCATGCTCCGTGCCGAAGAGTACATTGGTTAGGTACAAGATGATAATCTTAAGATTTTATCTGTTCAAGGTGTGCTATTATTTCAACCTTCTTCAAAAGGATGTGATCTAATGCGATAAACAACTTATAATATTCTAGATGAAGTGGTAGGGCTGATTTTAAAGATCAAAGCTGCAAAATTATGTTCAGCCGATAATTAGGTAATGTTTGGATTTTTCCAGCTAACTAGCTTCCGTATAGAGATTAGACGTTAATTTTTAAAATTATTATCTACTCTGAAATTGGTTCTTCACTGATATGGTGTATAGAGATTGTTTATAAAATATGTTGCTGGGGTAATTGAAACAGGCTTCTAGTGGAACCCAACAGCAAGTTGACTCCATTTGCAAAACAGTGCCTTTTGATTTCTGTTTTTGGATAAATGATGACGCCTTTTAATAAAAAATCTGCGTGGAACAAGGGAAAAAAACCTTACTACATAAATGTTAGTAAAAGCATATTTATTAGTGTAGTGCAGAGAATCAGGAATATCACCAAAAAATTAAACAATGCAATTTCTTTCAATATTTCTTTCAATATAAATATGCTATATTTTTGTAGGTGCAGATTTTAGCTCGCATAGTTTTTAATTTGGAATCTAAGTTTGAGAGTTACGAAGACGAATTTGAAGAACAAATGTCAACTACTCCTCCTTCATTGAGCTACTCCTTTCTGTATTTGAGCTACTGAACAATAAGCGGAGTTTTTACGCTCTTTCAAGTAAAAATCAAATACAGTGATGTGTTTATGTGCCAGTTTTTAAAATTACATTGAATGGGTATTTCTATCACAATGTCACCCTCTTGATTTTGCTGCTGTCCGTATTTTCCTGTCACATAACTATGTTTAATGTTTCCTATAGTGCATCTATTTGCACGTATGAAAGTTTTAGTGAGCTGTCTGATTTTATTCTTGCTTACCATTCTTCTATTGCTATCTGTGATGATTTTTACTTGCCTTCTGTTCAGTTGGATCTCTGGTCCTTAACTATTTGGCTCTCAAATATTCTCTGCATTGACCGTTCACAATTTCTTTCTTTTTGCTACCAATGCTTATACCACCTGATATTAACAATAGTTTCTTCGACCTTATTTTTTCTAACCTTCTTCCTACTTATCTATCTCTTTCCTGATTGATCCTGATCCTCATCACCCTCTCTTTCCATCGATTTCTGTTTATTGGAGAATTCTCGCGTAAAGAGCTGACCTGAGCAAATTACTGCTGAACTTATCGCTTTCAAGTGGTTTTCTTTTATCCAGGGCTTGATATTAATAAAGCCATTTCTTCTCATTACCCTCTTTCATTATCGTGCATTTAGATTTACTCCGGTGTCTCCTTTTCGTCGTGATGCTTCTCCTCCTTAGTTTTCTGTGGAAGTTTCTAAAGCGCTGTGCGAGAATAATAGGGCTCGTTATGAATTTCTTCGCCGTTCGCCGGATATTGCTTTTCAGCGTTACCGGTCTTTGCGAGTTATGGAGGTTCAGAAGCAAAACGAAGGTACTTCACTCATATTCAAACTTGTCTTTTTTCCATTAACTTGAAGCCTTTCCGGTCATATGCTCATTCTCTGAAAACAACTCCAGTAAAATAGTGTCAGAAAACTGCTACCTACTGCTAACTACTGCTTCTATTTCTTGAGAAATTTATGATTTATTCGCTAAGTTTTTCGCTTTTTTCTTTTCTCCTTGTATCATTTCTTTAGAGAATACAGTTTCGTCTCTATCTTTTTATGTAGATATTGTGATGACTAATCATTTTGAGGTAGGTAGCTTAATATCCTTGTTAGATTTTTCTGCGAACAGTGATCGTATTGGTATTCCAAATCCGTTTTTTTTATATCTCTTGCATCTTCGCTATATGTTTCTCTGTCTATTTCATTGTTAGATTTATTTATAACTCTAGTTTGTATAAGATGTTTTCTTGCCAGTTGTAAAGTTGACAATGTTTTTCTGATTGTAAAGTTTTTTTTTTTATTTTCGAACTCGAGGAACATTGGTAATATTGCCAACGTCCTACATTCCTCCTCTCTTGTTTCCCTTAATTATTCGGGCGGATCATGGATGAAAGAATGCACAATGCGTTTAGTCATTTGTTTTCTAAACAGCAACATGGATTCACAAAGAGATGTTCTACGAAAACTATCATAATTTAGTCGAGTTTACCAACTGTACACTGACTTTCTTCCTTTTGCATGATCGCGCCTGTCGAGTTGTTTTTAATTGCATTTTCTTCCTTTCCTTTCTATTCTACTCCTTGCGCTCTCCAAGGTTCCATCCTTGACCCGCTCCTTTTCATTTTGTTTACCAATGACCTTCCTTGTAACTTCAAGTCTGATTCTCTTTTATATGCAGATGACCTTAAATTTGTTTCTTATGAAACATGTAGATATTATCAACACATGTCTTTTTATGTCTCTCGTTTGTACTATTGTTGGACACGATGTGAATGGATATAAGGGGTATAACTTAAAAAATGTCGCAAAATTCTAGGTCATTTAAAAAAGAGTGAGCAAGCTATGACTAGTTAGAATCAATGTATCTTTAACCATTTGCGGCGGTGGCGGGAATTTTAGTAAACTTTAATATACCACTATATTCCTATGCAAAGAAATTTTTCGATGTTGTTTTATGCTTATTAATGATATGTGGGCGCTAAGTGCCTAAAAGTAGGCAAATCCACTATGTAAGCAAAACCACTATTAAAGCAGGCGAGAATGTTTTCACGGGTAACCCTGTAGCTAAGACAGGCATGTGAAATAATGCTTTAAATCAACGATCCTCTTGAATTGTTTTTGCTTCTTGATAAAATATGCAAACAATTGATACATTTTATTCTATGTCCACCATATCTTGGATGAGCGCCTCCGCTTCACCTTGCATTATGATAAAATACTTTCCTGTGCAAACAAACAGCTAGGCTTCATCAAAAGACGTGCGAAGGAATTTCGTAACCTATGGGTCACAAGATCCTAATACATCTCACCTGTACGCCCCATTCTCGAATATGCCTCCATTTGCTGGAATCCGGCTTTTGAAACCCACAGTAGCAGACTCGAGTCCATACAAAAGCAATTCTGACTTTTCGCATTGAGAGAACTATACAACCCTTACGATTTTAATAATCTTCCTCCTTATGAGTTTCGACTGGGTCATCTAAACTTGTTAACACTCTCATCTACACACAAAAAAAAATTCGCTCTGCGTGTAGCAAAAATAATAATATCCGTAATAGCCATAATTAACTGTGGTGGGCACAAAATTGCCCCTACAAATATATTTTTGTTCTATTTATGTGTGATACATAACATATACAAGCAACAGGTATAACTATTGATTTAAAAGGTATTATGAGTATATGGAAATCCAAGTTATACTCATTTTAAGTAAAATTTGGCTTTCAGGTAAAAAATATAACTCGGGTACACAAAATATGCACACAGCAATCATAATTATGCACGCTACAGGTATAAGTTCTATATGGGTTTCTCTGTTTTCTGGTAGCGAAAGATATGAAATCCATACAGTTGGTATATTATATACGCGACAGGTATAAAATGACCACTGAACAATGTAATATGCTTTTCGTAGATATATGGTTTATTTTCGTTTCTAATTATGGGGCATCTTTTGTTTATAGTTTGAGATTGAGCTTGCAAAAGGGTCGGTAGCTTAGCTCGCTAACGCGTTAGTCCGAAGCAGCGATCTACTGCCCGCGGGTTCGAATCCCGCCGTGCCCATGGCTGTATTTGTTCGTCTTATGTTGTCTTAACAGTCAGCGACTGGGCATAATACCAGCGCTCCATTGATTAAGTGCCACATTAAAGCTTTAGTAGCGACTAAGAATAACATTAGCACTTTAGAAAATGAGAAATAAATGTGGCACTTAGAAGAATAATGGAATAGTTGTTATCGGCTTCTCCCATATGTGTCTCCTTACCGCCATGGCTAAGCACTCGCTTCAAAGGGCAATCCCCTGAGCTTTTTTCTGCTTACATACGATAAATATTTATATTATATCTGCCGTGAATATATTATGTCTTTCAAAATACACCCATATACTCATGTGAGATATATTATATTTCCGTCGTTTTATATCTGTCAGCGATATATTTTTTTTTTGAGTGTAGAAGAAAGATGATTTCGGCTTGCTTCACGTTCGATGTCATTAGAGGCGTTATCAAAGTTAAATTCCTGAATAGAAAAATGGTGTTGAATAACCCTCTAAGAAACACCAGGTCCTCTCGTTTACTTAAGGAATATCCACACTCCACTACTCACGCGGCTAATGAGCCTATAAATAGATGCTGCAGGATATTCAATATCATAAGTAATCTGTATTCTCTAACAGTCTCAAAATTATCCTTCAAGTCCTCCCTTTTCGAAGCCATCCGCAACCCTTTATCGTAAGCTATATGTCAATGTTTTATTTATTTGTTGTTTATTATATTATTATTTATTTATTTTGTTATTTTATTTAATTTTTCGTTTTATTTTCATGTACTCATTGTAATTTCCAATTTAGGTTTTTTTTACTGTTTATGTAACTTATACCTTGCTTAGTTATAAATAAATAAATTATAAATTAAAATAAATCAAATTGAAATCTTCATAATTCCGTGTTACACAATAACGGCAACCCATCATCAAATAACCTCCATTTTGAGCACTCGAAACTTTTGTTCACGAGAATTCATGATCGAAAAACCAGATCAATATGAAAATCATAGAATGTATTGTCCTTAAACAGGACCAGGTCTAATAGAAATGATTTAGAAATGTGGGCAACCCAGTGGCAGTGGTGTCGTCTTGAAAAAGATCTTATGCCTGTTAATTTCGTTTCAGTCTCCACGAATGAATTTCACAGAGTAGCTGGACCTCACTTTAAATCAAGCTTGATAGAAGTTTGGCTGAAAAATTAGGATAGAGCAGCCAGCCATGGTAAATTTTTTGTCTTGAATCTTGAAAATAAATAAAAATAAAGCTTTTTCCCCTTCATAACTTTCGGTGCAGTCATGAAATCAAAATGAAATTCATATAGTAGATGGGCTTTATTACAGGGCAAACAAATTTGGTAGGAATTTCGCTGAGAAATCATGATAGGGCTGCCAGTTATGATAGATGTTGTAATTTGTTTTTTTTTTTTTTTTTTTTACTTTTTATGTTACAGGAGATTTTGAAATTCAAGTTAGTGGTAGCCCTGTGAATCATTCTACCCTATGAGTTTCGGTGCAGTCTTTGGATCGAAATGGTATATAACCTTTGACAAAGGGTAATAAGGACACGTGTGGTAAAATATGCATTCAAAACCAGAACGATTCCTCTATTTTTTTCTCGAAAATCAGCGTTCCTAGCGTTTCCTATGCGTTGGAGTTATTTCTATTGTACAGATGGTCCAAAGCATGATACTCGCAACGCAACTACCAAGTTCATCCATGCTGCTAGTTCTTTGTCTCGAAGTTCCTTTTTAAAAGAAAGTGATCTCATGCGAACTGTCGGTGTGTGCGTACTGTTTACCTATTTTTGCGTTTAGATTTCGAAGGATGATTTTTAGTGTACGGTTTGAGGAGGCATTAAAGTCCTCCAGAGGTCAATTAACATTGACGGCTGATATTCGTTTATTTGCCTCGCCCGCGATCGCTGTTTTGCCTTTCATCGACATTGTTAAAGTCGATGATGCTGGACATTATTTTTTTGACAGTTCATAGCTCATATTCTTTCTTTAAAATCATATTATTTTTTTCCTCGAAAACAACATTCTTTGTCTATGTAATATCTTGTATTCAAGGCACCGAGAGCTGTAGAGAGATCTCACCTTACATTGCATCGTTGTGTTATCAATCCAGTTCCACCGCTTGTTGTGTTTTTTTGCGATATGTGTTTCGGCAAGTTTTTACGAGAGAGTCTTTATTATACACCCTTTCTTTTGTTAAAGATAGTACCTGGAGAGGTACTCTAAAGAGGTTATGATTACACTTCCACCAGTTAACGTACCATATCGATTCATATGATGGTACGTGCAGATTTTTCTGTACTTCATGTTAGTTAAATGATGTCTGACCGCCAATACTTTAAGAACTAAGAAAATATAATTTCTATTTGAAGGCGAAGTTTAAAGTCATATTTTACAGTCCAATATACTCGATATCCATCAAGGTCGTTTAAATTACAAGCGATCGTGTCGCCCGTTCGAAACACGCGAAGTCATCAAAGAATCATCACTTTCTTCTCAAGCATTCATCACTGCATTCTCAATGCACTCATGAAAAATTAATAAATCAATTCACTTCAATTTAAATTTTACGCTTAAAGAACTAAACTGTCCACATTATCTCTTCAACACGTTCGGTGTTGGTTGACGTGATATTGGCTTGACATCTCTTTTTCGTTATGGATGTGCGAACAAGCATTTACTACTCGCCAACGGCTATACAACACATTATTAAGTGTTCTATGCGTTGCATTAAAGCTGGTTTCCCGATACCCGATTCTCGCCTGGTTGTTGTATGCCTTTGGCAAATTGATGAATATTCAACAATTTCCATATGTGATCGGACAACAGCGTAAGAATCTAAGTAAATGTTTACCTGTGCAAGCAAATGACATCCGATGGCTGCGTTTGTCCCACGATATTGTCGTTTGCGTGAGATGTCAGGTGTAAGAGGTGAACTTAAGTAAAATGAGATATCTATGGATTGAATTCAAATCTTATGTTGGAGTGATTCATTTGTTATTGATAGGAGAATCGAAGACAGTGCGGATGATGAGCAGTCTTGCCGCCGTATTGAGTTTTTCTTGTATCGTATGTGAAACCCAGATACATATTAAAGTTCTGTCCTGCTAAGCATAAACGTTCTATCTACATTTTTGTACTTTCGAGATATTCAATTATTTGTGTTTTGATTTGTACTGGAGATATATTGAGAGTGCTTTTTCAATATTGATTTCAACATACTTCCACAAATAATAGGTTTTTCAATTTTTGTAGAATGATGTCAATCAAAAATGAGAAAAATCCAGATAGAACTTTTATGCTTAGTAGGGCAGATTTCCTGTCCATTTGCTTATCTATAGTATTCGTATTGTAAAATAGCTAGTAACAAGTCAGGATGATAATAAAGTTTTTAACGATATAGTTTCGTTATATTTTATTTTTTAAATCGCTATCTAATTTCATTATATGTATATCTTAAATCGGTATCCGATTTCTCTAGATATTAGCTCCAAATATTTCAATATTTTTTGTAAAGTGAATTCAATCGAAAGGCAGTTTATAAAACTTAACAGAAATATTTTTTAATTTTTCCTTTAGAAGCTAGATTTATTTTTATTTTGACATATATCGATATTTCGAGGGTAATCTGCCCTCTTCTTCAGTGTCTTTTGGTCTGATCTTAAAATAGCTTAGATATCTTATTTAAGGTGCTTGCTTTTAAAGTATTTACTAATGCTAATTACCTGCTAATTACCCGCTAATTACCCACTAATTATCTATTGATTATATACTTAAATACATTTTACTATCTATTATTAATCACATTATCATCATAAAGTATCTGTTTAAATTAACCTAAACAATGGTGATACACAGTTTCCTTGGTCTGTGTTTAGTCGCCTATCCATCGGGGTTTTCCATATGTTCAGGCTTTCGTATGCATCCAGTTTTCGTACCTGCTGTACTTCCTTAATCACCTGCACGTTGTCCCACGTTATGCTGTGCTCCTCCTCCAGGATGTGTTTCGCTACTGCTGATCGTACTATCGTTGAGTTCTTTTTCCTTGCTGAGACTGCTTCGCGCTTATGTTCGGTTAGTCTAACACCAACTAACCGTTTCGTTTGTCCAATATATATTTTGTTGCATTCTGGGCAAGTAATTCTGTATATTCCACATTTTTCTTTCTTATCTTTTTTGTCTTTCACGTGACATAATATTGTACTTAATTTCTTAGCCCTACTGGTTGGAACTGCTTTAATATCAAAGCGTTCAAAGAGTTCCTGAATTTGCTTAAATATTGACGTAAAAATAATTGGAACTCTTATGGCTGGTTTTTGTTTTTCTTGTATAAAGAGCGTCGTTAACAGATCACGCTGTATTCTGTCCTTCTTCTTTTTGACAAGGTTTCCAATTATTTTCTCGTCAAATCCATTTTTTCTCGCGGTGTCTTTAATATATTTAACTTCTAAGTTAAAACTTTCCTGATCCATGGGTACTGTTAATAGTCGGTGGATCATTGAGTTAAAGGGCGCCATTTTTTGGGAATGCCAATGATCAGACGTAGAAGGTGTTGTTCTCTGGGTGTGTGTGGGCTTCCGGTAGATATTAAACCTAAGAGAACCTTCTTTCCGTATGACCATTAGATCCAAGAATGGTAGTTTTCCATTGTTTTCGACTTCCATTGAAAATTGGATATCCTTGTGTGCTTGGTTCAACTTTTTCAAAGTTTCTGCTAAAGCATCCTTTTTTACGATAGCTAGAATGTCGTCCACATATCTCATCCAGACACGAGGAAGCGATCCTTCTTCATGAAGTTTCTTCTCCAGTCTGTCCATAAAGATCTCGCTCATTAGTGGGGACAAAGGATTTCCCATGGCAACACCTTTCATAGCTTTAAAGTATTTCCCCCTGAAAGTAAAGTAACTTTCATTCATGCAGACTGAGGCAAGTTTCAAAAAGTCTTTAGCCCTCTTCCTCCCTTCCGGTGAGCTATTCTTCTCTAATAGCCAGTCCTCGAAGAACGCGAGTGCTTGTTTTACCGGCACGCTTGGGAATAGAGCCTTGACATCAAATGATACAACTAACTCATCTTCCTCTATTGCTGCCATTCTTCCAAGTTGCTCTATCACCTCGTCACGATTTTTGACTGTTCTAACGCTAATCTTCCCTAACGCCCTACACTCGTCTACAATCCACTTTGCGATTCTCCTTGTCGGAGCGTTTGTGGCGGTTACAATTTCCCTTAGCTCATTTCCTTCCTTGTGTATCTTCGGAAGGCACCTAATTCTTGGCAACGCCGGGTTTGAAACCCGCAGCTTGTTGATATCTCCAACCGTCCCTTTGCACTCTTTCAAGATTCTTTCAACTCGTTTGATAGAGTCTGGCAAGGGGTCTTTCCTTAGCTCATGGTAATCCCCGTTGTTGAGCTTTTCCATTACTAATCGGTCATATTCATTTTTATCCATTATAACCACGGCATTTCCTTTATCTGCTTTGGTATAATAGACCGGTTTAGTGGCCAACTCTTTAAGCACCCTTTGTGCCTTGCCCGTGTTTCCCTTCTTACGGTTTTCCTTCCTGATGAGTCTAGCAACATTGCCTCTAATTTGTGCTTTCTCCTGTTCGGGAAGGTTTTTTACCGCGGCTTCGACGTCCACTACCAAGTCTTCTGTAGGAAATTTTGTTTCCTTGACAGCAAAATTCAGACCTTGGTTAAGCAATTCCATTTGCTCTTCTGTGAATCGTACCGTGGATTTGTTCACCACATAGTTGGGGATGGTCTCTACAGTATACTTTTTCTTTTCCATAGTATCTTTTTCTCTTGTCAGCTCCTTCAATTTTCTTGTGAGAATTATCCTCTTTCTATCTTTCTCACATTCAAAAGCCCTGTTTGCTTTCCCCATAATGTCTAGAATGTCCCCTTTTCTAGAAATATTTACTAGATAAATTTCTTATCTGCAGTAGATGCCGCCTGAAGTATTTTACGATTGGAAGTAAGCCTGCTAGCTGAGAATACCCACCGTACTACGGTTTAAGCCTTATAGCTGCCTAGTGCAATGCGCGTTTCAGGACAGCCTTATTATCACACAGGATAATTCATCGGCCCAGGAAAACCTATCGTTCTCGATGTATTTTCATCTGATGGCTGCTTTGACCGATCTCATCGGCATTCCTATGAAAAAGGTGCAGGAGGCCTGGCAGCAAGGTACCCAGGTTCGGCAGTTCATCGGCCTCACAGTTGCTCTGAATACTCCTATGTCCAGGTACTCCAATCAATTGTATTACCGAGTGTCTTTATACCTCCCTAAGAGATGCAAGGCATTCAGCGACAATCATGGGCACCATACAAGGACCAGCAAGGGGCTTAAAAACCGCTTGGTTTTTTCGTACAATACCACTAATGGCTCCGAATATTCGATTGCTTGAAAAATAGCTACAACTTCAGCCTGAAAGACATTACAATGGTCTAGTAGGAGAAAAGACAGTACTGCTGACCTAATTGCTTAGCTTTGAGCCATTAGAATACACATGGATAAGCCCACTGTCTATGGTGACCCTTTCATGTCATTCACCCCTACCAAGAATGCAAATCTAGTAGAACATCCCGAGCAATGTAGTCAACGCCCGTTGGAGTGAAAACTCCCCGAGAAAAGATTCTAGCATGGCCAAACTCTGTTCTATTCTATTCTGAAATACAATTCAATCTTACAGCAACAAGATTCGTTTGCTGTAATATTAATAGATTGGTTGATACCCAATGAAGCAAAACGAAAAGTGCCTTAGTAGGAGTGGTAGAAAAGTGCCAGTCACCAAGAATGCGGTTAATTTTTGCTCGATTAAATTAAAAATCGGATATTCTACGAGATGACATTAAGCTACTGGCTTGTCCCTTTTGTTGCGGTGCTTCTAGAAGAGGACAATAATTGCCCGGAAAATATGCGTCGATGAGAACGTTTAGAGTGCCAACGCTCGAACTAGGCAAATGCCACCAGGATTTATGGTGCTCCCCATAGTTTTAGGGCGGTTTGCCTCACTCAGACTTTTTTCGTCTCAACAGAAAGATCTCTATGAGGATATCTTTGCCATGCATACAGTGAACCGTTCATTAAACTTTTTAGAGCTGCTGAACTTCGTCCTGCGCTCTCTCCGGTTTCCATATTCCACCATGGAGGCTTGGGACTCTCCTTGGTTGTGGGCCGGTTACACGCTGCCCTAGATGCAAAGTTGAGAGCACTAGTGAGGGTATCAAGTGATGCTCCTCGAAGCGGTTTCTATTGAGCATCGAATCAAGTATTGGAATAAATTCCACTCCATCTTTTTTCTGTTCATAATGGCTACCTGCTCAGCTGAGATGCGGCCAGCCACGTTGAACGATATGTACCTATGATTAGAGAATGAACACTCCTGTCAAACCCTCCAATTACAGAGAAACTACGAGTATCGTCCTCTGACTAGGGCACCTAGTCAAGAACCTCCCTACGGTTAGAGGTGAGGAAGGTTGGTTTGCTGCCACCATTGGCGAAATCTAAAAGTGTTTCGCCTCATTTTATTATGAGCATTAGAGTCAGCTCCCAGAATAAAAGCGTAAGAGCTTTCATGGCCCCAGCCACAACACCCTTGACAACTTCGCAGGGAGGGCTAGTGCTATGATCGTGTGCCATGTAGGAAGAAACAAACCAGCTTAATCTTTGATCGATTACCGCTGCAACAGCCATATTATTTTTGTCACAGAAACTGCAAAAGACAAGGACGTTAGTGGTTTTCTTGAGAAGAATACAGACACGTGGTTTATGTAAGCATTAGGTACTATCAGTCTGCATTCACCACCTGTTTTGGGTCAGGCTTAGCAGAAACCGGTTTGCCCGAACCAGAGCTCATTGGTCTGCCGCTTGGGTAAATCTGCAGGGCACCTTTTCGACCCAGTATCCCATAATGCCCTTATGGGCATCTAAGACCGACAGTTCCTCTTCATTTATAATAAAGAGGACCTCCCGCCGATTATCAACCGGATGAACCATTCTTACAATCCTCCAACACTTCGTAGGAAGATCTAGGCTGAAGAGCCGAATCATGTCTACTACCTCCACTGGATCCAAATGGAAATAGAGAATTCATGTCCACTGTCGTTCTTACGCGCCACCTTTATCTTGGCGCTTGACCAGAGTTCACTCCGGCTCGGAGATTGGCCGCTCGTAGAAATCGACCAATCGTTGGTTTTCTCACGCAACCAGCATGATTCTTTTGTACCAACCCGCGTCGTTCACCTTAGGTAGAGGACTCGAGCTGGCCTTTTGTACCTTCCAGCAGACTCCGAATAACGCCAGCCTTATTTTACGCCAGTTTTCGGAAGAGATGATTCCATCTCCCCTGCTGGCGTCAATTACGGATCAAACAAGGCACTCTTTGACCATTTCATTAAGTGACCGAGTTATTCCTGGAGCAGTAGCCATCTGTTTTTTATAGTCCTGCCTGCACCTCGGACGTAGTGTTAGGGAGACGTTTTCAATCTTCCTCAGAACTTTGAAGACTACTCTTCTGAAGAAGAGGCGGTGCCGTAGGTAGCACCTGTTGATGGTCGGACTGACTCATAGCTAGTAATCTTCCCACTACACTAACGCCAATCTGGCTTCATGGCTTTCCCTGGTCCAGGTTTGGTGATCAAAGTCCCGAAACCACCTGAAACAGGGGTTAAGGATGTGGTGGAGATCAGTGAAGCTGACTCATTCGTCGTATCTCCACAACCTCCTGCAAGCTGAGCAGCTGCGCCAATATCCAATCCGTCATATCTCTACGACCTCCAGTACAATCTGAGGAATTGGCTCATTCGCCATATCTCCACTTCCTGGAGTTTTAGTTACAAACGACGGTACGACGGTACGACGGTGACGAGACTGAGAATGTACTCTGAGGCCTGCCATGATTTGAATGGGACGGAGATGATCGTATTAGCCCGGAGTCGTTCATGAAGCATATTTCACTCCGTCGTTACCGCGCCTGAAGACGACTAGGTCCGGAATGCTACGGCCGTCAGACCAAGCGGAACAAACCAAATCGTTGGTTAAGAGAAATCCGAAAATGAAAGCAGTCGTGGGAGAGTCTAGATCGTTAAGTGTAATCCAGGATGCTCCGCGAGGAGACGATCTAGTTTATATCCAAACAATTGTCTAAGGTT
Organism: Nemotelus pantherinus; assembly: GCA_963978885.1. Classification (NCBI taxonomy): domain Eukaryota; kingdom Metazoa; phylum Arthropoda; class Insecta; order Diptera; family Stratiomyidae; genus Nemotelus; species Nemotelus pantherinus. The sequence continues at coordinate 210,065,381 of OZ022264.1, read as the reverse complement.
GGAATCCAATTCCCTGACACAGCTGCTGCGAGTCAGCAAGTCAGTCGCATAACCATAAAAATTCAGATATCTGCAAAACTTAAGCCTCTTGTTGCTGCTAGTTCGGCGATGCAGTTGAATTAAGCATTTCCTGTGCAAATCAACTGCAACCGAGCCAGTGAACCTGAATTTTGAATGAATATGATGGATTCTGCTTCGCACGCGAAACTAGTTAACTTTCCGTTCATCGCTGCAAACTTCTTATCACATATATAATTTTCTTGTTAACCAGGAAACCTGCTTTGAGTACGTTGTAGTTTGTCTAGTAATAGTCCGGGAGCCAGCGACATATTTTGACGACTCATTTCATCGTCGATCAAAGTATGTAATTATCCTCAATAAGGTCTAGTTAGTAACGAAAATCGACCACTTACAACCAGTTAGCGGGACAACGTTTACTGAGAGCATCAACAATATGTAATAAACAATAGAAAAAAAAACCTCATATCATCGCCATTGATATTTTGAGGGGCTACCAATTGACATCAGACGATGTCAAAAAACGACCACTTACATTTGTTTGGCGGGACAATCAACCACTTACAAGCGCGCAAACGTGCAAAAAATTTTCAAAAATTGACTTACTATATTTCATCGTTGCTCAAATTGGACATGGTTACTGAGTATCATGTTGTACATGTAAAAATACTGAGCTTACAGTCGATTCGCGGGACAAACTACTTTAAGCGATCATCAAAGTCGCCGCTGCAAGAGTCACTCACTTGCAGTTTGAACGTTCAAATGCGCGCACGTGCTGTTAAATATATTTGGATGGTCTCACACGCGCTTGTCGTGTCCACCTCACGAGGAATCTGACACAAAAATCATTTTTCACGCGTGTAAAATCAAGGACAAATCTAACATCGTCATTCGATGCTCAGATACCAATATTTTGGTTATAATGCTCGGTAACATGCAACGCGTCAGCGAGAACGTTAAAATCTGGTTTCACGTTGGCGCAAAAAAATAATGAAAGGTTCATCAACGTAACTGAAATGTACACGAAATTAGGTCCTGAGTTGTGTTCGGCATTTCCACCGTTTCATGCCTTCACAGGATGCGACTTTAATCCTTCTTTGTACAGAAAAGGGAAAATGAAACCATTAACTATTTTGCGGAGCAGCGAAGAGTACTTGAGAGCTTTTTCATATACATATGTCAAAGTACCCCGATTGCGACTTTGCGGCGATATTGTCGATTGTAGAGAAATATGTTTGTCATTTGTACGACAGGAAAAAACAACGGAAGTTAATAAGGTGCGAGTAAAAATGTTTTTAAAGGCCTACAAATGCAAAGAAAACGAGCAAACACTCAACATCAATGTTAGAAACTTCGATGGATCGAGCCTTCCTCCATGCCAATCGGAAATCGTTCAGCATACCCTAAGGTCCGCTTATATCGGGAAAATGTGGAGCAACTCATACTCACAAAACATCACGGATTTGGCACCAGAGGACTGTGGATGGCAAATAAAAGGAGACAAATTTGACTTCAAATGGTTTCAGAGTGAACAGTTGCCAAACATCGTCGAAGACATTGTACTCAAGAAAGAAGGTGAAGAAAAAAAGCCAGACGGCGAAACTTTGCCAGGTACACAATAGCAACTACAATAATAGTAAAATATTCAAGGTGCACACAATATTTTGTCTGCCAGTGGTAGAAAACGCGAGTTTTCTGTCTGCCGAACCTTACAAATTCCGAGTAGGATCAAGATTCTTCCGATGAAAGCGATGAAAATTAGTATATGAAAATTTTATTAAGTCACGAATAAATTTGGTAAATATCTACTTTTTTACCGATTTCATCCTCATTTTCTCAAATTTTGTTTTCGTGTATAAATTTATGATTGAAATAATGTTCTGCTTCACAAAACATGGCATGATCGCTTAAAGTAGATTTGTCCCGCGAATCGATTGTAAGCACAGTATTTTTACATGCGCAATATGGTCGTCTGTAAACATGTAGAATTTGAGCAACGATGAAAAAAGTCAATTTTTGAAAAAAATGTTGCACGTTTGCGCGCTTGTAAGTGGTTGATTGTCCCGACAAACAAATGTAAGTGGTCGTTTTTTGACATCGTCTGATATCAATTGGTAGCCCTTCAAAATATCAATGGCGATGATAAGAGTTATTTTACGTACTGTTTCTTACATGTTGTCAACGCTCCTAACACCAAAAGGTCTCGAGGTGCGATGTAAGTGGTCAGTTTTTGTGATAAGCACAAACAAATTGAAGACCCTGATATACTTTCATTGACGATGAAATCGGCATATTTTTACTGTCGCTGGCTCCCGGACTATAAAGGCAGTAGATATAAAAGTCGCTCTGTTCGAAAATAATAGAATCCTTCCATTGTATCTCCCGCAAAGTTGCTACATCAGCTTAGTATTTGTAAAACTTAGACTGGTATTTTGGGCACGTAAGGAGGTCACGAAAATGTGGAAATCGTGTATCCTCCTTTGTTACTGTTGATAAAGACAGCTGCCTCTATGCTTCTGTTGACTAAGAAGATTTTTTTTTCGAGGTCATCTAACGTGCCAGATACCTATGTGGTTCTTTATTCAGATTTTTTGTGGATGATTCCCCATCCGGTGAAAGTGACGAGGATGTGTTTGGATCGAACCTTGCTGGCTGTGGCTGACGGCATTTTGCCATTTTTGTTGCGTTAACTCAGAACACCACTCAACCCATTCCGATACTTCAACAATCATTTCTGCGTAATCAATTGTGAAACTACTAATTCCCAGAAGATTATTGATAAAAATGTAAGTAGTACTGTGATTTTTCAGGAGATTATTGATAAAAATGTATGCTTGATTTTTTATGTTAAATTCCAATGTGGCTTTAATCAATCGTGTGATTTTTCGCCATTTTTGCTTTTCTTGTATTCCACTCGATTTTTTGCGACTACAATTATGTCTATGGTTTAAAAGCAATATGCAAGTCTCAGATTAAATTTTATTCTACTTTCATAATTTTAATGCAATTGAAGGATAGGTATATGTAATTTTATACGTCGTATGCGTCCACTAAAAAATAAAATAACCGAACAATAACGCTGATGAGCTAATAGAACTTGATGGAAAAAAAAAATTTTTTCTAGCGGAAATTAAAATATTCGCTTAGACACGTTGTGATGCTTTGGTTCCGCATTAGAAACGGACGTGGGAGTAAATATATTCAAATGTCATCTTCATGCATTTCTAAATACGTCACGTATATTTATATCCTTCGACTTATTTTCTGAACTCTACACATACTCAGCTCGTGCAAAATAAATTTCAATAGATTTCATAGAGAATAAAGAATAGATATAAAATCTTCGTGGCTTTATTAGCATATTTACTGACAATATGTCCCACAACCAGTTCTCTTTAACGAATAGCATTGCATTAATAGAACAATCATTCTTAATTAATATTACTATTCAATTTCCATTTGATTAGATTATACAGAATTTGTTATTCAATAGGCAAGACATCCGCTAATCATTTCATCAGTTCTTAATTATATTACACTATCTGTTGAAAGGATTTGAAATTTATTTGTCTAGACAAATGGATCGCAGCAGTGATTCGTTTAAGATTCACCTTGAAATGGAGCCAATGTGAAAACTGAAGACATGTTGCCCAGATAAGAACCTCGATGTAACAATAAAAGATACATCGTTCGAAAGCGAGTAGGCTGCTGCATTTGTACAATGCCCTAAAACGTAATCGATTCTGGATGAAAGGGACCAGGCTTTGGATGAAAAGAACCAATCAGATAACGAAAAGTAACACAACGTTTGAAACATGTCGTTTACTATGATGACAAAAGTGAGTTCGGAATTTCAAATAGAAGGATATTGCTTGCAGAAATTCAGATGCAGCGGTTTGATTCAGTCTTAATTTGACTGACTCGTTTGTTGTTGACGTAAATCATAGTAATTTTTTGGAGATAAACTCACCTGATTATCACCACCAGCTACTGTAAAAGTGATTTATGTTGGATACCAATAACATTTCTTTAGATACGAATCTTTTAGGAACCGAATAAAAAGTATAAGCTAATTTGTGTGCATTGGAAGCTATACAAAAACTATTGAATTAATCAATTGCTTACGCGAATAAATGATCAGATCAGATAAGTGATTTGGCATTTGAATTCATAGTTCGAATCGTTTCAAAAAAAAGTTTCTACTTCGACTACCAATCAACATACCTACGTATGAACATCATCAAATGAAGATACGGTGACGACAGACTCAATCAGTAAGTGAATCTGCATTTATAAAATTTCTCTCGATGTTCGAGTTTCCATTAAATTTCATTTTTTGTCGATCAATATTTGGCCGAGAGCAGCATGATTTTCAGATCAGGAGATATTCGAAGATCAAAAATCCCGTTTTTCGGCCAGATGCAACTAAACATGGACTAAAATCTGTAAAAATAGATATAATAAAAATAGAAAAATAAAAGAAAAATAGAATAGCAAGTAGAACGCAAGATGCTTGTTTGTGTGCCAATTATGAGCTGACACAGGGCTTTAAGGGGGTAGTACCGGTTAGAATTCTAAAAAAAAAACAGCCTAAAATTCAATATTTTTTTTCACTTCCTTTATTTTGCGTAAATTTTAAAATTTGCATGGGTAAAACACACGTTTCGAAAATTACAAAAATAAATATTTTTTTATTTTTCTACTTATTTATAGAGGGCGCCAAAGTCGACGTCTCGAAAAATGCCTCGTCATACTGCGGACAGATATTCTCAGGAATGAAGAATCTGAAACAAAAAAAAAACCAAACCGCAATTTAAAGAGGAATATTTCTTACGTGGTAATCTACCACAATATTTTAAAAAAAAATGATCAAAAATGTTTGAAAATATTATTCGAAAAATCGTAGTGTTTTTCACTTTGTTTCGCTTGCCAGGTTTTTTTTGGTTAACTTTTGGCCTATATTGTGGTAGATTACCACACAAGATAATTAAATAAAGTAGTGCACCAAATTTGACTTAATTCGGTTAGGCCCCAGTTTGAAAAAACGTAATTTCGAGAAAAACGCGTCTAATGTTTTTTTTCCATTTATTTATTGAATATTATTTAAAAAATGTGTTTTTATCACCTACAATTGCTCAGTCTGCAATCCCTGAACCATACATAAGTATTCTTGAGTCCACATAAGCCAGTTGCTCTTGCAGTTGAGCAGTTTTTTTTGGCCAAACGCACTTCCTTTGCCGTTTTTTCTGCCTGACTTATGCGCTTTCCATCTTTTTTTCGCAGTAATTAAAAGCAGTGGTCTGCCGTAAACTGCCGTAACTTCTTTATTTTTGGGAATATCTTAATAAAATTTTGAGACGTATTTTCTGAAGGTATAATAAATTGAAAAATGCGAAAAACAAAAACTAATTTTTTTTCAAAATTATAACCGGTACTACCCCCTTAAGTTGACCCAGTTACTCGCTCATTAGCTCGGATGTTGCTCATCATTTTTGAGATTTGACCTGAGAACCTTAGTGTTTATTGGTTGCTTGACAAGTCTCTTCTGGCATTTCAGCATCGAGGGCGTTAGACTGATCGGCTTGTGTTTCATTGAATCTGATTGTTATTTCTCCCTAATTTCATATGAAAACTACCTTAACTATTCGCCAACGTGATGGAAGGTACCTCAAGGTTAGGCATGTCCATAAAGTTTCTCCTATGCCTGCCCCGAGCTGCCAATTCCAAATAGATACCATCCAAGTCAGGCTATTTGAAACTAGCCACGGACATGCATACGCCCTTCACCTTTTTGCTAATTACCACAGATCTAGCTGTGTACCAGAATTTCCCACTGGAATGAAAAGCGGGAAGTTTGGTCTAAAATTGCTGGAAATCACCATCTGTACGCTTTATAGAATCTAGTTTAGCTGATTGGTCCTTTTTCGGGACCTTGTACTGCCTGTATATCCCAGCGCCTCACAGAATGTTAGCATCGCTACCTACCAGATCAGCTCATGTGCTTGCATCGATAGCAAGGAGTCAAAAAGTCTTCACGCAGAGAAAATTTTAGATTAGTTTTTAGAGACTTTTTTAAGCTCTTACAGCCCAAGGTGAGCTGCCGATTTACAGGACCAAATACCTTGCCACAAAATTGTGCATGAAGAGAAAATGATCTTATTCTCTTAGTCATTATTTTGACGTACAAGGGAAGTGATAATATCCTGTTTATATTTGTAGTAGTCAACTTTTTTTTGGTGACCGGGCTAAAAAATGTTGCATCACTGACGACTTGTATGTCTACTACCCATACTCGATTATCTCTATAGCACACCATGTCCCGTTTAGATAAACATTCGGTCATTTGAAATCTCGACTAAGCCTGAACCCATCAACCTTTTTCCCTCAGGCTGTTTCCAAGGACTACGATCCGCGAGAGGGCGCCCCATTCGTGACAACCACAAACGAAAATATCGAGCGTTTAGGAACATTAGTTTCCTCTGGGATTAACTTTCAGCATGCTGTCGTGCGAGCTGGGAATAAACAAAGAAACAAAAAAGCATTTGAACAATGTTACATGAAAATTTGCACACGCGTAGACTTTTGCGCTAAAATGTTTCCAAAATATTCGTCAGCTGATCAGAAGCAGCAGCGTCTCAAAATTTGCATTGTTTTGGTAGAGCGAATTGACAATGAGAGGCGAAGTTGGATGGAGCGAGTTATCACAGGAGATGAGTCTTGGGTGTTTCAGTATGATCCTGAGACGAAAAGGCAGAGCATGCAGTGGGTGGAGGAGGCGTGTGAGCAATCGACAAAAGTCCGATTGTGAAAATCAAGAATCAAATCAATGATCATTTGTTTTTTTTTTTTATATCGAAGGTTTGATCCATAAAGAATTCATTCCAGTGGATCAGAATGTTAATTCAGTTTTCTACATTAGCGTACTAGAGCGTCTTAGGTAGAGAATCTTCAGAGTTTGGCTCAACAAAGATGGATTTTGCACCCCGACAACTCCCCATGTCATTCTTCAATGGCTGTGCGTGAGTTTCTGATCAAAAAACAAATCCCTGTAGTACTCCATTTTTTTTACCCTGAACTTTTTTGTTCTCCAAACTGTTAAAAACCATCTCAAGGTACAAAATTTTGAGGAAGACAGGCTATTCAAACGGCTACTACTGACGTTTTGAAGAGCTTTACTTCTGAGGACTATGTCAAATGTTTTGGCAGCTAAGAGAAACGCTGGCGCAAGTGTGTTGATGGAGGTTACTGTGAAGAGGCGTAAAGCTGTTTTGATGGTTTTTGAATACATATACTTTTTAATGAGAAATTCTGGTTATTTATTTGCCATACCTCGTATGATATGTGCTGCTGTCTCAGTTGCTTTCCAACCGGCATGGTCTTTTTTTATATTCTGATTGTATTCACTCTATTTTTATATCCTCAAATGATAATACTGAATGTAGAGTTTACCATGGATCGTAGAGCCCAGAACATTGACCCAATTCGATGAGAGGCTGTCCCTGGTGTGGGAAAAGTCTTTGGTGTGGAACGTGGAACGTAACTGAGTGACCGATGATGTGCCATTGAAATAGAATTGGCCGTTCTTAAGTATCTTGTATTTCTTGATGAATTCATTGGTAGGCCCAGCATCACAGTTTCTTTTTCGGTTATTTCAAGAATTGACTTTCTGCAGCTATGGTGTAGGCAGCAAAAAATATGTCGTTTTCACAGGAGTATTCACAATCCGTTACAACGCAGTAGGTAAACCCCTCTTCCTAAAAATAGCTGCGATTCTTTCGTGACCGATACAGTCAAATACTTTCGCAAAGTCCCATTTGCATAGATGTATCTATCGAAGATTCGTTTAAGCTTCTTCGAGTATTAAAACAAGTTGTTAAAATTTTATGAAATAGATGAGATTATTCTTCTTGGGAAGCATCCTTATACTTTGTAATAATAACTCTGGGAATATACCCATCGCCATTATCGAGCTGTAGGCGAAGACTTTTGTTAAGACAATGACAGCACTCCACTGTCTTACGGTGTTGGTGCCGAAGTGAGAAAACGAGGCACATTCACGAAATATAAACTTTCTATTTACATGTAATAGGCAGCGAAATATGCCGCAGGAATAAATTAACACTCTATGTGGGTTTGCAACATATTATCTACATAGAACGGTTTAGAAGTTACGCCAATACTCTTTCATAATAGACATGGACGAAGGTACTGAAACATTTAGTCCATCCAGAACTTTTTGGAGCTGCTACTCTAGATATGTCTTTCTCAAACATATCCTATATGTACCAGAATTATTTACAACGAAAAAGTGGTTTTTGATGTTGTGGGGGCTCGACAGCGGTCTTATTAGAAAAAGGGACACGACGAGCCGAAAATACAAACCGAAACATACATAAAGCTGCTCATACGCTTCTTGTCCTTGGAGAAGGATTTCTAGAGCTTCATTTAAGGCTCACGTGTGATAACCATCAACCTTATGAAGCCGACTCAACAAAGCCAGGGTAACCATTTGGTTTTCACAACACATAGCACTACAACAGTCCGAGGAATTAAGGTTTTGGCTGCAAGACGCAACCAACGAATCAGTTGACTGGTTAGTAGAGAAAAAAGATGATGACAAGGAAGACGAAGAACTAGTTCGATGCCTCCGTCGATTGGCTTCGGATGTAGAGGGTACGTTACTTCCAGGCCGCGAAAAAGTGGTGAGAGGATTCGGCAATCCTCCGAAATAGGAGTAAATATTCCAACCTTTTCGCAAGTACTAGATTTAAGCGGTAGTCTAAACGGAAATGAAGCGCATGATGTGAGATCAAAGGTAAAAAGAGAAAAAAATCACAGTATTGGAGGATTTATGTCCTGATATTAAGGACACGACGCACGTCATAAAATGGATAACAAAATCTGACTACCAAATAATAAATAGTAGAGTCATCACCAGATGAAGTTGTGAGACTAATCATAACAAAATATTACGGATGGACAAGTCTAAAGCAAAACCAAATATCAACCATCCACGAGAAGGAGGTAGTAGTGAAACTCTGGATCGTGACGAATTCCACATGAGCCAATAGCCTCGTTTATAACGTGGTTTCAAACCGGCTTAGGATTAGTCAAACCACGTTGTAAACGCGCAGTGGATTGATTTGAGTTAAGTCGATCCGATCACAAAATTTTACTGGATTGGATCCACTTGGGCGTTACAAGACGCGGATCGAGCGATTAAGGATTGAAAAATTAGAAGCTCACTTGAGTTCTATTCATATATGTGTCGTTACGATGCGATATACTTCACTTTAGTAGAACTAGCTGCATTTTATTCGGTTAATCCACTTTAATCCAGTCACACCAAAAACCTACTTTGAAGTTTCATTTCAAGCCGTTCTAAGCCAAGTCACTCTAAGTCGGTCCTGGTTATATACGAGGCTAATGAGCCTAAAAAAAGCGCCACTTATCAAATGATGAGACGTTTGGACACACTAGCGATTAGTAGAATGGCGAAGCAGTAGGGAACCTAATTGTTTTTCCTGGTGCTATTGGGGGTAATAAATTTCACTTGTATGCACCTGAACCTCGGGTGCAAAGCGTGGTTAAACACAGCTGTCACTGATCACGTACAAAACTCAAGGGATAATGTAGGTTGAGTCCAGTTTTGGGAGAAATAATGTAAAAGAAGAGACACAGCCTAAAAACCATTTAAGTTGAGTATTTCCATATCCATGAGCGCTGAGGATCACTCACTGGAGTCACATCAACCATTAAAGAAAGGTGAGCAGGCGGAAGACATTGTAATCTCACTGCGACCTACACCGGTACGTAAGAGGGTTACTCTCAAAAAAGTCGCCAGCCAGCAGGATGAAGAGCGCATGGACGTAATCATATCCAACCCACTAATTTCTTAGTTTTACTCCCTTAGTTTTACTTTCGAGAGCCGTAAGAGAGGTGTGTCCCAAAATTTTGTTACGAACAACTCTATCACGCGCAGCCTTTGTGTACGAGGGAACGGTATTCAGCAAAAATTAACCTGTAATTAGACCTACTCGCGAAAAGCATGGATCTGACTATACCAAAAACTGGCACCCTTTTCTATCTGGCAAGCCAGCCAACATAACCTCCTTTGTATACAGTTGGTACTGCGAACAAAAAAAGTTTGATTGAAGGCTCGGTTCATGGTTGTGAATTGCGTGAAGTTGCTTTCGGACGACTTATCGTGCTTATGTGACGTTTTTGATAATTTTGAACTAAAAAATATCAATAATATTGATGAACCCTTTTGCAATTTACGCAATTACCAAAAGAGACAAACCATGAGTCTGTACACTAAAAAAACACACAGCGCCAGACGCCATAGTTTATAGACTTCTGGCGCCATGTACATTGTCGATTTCGGGATTGACACCACACGCCATAGTACATGTCGAAAAATACATAGGAGCAGACGCTATGCGTAAAGCCCTCCACGCTATGTACTATACTCCTCCACGCCATGTAGTATAGTCGTCCACGCTATGCAGATGACGTGGAGGACTATAGTATATGGCGTGGAGGACTATAGTACATGGCGTGGAGGACTAGAGTACATGGCGTGGAGGACTATAGTACATGGCGTGGAGGGCTATAAGCATAGCGTCTGCTCCTATGTATTTTTCGCCATGTACTATGGCGTGTGGCGCTATGTTTTATCACAATCCCGAAATCGACAATGTACATGGCGCCAGAAATCTATAAATTAGTGTTTTTTCTCTCTGCTCCTTTAACACATTTCATGCGAAGTAGAAGTAAAAATGAAGTAAAATGATAATAAACCCACGACAATCCTTATCGGGTACATAATTTGAAGTTGGTATAAAGCTTTATTCAATAATTTATTAGTGAAACCAGACTTGCGCTGCTCAGTCCGTAGTCCTTCATCTAAACCCGAATTCGAACTACGGACCCCAATCATTACAAGCCTTGCTTACCCACTAAACAATATAAAAACTACACGCCAGAAGTCTTTAAACGATGGCGTCTAGCGCTACGTGTTTTTTCAGCGGACTTCTATCGACGATACTCAAGAGTCACTTTCTGGCATTTATACATCTCCTCAGACAGTGTGGCTGCGAGTTATAAATGGAGTGCCATGAGCCATATTACATGGCTCAGGGTACTATGTAATATAGCGTGTGGGGCCATAATTTCTGCGCCATGTAATTATGGCACTGGGAGCCATACTGCATAGCTCAGGGTACTATGTACATAGCGTGTGGGACCATAAATGCTGCGCCATGTTACATAGGACCACGCGCTATGTAGATTCTGACATTATGGCGCTGGGAGCCATATTGCATAACTCAGAGTACTATGTACATAGCGTATGGGGCCATTAATAATGCGCTATGTTACATAGCTCTGGGCGCCATGTTGATTTTTTTTAGTGTATTACGGTGCCATATAATCAACCAACTGCAGATTTGTTTCTTAAGAATTTCTTTGATATCTGCTTTTGAACTTACTTATGATTTTGAGTTTAAATTCTTTGAAGCCACGTGATTGATCAATTAGTAGAACAAGCACTAAAGGGAGCTTGTGGGAAGTTCTGCTTTATAAAATTGGAAACACGTCTGATTTCATATATGTAGCTCACAACAAGAAGTGGGAGCCTTATTCATGCATATAGTATTTGCATTTGAAAGCGAAAATCGCTTACTAATTCTTGAACTATGAATTTCCGCCAAAAGATGACATTTCGAAATTACAAATATTTCAAATTGTCCAGGCTACCGAAAGTAAGTTCCGAATAATGCTTATTTCAATGTGACCCGAATCCACCCAGATACATAGCACGTGTTTTTGTATTGAATCAAACAAATCTTTGCTAACTTATATGGTCAGCTTTCACTTACTAAAAAAACTGGTCAAATTAGTTTCGCCCTAAAGAGCAATCACCAGTGCTGATGTTTACCTTTACAAAATAAAACACTGTCCACTATCTTCTGGGAAAACAAATAAAACCTCAAGAATCTTCCGGCGAATCGTTGACCACTAACAGCGCATTCACAGCAGCAAGCATTCCTACGAATATAGTCAAACGATTATTTCCTCTTAACCAATATGCTGCTTGCCCAAATATTGATAACCAATATTTCAAAGACTTCGTGCGAAACTCCGCCAAGATTTTTATTGACCATTTTTACTGTTTCTTAATTTGGAACATCGTTCAGCTTTCCGGGCGTTAATTTTATCAGCTGTTGCATTTTTCGCATAATTTAGAAAAAAATTGTCCAAAACCAAGATCCGCAAATTAAAGTTTAGAGCAAGGCACTCCCCTCCGTCCATTCATAAAACTCTGTTTTGGCTACAGTGGTCAGCGTAGCTTAGAAATAAATAGTGTTGGAACTATGTAGATTTCAGTTTAGCGATATTTATCTTCGAATCGAGCAGCTCATCTCGAAGAGATAAAATGAAATTCGTAGCTCTAGGCGGTATATGTAAGTTTTTGCTTCGTCTACAGTTTCTAGTTTCACATCGTTTCGGTGTCCAGTTAATAAAATTCGATTTTTAATTAGTCGAAGACGACTCTGACCTACGATGGCCGGGTGCGTAGGTGTTTGTTCATGGCACCTAATGACTACTCTATTTGGACACTGCAACCGATTATACAATGAGTATATGGCTGAATGACGGGGTCGGGACCGATTAGTAGCTGCTGAACTTGATGAAATGTTTGTAGGAAGATTATTGAACGTATGCCCATAAATAAACCGTAAATGTATTGACATCGATGAGAATTTATGTGGAGTATTTAAAAATATTGTGGGCATTAAAGTCATGCTGTAAAAAACTCTCTACAGGTAATGGGATCTGTCATTAGCTACATATTTTTAATGACTCTATATATGCGTTGTATAAGCGTTAATATGATTTTTCTTGGTTGATTTTTATACCTGTGACCAGTCTGCTTGGCTGGAAAGTCGTAAAATTGATGAGCAACTTGATATTGATCCATATGCGTAATATATTTTCTTTTAAATGCATATTCATCTGCATTCTTTGAAGCTGGCAATTCGACTGTTTAGTTTATGCAATTTGCTTGTGCATAAATTTTTAATCTGTAATATTGCGTTTAATATTTTTTAATATTGCGTTTAATTCTGTATTGCTGGTTCTTTACTTAGCTGGCTAACTTCCTACCTTCGCAATCGAACACAATGTGTAAAATTTCAAAGATTTTTATCGAAAAACGTTACTGCTACCTCTAGCGTACCACAAGGTAGCCATCTTGGCCCACTTCTTTTCAATATATTTATTTCCGACCCAGTGGCGGCTCGTCAGGGTGGGCCTATTATAAGGTATACGCGGATACCAACAAGAAATATCTACTTTACTTTAACTCAGTGGCAGCTCGTCAAGGTGGGCCAGGCGGGCCGGGCCCACCCTGACGAGCCGCCACTGTTCCGACCTATCTGGCGTCTTTGCAAACATACCTCATTTACTTATTTACTCAATTACTTAACAAAGTTTATCACACCATTGAATCCAAATCGGATGCCCTCTTTCTCCAATCCAAGCTTGATTCACTTGATCATTGGTGCAATGTAAACAAGCTCTCTCTCAGCATTGATAAATGCCAGGTTATTAGTTTTTCCTGAAAATGCACGGTCATACACAATACGTACTTCCTCGGCAATAATATGCTAACTCGAGTTGATAGCATTGCTTGCCTCGGTGTTATTTTAGATGAAAAACTCCGCTTCACTTTACACTAAGATAAAATACTTTCTCGTGCAAACAAATAAGAAAGAATTTCGTAACCTGTGGGTCACAATATCTTTATACACTTCACTTGTACGATGACTTGTATGATGACGGATTTTAGTGACTAAAAAAACTAAAAGCGTCATTTCTGGTTAGTGGCAATATATTGCGAAATTCTGAAACGTAGAATCCAGGTACTTGACAGGGCAAAAGTCAATATTGTCAGTAATGCCGACAAAAAATGGCCTGTTATGGCACGACAATAAGTTTATCCCTGTAAATGTCTCAAAAATCTGTGATGTTCTTATTATTAACCTTTAATCACGGATAAGCTAACTGGTCTTATTGAGCCTTGGCTTAGTCGTAGCCACGGAAAGGTAAACTTTTAATTTTGTCACTTCTTGACGGGGCACGGTTACTTCAGGAAACACCTAAACAGAATGGATAAGCTCGATGATGCTCAGCACACATTCTTTGTGTGCAGTTGCTTTGTAATTTTGAGGCGCACCAGTGAGTCCACGCTCGGCCTGGTCACGACTAAAACGATTGTGGATGCAATGCGGCGAAAAGAAGAGAACTGGGCCAAGAATGGATCCTTTCAGAACTCCTGAGGTAGGAAAAAAAGGTGTAGAAGAGCAAGAGTTAACAGTAACAACACAAGAGCGATCGCAATCGTAGGAAAATAACCAACAAAAAAGGGCACCGCAGAGACCAAACACTGCTAACATTAACAGAATAATATCATGGTTCACAGAATCGAAGGCCTTGGCAAAGTCAGTATACAGGACATCTGCTTGCTTTTGCTGGTCGATTGCGGAAGCAACGGTGTTTGTAAAAGACAATAAGTTTGTAACCGTTGATTTACCTTTGATGAATCCATGCTGTTCACTGGCCAGCAAATGCTAGACGAAAGGGTACACTCTATTGTATACGACTCTTTCGAGGAGTTTACTAAAACATGGCAAAAGGGATATGGGACGGTAATTAGAGATGGAAGAAATAACACCAGCTTTAAGTATGGGAAATATGTTAGCGGATTTCCAAAGGGATGGAAATGTCCCGGTTGAGATCCTGAGGCTAAAAGTCATTGACAGAGGAATACACACTGAAAAAACACATGGCGCCAGGCGCCATAATTTACAAACTTCCGGCGCCATGTACATAGTCGATTTAGGGATAGTGATAAAATATAGCGCCACACGCCACAATACATGGCGAAAAGTACATAGGAGCAGACGCTATGCTTATAGCCCTCCACGCCATACACTATAGTCCTCCAAACCATGTACTATAGTCCTCCACGCCATGTATATGGCTTTGAGGACTATATTACATGGCGTGGAGGACTATAGTACATGGCGTGGAGGACTATAGTACATGGCGTTGAGGATTATAGTATATGGCGCGGAGGACTATAGTATATGGCGTGGAGGACTATAGTACATGGCGTCGAGGACTATGATACATGGCGTGGAGGACTATGGTACATGGCGTGGAGGACTATATGAATGTTTCTGCTCCAGTGTGAAAATTCACCGGTCGAAGTATCGAAAATATCGCAGCCAGTACTTCAGTTCAAAATGAGTCAATTATGTAGACCCAAGCTCTAATGTCACTTGCTGACATTTATACCTTCCCTCACACAGCATGGCTGCGAGTTATAATTGGAGTGGCATAAGCCATATTACATGGCTCATGGCACTATGTAATATAGCGTGTGGGGCCATAATTTCTGTGCCATGTAATTATGGCGCTGGAAGCCATACTGCATAGCTCAGGGCACTATGTACATAGCGTGTGGAACCGTAAATGCTGCGCCATGTTACATAGGAGCACGCGCTATGCAGATTCTGACATTATGGCGCTGGGAGCCATATTGCATAGCTCAGAGTACTATGTACATAGCGTATGGCGCCATAAATAATGCGCTATGTTACATGGCTCTGGGCGCCATGTGGATTTTTTTCAGTGCACAAGGAAGATAAATGTGATTTGGTGAACAAATTTGGAATGCCGTAAGTACCGAAGTTAGCGTTTGCGTCGAGAGACAACATTAACGATTCGACTTCTAAGGGATTAGTAAAAACAGCAGAAAGGGTACAAGCAGGTGCGGGAAAAAAACTTGATGGCGAACATTTACTATGATGGGAGGTGAAAGAACAGAAAAATTTAGCAAGGAGCTCACAAGATTCTTCAGGTTAGGATGCAGACTTATCATGAAGATAACAGAAGAAATGCCAGAGGAAGTTTTAAGGGATTTGATATAGGACCGAAAATTCTTAGGATTGTCAGAAGTAATAGAAGTTTCGACATGCTCAAGGTAAGCACGCATTGCGTAATTGGCTGCCCTTTTAGCAGCAGCTCGTAACCTTTTGAAATTCAAAAGGTCATCAAGTGAGCCAGACCTTATGTATTTGCTACGCGCTGCATCTTTGTCTCTTAGAGCAATCGCGACATCGACGGTGAACCACGGAGGGTTGGAACTTCTTTTACAGTGAAAAGAAGGAGTCAAGCAGGAAATTAAGTTGGACAAGAAAGAATAAAAATTTGTAGAAAGCATCATCCACACTTAGCTCTCTCAAGCAATTATACCAGCTAGTACCATTTATTTCATGTGACAAACCAAAATATTTTGCTTAATTTTTTCTTTAATTGTTCCGAATTTGATGCAAATTACCGTTGAGGTGGTTCTTCGATATCAATGTTGAAATTTCGGGAGCTATATACGTTTTACCAGATGGTCCAGGTATGCTTTCGAATGAATTAGTTTCTAGAATGTTGACATCAGAATTTTATGGATGGCGCTTCTTCAGAAGTATCTGCCTACTTCCGCACAACATCCTGCTGAAACGCAGTCTTCCACATCCGGATTTCACTTCTCTCGGAGGCTCAGAGCTACTTCTAGTTCTAATACCAGCTTTATTAGTGGCTAGTGTCGAGATACTGCATCTGTCCAATAGCTCTAACCGAGATTCCACTTTTATTACCTGTATACTTCTGAATCAATGCTCTACATCAGGGCAAGGTGAGGTTGCCATTGCCTTGCATTATCTTGGACTTCCGTTTCTCAAGCGATAATTGTTGCAAGGAGCTGCTGCGGTCAATTAGTGTAACGACAAGGTGCTATTTTACCACATCGCTACCATTAATGACTATTCTAGGCCTAAAAGTGGAGGTTTTTCTGGACCTAGCGTCGGCCATTGTCATTTTTGGGCTTCTTCGTTTCGAGTTCTTTGTCCTCAGTGCGTCACTGGCATCTTTTCTCTACCTTTTTGTGGAATTCCTTAATCGTGAGCTTACCTTAAATGGCGAAGTGTTCGCAGCTTTCTGTCACTCAGCCTAGCGGTTCTTTCTCCTCCGTGTAGTGAGATGGTTTGTCGCCATGCTTGTCAGCAATGCGCAGCGCCGATCTTGTACTCTGCCAGCGCTTTCCTTTCTTCTTCACTTCGTTCTCCTTAAAGATGCCTGTGTTTTTGTCTCACTCAAGAGATTTGAAAGCTCGTTTCCTTCGGTCGAAACCATGCTTTTCGAATCAATGTAAATACTCTCTACTATGAGTATTCGAGCTTTATACTCTGCGAATTCTCTACGTGAAGATTCGTTTTGTGCGGTTTGAATGACAGCGGAGCTGTCGGACCCTACCGTTGTAGCTTGGATTTTTTCCTGAAACGATCCGGCACCGGTTCCACCACCTCCTTATTTTGAGTTAAATCCTTTGTAGCATAACTTACTATGGTAGCCAAGTGGTCATTTTTCGCAGCATTGCAGTCACTGGATGTCAAGGACTCACTCCTGACCGCCATCGGCATCAGACTCCGCGCTTTGTATTTTTACCTCCTTCACCATCTTTTAAGCTTGGTTCTGATTCAAGGTTCCCAGCAAAGCGGCAATAGATCTTACTTGGTATGCCAATTCCTTAAGCTTCTTACCAACGAAAGGTGGCAAACCGTCAGAGAAGATTTTTTTATGGTACTCAATGCTGAATATTTTGAGTTTTGGTGCATTTACTAGAAAACTTTTGTAGGTCCTTTTCAATAATATTGACTTCTTCAATATTAGTTACTTTCGATCCTGCGAAATACAATCTTTTTTTAAGTACTCATCGAACTAAGTTTGAAGATATACATATGTATATAAATGCGAAAATCTTATTTATAGCGGCCTCTACATCAGGGAATAGAGTTGTTTCTGTAAATATGAAAGCTCGATTACAACTAGCCTATCATTCTCTTTTTCAAATCACTACTTGTTAGGTATCTGCCAGAAAAGATACAATGTGATAAAGTGCCTAACAGTGACGTTATTACTTTCTTAAATGAAACGCAGGTCTGTTATTACTGTATTCCATTAAAAATTTAATCATCATCATTTTGAACCATCCTAATCACCGACAAAAAATAACCTTATCTGCCAGATTGCAAACGCGTGTAGGCATTTTTATACGTTGAAACAACTTTTCCAGTACATTTCACGGAAATCGATATTGGTCCACCCATCAATCCGGGATCAAAAATCAGCAACATCTATCTTCACATATCCACTTGAAAAATGTGCAACGAACATTTCGAATCAATATTCTTCAATCACCGGAATAATGCAACTAACCATATGCACGGTGTGAATAGCTGGAAAACATTCGCTCGATGTAGGAAAATAGCGTGTAGTCACATAAATTTCCACCAAAGTGTTTACAATAATCAAATTGTAAAAATCCGAAAGCGGGTCGCGGAAGCCGAATCCAACGTGTTGTGTTATATCGCGTGCGGAAAGGAACGAAATCGCCAGTAAAGTTACTAAATTGAAGATCTTTCGATATTTGAAACAACTATCTAAGCACAAATGTATGTAGATGATCCCGTTCCCACACACATCAACAGCATATCATGAATCGGCGTGATTCAGCGCCCGCTACATAGTTGTAGACATAATTGAGCCCCGCTGTTTTGTGGTCGAATTTGTTTAAATTCTGTCGTGCTGTGCTAAATACATTATTATGTAGATTTTAATTACTACACACTACATTTTGTGCAATTTTATTCTATTTATGTTGAATTCCACGATATATCGGGGCTTTTCGTTGATAACCCATCTCGTATATATGGTACATCCGCCTAACATTGGATATGTCATTGCCAATTAATTCTTTCGAAAGTTTCTTTTGGTGTTTGTTTGTGGTTTTGATTTCGTTGCACTGTGTAGAATCTATAAAATGGGAAAACAGAAAAAAAATTAGAAAAATCGAAAAGAAAACAGGAAAGAATTTAATGCTCGTGTGTAATATAATGAGCAGGTCGACTATAATTAAGCGGCTAAAATATGTGATCATAAATTTTTGAAAAGCAATCAAGCACCGGCGATTCATGCAATCTTTGTTTTGTAAAATTATTTAGTTTCTAGTGCGATACGGGTACCAGTCGTTTGCTTTTTATTTGTCCCACTGTGCGCTGAACTGAGATTTCCTTTGTTTGATAGGATGATTTTGTAAGATCCGTATCCGTTTCAAGAATTTTTGATAGCGATATTTCGTTTTGTGCCAATTTTATTTATTTATTTTTAGAGAAGAAAAAATACAATAAGATTACAGTCTTCCGCCTATTGTTTATAAGCATCAGTTCCAATGACATCATTTTTTTACTTAACAGGATGCCTTGAAAAATTAATAGGGACGCGATGTACACCTAAGTAGAAGATCGTTTATAGGAAGGACTTATTTAAGATACTATGAAAAGTCTGAAAACTACTTATATCTATATTTCACGTTCGCATCCGTGATGTGGTGGGCTATTGTGAAATTTATGTATGTTGGAAAGAAATTAGCCGTACTACAAATTACTGTGTTCTCACGTATCTGTAGGTCAAGGGGCGACCATTGATGCGCTTCTCAATCTGCCTTCACCCGAAATTCAAAATTTATATTTCGAACTCAGAGAGCGGTAATGAGCCCTGTGCGAAGTCTAATTCAACTTGGTCTCTGAGTAGATAAGCAACGGCGGCAAAGAGCACTGTTCCATTAGAAGTTCGATGAGTTAGATTTCTCCGGTCCTCGCAATTCGTTCGGACACTCGAGTGCTTCTAATCGATTTCGAGACAAGATGTGAAGTAATCTTTTTGAGCAGACTTGTCATGAAGCACCTAGATGTCGCATGAGGAGGCACTCTGAAATCTTTTTCACGGACAGCTCGAAGACAGATATTACATAAGAAGATTTTTTTTAATGAGAGCGATATTGTATTTGAATCCATTCTCAGAGTGAATGTATGATAATATGTGAGTGTTTTTTCAAATTCCCGGCATGAGAAATATAAATGTGCAATTCGTACACAATACTTTGAACTTAAATCCTTCACACCGCATTCTATGGATGACCAAGTTTTTTCTCTCGATTAAGCAAATTTTTTTGTCGATTCATGCAAGAAATTATGGATATTACTTTATATGGATATGAAGATTCAACAAAACGACTTCTAATCTAAAAATTCCATTTCTCAATTTTGCTCCTACAAATTTTTGGATACACTTAGTTATATTATGGGCTTAAATACTGGAAAGTAAGGAAAGCGATGAAAAGTTTGCGACACACTAAGATTTATAGCTGTGCTCTCCATAGCTCAATTGTCCGCACTCATGTCTCAGGAGTAGGTAATGTGTTCCAACTTCTGAGCTATTTATAAATATATCCCTTCGTTTGTTCGCCAATAAGTCAATTGGGATTACTTCCACCATTGCTACCAGATCGCGTGCTGTTACCGTTCGATAGCTACTAGGGTTTCGCAGCGCCATCCAACTCTGATTTTAGCTTGCAATTTTTCAAATGCTTAGGCGGTGGCCGATATTGCAGCATTGAATGAGCCGCCATCATAAGCAGTTGACTTTTGCTCGCGAAAAGACAACGGTCGCTCGTCATGAGTCTACACAATGGGGTTATAGTCCCTAATGACTTTTCAGTTACTTTCAAGTTGTGCTCCCCATAAGCCAGCTTTGACAAGTATCTAGATACTTAGCCTATTTTCTGTTCTCGACTACTTAACGGTTGTTATCCTCGTTTTCATCACATAACATTCTGAGTTTTTATAACAGCCAGCTGGTGACCAATTGATTCTCATCCAGTCCCTTCTCATCATTTATTTTAGTTTGAGTGGAGCAAGGCGAGGATTTCGAGATGTGTACGTCAACACATCTTTCGTCATTTTAGGGCACAAGGGGCCATCATAGGAACATTCAACATGTCCGGCTCGAAGAGGGACCCTTGTGCTGCTCCGACAACAATATTTGTGCGCCAAGTTCCCTGATTTGTCTTATAAATGAAATGCCGTTCTCTTAGATAGTCTGGGACTTTGACTGACAAAGTATCCCCTATTTACAAATATTGCTGAAGAGCCTGGGTTAAATGCGTTACGAACATCCAACGTCACTAAAAGCACCATGGTTATCATGATTATTTTTGGAATTATTATACTGCCTGAATTTTTTGGTATACAATCATCACTGCCAAACTTGGCTACTTACCGCCTCTGCTACTCTGCAAGCAGCTAACACCACATAACCTGCAGAATCAGGAAATCTCTTCATTCAAAATAACGGTAACTACTGGTACTGATCTTCTGCTTCACAAAGAATTCTGGCCATCCGGTGTACAGTTTAAGAAATTCACCAGGAGACCTCGTAAAACTTTTCATCAAACAAGATCAAAGATCTGCACAACGTAAAGACCCTAGCCTTAGTTGACAATGTGTGCTTAACAGGAATCAGAACCAATAGAACCAATACTTTCTAAATTAATAAGATCAATCAAATTAATGTATACTACCATAACGTTCGTGGACTTAGGATTAAGCTAAGCACGCTGAATCTCTCCCCTACTCTTTCTTCTGATCATATAATATGCTTATCCGAAACATGGCTAACACTAGATATTTACGATAACGAGCTGTTCCCGTTTCATACAGTCTTCCGCCGTGATCTTGATCAAGCTACATCAGGTAAAAACGATGGCGGTGGTGTGTTAGTTGCAGTTCGCAGGTCTCTTCAAGGAACACTCTGTATGGATTTCTCTCCGTCTCTTCCTATTGAATGTGTTGCTGTGCGCGTTACCATTGCTCCCAGAAAAGTTCTCATTGTTTTTTCAGTATATGTTCCTTGTAATTCCCCAGTTGCGTTTTATAATAAATTTTTTGATAAGCTATCCACCTACCTCAACATTAGCTTCCCTTCTGCCTTATCTTTAATATGTGGTGATTTCAACTTACCGAACCTGGTATGGAATCTTAACTTTTCTAACATAATATCATCCAGCAATATTACCTTGATAACCTCATCCTTTTATCTTTGTGTTCACTGTCTCAATTAAACTGTATTCCCAATGTAAATACCAAAATACTAGACTTTGGAATTGTTTTTGCGGGATGATTAAAATTGAACAACTTTTTATTCCGCAAAAACGATCGAGTTTCCCGTTTCAATATGCTCGGCTTCGATAAGCTGTAGAAATGATATACGTTGTCTATGCTGATTTATAGACAAGAAGGGAACCATGATCAAATTCAATTACCTTTACTAGACTTTGCTCTATCTAATATTCCCCCTCATAATATCAGTGTTCATAACGCCTCCTTCCCCTATGTCCAAGCTGACTTACGTCACCCTCCTCTTTCAGTCACACTTCATGTTTATATTCTGACCTTTAGAGCTCCTTCTCGAGCCATGCGCTTTAACTTTCATAAAGCTGACTTCGTTAGTATGATGACTGAAATGGTTCACTGGTTCTCTTTCTCTCGCGGCTTCACTGTCAATGACCTTGTCATAAAATTTCACAACTTCCTATCCAACCTTCCTCGCAAGCCTAATGACGCTCCTTGGTTTCGTCGTGATGTGGCGTCGGCCGTGAAAGCTAAGGATGTCGCTCGAGCTAGATTTAAACGAACAGGCTCTCATGAGGACTTCATCGAATTTTCGAGGTTACGATCTTCTGCAAAACTGTCGTTAATCAAGCTACCCGAGATTACTTTTCCAGCATTGACTCCTCTATCTGCTCTAATCATCAAAAACTCTTTTGGTCTTATGTCCGCTCCCTCAAAAGTTCCCATCGTTTCCCCGATTCCATGTAAATCGATAATGCTACGGCATCTAATCCACGTCAAATTTGCGACCTCTTCGCAAAATATTTTTCTTCCTTCTTTTCCCAACATAATCATATCTTGCCTTGTGAAATTTCCCATGTTGCTCCATCCTCCCTATCTTCCATTTACACCAATCCTCTTGAAATTGAATCCTTACTCGAATGTATTGATGTCAATGTCGGTTGTGGTTCTGATGGTATCCCCAACCTGTTAGCCGAATCACTGTCATCGTCCTTATGTGTTCCCTTGTCAATTATATTTAACCTCAGCCTCTCCTCCGACTCCTTCCCCTCCAGTTGGAAATCTGCTTATATTTCCCCCATCCACAAGTCTGGAGGCCCAAGCTGTGTTTCCAACTACCGGATGTCGTGTATACCGACTTCTCAAAAGCTTTTGATGTTGACCACATAATTCTCCTTGCAAAACTTCGAAGTTATGGGGTGTCGGGTTCTCTTTTGTCTTGGTTTTCATCCTATGTTTCTGGTCGTTGTTGTGCTGTATTTGTGCAATCGTCCACCTCTTCCCCTTTCTGTCCGCTTTCCGGTGTTTCTCAGGGCTCCATTCTCGGTCCATAATTATTCCTAGTATTTATAAAAGATCTCCCTTCCTTTATCCGTTCTCCCTGCCTCTTGTTTGCTGATGACTTTAAGATTTTCAAAGTAATTGAATCTACCAACGACTGCTTCCAACTCCAAAACGATCTCTGTACTCTGTGCGACTGGTGCTCGAAAAATTCACTTACTTTGAACATATCCAAATATCATCAGATGTCCTATGCGTATAAAATGTCACCCTTAATACCCTTCCTATACTCTGTAGGCTCTTCCATTACGGCTGCGGATAATTTTAAGGATCTTGGTGTGCACTTTGATCCAAAGCTCAAATTTGACCTGCATATGGCCTATATAACCGCCAAGGCCTCTCGTCTGTCCGGTTTCATTCTTAGATGCTCTTCATCGTTTACTAGCATCGCTACCTCTTTCCATCTGTTTTTTTTTCACTTGTTCGTAGCATCTTAGAGTATTGTTGTCAAGTGTGGTCTCCCCGTCATAAATATCTCAGTGATGCAGTGGAACACGTTCAGCGTAGATTTACTCGCTCACTGTTATTTAAATTCAACATCCCTTACTGTGGTTATAGTGATCGTCTTTCCTTATTCCAAATTCCTTCATCAGAGTCTCGAAGAGTGTTCCTTGACGAGTGCTTACTTTTCAAGCTACTCCATTGCCCCATGCTCTCCGATCTTGGTTATATGCTGTGTCTACGTAACGTCAATCGATCAGATAGATCCCAATTAATGTTCTCTCTTCCCTTCGCGCGTTCTGAAGTTTATTTTAACTCACCGCTAGTGCGTATGCCCAGGAAGCATATCGATCTTCAGCTTGGTCCTTTTCCGCTAACGTTCTGTCAATTTAAGTCGCAAATTAAAGATAGAATTCTTAATGCTTCTTATAATGTTTGACTTTGTTTTTGTTAAATTGTATATTAGCTTTAATTTGTTGAAGTTCTAATATGCATACTTCTTATATTTTCATTTATTTGTTAATTTTTTCTATTTTCTTCTTTTGGGTTTATTTCATATTTCTATTTTTGTAATTGGGCAGAAGCCTGTTAAAATGGATTTAAATAAATAAATAAATTAATTAATTAGTATTTGTTTGCCTGTAGAATTCCAATCAGTTGCCAAAAATTTATTGAAAAAGCACGAAATATTAGCAAACAAAAAACCAGTAAAATTGGAATATCTAGTTAATTCGGGAGTTTAATTACCCAATGCATCGAAAATAAACTCTTTGCATTTAATCTGTCTCATAAAATAGCGAATAGCTCTTGGAAGTTTATTTTTGACTTTACGAGTTTATCTTCAGACCACTGGATCCGCCTTGTCTGTCGCCGCAAAACGCGACATCGCGACTAGCAGACAGAACCAGAATACTCCCAAGAATGTATCAAACGTACAAAGTATACATACACCAGATCAGAAAGATACTTTCGCGAACATGCAACTTTTATGCAAATATTTATACGTTTGAGTATACTTATTTCAGTTTTTCAAAAAATCCCTCCCAGAATAGGAGCGAAACGGAACAGTCTCGTTCCGTTTCGACTGTCAAGCCACAAAACCAAATAGCCAGCTGGTCCGTTCGTCTGCCGACTGTTGGCTGACTCACGAAAATGTAATGGAAAACTTGTACTCGAGCATAGATATGAAAAGAACTAAAAGTCAAGTGTGCACTCACTATAAAATGACTTTTAATTGAATTATAGCGGTTCATGTCGTGCTGCGATAGATACGACATTTCCGTGTGAGGTCTGCTCACGCTAGTTTGTAAATTGATTTCAATTTTAGCGTGAACGCTAATGATAATAGTGGTTTTGATATACGACCTACAAGATGCCGCCGATTAGCATGTATTATTGTAATTGTTAGATTTTGTCGTTGGTTTAGTTTTAGCGTGGATATGGTAATATATCGTTTTCGAGGTAAACAGCTCAAAATAATATGCCTATTTTTCACCTAAATATTTACCTTTGTTAATTAAGCGTGATATGTGAAGTTGTTCGCGCACAGCGAAAGCCAATTTACTCCACGTTTTCATTACTATGTGGGCCATTTCACGTGATGCGGACAACGAAAAGAAGTCGAGTATCTGGATTTCGTTCATATTGCGCATAATGGTACTTTTAGAGGACAAGAACGTGGATACACAATTTTTGCTTTCTATGAGTTTTCATTGCCGAGTTATGGGCTTCTGAAAAATGGATGAAATTGATGAAAGGGTTTTTTGAAAGCGGATTCTATGATTCAAAAACAAATTTGAAAAACATCAAAAATACTGATTGGTGTAGAAAATTAACTGTTCCTTTTAATTTTGAAATTAGATTTGAAAACCGGAAGTCAAAATTTGTATGAAACCGGAAGTAACAATTTCAACTCGTTTTTTGGATAATTTGGACCAGATTAATTTTGTTTATTTTTATGACAAAACAAAGCTTAAAATATTCTAATTTTATCATAAAAGTTTTAGAATGGGATGGCCAGTAGTTTAAGAGGTAGGTGAATTCCAATATATACAAGTCGCATGAGGCATGGTACCGAGAGCTTGTTTACGACAGCTAGTTGGCTCAAAAACAAAAATTGATATTGAAATAGGATTATTAGCATTATCATTTAGTTGAAAAAGGTTTTATTTTCTCATAAAAACCTATTTATTTATTTATTTGCCAAACAAGGCATGATACAATATATATTACAATAGAATATGCAAGTATTTCAAGCTAATGTTTATTTGGATTTAGGCGAATAAGGATGGGAAATAAGTAGGTTAAGAAGTGAATAGGGCCTTTGTCAAGTTATTTTTGAAAATAGATTTGGTGATACCTGAAGAGTAGTGATGACTTACAGTATTGAATGTTCTACAGCACCTATTGATGGGTTCATTATACCCTTAAATTGTAAGGTGCTGGTATTCCTTAAGGAGGGTTGTATGCCTAGTCCGTCTAATTTGATTGTTGAAAGTAATTCAGTTAGAGAGAGCTGCTATACTAACTGTTCCGTTAATGATATCAAAGGCTAGGCATGCGCTAATTATGGTTCTTCTTGATGAAAGAGTCATTAGGTTTAAAAGACCAAGTCTGTATTCGTAAAAGGGAAGATTACTAAAGTCGTTTGGATTATAGAGGTGGTTCAAGGCGAAAAGCAAAAATTGTTTCTGAACCGATTCGAGCCTGTCGCTGTGTAGTTGAAAAAGCTGGGCACCAGACTATGCAGGCGTATTCCAGTAGAGTCCAGTAGTGATGTATATAGAGACTTTAGAGAGTTTTATATAGTTAGATATAGAGTTTTTGAGCTCTTTAGAACGCCTCATAATGAAACCTAATTGTTTGCTCGCTTTCGACAAGACTTTGTCGATCTGCAAGTTAAAGCGCAATTTGGTATCTAGGTCTAAGATATGTTCTACCCTAATAAGTTCGTTGTTATTAAGATAGTATGAATTGGCTATTACATTATTTTTCCTGGAGAAACTTATCACTCGACACTTGTCGACGTTGAGATTTAGTTTATTCAGGAGGCACCACGATAGATACAAGTTTTGATTGGAGAAAATCAATGTCAGACTGCGTTTTGATAGTGTGGTACAATTTCAAGTCATCAGCGTAGAAGAGGTGTGGGGTAACAAATAAAATCCTAGATAGATCCGAAATGAAAATATTAAAGAGAAGAGGGCCCAAATGACTGTCTTGCGGCACCCCCGACAGAGCAAAAACTGATTTTGAAAATTTTCCTTGAAATTTGACAATCTGGGTTCTTTCGCAAAGATAAGATTCAAGCCATTTAAATAGGCAGCCAGATATACCGAAATTAAGTAATTTAAAATTTGATGATCGACTCTGTCGAAGGCCTTACTGAAATCAGTATAAATCCCATCAACCTGGTTTCCCGTTTCCATCTCACAAAAGACGTCCGAAACCAGGATCATGAGATTCGTCGTAGTTGACCTGCCTTTTCTAAACCCATGTTGCTGTTCGTTGAGAAGGGGATTTATTATGAAAGTCAGTTAATCGCAGACGAGCTTCTCGAAGAGTTTGGGGATCACTGAGAGAATAGCGATGCCTCGATAGTTGTCAATAGATCGTTTATCGCCGCTTTTGGAAATACGCGTAAGATGGGAAGATTTCTAAAAGGATGGAAATACGCCTAATGAGCGCCTTTTTAAAAATGAGAGACAGAGAGGTTATCAATTGATTGATACACTGTATCACAAAGCAGGGAGGTATTAGGTCAGGGCCAGGTCCTTTGTTAATGTTCAGCTCTTGGATAGCGTTGGCAATTGCCTTTTTTGTTAGAATGATTCCCTCAAAGAGGTGGTGTGAATACAGTTTGGGTAGGCCAGACAGTTGAATTTATTGTAGAGATCGAAGGAGGACAGAACGAATCTTGAAAGTGATCTGCAAATAAATTGGAAATTTCCTGTGGAAGCGAAGATATAGTGTTCCCTCTGAACATAGAAACGGGATAGCCAGTCGTTTTTCGTTTCCTATCAACGAAATCAAAAAACTTTCTCGGGTCATTTACAATTTTGTTACCCATTAAAGTCACGTAAAGGTCATATGCTTCCCGAGACTTAATTGAGAATTCTTTGGATAAAAAATCGTAGCTTTCCTTTAGCCCTACGCTGATATTGGGATCATTTTTAATTGCTTTATAAAGTTTGTTTCGTCGGTTCCTTAATTGTCTCAAATTATTGTCTAGCCATGGCTCAGAACGTTTATTGCCTTTTTTTATTTTTGGTACATAAGTATTAATAGCTTGAAAGATTTTTTCGTAGAAAAAAAACAAGTCCATCCAAATCTAACGTTGAGATGGACCTTGATCAGATAATTTTTAATTCTTACGTAGTCAGCATTATGAAAATCAAATACAATTTCATTATTGTATGATTAGTTAAAAGCAATATTGATAGTGGAAAGTTCAACGGAAATAGCGGAGTGATGAAGAGTATTAGAGAAAAGATTCTCGGCGTCAGTAGTTGCATTAACCACCACCTCGTCATAAGAATTGGTAAATATTAAATCTAACCACCTATCATATAAGAACTGGTAAATATTAAATCTAACCACCTATCATCATGGTTAGAAGTCGATATAACTTACTGTAAATCATTGCCATAGAATGAACTGATAAGGTTGAAATCAATGGCGTCAACAAGGATGATCGGGAGGAGTTGGTTATCATTTTCATCAATAGTAAATCTGATGTTTGGACAGTTGAAGTCCCCGAATATGATTATTTTGTCTTCCTCATTCATAGAAGCAATAATGGAGGATATGGTGTCATTTATATTATTGTAAGCAATTTCGTTAGAGAGGGGTGGTACATAAAAAATTCCAATGTACATATAATTACAGTTAAATAGAACTCTGCCGAATTGATGTTCAAATAACTTGCACTGATTAGTTAAAATAGGTTCGCTAGAAAAGAAGCTGTGTGTGGCGATAAAAACACCACCTTCTCTTGTGGAACTAGTCTCAATATAATCGCGATCAGCTCTGTATATGGTCCAATTAGAGTCAAGAATTTCCTCATTAAGATGTGATTCGTTCAACCACGTCTCAGTTATGGCCAGGATATTGAAATGGCAAGATTTAGCGTCAAGAAAAAGTTTGTTGAGTTTGCCTCTCATACCACCGCAGCTCTGGTAGAGAAATCTTGGTGATGTGGTGGAGAATTCCCGGTTGACTTTCTCGTTAGGAATAACATTTCTTTTGATTTTTGCGTGACTTGTGTAAAAGTGAAATATATTTGGAGCTCGCATATGAACGATATGTTTTAAGATCGATTTCGACTTGCTCTGGAGTCATTCCCAGTTCGACATTATAGCGAGTAAAGAATGAGAGAAGAGAGTCAACCTCAGTGTGAAGACCTTCTTGATAGATCAATAATTTGAGGTGCGTCTTTCTTTTACCCTCGAAACAGGTAGCATCGTTCGCATTATGCATGTATGCAAGATAATATATATGATGCACATATAATATATATGATGCCCATATAATATATATGGTGCCAAGCCACTTTGAATTTTCCGTTATTTTTTGAGTTATTGCTCAGCGCTTGCAGTGACGATTACTTTCGTGAATAAGTTAAAGAGTCTTAACTGTGTGTATTATGTCTCCGTGTGGCTGTCGATGTTTCAATCTTTTCGATTTGAAATTTCATCGGAAGGTTAAAGACCTAAGAAAAATTCCAAGAATATAGGCAGAAAAGTGGAGATATTAATCTTATATGAACGTATGTGAAAAAAATGATCGTAGAAACACCTCCAGTAATAAATAAAAGAACCAGTTTAAGTAACGAGAATAAAATTGTAAAAATTGTGAAATAAATTCATTTTCCATAAACAAGTAGTTTTTTTTTCATTGAGTAAATTAGCATTAGCAATTTTTAAAACTTTATCTTCTTCGTGTATGTGATATAAGTGATATATAATAGTTTTACTACAAATGTTTGATTTTCACACTCACTAGCTGTCCTAATCAAGCTCCCGTTACCACGCTTCATGCGACTTTTATGTATTGAAATTCACCAACCTACTAGCCATCCCATCCTAAAACTTTTATGATAAAATTAGAATACTTTAAGTTTTGTTATAAAAATTAAACAAAATTAACCTGGTCCAAATTATTCAAAAAACGAGTTGAAATTGTTACTTCCGGTTTCATACAAATTTTGACTTCCGGTTTTCAAATCTAATTTCAAAATTGAAAAGAATAGCTAGTTTTCTACACCATGCAGTATTTTTGATGTTTTTCAAATTTTTTTTTTTAATCCTAGAATCCCCTTTCAAAAAACCCTTTCATCAATTTCATCTATTTTTCAGAAGCCCATAACTCGGCAACGAAACCTCATGGAAACCAAAAATTGTGTATCCACGTTCTTGTCCTGTAGAAGTACCATTATGCACAATATGAACCTCGATTTTTTTTCGTTGTCCGCTTCACGTGAAATTCCCCATGTATTAACTTTCTCTCCCTGGTTTCATTCATCTGTCACCTAAATCAATCGTATTGTTAACTAAGTTATTATGATCGGACGTCCTCCGTTCGGTTTTCCATTAATCAAATCAGAGTCGTATTTATTGCCAGAAGGATCCGATTCGAAACGCAGCAGGGAATTATTGGTATCACCTCTTTTAGACTACTACATGTCAATTGAAATCACGAAAAAAGCATTTATTATGACATTAATCATTAGAACTAGCGAGTCGGTTTCTTTTGGATTAAATCGCTCTGCTGATGGATACGTTAAAAAGTCAATCAAGTGTCTGATATAATAGTATACGGTTGCCGGAGAGAGCTGGAACCGGCTTTAGAGTGTTAGATGTGAAAATCAGTTGTGCAGTGCTCTGCATACAGGTCGTTCTGAATGAAGTGTAAATTATTGCAAGAAACACGACTTGCATTTTCCAATTTATTTCCAATTAAAATCGTTGTAAATTTTTCGGTAGATATGATCGTAATTGATATGCTACTGCGCAGATGTCGTAAATTATCTAAATGTTACTGAAGAAATGTATATGTTAATTGATAACTACATAGGGCAGGCTATGCAAGGTAGTTTTCATTTCATTTTGATGCATTTGAATATTTGCCAGTTACTTTTTAAAGATTTCAAAAATTACCTAGTAGGTATTCCATATCCAAGAATAGATAAACCTCGATCAGGGTTTTGTTAATCATGTTAAACTTAAAGATTAAATATTTGGGACATCCCTGCCTATATAGAATGAATAGGGATGTAAAAGATAGAGTGAATGATTCAATCGATTGATTGATAGCCTGGAGTGGGCCCAGAAACACCCTAGTACTGCGACCTCCTGAGTCTATTGTGCCTCCTCTGCGTTATGTCCTATAGGATGTCCAGGCTTCTAATGAACCTGGATATGTTCCTTGATGGGGCATTTGTGATGTCCCTGATAGAGGAAAGAGCAGAGCAAAGGAGCTCGAATTTTCTTCTCGCTAGTGCTGGACAGAGTGTGAGCAGACGTTCTACACACTATGTCGTTTCCAGACTCTATCTGCAGCGGTCGTCCTGCTTCTCACCTATTCTGTGGAGATAATTTTTGCAGGGAAGATGGTCTGTCAATGCTCCGCATAGGGCTCTTATGCCACCTTTGCAGAGAGCCACTGCTTCTTTTGGTTTTTTTTTTCTTCAAGTCAAGGCATTTTTTGTGTGTTTTAAACAGTGGCGGCTCGTGGTTCTGGGACTTAGGGAAGCACAAGCAAAATATATAAGCATATAGATAAGCATACTTATGAAGCACGTAGTAAACTATGCATGCGATTTTTTTAAAATATGGTGTAAAAAAAACAATTAGGTATTTCAATGCTGACCATATTTGCATTAAAAGTTAGTGATTGACTCTCAACAGCTTATTTCAGTGATATTCCTACTGACTAAGATCAACAATCTCACAAAAGTTCAAAATTATCACAATCTCACAAAGCAAAATTACTAATCTCTGTAATTTATTCTTACATTATAAAAAAGTGAAATTGAAAACATATTACAGGCTAAATAAATGGTGAAGGTTTTTAGTAGCTCAAAGTTGAGGATATAATGCATCTTTTAGCAAATTAAATTAGGAAGCCAATGCCACAATAAAAATAAATTTCTCATATAATTTGCAATAAAAGTGCCTAAAGCTTGTCGCACACTATTCCGTCAGGACACGACACGACATAGAAAAATGTCGTACGACAGTCGGTAGACCAACGCACACTATACCGAACCGACTGACACATCAGATTGTGAAAAGTGTTCAAAAAATGCATTATGTTTAATGCAATGGAAAATGTGTATTGTTAAAAATAAAAAAAATAATTAAACTGAAATCAATTGTAATTTCTTCCCATCTATTTGTCTTCTTTTGTGTGTTTTAGTAACTTTTTGAGCTTATTTCATACAATTCTTTCTACAGGGTGGCGTAAAAGTTTCTGTTCTTTGATATGAAAAATCAACCCGAATAAATTAATGGGGCAAAGCTATCTTTCCAAATTTTGAAACCCTTTTCTTTTTTTTTCTTAAACCTACATAGCTTTAATTAATTCAGCGATGATACCAAAATAATGACTGTTGTTGTTTAAGAGTCAGTAAAATAAGGTACCAAAATTCAAAGAGGATTACTATATCCAACTTTTTTTCAAACTTTAAAAAATTTGGAATTCTTCAGCGGATCGAACTGATAATAATGGTAAATAGTCAACTTTATGTTAAAGTTTCAGAAAACGAATTCCAGACTGTTGAAAATGAAAGAGGGTATAATTCATACTAATTATATATTATGTTGTTTCAAGTGTGTTAAATGTTGTACAGGAAATACTAAGGACAGAGATTTTTGCGCCACCCAGTAGTGTCTGGCCAAAATTTTACATCCATTACCAATTCAATATTTTATTTAATATCAAACTGCCTAACGGCAACTGATGCTTATCATGAATTGTTCAGAAAATGCATTATAATTAATACAATGGAAAGTGTGTAATGTGAAACATTTAAAAAAATTAAAATTGAAATTTTCTCAGCAAATTCTTCTGATATATTTCCTTCTTTTGTGATTTATTGTAATTTTTTGAACTTATTTCATTCAGCTTTTTTCTATTTTCTGGCCAAAAAAATTTACTTCGTCCATTTGCAATTCGCATTTTTTTTTTTAAATATCTAATTGCCGAACGACAACTGATGCTTATCATAAAATCTATGAAGCTATATGAAAGCCCGCACACTTAACCGACACGACACGCTACAACGACGTACATCATTTGTCGGATTAAATTCGAACATCCCCAACGACAAAATTTTTTTGCTGTCCTGTCGTGTCGTGACGTGTTGGTCAAGTATGCGGGCGGTCATACAATTACATACAATTTATTCTCACAGATTTTTGTCGTGTCGTGTTGTGACGTGTCGTGTCGGAATAGTGTGCGATATGCTTAATGTAGTTAACTTTTGCAAACAGTTGACTTAGCGAAATTAGTGGTCTTGGTTGCCAAGATTCAATAAGATCCTCAATGAAAAAGACTACCGCAGGAAATACTCTATGGCACAATCACATCAACATTCCACATTAAAATCCATATTAAACGGGTAAATATTAACTTTTCGAAACAGAATCTATTCAATACGTTCTCACTTTAACGAGTCTTATGTTATAATTTTCTTTAAAAACTTAGGCAAAAAGTCTAAGTAGATCTATGCGAAAACCATGAGTTTGAGCATTGAAGCAAGATCACTTCAGTGTTCTGTGTAATATACCTCAATGAAATGTATGTGTTGAATTGAATGGTATGCAGTGCCTTTAGTTTGTATTAAAACGTTTGAATTTGTGTTACGTAACTGTAAATTTACCTTAGAAGCTCTGTAGTTGGACTATTATAAAATAAAACCATTTGATACATAGTAGCAATGGAGTTTTGTCTTTTGTAAGAAAATAAATGTTATTACTTTGATTGTTAAATATTGATTGTAAATCTTTTGATTGTCAGATATTGATTATTTAATCAACTTTGTAGTTTAGCAAGGGAAGCACTGCTTCCTTTGCGTACATCAACGAGCTGCCCTTGGTTTTAAACCCTCAATATTAAGTCAGTAGTCTTCGAACTTTTTCTTGCTCCATGTTTTGATTTCCTTGTCCGTATCTGCTTTTGTAAAGTCCCAGTACGGAGAAGGACTTATTATAGGGCAATTTTGATCCTTATTTGATTTTGGTGTCAGCTTCCTCGTTTCCTTGGTGCCCCTCATGGCCGGGCATCCATATCAACTCGAGGCTGTTCTGTGCCCCTATTTCATTTAGGGCCTCTCTCACCTCTAGGAGAGTAGCCGAATTTATTTGATCGCGATTTATAGCCATGAGAGCCGCTTGACTATCCGATAGGATAGTCAAGCTATGCTTGATAGATCGTGGCTTCCTGTGGCATTGGGAAATGTATTTTACACTTGTTCTCTACGATCGCTGCTACTAATCCACAATTCATCTTGGACCACCCGTGTACCACATTTGCGCTTCTTTGTACGAGGGAGGTGGTCCATCCTCCCATTTGTCCCTTGATGAAATTGTGACCTTGAACGTCTTCCCGAATGCAGTTTCGGTTTTTATTTGGGTGCTGATTTTCAATATATGGGCCTGATGTCCTCCGAGATTTTGAGGTGGCCTTTAAGGTCCCCTGATTTGTATCTGGAAGCCTTTTGTAGGCTTATGGCCTGTTTCGCTGCTTCCTGCTGAATTTTGAGGTGTAGCGGTTTAGAAAGGCCTCAATTTCTGCTGGTGAGGTGGAGTTCATTGTTCTTGTAGTCAGCAGGTAGACCATCCTTTGAAGCTTGTTGAATCTATTAACAGCAGTTTTTTGTGTGGCTTTCTTCCACCACATTGCAACTCCATATAGGAGGATAGGTCTCACCATTTGTTTGTATGCTCATAGGTTCTGCCTTGGAGATAGTCCCCAATTGCGTCCAAGCATTTGTTTTGTCGCCCAGAGTGCCTTAGTGGCCTTCATTGTTGTTTTGTTTAGATGATTGCCTTAGGTGAGTTTCTTAGCTAGGTGTATTCCTAGATATTTTACCTATTCCTGCGAACATACCACTGTGCCCCTAATATTTAGGGCTCTTTTTTCTGGTGAATGGTAGTATGCTAGTTTTCTGAGGATTGACTTTTGTCATTCTGGATCTACCGTGATGTCGTCCGTGTAGCTGAGATCATTTTAGCCCTTGCTATTGAGTGTCACTAAAAGGTCATCAACTAGAAAGGACCATAGCAGGGGAGATAATATCCCTCCCTGTGGGCATCCCTTCATATTGTCCGCGCTTAGCTTCACAGCTTCACAAACATACCTCAATTCCTTAGTATTTTATTCAACTATTACTTCTTGAGGAGCATCCCTCCTCTGAAGAGCGAAGTACAGCGAGTCTTGTTTTGCATTGTCAAAGGTTCCTTCTACGTCCATGAAGGCACATAGTTCGATTTCCTTGTCTACTAATGGATTTTTTTATTATTTGTATCAGCTTATGTGTAGCTGATATAGTTGATTTGCCCTTTTGGTAGGCAAATTGAAATTTGTAAAGTGGCTTCTTTGTAAAAAGATCATTCCTTATGTAAATGTCAATCAGTTTCTTCATGGTCTTTAATATAAAAGATGTGAGGCTAATTGGCCTGTCTGATTTTGCCAGGTCAGCCGATTTGTTGCCACGTTTAGGGGAACAATTTTGTTATATAGCTGAGTTGCAAGCTTGCTATAAATATGTGCACCAGAATGGTTTTTAGTTTCCCCGTCGATTTTTGTAGCAGAACTGGGTAGATTCCGTCTGGTCCTGGTGATTTAAAGGGTTTGAAGGAGTTCATTGCCCATTCAACCTTTTCATACGTGATGATTTGTTTAAAAACTTCAGGCGGAAATTTTCCCCTCACTGCGAGATAACGGTTAAATCGGAAATTAGACACAGAGATCTGGTCGTTGACTTGCTTGCAGATATGCGATATCTGCGACCAAATCCATTATCTGTGGGCTAGTCTCAAATCTAGTTTGTTCGCAAATATCGCAAGTCTCGAACCAAGTCACCAACTAGATCTCCGTGTCTGTGGGCCGTTTAACGCTTCGAACCTCAAACTTTACGGTAGATTTTATCGACATCAATCAGTTGTGGCCAAAATTTTAGTCATCCTGACGCCTTCTTGTGATCGTTGGATACAAAAAGAGCTACGCTACACGGTAATGTGATGAACATTGAAAAAAAAAATCCTCTGTCTGTTCCTTCTTCTGCACTGAAAAAAATCCACATAGCGCCCAGAGCCATGTAACATAGCGCATTATTTATGGCCCCATACGCCATGTACATAGTACTCTGAGCCAGACAATATGGCTCCCAGCGCCATAATGTCAGAATCTACATAGCGCGTGGTCCCATGTTACATGGCGCAGGATTTATGGTGCCACACGCTATGTACATAGTACCCTGAGCCATGCACTATAGCTCCCAGCGCCATAATTACATGGCGCAGAAATTATGGCCCCACACGCCATATTACATAGTTCCATGAGCCATGTAATATGGCTCATGGCACTACAATTATAACTCGCAGCCATGCTGTGTGAGGAGATGTATAAATATCAGCAAGCTTCTTGAGTATAGAAGAGGATATGATATGGTCTTTGATGCAGTTGATGATAGGTGAATTCCATCACCTATCTTCAACTGCTCTATCTTCAGATGCTCAGAAGTTAGAAGGCTCGTCGCCTTTTGTTGACTGGATCATCTTCATGTAGAAAATAAATATTGGCCGAGGCCCAGCGAGCCGAAATCAGACGAGACCGCCAACATGTGGACGGCATTTGACAGCTCGTCACGAAATCGCGTTGACTCGTGCTCAAAACCCACTCCAATCGGAAGTCGCACGAGCGCCGGCGGGACCGTCCACACAATCGGGCTCGCCAGCTTTCGCCTTGGCTTGGCAAATATGTATTTTCCATATCAGATGCACTGAAAAAACACATAGCGCCAGACGCCATAATTTATAGACTTCTGGCGCCATATACATGGTCGATTTGTGATAAAATATAGCGCCACACGCTATAGTACATAGGAGCAGACGGTATGCTTATAGCCCTCCACGCCATGTACTATAGTCCTCCACACCATGCAGTATAGTCCTCCACGCCATGCGCTATAGTTCTCCACGCCATGTGCTATAGTCCTCCACGCCATGTAATATAGTCCGCCTCGCCATGTACATGGCGTGGAGGACTATAGTACATGGTGTGTAGGCCTATGTATTTTTCGCCATGGATTATAGCGTGTGGCGCTATATTTTATCACAATCCCTAAATCGACTATGTACATGGCGCCAGAAGTCTATAAATTATGGCGTCTGGTGCCATGTGTTTTCTCAGTGTGGTCCGAGTACAGTTACTTTCTGGACGTGCCTCGTGAATCACTAGAGCCCTCTTACCATTTTCACAAAAAATATCTACTTCGCGAAGATGGAATCGAACCTGTCGTAAAGGAAAAATAAATCGTCGAAAATATATCATCAAATTCAGCATACGCCCCCACATACTCCCCAAGAAAATCCTACAACATCGTGTACTTCGTCTCTACAGAAGAAGAAATCCGCTAGATCTTGCATCCTCCTAACTTTCATTTATTTTGGTTTTTTCCTCTTTTGCCTAAAGTAATCTTAAATTTGCTGTCTAGATTCTTCCATGTTGCGCGAATCTACTTACATCTTTTGAATTCATCTATCTTCAGCTGTTGTAACATTGCTCGGTCTTTATTAGTTCCAGCAAATACCCCGTATTCATCAAAATATCATTTTTCGTTTTAACAAGAATTAATCAGTTATTTTACTGGCGCCCCAACATCTTTTCCCCTCATTCATTCACGACTTTCAATTTCCTAGCTAGCAACGTCCAGAGCAATAAGTACCGAAATACTCGTCCATGTACCGTATTGCAATTGGAAAGCGTTAACTGTTGCTAATTTCAATCATCTAGTATTTTGTTTGACACAACATGTTCACTGATTTGGCACTTTGACACTGACCGCTTGACAGGTTGCAAGTGGGTAAATGATACGTACAGATCGTTTGCGGAAATTTTAAACAGGCTGAAATTAAGATGCAGCACAGAGTCTTCGAGATCTTGGAAGATAAATGTGTTGTTGCGGTGAAGCGAGCGGTGTGATGTGTTAGTGTTAAGCGGTAATATGAATTGTCACTTGTAAATAAATGCGAGTTATTAATTATTATTAGATATTATATTCGTTATCCGATTGTGTTCAAACTAATTAAGTTCAAGATTGAAAGACTTGATGATCGGTAGAGATTGTACCATCAATCAACTAATTTTCGAAACAATAGTTTGACCGCTCACTCATCAGATACAGGATATCTATCATCAAAAGTATAGCAGCAACTCAAGTTTAATGCCGTTGCTAATGGAGATAATCCATTGATTGGTGTTAATAGGACTCATGAACATTATACTAAATGATAATTTACAAGGGATTAACTGCAACATAAGTTTTCTATACTGATTTCACATTAAAAACATTTATTTATTATTATCGTATAGTATCTCTTCGAAAATATTAGGCAGACGAAGCCGTCGTGCTTGATTCACGACTCACGTTCCATTAACCGAAGTGATTCGGCCGTAAAGAATCGAATTAAATGCACTGCAAAGTGCCTTTCTATATTCCCTAGTTAAATGTATTCCACGATTATCTGCCACCCGATTCACTCTAAGTGAATCTTTACTTGGAAAAAATTGTGTCTAACAGCATTCGAACAAATCAGATACACAGCTCACTAGCAGGAGACCAGTTGGCCATTCGTTGGATGCTGGAGAATGACGGCTCAGTAGCTGACTGCTTTCAATCGTTTGTCTTGTCTTCGTTGTCAGGCAAACTAGTGGTAGCTTTGCAAACATCTCGAAGCTGAAAGTAATTGGAAACCAATGTATCGTTTATGGGCTATTTAATGTCTCTCGTAATTGAGCAGCCCGATCGCAGCCATATAATTGCATCAACATTTTCAATCTTTGAAGTTTACAGCTTCAAGACGTGCACGACCTCCCATTAAAAAAGTCTGGATGACATTTTAAAGATGCGGTTATGAAGGTTTCTAATAGCCCTATTGTACGCACACTGGAGAATTGAAGCGAAAAAACTTGTAGCCACGCCGGAAATAGACAATCAAAGAAAACGACAAATATTGCAAGCTGAGTAAAATCAGGGCTCCTGTTCGCTAAGAAAAATCGATGCAGCCTCAAATCAAAAAAAACCCTAGCGCGCCAGAACCGCTAGAAATACTAATGTTCGAAGAACAGTAGAAGAATCGTGAAGATTTTTAGTGCATATTCTACCACACGAGCTGCTTATTACAGCCAAACTGTTTCAAACGCCACGTTTTACTATGGTCTCAAGAATGCATTATAACTCATATGGTGGAAAGGTTTCAGATTTTACCACTGGCATGAATTTCAAAGTTTATGAGAGCAAAACACTTGTTAACTATATTCGTCATCAGTTGCTTATTTCACAAAACTTTGAAAGCAGCATCTCATATCACATCAATGAAGAAAATGCTCAGTGCCTGCAGCACTGTGACTGAAGTTGGTGTTTGGGGCTGCGATTCGAAAAATTTGCAGAACTTTGGGAATTGAAACATTGGTTATTTATATTCATTGTAAATATTTCCGGTATGAATACTTACTGTAAGCATTTATTGATGCAAAAACAGCACAATCGACTTGTGCTAGCAACCTTTTGCCAGTATCAAAGCCAAAAATATATCACATTTGCTTCACGTTGAAATAAACCTACCCTGTGTATTTCGTCTCGATCCGATGACTGCATTCAAAGTTATAGGAGTATAAAGAAATTTAGGGTTACCAGCCGCGAAATTTTTCATTTAATCGAAAACTTAGTATTTGCTGTTTATTGTCACTACAATATCATTATCATTTGAAAATTTTACGATCAAATCGCTTAAGAAAGATATTGGAAATAAACACAAAACCAACAATTGCTGGCAACCCTATCGAATAATTGCCTATAATAGGTTCTATTAATTGTATGAAATTCGTATTGATTTCATGACTGCACTGGAAGTTATATGGCGAACAGCTTTATTTTCCTGAGCGAATTTTCAAAAACAAAGACACAAAAACTACTATTGCTGGCAGCACCAATCGAATTTTTCTACCAAATTTCTATCAAACATGGCTTAGAGTAAGGTTCAGCTCAGTGGCGGCTCGTGGCTATTGACCTGGGGGGTTCACTATTTTCTAAATTAAACAAACTGATCATGAGATTTAATTAGCTAAATAAGCTAAAACAATACATTTTTACCATTATAAATTAAAATATTATATAATACAAGTATTTTATAATAAAATGGTTACTGCAGTAAAAAAAAGTCAGCAAGTAGTTCAGCTGCAGTGCTTAAATCTAAAGTCGATTCTTATTTCATTTTTTGACGCAAACTTATCAATTACTAAATTGTTGAAATTTGGTTTTTCCCTTAACATCTTTTTTTTCGATCGAAAAGCATGGCTAAAATTAATAATCTCTCTTGACACCTGTTTGACCGTGAATATTTTTTTGTTCTCTTTTGGGGGAAAAAGATATTTCTGCTTCTGCTGTTGACATTGGTACTGTAGTGATGAGTTTGAGAATTTGGGAAGCAGCTGGGATAATAGTGTGAAGATCATTTTGATTTTATTTTTTAAAGAATGAGTAATGATTGTATTACAAATTTCTTTGGCAGCTATAATTTGTTTAATTTGTGGATCTTCATTTTTCTATGTCTTTTGATTGAAGACCGCTCACCTAAAAGATCAGTTTGAAAATTTGCAATAGAATCTCTCTCTTTTTGGATGCAAAATCAGTTAAATATTGTTGAATTTGTTCTGTTCAAAGTACCAGAATGTGGGATTATTCGGTTCAACACGGTAAGCCAAAACAAATATAAAGGGTCTTGAAACATTCGAGATATCGCACAAGCCTGATTTATGGTAGAAGTTTGTTTGGACCTTGATTATATTTTTTCCATACATTCAGCCAATGCTTCTTGGTTCTCCGAAATGGTACAAACCCTTCATCTTATGCTGCCTCCTCACTGTGGGCCATCATATGACCCATTGTGTAGACGGGTGATAGCTTGCAGTGGCCGACAGTGGTGAAGCATGGAAATGGTGATGGCCGAGGATGGCTTTCGGAGCGGCTATTCACACACATCAAAGCGGGCCATCATGCGCAATCGATAAATCATGACTGGGCCATCTAGCGGCCCAGTGTGTGGAGGCAAATTTGTGATGGTGACCATAGTTGTGGCGATCATTGCGACCATAGCAGTGGCCGATGATGGCCCACAGTGAGGAGGCAGCATTATAGATGAAGTATGTGGAATCATAGCACCAATGATTTCAACGGAATGGTAAAAAAGTTTGTTAAATCACTTATATTTTAAAAGAAAACGCGAACATGTTGATTCTGTTTAGCTACTTGTAATCCTAGGTTGCTCGGCGAAATAACGAAGCCTGCAATAAAATTATCCTGATAAGAGAAGGGAATCCATTACAGCTCAAACTGAGGTAACACCGAACCAAGAGCTGAAGCCAAATTTTATTCTCTCAACTAGCAGCGCCTTAAAAAATTAGGATCAGCTTTATCTCAAATCTTTTCACTATACACTGAAAGAAAAATCTTGGTAAAATCAACAATTTTCCTTAGTTGTTTTTGCGTCAACTACGGGCTATAGTTAAAACAACCATAAAAAAATAGTTGATTACTTTTATGCACCATGACGCGTGGTTGATAAATAACGTCCGTGGTGCAAAAAAAGTAAGCAACCACAAACAATGGTATTCCAACAATATACATAGTACGAAATAACTATAGCCCATTTTGGTGTGTTCTGGCAGGGTTAGCTCTAGAAACGTACAACCCGGGCATTTGTCCGGGGCGGTAAACGTAAAGGGTTTAATAAAATCCTACTGTTTTGCCAAAAGACTAAAAAAAAAATATTTGCAGCCCATAATTCTTAATGTTTTTCAAAACAGCCATATAAAAGCGGCACAGATAATTAAGTAAGAAAAAAACTAGGTCAGAGCATATACACTGTATGCGCTCACTGCTTCGGCGCTGCACTGCATCGCAATGCGTGTCCTTTATATGCATACATTAATTGCACAACAGGCGTCATACAGCGTAATATATAGGCTTCACAGCATAACATGAATATGAATTATATCGAACAGCAAACCGAACACAATTTTGCCATGTAGCATATGAAACTTCTATGATAGAATAGGAGTATGAGTATGAGGAGTATGAAAATCAACAGTTTTCCTTAGTTGTTTTTGCATTAACTAGGGCTATAGTTAAAACAGCCATAAGAAAATTGTTGATTACTTTTATGCACCATGACGCGTGGTTGATAAACAAAAAAAAAATTCATTCGGCGCATGAAAAACGTCCAAATGTTGAAACCATTCTACTTTGCGTAGAATAATTCCAAAGACGTTGCTCACTGAATTACATTTGTTGAAATCAACTATTGCAAAGTAGTTTAAGGGGCTATTCTACTTTGTCAATTTCAAAAAATCGATTTTGTTTTTTTTACGTTTTTTGAAAGTATATGATCTCAAGAATATCGTATTAAAATTTCAGAATGATCCGAGCATTCTATTTCATCATTTTACTCGAGCGCGTCTTAGTTCATTTTGAGGCGTGTACGTCGTTCAACCGCGTTAAACGCGTTTTTCTCAAAATCATGTTTTTCGATACTGTCCAAAGCTTTTCTCAGAAACTAATGAACCGATCCTCCTGAAATTATTACCACATATTTGTCAAACATACAACTATGGTTGGTACTAGAATCGTGTCAAAATATTGATTTTATCTATTTATTTTCAGCAAAAATCGGTAAAAAAAAACCGGTTTTTTCGAAAAAAATTTTCAAACAGTCGCCATTTTGTTTTTTTTGCATAAAACTTCATGATTCTAGTTCCAACCATAGCCGCTATTATACAAACTAAGAATCTTTTTGAATTTTGTGTTTCAGACTCTCCGTTGCTGAGAAATCTTATGGACAAGTGCACCCCTTTTTTTATGACATGTCAAGAATGTATGCGTCATGACTATATATATAATTATATATATATAATTAAAAAATTTTTTTGTGAAGTTCAAGAGTTTATTTATTCAATGCCAGAAAGATTTATAACGATACATGTAACGACTCCTCAAAAAAAAATCGCAAAAATTAGCATTTTTATAGGGCTCTAAAGTAGAATAGCCCCTTAAGTACCATAAAAACTGTTGATAATTCGAAACGTTGAAGTTTTGAGTGAATTGATGAATATTTTTCTATTGATCAACTAATTTTCGTGGTTATCAAACAATTAAAACAGTTGATTTCATGAACGTTGCGATATTTTTTGTACAACCAGGGCCAACTACTTTTATATCGTTAAATTAACTATATTAACATAGTAAAAATAACTATTTTCCGTAGTTCGTTTAACGATTTTGAATGAATCGTTGCAATACTATTAAAAATAGTTGAACCAACCAAGAGTTTTTCTTTCAGTGTAAAATTCAGAGTTCAAAGTTATTTTTCAAATGACTTCTTTTGTTCAACAGTTTACTTTGCGTTGATAAACCATTCTCATGAGAATGATAAAAAATACATACATTTTTTT
Source organism: Nemotelus pantherinus (assembly GCA_963978885.1). Classification (NCBI taxonomy): domain Eukaryota; kingdom Metazoa; phylum Arthropoda; class Insecta; order Diptera; family Stratiomyidae; genus Nemotelus; species Nemotelus pantherinus. The sequence goes on along the minus strand of OZ022264.1, from coordinate 210,021,756 downwards.
TAACGGTGAAAGATATTATAACATATATACTTATTTTTTATCATAAAATAATCGATGCTGGTTAACGCAATACGGCCGAATACCGCAAATGCGATCAAACTAATAGGTCTTTAATCAAAAATATCTGAATCAATAATTTAGTACTATATATCGTTCTTTCTACAACAATGCCAAAAAACAATCGCAAAAACGTAAATACATCTGAAAAACGTAAAATGAAAACTTTAAATCATGGAACTCAACCTTATTTTTTTTAAATGCATAGCTTAGACTCAATCTTCACCTTAATCATTTATTGTTTATATTTTCAGCAAATACTAAGCTTTTATTTACCTTTCGTGGTTAGTTATAAAATATTTAAAATGCCTTAGTCTACAAAATAAGGTCATTATTTTGTCTCTACGACAATATGATTCTTTTTTTTCTCTAAAATCGTTCTTTAATTTGCGTATTAACAGAATGATTGTGTGAATATTAAGCATTTAGCTGATATAATTCCATTAAACTCAAACATAAATAAAAGTCTCCCTAAAATTAAAATTACTTCAGCAAGCACCACACAAATATGTACACTGTATTTTCAACGTGACGTCACCATAATCTATCGTTCAGCCATCAGCGTAGAAACGTTCTCTAGGTCTCTGGTATTTAGGGCATGCAATCCCGAGATTTCGGGATCTCGGGATCCCGACCCATTTTGGACATTTTCGGGATCCCGAATTTTTTATCGGGACTCCCGAGATTTCGGGATTGATAAAATTCAACCCATTTCGGGAATTAGAAAGCAGAACTTAATACTAAAAGAAATATTGTTTTATGAAAACGGAGGCGGAAGCCAGTTGTAATAATGAATTACAACTGGCGTATGATTACATGCTTAATATCCCACCAAAAAGTGTACCCGAAATATCTTTTTCAGCAGCTGGATATATCTGCAGCAAAATCAGGTCTAGTTTAAAATTTGAAATTCTTGACGAATTATGCTTATTAAGAGCCTCCTTTCAAAACGAATCAGCAGTTTGAACCAATCGATATTATTACTTATCACGTGTTTCATTAAAAAGCAATATTATTTTGTAATTCATTTGTAAACAACTAAAAAGAATGATTTATTTTTATTATATTATCGGAGCATCCGTTATGCTGATTAAATTTCAATTCGTTTTTAACTAATTTTATAACTAACTATCATGATCAAATAAAGAGCTTTATTGGACAAGAAGATAAGAAAAAATTAGATGATAAGATTGATTTAGATGCAATTACAGATTAACGTCTTAAGGCTGGTACTGAGTTCGAGTTCACGTGAAATTTTGACATTTCCCCATTATCTGGCCATTCTTTCGAGCGAAAATTTTGACAACAGAGAAAAGCAGAGACACTGCTCATTCTTGACGGATAAAATGTCAAGAATTTCAATTTTCGATCGATTTTCTTATTGGAAAGTCATTTGCACTGCTCAATTTTCAAATTCAAACACTAAATGTCACTTTTTCGCTCGAAAGAATGAACTGCACAAACTAAATTTGCGTGAAATGATTGACAACATGTTTTAGTGCCATCTATGTTTTCGAAGCGAAAGCAACTTCAAAGCAACAACTCATGCTAAGAACACAGTACCAAACTTGCTTATTTTCAAGCTAAATTTTCGCCGAAACAGATTTCACGTGAAATTTTGTATGAAAATTTCACGTGAAATCGAACTCAGTACTATGCTTTACTTGCTAGTACCCATGTACATATGTGCATAAATTTAACATTATAATGAACTTAGCTTCCGGTTTTATGTATATATAATTCAAATAAAGTTTTAATAGAGTACGAATAAGCCAATATATCTGTTTAAATTCCCTTAATATAGTTTTTTTTTATAAAATCCCGAAATCTCGGGACTATCTCGGGATCCCGAAAATTCTAATCCCGAATTTCGGGATCGCCATTTCAATCTCGGGATTAATGCCCTACTGGTATTCTATCCTAAGAGCACGACTCATATGTGCACAACTAGCAGGGTAATTGCTTGAATATCCCCTTACCCCGCAAGCCCCTGTGAGACCCAATACTGGAGCGTGTGCTCACTGCTGCATAATATGCCAGCGAAATTGTCGGCGGATCAGTATCGATCAGTGCACAAAATTTCATGTGCACAATTTTTTATGTGTACATTTCTTTCACGCGATGATGCTGTTGCACGATGAAGATTAACAGGTTAATAGTGCTCTCATACAAGATTTGGGAAATGAGTTTTTGATCAATATTAAATTATTATTTTAGCTGATATGGTTTTGGGTCAGGGAGTTCACGTGCTCATGTACACATATGGTAAGGCCGCCACTGGTTCAGCTACTGTGTCAATTTCATGAAAATCTGGTAATTGAATCAGAATTCATAGGGCAAATAGCAGTTTTTTTCCTTTTTAATTTTTCAAGATGGCAAAATCGCTTCTATCAGACCTGGTCCTACTTAAGTCCAATGCTATCTGTAAATTTCAACTGTATCTGATTATTGATTCGTGAGTTCCCGTGAACAGAAGTTTTTGATGCTCAAAATATAGGTGAATTGGGAAAGGATTACCATTCTTGTCCGACATGAAATATCCAAAGTTTTACTTTGAATGTGTAGATAAAGCATAAGATTTGTACACAAGTTGGTTTTTATTGTAAGAAACGGACATTTTTTAGGAGTTTCAATGATTTGAATGTTTTCACTTTCAGTGCCTGCCGTTGCTATAGGGTTGCCAGCACGTTCAAAAAAAACTATTAAAGAGTGCAACTTAATAGCGTCAACATGTCCTATAAGTTTCATAATGATTTGATAATCTAGTAAAAAGTTATCATAATTCAAAAATATTCAAATTGTTCCAATCTCATTTTAGGCGCCTAGCGCACAGAAAGGGTTGAAAATTTCAAAAACATTACCATATTCACATTGAAAACACGTTCAGAATTCATAACATGGACTTTATTTTTGCCAAAGTTATTTTGTAACAGAATAATAGGTATATTTAAAATATCACTAAAATGGCCGCCGGCGCCAAAGGGTTAAAAATTATCAACTTTTTGTAAGACCTGGCACTATTCTGCATATACACCAATGTATTTTGAAAATTTCAGTTCAATCGGATGGCGCGTTCCTGAGATTTTTTTCACTGAAATTTTTTGATGATATATATGTATATATAAATATATATATATATATATATATATATATATATATATATATATATATATATATATATATATATATATATATATATATATATACATACAGTGGTGGCCACGAGTTTAGCACACTCGTTATCTTTGACTTTCAAGTGCAAATATCTTCTACTGTTTTACGTTTTTCATTCAATTTCTTCTTCTTTTGTTTTGCCCACGATGTGATGATTATTTCACGTTAATTTCGTTTGTTTCCTGTGTTCCGTTTCGTCTCGATTCTCATTTAATTGCAAGTGGTACGTGATCTAAGCTGGACACGAGTTTAGCACAACTTGAAATATCCCTAATTACGGTGTTTAGTTTCTGGTAAATCGAATTGATTGATAAGATTTGCAATTTTTTAGTTCATTCATGATTCCTGTTCACATAAAATGTGTGTTTAGAAATGGCAAAAGGTACATGGTGCACAGAGGCTCAGCGGCAGGTAGCTCATCAAATGAAGAGCAGTGGAAGCACCGTTATGCAAATTGCAAGTGCTTTAAGATGTTCCCGAAAGATGGTTTACAACACATTAAACCATATGCAACAATATGGGAACTCCAAAAATGTAAAACAGCGACCGAGAGCTCGAAAAACCACAATTAACGAGGACTCTTTGATTTATAGAGCCGCAATCAAGAACCCTTTTAACAGTTCAACCGTTATAAAGAGGGATATTTCGTCGGAATTTGGCATTGACCTATCCTCAAGGACAATAAGACGACGGCTCAATGAAAAAAAATTGCGTGGATGCATAGCACAGCACAAGCCGCTTGTGTCAAAAAAAAATCTAAAATCTCGAATTGCGTTTGCCCGTGACCACTTGCTAAAACCATTGATTTTTTTGGAAAAATGTGCTTTGGAGTGACGAGTCAAAGTTTTGTCTGTTCGGATCTGACGGTAAGCGGTATGTATGGCGTCCTTCGAACATGCAGCATCATCGAAAGTACACTTTGAAGACCGTTAAGCACGGCGGTGGAAGTGTGATGGTGTGGGCTGCCTTCTCTTGGTACGGCGTTGGCTCCATACATAAAATTGACACAAGAATGGATTAGCATGTTTACAAAAATATCATTGTTAACACAATGATCCCATTTGCTGATGATAACATGCCCCTTAGATGGTGTTTTATGCATGACAATGACCAAAAACACACTTCGCGCACAGTGAAGGGATGCTTGGAAGAGAACCGAATCGATGTTCTAAAGTGCCCAGCCCAATCAACTGATCTCAATCCCATTGAAAATTTGTGGAACGATGTCAAGGAGCATATTCACGTAGTAAAACCTCAGAATATGGCCGATTTGTGGACCGAAATTCAAAAAGCTTGGTACGTGATTCCGAGGGAACGTTGTATGACCTTGGTCGAGAGCCTACCGAGGAGATGCGCTGCTGTCATCAGAAATCAAGGATATCCGACAAAGTACTAAATTATTGCGTTTAAATTTGTTCTTTGTTATTTTTTTTGGCATTATAATAAACAGCTTACATTTTGTGATAAATTCGTGTCCAGCTTTTTTTTCATCTTATTCACAACTAAACTCAAATAAAAAAAATCGGAAGACAATAACCACATGAAACCAACATGACATAGCCATCACATCGTGGGAAGAACTCAGGGAAAAAATTGGAATGAATAACATATAACAGTAGAAAATATTTGCAGTTGAAAGTTACAGATACCAAGTGTGCTAAATTCGTGGCCACCACTGTATATATATGTATATATATATATATATATATATATATATATATATATATATATATATATATATATATATATTTATATATATTTATATATATTTATATATATTTATATATAAATATATATATATATATATATATATATATATATATATATATATATATATATATATATATATATATATATATATATATATATATATATATAGAAATATGAATTTTTGGCCAAAGTGATTTTAATACTAATGTTCTTCTTCGAACATTAGTAAAAAGGCAGAATACTAGATACTTTCTTCAATTGGGACAACCATTAAGCCGGTTGTTCATGTCTGAAATCAATCACTAGTTAGCAGCTCAAAATACAACCAGATGGATGAACTGAAATTGATATCTGCATCTTTACTGGCAATTAAAACCGAGTATGTGCATGGATCATACTAAAAGCAAAAACGCGACTCGACTATGAAAACAAATATTACGAGCCTACGTTCGCTGTTAGCTGTATACTTTGCTGGCACACCAGATTATCTTTACTCGAAGCGCAACACATCACGGAATAACTCGGGTTACTAGCTTCCAGGCGAAGTTTTTGATTTATCGATTAGCCAGTTGAACTTTTCAGTGCATCGCAGTACAATATCATAATTTATGTTTTGAAGTGGAAAAGTTGATAGGTCAATACTAGCAGCACCGGTAAATGAGCACATTTTAAAATATCTTCATACTTATGTGCAGATATATGCATACGTATAAGCGAGCAGATCGCAATGATTACATTAATTGTCCATAAATCATGTCGGCATTTGAAACTCGTAGACGCAGTTTTATTGCGTGTCCCAAGCTCCAAAGAAAGGTCTTTATTAATTCAATTGGATTTATTGAATTGAATTTAATTTGTGATGTATATATTGATTGAATATCTGTGGTTCCCAATCAATGATTTATTGTCGATGGTATAGTGAAACTTTAAGTTTTCTTAGAATTATAGTAGAGTTTGTTTTGGCGCGTAAACGACTTTAAATATTGGGCTGATGAAAACGTCTTTACGCATTTCGAAATCAATTTACAAGGTTTTTTTTGCATTGCAAATTTAAATATTCCAATTGTATACACATTTTTCATCTATAACCTTTTGACATTTTCATCAGTAAAAAATTCCTGTTTCTATCGGAGAAGATTTTGGATAAATAACTTTGGGTAGCCCCGACGGAACCGAACTTTGTTCCATTTAGTGAATTGTGTAACGAAAAAAATGAATGATGATCCAAGGTTGCATACTTGGACTATATGTGGACGCATTAAAACTTCGCGACCGAGCTACCTTACTTTTTTTCGGCAAAATCGTATGTGGACTTGTAGGTTTGTATGGGTTGGGGAAAAGGCGCCTGTCACCTTTAAGTACTGAGGCCAAAAATACCCATTGTATTCATCATGCCCCCAGCCTATTATAATTTCTCAGATTTCTGAACGAAAATAAGGATCAATGATAGCGAGAAAGAGGCTGTCCTCTGCATACACTCCACATCACAGCCGAAGCATTGACATCAGAGATGTACAAATGCTGGGCATTCACAGAAAAAATGCCCCGCAAAATCAGCCTCTTCTATGCAGGATGGAGAAACGTCAGCTTGTGCAACACCTATTCAATACATATGTCCTCCTAGACAGTTGTGTCCATAAAGTATGCCTGCCATGGTTTTTGCAAATTTTCCTACTCTTGTTAAAGAGGAATCCCGAAATCGCATGGTTGGACTCTAGAGGGAAGACCTTAGGATATCGAGCAACATCAGAAGACTTCCATCTTGGCTCATGAGCATCAACTACCCATTTCCGAGAAATGGCATGTGCAGATGCGATAGACACTCTCAAAGTGGGCTCAGAACCCTCTAGTGGAAACGACAAATCTCGCTTAGCAATGAAGTCAGCAATTTCATTTTCTTCAAAACCACAGCGTCGCGGTATCAGAGTAGTTGAACTTAATTAAAACTGGTATTTTTGGGCGATTTCTGAAGTAGTTAGTGGTGTACGTAGCGCCAGCATTACAGTTCAACTGCCACTGCTATTAGCGATACGTGCTCTCCTCCACTTTTCTTCAGTCGGTTTGTAGGCAGCTTCCAAAATAGCGAATATAAAAAACAGAAACGTACAGTTCCAGCTCCAGATATAACCTCTGTCTTCGAGCCGTCCGTGAAGATAATCTCGGATTACCCCTCGTAAAGAAGTCTACGTGCTCCCTGTCACAATTCTCTCGTATCTACTCCCGAAGTCGAGTAAGGGCATTCAAGTGGCAGAATTCGTCGCGAGAATCGAATAGCTAACCTCTAAAGAGTAGTGTCCTCCCACATTGGCGTTTCTGATCCATAGGCCAAGTTGAGTTTGTCAACAGCTGAGCTCTTCGCCACACTCCGAATTTGAAAGTCGAGTGGAAGCAGATTAAGAAGCGTAACAAGGGTCGCACGAGGAGAAGTAGTAATAGCACCACAGATACGCAGACACACAGCCCTTTGCAGTCAGGCTAACTTCTTGCGAGCGTCAAATAATTTTAAAACAGTTAACTACACCACGGATGCGTACTTGATCTTTGGCCTTATGAATGCTACATATATTCACATAACTACAAGGGGCTTTAAATTCAACGTGATGTCAAAAGTTCCCTTTCACTGTCCGATAGCATTCAAAGCTTTAGTAAGCTTCCTTTCCAAATGATTCTTTCAGATAAGTTTTTTTTGTCCAATATTATTCCTTGGAATTTTACCTTCCCTTTAAATTGAAAAGTTTCACTCTTCATACAAAAAACCACAAAGTCTTCTAGCTTTCTCTTCGTGGTAAACAAACCACCTTTTGTTTTACCACGATTCACTGAAAGACTGTGCATCGATCAGCAAATGCTAATCAAATCCAATGCGCGTTGCGTATTTCTGACTGCTAGTGTGGCTAAGACTGCGCGTGCAGCCGTTCTTGTTGCAGTTCGTTTAGCAGTGAGTCAACTAGCATACTCTGCAGGAGCGGTATTAGAGCACCTTCTTGAGGATATTCATTTGTCACCTCCATTCTCAAATAACAGTCAAATCCAGCTTCGCCATGGCATGTATCCACTTAACTAAGACGTCATCAATGCCATAAGCTTTCGCAGCTTCACATAGCTCTATAAAGAGCACGGAGTCAAAGGCCTCTTCAATGTCCACATATACCTCTATTGCATACACACAATTCGAAATCGCTCCTTCAACTGTAGAAATCAGAGAGCGAAGAGTCGACTCGCCTAATTTTCCTCGCTGGTGCACATGCTGCTTATCACACAAGGGGTTAGACTTAGTCGCTCTAGAGCGTATGTGTCATTCAACAAGGCTCTCCAGGCATTTCAGCATAAACAAAGTTAAGCTGATCGGCCTAAAGTTGCTTGGATCTGAATAGTCATCTTTCTCCTGTTAAAATATAAAGACTCCCTTAACTCCCTTAACAAAGAGAAGAAGGCTTGGTTAGGGGAATTAATCACCAGAGCGACCTAAAGTAAATTTCAAGTAATGTCTGTTTAGACTCCTTTTTGGACTTAATATAATTGCAATTTGGGCGTTTTAAAGCGTTCAGCTTAACCGATTGGTCCTTTTCCAGAATGTTGCACAGCCTTGACATCTCTGATGCACCTTCCAGTCGCTCTTAGAACAATCTGAATAATTCCTTCTTGAAGGCCCTCACCAAATTTTTATAGATTTTCTGCGAGGTTCTGTACACGATCCAGTTATCCTCAGTGTTCGTCTTAGAACTTCGATTGCGTAATTTCCTGATATTTTTTCCTGAGCTTCTGCAACTCCTCTGCAAGCAGATTATAAACCATAAAACAAGTTCTCCGACTCTTTGATCTTTCATCATAAAAGAGCTTAGGCCCCTTTATTGAACGAATCCACCGTTCCTGTAAAAGAGTAATGTAGTTTTGCCAATTTTTCGCTCAAAAAAATAACGAAGCCTTGGTATGCTGCAAGTTGATCTAAACAAATTTTATATCTTCAGTGAAATGATCCAAACAGGTGTCTGTGGCCCCATTTTCAAGGACATTTAGGCAAAGCTCGCACAGTTTAAGAGATAGAAACTCTATAAAAGAGAAGTTCCACTGGTTTCTGCATTTTGCTTCGGAGACATATTCATACTTAGTCCAGAGAATAGATGTTTCACATTCTTCTTGATTTGGTTGAATTTGACTGCATAAGAAAAGTAGCTCAGTATCATACGGTATCTGTCCTTAAGTATCGAGAAACTTCTTTGGTCAACTACGATCATTAGATTGGAACTATCTTCACCATTGATGGGGTTCCTCTTGAGATTTCTGTGCCCGATAATTCAGTGTTTCACACCGATGCCCAGGTTCAGCTTACTGCAAAGTATCTTTTCTTTTGACGCTGTACTTGTCTTTCCGCAGACTGTAACCACAGGAGGTGCTATCAAGAAGTTAGAAACTCGCTGGCCATGGAAGCTTCCACCTTTGTAGCCTATGAGCTTCCACAGCAGCCAGGGTCCTCTATAGTAGTCAAAGCTGAGGTTAGAGGCTGCAGAATCCGAGCCCCTGCCGTATTGTGCACGCCCAGCACAGGTAGGTTTCTAAACTCAGTCTGGCTGCCGCACACATAGCTAAAATCCTTAGAATTCTTCTGACACATTTTGCGATGCACAGGCCACGTCCACCACAACAAAGTGGTGCCCGATCTTGGGGTATAGGTGGGCAGATAAGGTGGAAATTCTAAATTTAATCAGCTCAGCTGGTATGGGGCAGATCAGCTCCTGGGACCTGCCTAATCCACCTTTTTGGTGTCAAATCCATAAAGCACATAGTAATGTAATAGGAACCTATGTAATAGGAACCTAACGTTCGATGAGGAAATTTTCAAACCGTATGACCGTTTCGTATGCGTGGTCGTCGTTGTGGTATCAGTTTGGTTTCAAGATTTATTGGGTGGTTCGCCATGTGCATTTCCAAACGCTATTACGAAAGACGTTATCAGTCTCCTGCCAATCTTACTAAGAATGGATAAGCATAGCTATATTAGCCAAACTATTCTTTTGGAAGGATTCATCCCAACAGGTTAAGATCACACTTTCATGAGCTATGAAATTGAGACTAAATCTATTATTTCTCAATGATTCCACCTGAATCTTAGTCTTTGAGTTATTTTTTTCTATGATAATGCCAAAGCTCATGGGATTATTCTTTGAAGCGAATGCCTAGCTATGGCGGTAAGGAGACACTTATAACATAAAACATAGCCTCGGAGTTTCCGTCTTCATTATTTCAATATATTATTTCATTATATTCTTGTGACCTTAAAATATTTATTCTGCTTCCCAGACCGTTTCACTAAGTGTCTTAAGAATTAAATTCACAATAGGTTTTCTTTTTATTAATACATATCCTACTTTGCTATTTGCACTGCAAATTGCCTTTTCCTGTACATTAGAGTATCGTAGTCTTGACCACTGCGGTTACTTAAAAGAAAATAAAGTCATTGAATACCTCTTGCGAAATTGATGCGATATGTCTTTTAATTATATTAATAATTTCAGCACTCAAAAAATTCTGAAATCCGCAGAATACTGTTTAATGTTGTTTTAAAGCTATATCTAACGCCAAACATGATTCAATATTTTCAGTGTGCAATGAGTTTTTTTCATGATTCTTAAGTAAACTTGATAAGTTGAAAAGTGTTTTTTTCTTGTACCTAAAATCACTAAAACTTATTCTTTATAAGCACTAGTGATGGGCTCAAAAACGCCAAACAGTTTGAAAAAAACGTTTGGCTGCATAAAACGAACGAACAGTTTTTCCAAATAGCGACAAACAGTTTTTCTAAAACGAATTCTTTTTTTCGAAAACGAACAACATTTCTAAAATGAACCGCTTTTAAAAAACCATTTGTTCCAACTATTCTACAACGAATAGTTTTTCCAAAGCCAATCGTTTTTCTAAAACGAATCGTTTTTTTAGAACGAACTGTTTTTTTAAAACGAAACGTTTTTCGTTTTTCTCAAACGAATCGTTTTTTTAAAACGAACTGTTGTTTTAAAACGAACTGTTTTTTTTTCAAAACGAATCGTTTTTCTCAAACGAACCGTTTTTCTAAAACGAACTGTTTTTTTAAATGAATCGTTTTTCTAAAACGAATCGTTTTTTTCCGCTTTTTTAAAACGAATCCTTTTTCATCGTTTTTCGTTATTTTGAAGGAAACGTTTTTCGTTTGTTAAAACGAACTGTTTGGCAGTGGAAAACTGTTTAGCTGCGGAAAACAGTATTTTCGTACTTGTGAGCATTTTCGTACTTGCAAGTATTTTAAAAGTTTTTAGGGCAAAAGGAGCTGAAATCGGACAAAATTGGCCAATTTTGGGTTAGAGTGGCTTGAGACATAACGGGCCAAGACCTATTGCTGTGATACAAAAATTTCGGTTTTGTAGGGGAGTAAGGGGTTTTTTGGCCATAGTTTGCCGAAAACTAATTTTACAGCGCTTTCGATGATTGAAAGTGGCCGGGGAGTATATTAGTGATATTTTAAGGACAAAAATTTTTTGATAGAGTAAATTGGGCAAAAACGTCAATTTTTCCAAATTTTTTTTTGTCAAGTATGAATTCGGGGACCTTTCTGAGTTGTTTCGGGCGAAGTATCCATACAAGTCTGGGAAAAAGCGGCCTAGTTTCGAAGATACCGCAAAATTAAATCCGGCGGATGAACTTAAAGTAACACTAAAAGTGCCAAGGAGGAAAAGATTGAGATCCTTTTTGGTTCACCAGTTGGCATCTCCGGGTGTGCTGAGGTCCTTCTCGCGACTGCTGGTCGGCGCGAGGGTGTCTCCAACCCCATCGGGGCTGTAAAATTTACGAGGCCGCGGGAGGTAAGGTGCCCCTGGACTCATGTCCAGCCTTACAGAAGAGGTTGGCCTCCTAGTGGGTGCATGTTTAATAAACGAAACATTTTTTTTTATCATTTCTTAATAAAATTTTCAACAAACTTAATGCTTCAGTGAGGCGAAGTGGAAATCCGACTGGTTTAGATTAGCCAGGAAAAGTTTGGTATCAGGTTTAGTAAGTAAAAATACTGCAAATGAAACAAAAATTTAAATTTTAAGTAGAACTCATGTAATAGCCTTTAGGTATCTTCAAAATTCAAAATATCAAAGTAAAAGCAGGGTAATTAAAGTAATTAACACTAATTAAAAAGCAGCAAAAAAAGATCCAGCGAGTGCAGCGATTAACCGACGACCGGATCGGGAAAACTGTTTTTGTCACTTATGAATTTATTTTTGAATTATTTCTATTTTAGTTTATATCTTTCTATTCTGTGAGCTGCTTTTACTTTGATATTTTGAATTTTGAAGATACCTAAAGGCTATTACATGAGTTCTACTTAAAAATTTTGTTTCATTTGCAGTATTTTTTTTTGGTCATTGTTTTGGATTTTTCTTATGAAATTATTGGATTGTTTTTTTCTTGGTTTCTTTTTTTTATTTGAGAAAACATGATGAGTTGGTAGACTCATCATAAGATTAGTTTTAGTGGAGCCATGTTGAAGAAACTCTTGAATCCTTTTCGCTGTAACTTTTTCAATCTACTACTCTTAATTTTATATTTATTACGAAAGAGATTGTTCAAGAGGGCTGCATTTCATATGCGTATGGATCTTCGATTGTGCAGTTATGCAGCTCCTAGCCTGATTCGCATAGCTTGCCTAGTTGCGTTCATTTCGGAGTCCTTACGACATGTTCGAGGAAAAGTTTACCCCCTCGAATATGCATTAAGGAAATGCTAGAGCGTTTTAATTATTCTGTATTAAGGAAATGCTAGAGCGTTTTAATTATTCTTTCAAGAAAAATGATCTACCCCACCCAATTCATAGTCTATCAATAAATAGTAAGCGCTCGCTTATCTCTCATGCAAGATTTGTTCAAGTTTAACGATGTTTCTCAAATACAATGTGTATAATCGTCTTATAGATTTCAATAAATTTCGTAAGTTATTCCTTACCTTGAGATCGACCATTCAGTTGATTTTGCCTCCATGAGTGGAAAATCAATACGATGCAAGCCTCTCGCTCATCCATTCATCACGCACTTCATTATACCCCAAGTGCACACGGTTTCCATTAAGCCTCTTATCGCAGTGCGTTCCGGCGCAACGCAGAATAACAAAAATCTCTGCGTTCCCATCCGAGCCCATCTCAATTTCAGTTTCATTGTAATCCAATTTACTCGTTTCGTTATTAATTCCGATTCATTGACGGTGGTCTGCGTTCATTGCTCGATAGTGTACTCAACAGTGTGACGTACTACAACCCAATCAGCAGTCGTATTAAATTAAGAGTTTTCGTTATTGCTACAACGGATCTCAGCCCGGTACGAGAAAGTATCAGTTGCAGCATGAAAAGATGTTTGGTTTTTTTTTTGCGAAATTACAAATATCTTAATCAAAAACCAGTTTTGCATGCTGCGATTGTGATTCGAGTACTAAACTGCATGAAAAGTACACTTGATAACAACCGACCGCAGCGTATTTGCAACGGGGCGCACAAAAAGTCACAATCGACGCCGTAACAACTGCTTTGTTACTTTTTCGTTGCTTGAAGTCCTGTTCGATGCATTTCGCCACTGCCACCGGCTCAATATGAAATATAATTTAAATCTTTAATCCACCTGAATCGATTTGGCGAGGTAAAGATGCCGGCGATTGGCCATTCCTCGGAGTAATTAAAATATCCGCGTGGCGGCCACCGTTGTTGGCCTCCGGTTAGGCGGAATGATGCTGTTGATGGAGCATGGTGTGGGCCTTGTGTGTGGCATCGGTATGGATTAATAGCAATAAACGGTAAGTGACTTTAAAAGCTGAATTCTGCAGTCACGACGACGAATTCATCCGCCCGGAGAATGTTGTAAATGTTAACGACTCACTTATCGACAAATGAATGCTACCTCCCGTTTGATGCCTCATTCGATAAAAGAAAATGCATTTTATGGTCGGAATAAAATTCCAAACAAATGGCTACAGAGCTGCTGAAATCGTGAAATTACTTTTGGGAAAAAAATGATAGGGTGGAGTTTAATGCTGCGATATGTATCTGGATATGCTTTGTGAAGGATATATATGCTAGTATCATGAAACCTTAAGAAGTATGTTCTCATTAACAGTTTTCAATTAGTGATGGGCTCAAAAACGCCAAACAGTTTGAAAAAAACGTTTGGCTGCAAAAAACGAACGAACAGTTTTTCCAAATAGCGACAAACAGTTTTACTAAAACAAAATTTTTTTCTAGAACGAACAGCATTTCTAAAACGAACCGAATTTCTACAACGAATAGTTTTTCTAAAACCAATTATTCCAACTATTCTACAACGAATAACTTTTCTAAAGCCAATCGTTTTTCTAAAACGGACCATTCTTCTCAAACCAACAGTTTTTCTAAAACGAATAGTTTTTATAAAACCAATGGTTTTTCTAAAAAGAATCGTTTTTCGTTTTTCTCAAACGAACCGTTTTTTTTAAAACGAATCGTTTTTCGTTTTTCTCAAACGAATCGTTTTTTTTAAAACGAACTGTTTTTTTTAAAACGAAACGTTTTTCGTTTTTCTAAAACGAACCGTTTTTTTCAAAACGAACTGTTTTGTTAAAACGAGTAATTTTTCGTTTTTTAAAAACGAACTGTTTTTTTTTAAAACGAATCGTTTTTCTTTTTTTTTAAAACGAACTGTTTATTTTAAACGAATCGTTTTTCGTTTTTCTTTAAAACGAATCGTTTTTCATCGTTTTTGGTTTTTTTTTTGGCAGTGGAAAACTGTTTAGATTGGACAAAATCACCCAATTTTTTTAGATTGGACAAAATCACCCAATTTTGGGTTAGAGTGGTTTGGGACATAACGGGCCAAAACCTATTGCTGTGATACAAAAATTTCGGTTTCGTAGCGGAGTAACGGGTTTTTCGGCCATAGTTTGCCAAAAACTAACTTTACAGCGCTTTCGATGATTGGAAGTGGTCGGGGAGTACAATAGTGATATTTTAAGGGCGAAACATTTTTTTTATAGGGGAAATTGGGCAAAAACGTCCATTTTTCCAATTTTTTTGTCGAGCATGAATCCGTGGACTTTTCTGAGTTGTTTCGGGCGAAATATCCATACAAGTCTGGGAAAAAGTGGCCTAGTTTCGAAGATACCGCAAAATTAAATCCGGCGGAAAAACTAAAAGTAGCACTAAAGGTGCCAAGGAGGAAAAGGTTGAGATCCTTTTTAGTTCACCAGTTTGCGTCTCCGGGTGTGCTGAAGCCCTCCTCGTGACTGCAGGATGCCACGAGGATGTCTCCAACCCCACCGGGGCTGTAAAGTTTACGAGGCCACGGGAGGCAAGGTGCCCCATGACTCATGCCCAGCCTTACAGAAGAGGTTGGCCTCCTAGTGGGTGCATGTTTAATAAACGAAAATTTTTTTTTACCATTTCTTAATAAAATTTTCGACAAACTTCATGCTTCAGTGAGGCGAAGTGGAAATCTGACTGTTTTAGATTAGCCGGGAAAAGTTTGGTATCAGAGATCGCTCGATGAAAAGTCATATAGATGACAATAGGATTAGTTGGTCCTATCTTAGTAATTTTTTTAATTTTGTCATTTGAACGAATACAGGAGGTGTTTTTTGCATATAATAAGATGAAAAACAAATTAAATTGATTGAATTTGATCGTTTTTCTTTAGATGGCCCCTAGATTGGAGAAAGACTTGCCAAATAAATGACCGACCATTGGAAAGTTACCGACAAGCTGCACAGACTAGTGACTGGGTATTCTTTGAAGGTAATCTTGCACCATCACCATTCTAGCTTGAAACGTTGTGTCTGGAGGGTGGAGGAGGGCATGTTAGTCAATTTCATTACATTACTGCAAATCGTATGCATTGTATGTACATATTACATACTTCAAACAAGTATTTGGAACAGGTATTTTTTCGTACTCGTACTAGTTGTACCTAGTATGTGAAAATCCTAGTATTGTCGTACAGCATCAAATTTGTTTCTCTCGTTAATTCAAACT
Source organism: Nemotelus pantherinus (assembly GCA_963978885.1). Classification (NCBI taxonomy): domain Eukaryota; kingdom Metazoa; phylum Arthropoda; class Insecta; order Diptera; family Stratiomyidae; genus Nemotelus; species Nemotelus pantherinus. Next base: position 210,005,810 of record OZ022264.1, on the reverse strand, counting down.
GTTTTTTTCAAACAGTTTTAAAAAAACAGTTGTTTTTGAAAAAAAAACAGTTCGTTTATGGTTTTTTGAAAACAACACTGAAAAAAATTCACATGGCGTCCAGAGCCATGTAACATAGCGCATTATTTATGGCCCCATACGCTATGTATATAGTACTCTGAGCTATGCAATATGACTCCCAGCGCTATAATTACATGGCGCAGAAATTATAGCCCCACACGCTATATTACATAGTGCCATGAGCCATGTAATATGGCTTCAGTTGAAGAAGATAACTCAAATTATAACTCGCAGCCATACTGTGTGAGGGGACTTATAAATGTGAGTACCAACAATAGAAGCACTGTGGCCAGATTTGGCTAATTCCTGCCGATTGTGCTATCTAAACGTTGAAATGGCGGGGGAAGATTTTTGATTTCGCGGGTTGGTGGATTTAGGGCTATATGATGTACTTGAAAAACTATATTTGGGATGTATATTGTTTTGAAAAACTATATTTGGGCCATATTTTGTTTTGATAAACTATTTGTGTGATATATATTGTTTTTGAAAACTCTATTTGGGCTATACAGTAAAACTTTTAGTCTGGACACATCGAACTACCTGAACAATTGAACTTTAAAAATACTGCGCATACAATTTCTTGAAGAATTTCTTGAATTTCTCTGCACTGAAAAAACACATAGCGCCAGACGCCATGTTCTATAGTCCTCTACGCCATGTACTATAGTCCTCCGCGCCATGTACTATAGTCCTCCACGCCATGCACTATAGACCTCCATGCCATGTAATGGCGTGGAGGACTATATTATATGGCGTGGAGGTCTATAGTACATGGCGTGGAGGGCTATAAGCATAGCGCCTGCTCCTATGTACGTTTCGCCACGTACTATGGCGTGTGCGCTATATTTTATTACAGTCCCCAAATCGACTATTTACATGGCGATAGAAGTCTATAAATTATGGCGTCTGGCGCTATGTGTTTTTCCAGTGAACAGAAACGCCCATCACTATTTTCTATTGGAAATAGTTTCGCTTGCATAAAATATACTAAGAAGTATCTGATCGATGAAAAGCATGTGAATTCTTTTAATTAATCCACGCGGAAAGATTGTTTTTAGATTCTCTCAATTATTTATAACTATGCTAGTTAACTATAACAGTAAGTGCATTTGCTAAAATTTGTCCGCCAACATTTTTGTGATTCGCTTCGATTTTATACTAACTAATGTTTTTTCTTTTCTTTTCAGGTAAGTAAGAATCGATACGACGCAGAAATTTGCGTAGATTGACCATAACCGAGCCTAGGTGTGTTGCAACTAAGTTCAGGAATTTTGTAGGTAAAAAAAACATCAGCTGCAAAGTTGCACTAAAAACTGTAAAAATCATGAACTACGCTCGAATGAATTCACTCGACACCATTACCAACGCTAATCCTCTGTTTGCTGCTCCTACGACAAAACACCAGTCGTACCACTGTTTTTTCAAAACCAAAACAAATCTCGACGTAAAATATGCATTTGCCCACGATTAATTATTTGTAGAAAAAATTTTACCCTAAAAATTAACACCCATGCCACCCATTAACTGCATTAGTTGGGGTCAGAAAGTCGATAAGTATCCCTTTCTGGGAGTGCATTTAGAGATTCGTGTCTACGCTCGTTGGAACCGTCTTCGTAAAGTTTTTGTTTTGCCAAGGTGAAAGACCTGAACTTGAATTTTTTCCTGAAATAAGTACAAATGCAAGGAAGGCAGGCATTCGTGCAGGCTGATGGTACTCAGACTACAACTCGATGTGTCATTCATGCATGCCCTACATACCCCCATGTGAATTTGTAGGTATCCGTATCTATATAGCGATGTACCTGTAATGCCATTAGTGACAGCGACAACGACGCATTCAATACGCTCTGTGCCGAGCATTTATTAGGCTCAATAAGTTGAACGGCAACAGCATAAAGCAATGCAAGGTCTTAGCTTTACCACTAAACCAATTTGCTTCGCATCTTCATACTCGTATGCAATAAATAAACACATGTCGTCTCTTGGACTCTTTCGTTTCTGGAAGATATGATTTGTGGTTACTGTAGGCTCTATTAGCTGATGTGTGAATGCATAAAAGTCAGGTTAATACGAGTATGTGGCGAGGCTAGTGAAAGCAGCAAGCTGTAGCGGGACATGTGTAGCGAATGTTAGGGTTTATGTGAATGAAATTTTCGAAGACAAAGTCTATGTTATGTGAATCAATAATTTTTAATAAACAATTCATTGTCTTCATGTAATCTTGCTTAAAATGTCAGCCATCTGCATCTTTTACTTTGTTATCGGATAGAATAAAAGCGATGTGCTGAGCAGTGATGGGAATTTAGCTACATTGTAGCTACATTTAGCTACAAAAAGAACCTATTTAGCTACAAAATCTTTCATTTAGCTATTAGCTACAAATTTAGCTACTAATTTATAGATTATAAATAATTCATATTTTTGCTTTGGTTGCTTTAAATTTCACTAGTTTATTAACATTTAAAACACTCAGTGCTTGAAAATAATTTCCTCAAATTCTAAGGTAATCGCTAATGCTTTGGGTAGCACAATAGTACTACTGCTATGTACTATGTCTTTCTGAACATAGAAAAATAATAATCTTCTACGGACAGTTTTATTTCTTTTGTTCGGAGCGAGGAAAAACCGAAAGTTTTAACTCATTAGGAATAAACTAAAATAGATAAGACAAACGAAATATGTTTAATATAGATTACACATTATCTGCCTAGATTTGAAGAAAAGAACTAAAAAATTCAGGCGTAAATATAAAGTAAAACGTTGACAAGGTGTTCGCACAAAACCCTAGAAGACATTAGGAATCGTGCTCAGTAGTAAAACCAAACGTTAGAATTGTGCTAGCTATGTTTTTACTAATGTTCGAAGAACATTAGTATTAAAATCGATTCGGCCAAAAATTCATATTTCCATATATATATATATATATATATATATATATATATATATATATATATATATATATATATATATATATATATATATATATATATATATATATATATATCATCAAAAATTTTCAGTGAGATAATCTCGGGAACGCGCCATCCGATTGAGCTGAAACTTTCAGGATACATTGGTGTATATGCAGAATAGGTCCAGGTCTCCTTAAATGTCAGTTATTGTTAACCTTTTGGCGCCGGCGGCCATTTAAGTGATATTTTTAATATACCTATTATTTCGTGCAAAAATAATTTTCGCAAAAATAAAGTTAACGAAATAAATTTCTAACGTGTTTTACATATGAATCGGATAATGCTTTGGAATTTTTTAACCCTATGTGTAAGCTGGGTGCCTAAAAAGAGGACGGGAAAATTTGAAAATTTTTAAATTTCGATAACTTTTGACAGAGCTATTCAATCATTACGAAATTTTCAGGACATATTGACATTATTTAGTTGTAGATTTGTGTAGCTTTTAATGAGCGTGCTGGCAACCCTGTAGCTAGGGCAGGCACTGAAAGTGAAAACCTCCAAATCATCGTTTCTCTTGAAAAAATGCCGTTTCTTCAAAACAAAGCCACTTATATGTAAATCTTGTGCTTTGTTTACATAACCAAAAAAAAAAAAAAATATGGTAGAACGGGCACGCCTGGTAACCCTTGCCCAATTTACCTATATTTTTAGCATCAAAAACTTCTGTTCACGGAAACTCACGATCCGATGAGCAGAATTATTTGAAATTCACAGAATGTATTGGTCTTAGACAGGACCAGGTCTGATAGAAGTGATTTTGAAATGCGGATGATTCTGTGCCAGTGGTGCCATCTTGAAAAACCACTAAAAAAGATAACTGTTTTTAGCCCTATAAATTCTGATTGAATCGTTCGATTTTGACGAAACTCACACAATTGCTGGACCTTACTTTAATCCACGTTTGGTAGAAATCTGGTTGAAAAATTCGGTTGGAGCTGCCAGCTATGATAATTTTGGTGTCTTCATTTTGAAAAAAAAAATTTGGAAGTGAAAACATTCAAACCATCGAATATTCAAAAAAATGTCCGTTTCTTACAATAAAACTAATCTGTATATAAATCTTATGTTTTATCTACACGTTCAAAATAAAACTTTGGAAATTTCATGTCAGACAAGAACGGTAACCCTCTCCCAGTTAACCTATATTTTTAGCATCAAAAACTTCTGTTCACGGAAACTCACGAACCAATAATCAGATACAGCTAAAATTTACAGAATGCATTGGACTTAAGTAAAATTAGATTTGATAGAAGCGATTTTGAATTGTGGGCAAGTCTGTGCCAGTGGTGCCATCTTGAAAAATTACAAAGAAAAAAAAACTGCTTTTTGCCCTATGAAATGTGAATAGGTTACCAGATTTTCATGAAATTGACACAGTAGCTAAATCTAACTCTAATCTCTGTTTGGTGGAAATTTGGTTGAAAAATTTGATTGGTGCTGCCAGCTATGGTAATTTTTGTGTCTTTGGTTTTGAAAAATCGCTCAGGAAAATAAAACTTTTTGCACTATAACTTCCAGTGCAGTCATGAAATCCATACGAATTTCATACAATTAATGACCTGTCATAAACATTATTCAGCCCAAATTTGGTTGAAAAGCCACAATAGGTTTGCCAGCTATTGTTGGTTTTGTGTTTAATTGCAATATCTTTATTAAGCGGTTTTATCGTAGAATTTTCAAATGGTAATGATATTGTAGTGACAATAAACAGCAAATATTAAGCTTTCGATCATTTGAAAAAACTCGCTGCAGGTAACCCTAAATTTCTTTATACTCCTATAACTTCGAATGTAATTAAACAACGTGAAGCAGATTTGATATATTCTTGGCTTTGATACTGGCGGAAGGTTGCCAGCACGAGTCGGTTGTGCTACTTTTGTATCAATAAATGCTTCCAGTTAGTATACATACCGGAAACATTTACAATGAAAATAAATAACCGATGTTACAATTCGCAAAGTTCTGCAAATTTTTCGGATCGCAGCCCCAAACACCAACTTCAGTTACAGTGCTGCAGGCACTGAGCATTTTCTTCAATGATGTTATATGAGATGCTGCTTTCAAAATTATATGAAATAAGCAACTGATAACGAATATAATTAACCCGTGTTTTGCTCTCATAAACGTTGAAATTCATGCCAGTGGTAATATCTGAAACCTTCCACCATATGAGTTATAATGCATTCTTGAGACGAAAGTAAAACGTGGCATTTGAAACAGTTTGGCCGTAATAAGCAGCACATGTGGTGGAATATGCACTCAAAACCTGCACGATTCTTCTACTGTTCTTCGAACATTAGTGTTTCTAGCGGTTCAGGTGCGCTAGAGTTTTTTTATTTTGTAGAGTTTTTCAACACAGCGAACACCTGAATCAGCGATCACAGCGCACCTGAAAAACAACATCGACAACAAATCAAAGCTACAATGTGTATTTTCGTTGTGAACCGTTGCGCATTAAGATGAGATGTGTAAGAAACTGGCAGTTGAGTCCAAAAGTTGGAGCAAGTGTCGGATTCATCGATCAAAAACAGCGCCATAGTGAAAAACGCAATGTTTCCATACTTCAAATCGGATTTAAAGGCAGATATTGATAACTCTATTTCTAGTATTTTAATTGGCGAGTCTACGGACATTTTAGTTATATTCAGCAAACTTATTACAATTTACTTGGCTTTGATTGTATTGCTACTGCCATAAACACGTGCTTCGAAAACTACAATTTAAGTATTTAGTCCAGGGAAATCTAACATGGTGCTTCGGAAAAATTAGGGGAAAGCTGAATTTTGGTGTGAACCTTGGTACTGGCGTGTTGAACAAAATGTCAAAAGTCCCCATCGATCCAAGTGCTGCGTCACTTTTTATACGGGGTCAAAGGTCACCAAAAGTGACCTTTCTTAAATATCTCAGTAACGGTTACGGAGTTCATAAACGAGGTGTTTGTCAATAAAGGGATCAGTATCAAGGATCATTAGCCAATAGTAAGTGTTAAAAACCCACTTCAGTATAGTCCAAACATTAGAAGAATGTTATTTAGCAAAAATGATTTACAAGGAGTATAACAATTACAAAACCTTTTATATCTCCTATTTCTTCAACCCATTTTAAAGGATGCTTCTATCATGAATAAAAAAATAGAAAGTAATTCTATTGAACTCACTAAGCTCTTTAACGATTTTTATACTATTTTATACTGCTAAATTAATTAACCTACTCATCCGATGTGCATCCAATATTTTTCCATATGAATTATAAAAATTAACTTAATAAAACTGTTTACTAGAACCTTAAGTTTTTTTATTGTTGTAGTTAGCTACACTTTTTAGCTACAACGGGAACTTTTTGTTGTTTGTTGTTTTTCCTAAATTCTAGCTACATCGGCTGAAAAAAAGTTGGCAGCACTGGTGCTGAGAATGAAAATTATGGTGAACACATTTTTAAATCTTTCTTATTCCAAAGGTGCAATAAACTTACCGAAAACATTAAACATTAAAGTATTCATGTAAAAATTTAAAAGAAAATTATGCTTTAACTTGTTTTTTTTTTTTTCAAATTCGATTATTATTACTTCTTTCTTCGACTATTCTTACTTCTTCTTGCACAAACACGTGTTATTTTATTGAAGATTGCAAAAACGGCTGACACCAATTATTTACGCTAACAAGGGCAGCTCAGTAGTTTCGGTCAAATTACTTCAATTCAAGTTATCAATTTGCAAAAAATAAAATATGTTCCTAAAGTCCTCCAGAAAAGATAAGCAGTCAATCCGTTTCTATACACTCAAAAAATATGTTTCCGAGAATCAAAGAAAATCTTTACTTGTTTATGAGATGTGAAATCTTCCACAAATCAAATAAACTTTTATTTGATGTCAGTAATTTGTATCAATATTGTGTAAAAATTTCTTACATTCAATGGAATACAATTTTTACTTTGTCTTATTTCATGCTAGTAAATTATGCCTACGAATTAAGTAAATTATATCTACAATGTGAACATGTTTCAAAATCAACCACGCTTCAATATTCGACGAAAAAATGGATAATTTTTATCACTTCTGTTAACATTTGCTTTACACAAATGAGAGGTCTGTAGCTAAGCTCGCTACTACGCCAGTTCGAAGCAGCGATCTAATGCTCGCAGGTTCGACTTCCACCGGGTTCATGGTTGTATTTGTTCGTCTTGAGTTGTCTTAACAGCCGGCGGCTGGGCATAATATCAGCGCTCCATTGATTAAGTGTCACATTTAGCTTTAAGTGGTGACTAAGGCATAAATAACACTAGCGCTTCAGAAAATAAGAAAAAAATGTGACACTTAGAATAATGAAATAATTGGTATCGGCTTCTCGCATATGTGTCTCCTTACCGCCATAGCTAAGCATTCGCTTAAAAAGGTAATCCCCTGAGCTTCGGCATTCTAAAAAAAAATACTTATTCCAAGTTCAATATTATTGCTTTAGCACGTGAAAATATTTTTTTTTACTTGTTTTTATTTTTCCACTCCCTTCAAAATAACCCGCGCTTTTGAAACGAAGGGAGGCAGAGTTTTTACGTGCCAACGACATGCGATGTTCTCAAACGGTCCCCCATCTAAATGATAACCCCACCCAACACTGCTTAACTTCTGTGATCGTAGGAGAACCGATTGATGCCAGATTCATGGCAACATTTCCTTGAAACTATACCAAATTTTACTCAGGGCAAGTTCAATATGATTTCTTTGAAATGGATAAATTCCTTTCTTTCGATGGAGGAAATATTTTTTTCACGCAGTCATTGCCAATTTTCTTTGATAATGTGCTCATTTTTCCTAAAAAAATTGAAGTATTTTTCTAAGTGTGGTCAGCTACAAGTTCAATACACATAATGTGGAGTGAAAGCAGCTGTATCACCTAAATGCATCCCATTGGGAATACTATTTTTATGGAACGGTTGAATGACCTTTGATTGATGCTTCAATGCCAGCAATGTAAGTGAGCATCGCCTGTCTGGCAGCATCTTCCCCTTAGAGCGTAGTTCTTTGTAATAATGGAGGTCAGTAAGTGAGCCAGACCTTTTATACTATATAGATTACGAGCTGCATTTTTGGCTTCGAGTGCGTTTGCAAGATCAATGTTAAAACAAGGATTATCATTCAGTTTTTTAAGAATTGCGTAATGAGGACCGAGAGGAAAATATCGAATTTGCGCAGAGAATCATCAATGCCAAGTCTACGAAAGAGAAAAGAACCAGTTAACTCTATTTATTTCGATCGCCATGCCAGGGAAATCAGATTTATGAAAGTTAAGACGTTCTAAGGAGAATATTTTGTTCCTCATAGCATTAATATTGGAAATTTCAAGGTTGAGAGGATGATGAGGGTTGGAAGTATTGGTTTTTTTTTTGGGAGCGGATGTCAGAAACCTTCGATAGGTATCCTGCGAATGGTACAGGATTATATGAGATTCGTACTCATTAAAAAACATCAGGTGTCCCTTTGTCTTACTTGCGTTCTGTCAGGCTTTCAGGAATCTATGAGTCATCCTTCCTCTTTTTTCAAACGCAACACCAGCTCCACATATGCTGACGCAGCTGATCAGGGGCCATCTGACTGTAGTATCATCTGACTGTATCATCATCTAACTGTAGCATCATCTCCGCGATTGATTCCAGCATCAAGGACCAATTGCATAGAAAAACATGTATCGCTCCCTTCTGAAGCGTGTGTAATGGAAAATTAGATGCAAAACGTCATCGCTTTCCTAAGTACAATACTTACAAAACTCCGTCTTGTCTTTTCCCATTCTGTGTAGGTATTTTCTGAAGTAGCCGTGGCCCTATAGGAACTAGCACAGGTAGAAATTTATTTCACCGTGGCTGCGATTAAGCCAACATTTTGAGGCGCGAATTGCCCTAATCGTCCATGCTCCCTTCGTGCTTGCAGCCCAGCGCTCCTCCCAAAGCTCAAACGTTCACGCTCGTGCTTGAACAGCCAATATTTCTCTTCCCGCTTCTGCTCTGTTCAAGAACACCTCCCTGTGTTCGCTCGCCAATTGATTAATGGGGACTACTCCTGCTTTCACTAACACGGCGTTTCCTGAAACTGTTCTGTAGCTGCTTTCAATACGCAGCACTCCCCTACGCTGGACGCTCACCATTCTAGCTCGATACTTTTCAAACCTTAACGCAGTGGCCCATATCTCTGCGCCATACAGGACCACGAACGTTTGCCATGAGTCTCCTAAGCGGGATAACAGCCAGTAGCGCCTTATCCCATACTTTACGGATGTGCTCTCCATAAGCTAGCTTGGAGTCCAAAATCACTCTAAGATACTAAGTCAATTGTCTGGTCTCAAGTACTTCGGAGCCAACCCTCATGGGTATAATAGTTGGTATCTTCCTCTTCGTCAGCATGATAATCTCAGTTAATAATGGAAATCATGTCCAGGCTGAGTATGGTCAAGGGGAACTGGGGCTCAACATCAACCGACTGCAGACAAGGCTTTGCAAGATTGAGAGGATGATGAGGGTTGGAAGTATTGGTTTTTTTTTTTTGGGAGCGGATGTCAGAAACCTTCGATAGGTATCCTGCGAATGGTACAGGATTATATGAGATTCGTACTCACAAGTTTACTCAGCTGGAGACCAGAGCTTTCCATCCAAACTTCAACCTTTCTCATTACTTGATTGAGTTTGAGCTGAGTGAGGTGCGGGTTTCTCTATGTAACAACAGCGGCTACATAATCGGCATAAGCCACTAAGAGCACGCCTTCTGGCATTTTGAGGCCCAAGACACTATCGCAAGTAATATTCCATAGGTCTGGCCCAAGAGTGGACCCTTGTACTGCTCTAGCTGTAATTGTATTGCATACAGGTCCCCGACTCGTTTTATAAATCATATGGTGATCCTTCAAGTAGTCTCGTACTATTGGTAGCAAGCATTACTCTACCTGAAAATGTCGCTGAAGAGAATTCAATATGTCTATCCATCTCACCGAGTTAAAAGGGTTACGGATATCCAGCGTTAGTAAAAACACTATGAGCCTAGCCCGATAACAAGCTGCTTCTGCGTGATCTACTATACTAATAACTTCGCAGATGGCACTTATTGTTCAATGGCCACTGTAGAATCCGTGTTGGCTTTTCGAAAGATCACCAGCGCTTCATATAGCCGCTTGTAGCCGAGGTTTCAGCAACCCCTTTAGAAGTTTCCCCGCGGTATCAAGCATGCAGATAGGAATGTACGCTGATGGTGTGTTGGGATCTCCTTTTCCTTTTGGAATAAGAGCAAATCGTGCCATTTTCCAGGGTGACGGAATGACACCCGCCAGTAAACATTCCTTATACATACGTTGTAATATTGACGGGTGTCTCTCCACCACTGCTTTAAGAACTTCTACTGGAATATTGGCGCTCTAACGCTCGCGCTGCGTAGTTCCCCTTCAGTGAACAAAGGGACATCTTTCAGGTACTGTGTGTTCATTTTGTGCTCTCATGTCGTGCGCTGGGCGAGTGTCTTCCATCTAGAGTTCTGAGAGATCAGAAGAGTGATGGAGGAGTACACTTCCAGTACTCCTCCATCACTCATTCCAATGCTTCTATCTTCCTACGAAATTCCCTTATTGGGTCATTCGGTGAAAAATAGTAGCTGACAAATCCAAACAAATCCACCGCCCAAACCTCGCCGATCAACCCGGGCTCTGTAAATCATAAGGTTGCATAGCCCGAAGTGTCTGAATACCATGTCGCTGGATTTCTCCTTCAATATGATTCGACGATCAATGCGATTTGAGCTCTGGATTCATGCATAAGCTACGTGAATAAATCGTCCGCAGTGCCGCATCTTTGCAGATTCACCATCTACGCAACAACTTCTTCAAAGCATCAAGCGTCGTATGCATCTTCTTTTAATGTCAATTGAACTTTTTTCGGACCTTTTTTTGGAGTTTCAACACTTTTTTTGGTTTTTTTTGCCGATGCTAACTTTTTTTTTTGCTTCTTTTGAAGGAGTTGGCTCACTTATCTTTCTCTACACTTTAGCCTAAGTCGATGTAGCGGTATAGCGAAGTGAACGAAAATCATAGAAAAAATGACCTTGGCGCGCTTCGCTATATATGGTCATACAATTTTTTTTTATAATTTCAATTTTATATAATTAAAATCATGTTATTGAAGCTTCATTCTAACATATTCAATCAAAAAACGAAAATCGATTTATGAAAAATTTGAAGGTGCTTAAGGTAAAATTGAGATAGGCGACGAGGAACTGGGCTCGTTTGGAGCTGGTGGAGCTCCTTACTCCACTTTTCTCGGTCTGGATACATCGGGAACTTAGATTTAAAAAACTTTCTTAAGGTGTTTTCTATATGTTTTAAATAAGATACCATTAAAAGGCTTAGTTCATTAGATGCGTATTGTTGTAAGTTTTCTATTGTTATAAAAATCAATTTTTCGATATTTTTTTAGGTACCGCTTTTGCGTTTAGTAGGGCAGTATATAGAGTCATCAATGCTGAAAATTATGCCCTGCTTATATCGAGTAGTTGCCATTAACGAGGGTTGCTTATAACGAGTTCCTACTGTAATTCGAAAATCAAAAAAATAAATATTTTTCCTGTATTTTACGTCCTCTGTCATAAAGTTTCGAATTGTGATTTTTAAAGTGTATGATCTGCTGAAATTTCTGAAATAAATCTCCGATTTAAACTGCAAATAGAACACATGAAAACATTTCCGAAAATCCGGCCGAATGACCACATCTGCTCCAGTCATAAAATTTATTACAAAAGTGCACATTTCCACACCGAATTTAGCTTGCAATAAAAAAAATATGCAAGCGGATCATCCCTAAAGTCTCCAGCTTACAACCCCTCGTGTCATCAAATCGTGCTGCAAATCTTCATCACTCATCGACTGTATGACGGTAATAACATTCCCCCAAAACGAAAAAATCTGTCCGTCTACAAGCGAAGAAGAGCTCACTCACAATAATTTTAATGATTCCCGGTCGCAAATATGTGTGTTCCGCAAAAGCCCCGAAAAACAACCATAAAGTATCGGCTAAATAAAATTGGAAGCTCCGCCTCGAACGTACGTATTCATGATTCGCACAGAACTGTACTAGAACGTATACGTCCCAACGCCGCGGTTGCTCTGCGAGGTGCTTCGTATCTGCGGAATTATCTGTACTTAGACTTAGTACGAGGAGTGCCAATACAAGAATATTGCCGCCAGTAAGACTTCAGAATGAAGCAATTCACACTTTACGGAAAGCTCATTTCATGCGGTTAATCTTCTTTCCGGATTAATATTCAAGTTATATTCTCATTATTGGATTTGACGATATTATGCCACCCGCGGTTTACAGCATATCAGTTCAGCGTTGAGTTATTAAATTGTGTACAGCCGGGATTAGAAGCAATTAAGCGGAAAATCGACCACTGGAAATTTTATTGACGATACGGATTAATAGTTCATAGCTGACTTTCAAAAGTAATTGAGGTTTTCGTACTACGATTTGATGGAGATGCTGGTCGAATTAAAGTACTTATTGTAAAATTAATTTGGATATCGTAGATGTCCCCGCCTATTTGATTATAGTTGCTTGAATACGTTACAGGTGTCGCATTTATTCATTTTACCATGCAAAGTTCTTACTTCCGTAATCGAACACAGGCCATTAATCAATGCACTCATACCATATTTCCTGTTTAATTACTCATTCTTCTTTCTTTCGTTAATTGGATAGGCAATTTGTAGTGATGCATCTGATATTTACCACCTAAACGAACAAATATCGATGATAGAATCAAACATGAATTCCAACTCCTCGACTTTTCCAAAAGTCATTTTTCTTTATTAACCAAATCAAAGCTGAACTAACCGGAAATTTCGTATGGAACACGTCCGTTCCGATCACAACCAGCAACCAACTTGTATCTAACCCTATAATTACAAGTCCAGCCTAATCATCCTTTTACAGTACTTCTCGTTCTTATTTATGGCTATTTTCTTGTTTTCGAAAAAAAAGTACCTTCCAACGTACACACCTCATCGACGTCGATAGCCATTCATTTAATTTTTGATTTAGGTAAACCTGTCCGCAGACGAACAAGAGGTTGCTGGTTAGTCATGGTCGGTCGTGCTGTTCGCTATAGTCGCAACTAGTTCGACAGAAACAACAAACGAGTATAATAGGCAGCGAGCATAGTCGGCCTGTCGAGGAAGTTATTTTGTACATTTATAGCGAATAATTGGCACTTTCGATCCTGCCACCAATAAAAATGTACGCCCAACTTCATTTTATTGCCTGCGCGCTCGTATTCAATTAATGTCGAATTTCTCCACTAAATCATATCGAATTTGGCGAATCTAAACCGGAATTAGCGTATCTAATATCTGTTAACAAATGTACAGGCGTGGAAGGCGATTAGTTAAATATAATAGAAGAGATGGAACCAGTTGTGTGTAACTGTTTAAAAGCAGGCATTTTCACAAAACAAGAGATGTAACATTCAGATTGCTGACAAAGGGAATTAACGCGTAAGTTCATTATTTTTTTAGATGCAGTTTTGTATTCAACTAAATATTCTTTATTTTCCAACAACTACATAATGATCTTTTAATGAATATGTTCATGTCATGATTATACTCGCAATTTAATATTGCACAGTAATTCAATACAGCCTGTTCAACAAGAACGTGTCTTCGATTGTTCTAAAAATTTAAAAGTTAAATCCGCCATCTTTGACAGCTGAATTCTCCTATCCCTGAACTATTTCTCTAGTCGTGATTCGTTTCAGTAGTTGAAAAATTTTCATCTACGCCAAGCGCTGCGAAGCAGTTTTTTTTTGCATTTCCTATCGAACGGACCTAAATTAAAGGTCGCCAATGCTACTAAAGTAGTTAAAAAAGCTTAAAGTTTCATAAAAAAGTAGGTGAAACGATATTCACAATGCAGAAACGTCGATAGCTTGTCGAATGGTGGGACAACTAGAGCAATCTCGAGCAAGAGGGTTCAAATGATAGTGAAGGTGACATTCCACTCTACAACTACAAAGACAGGGATCGTTTGAATAGTGGTAAATCCGATGGTGGAGGTGTTCTCATCGGTATTAATAAGGCACTCAACGGAACACTATGTCGTGATATTCCTTTCTGTCCTCCTGTTGAGTGTATTTTTGTGCGTATTTCCTTGCCTTCTGCCAAAACCTTAGTCGTTGCTTCAATATATATCCCCTGCAACCTTCCTCTGTCGATTTATGAACAATTGCTGGCGGAACTCTCTTCTTACCTCAACAGTCATTTTCCCACCGCTTATGTTCTGCTATGTGGTGATTTTAATCTCCCTACTCTAGATTGGGATGTTGACTATTCGGTTATCATCTCGACTAGTAGTGTTTCTCTAATAACGTCTTCGTTCCTCTCACTTTTTTCCCTCTCTTAGCTCAGCAATATACCAAATGCCAGCAATAGAATTCTGGATCTCGCTTTGTCCAATCTTTCAAAATCATCACTTTCTTTAAGCGCTGATCTCTTTCCTTATGTTCCTCCTGATTCTCATCACCGCCCTCTTATTCTGGAAATTTCTAATATTCGTTCTATTAGGAATAAAATCCCATCCTTATTACGTTTCAACTTTCATAGGGCTGATTTTACCGGCATGGCGATTGAAATAAATAAAATTAACTGGTTTTCTTTTTTTCGTGGCCGTTCCATCCGTTCCTTGAAAAATTGTACTAGTTTCACCAATGGTATGAACTTGGGTGATACAGATGCCTCCACTCCACAAGAAGTGTGTGAACTTTCTGCTTCTTACTTTTCCTCTTTTTTGTCACAACAATCCTCTTCTAATTCCTTAAATCTTCTCTCCACATTCTCTCCTGAATTGCACTCATTTCGAACGAAGCCTCTTGAAATTGAACTTCTGTTGAACGATATCGATGCCAATACCGGTAGTGGTTCCGACGGTATTCCAAATATCCTGGCTAAATCTCTTTCATCATCTCTGTGCGTCCCTCTTTCTATCTTGTTCAACTTAAGTATATCTTCTGGCTCTTTTCCTTTTCGCTGGAAAATTGCCAACATCTTTCCTATACATAAAACCGGTGATCGTACATGCATCTCAAACTACCGTCCCATTTCCCTTCTTCCTTGCTTTAGCAACATCCTTGAAAAAGTGGTTTATAACCCAGTCTTCTCCTTTATCCAGCCTACTCTCGCTCATGAGCAGCATGGTTTTGTCAAAGGTAAATCCACTTTGACCAACCTTCTTTCCTTCACACACACGGCCGCATCCGCTCTTGACCATCAAAAGCAGGTTGATGTACTTTATACCGACTTCCAAAGCCTTTGACTCCGTCAACTATAACCTCCTTCTTCAAAAGCTAAAGTACGATGGCATTGCTGGTCCTCTTCTTTCCTGGTTTAACTCTTACATCCTCGACCGTACCTGTATTGTAACTGTTAACTCCTCCGCTTCAATTCCTTTTTATCCTGCATCAGGTGTTCCGCAAGGGTCTATCCTTGGTCCTCTTCTCTTTCTTTTGTTCATAAACGATCTCCCTCCTTTAATCCATTCTTCTTGTCTTTTGTATGCCGACGATTTCAAGATGTTTCGAGTGATTGAGTCACAAGATGACTGTATGGTTTTACAAAACGATCTCAACCGCCTAAAGACTTGGTGCGCTTCCAATGTCTCACTTTGAACATCGTGAAATGTCACAAAATGTCTTTCTCTTTGAAAATTTCACCTTGTGGCTATCCTCTTAATGTCGTTGATCATTTTAGAGATCTTGGCGTAATGTTTGAGCCTAAGCTCAAATTTGATAAGCATATTTCTTATATTACTGCCAGGGCCTCTTAATTATCCGGTTTTATTATTAGATCCTCTAAAGTTTTCGTTAATAGTTCCACCTGTATACACCTTTTCCTTTCCTTTGTACGTAGCATCCTTGAATATTCCTGTCAAGTTTGGTGTCCTCGTTTTATCTACTTAAATACTGCGTTGGAGTCGGTTCAACGCAGATTTACTCGCACCCTGTTTTATAAATTTCAGCTTCCTTGCCGTCCTTATAGTGATCGTCTGTCGTTACTTCATCTCCCTTCCCTCGAATCATGGAAACTTTTCCTGGATGAGTACCTACTCTTCAAATTGTTTCATAGGTTGGTAGATTCTGACATCAGCAGCCACGTTTGTGTCCGTGTTGCAGTGCATGGCACCCGCTCTTCGTTTGAGTTTAGTGTGACATTTGCGCGCACTGATATCTTTTTTTATTCATCGCTGTTGCGATTACTGAGGCAACATAATGATCTACAGTTTGGTCCTCTACCGCCGACATTATATGCCTTTAAAACTTTTCTAAAAAATAATGTTTTGATTACTACTAATTCAATGTAGTCTTTTTTCCTTTTCTTTTTTTTTCTTATTTTGATTTTGTACTTTTTCTCTTTGATTTGTTTATTATTGTTCTTTATTTTGTATCATTATCATCTCATTATTATTTTGTTCATTTTTTTCATTCTTTCGTTAGTGAATTATTTGTATTTTATATTTGCTATATTCTATATCTGTTGCATAATAGTTAATAAATAAATAAATAAACTGTGCTTATCTTAAGAGATCGGTTGGCCAAAAAAGTATCATCGTTAGTATTAAAAGAATTTGACAGCGACTTTGCGAGAAAGAAATGCAGTTCCGAAGCACGAACTTGAAACCAATTCTCTCTGAAACCCATATAGAAAAACGCAGGAGTTGTGCCGCCGAGGATTTCAACCGTGGTTAATCAAGTGTAATTTTTTTCAGAGGAAGTTTCTTTTCGGTCGTGGCTTTCTATTCAATGTATTTGAATTTTTTTTTTCCCCCAACATGGATTCGGTTCCCTATACTTATTTACTGAAAATTTTAATTCTCAAAAACTATTCTTCAGGATGTGCTTAAAAAGGTGTTTAGATCAGGAAATGATGGTTGGATTTTTCAAGAGAACATTGATCCGAAACACCGCAGTTGACTGTCCACAGAGTGGAAGAGGAAAAATGGCATCAGGACATTAGTTTGGCCGTACCAATCGGTGGATTCGAAACCGTTCAAAAAAGTTTTTGACGTTTGAAGTCCAAACTTGAAAGAAAATAACTGCAAAATCTGAACCAGTTTGCAGCAGCCAATCGTGGAACGCGGAAATTGTTGACTGCAGAATACGCAGAAAAGCTCGTGATAAATGTGCCAAAAAGGTGTGAAGCTATTCTGGATACCAATGGCTATTTGCAGTGTAGTAGCTGACAGAGAAATAGTATTTTTCAATAGCTTTCATGCAAAAAAAGAACAGAATTAAAATCCCGCATAAAAAAAACCCCTAGCGCATCAAACACTAAGTTTTGAAAAACAGTAGAGGATTTGTGCAGATTTTGAGTGTGTATTCTACCACTAGCTACTTAAGGCCACTACCACTAGCTACTTCTCCTACTTAAAATCTATACACCCGAAGTAATAATATACCCTAAGCCAATTTAATTTCGATGACTTCATCGAAAGTTACAGCGATAGAAAGGTGTTTGGGGTTGCCATCCGAAAAATGTCCAGACCTTAGAAAATTTAAACATTTTTTACTTATTTTCATTGCAAATGTTTGCGATGAAAATACTTGAAGGCGGCTTTAGATATGCGGTGTTTGTCAAATACCGAGCACCTGGTTTGGCAAACTTCGCATGTGTGGTTGGGTTGCTCGCCTACTGCTTGCCCTAGGCCAAGCACAAACATTCGGATGCTCGCTATTCCCGTAGTACTTTCGTAGACCTACGTAGAACTTTCTTCGTTCTACTTTACGTAGAACTTTCAACCAAATCAAAGTAAACGAGCACTGTGTCGGATCCCCGCAGTTCGTTCATCTTCCAGTTTTGGCGAACATTCGGCAATGTCCGAATGTTTAATTCACTGTGCTTGTCATTCCGCAAGCACCAAGCTAAATTACTTGACTATGTGTTCGGTATTTGGCGAATAGGAGGTGTTTGACAAACACCGCATATCTAAAGCCGCCTTAAGGCAAGCATTTATTTTAACGAAAATAACAAAAATGCTCTGCGCTGGCAGCCCTTTGCTAGCACCAAAGCCATCATATGTCGCATCTGCCCCACGTTGAAGTCAACCTACTCTGCGAGTTTCGTATCAATCCGATGACTGCATTGGAAGCTATAGGGATACAAAGAAATTTAGGGTTACTTACCGCAAAAGTTTTCAAATATCCTAGATCGTAATATTTGTTGTTTATTTTGACTTCAAGACCACTATGATTTGACAATTTTATGAAAAAATCTCTTACTAAAGATAAGCCAATCATAGCTGGCAGCCCTACCATTATTTTCCTAATTAGATTTCTCCTGAGTGTTGTCTACAATAAATTTAATTTCGTTGTGATTCAATTGCTGCACTGGGATCTATAGGGCAATGAGCTTTATTTTCCTGAGCGAATTTTCAAAATTTAAGACACCAAAATTACCATAGGTGGCAGCTCCAATCTAATTTTCCAACCAAATTTCTATCAAACGTGGTTTAGAGTAAGATTCAGCTATTGTGTTAATTTTGTCAAAATCTGGTGACTGAACTAGAGTTTATAGGGCTAAAAGCAGTTATTTTTCATAGTGATTTTTCAAGTTGCACCACTGGCACAGAATTGCTCAAATTTCAAAATCGGTTTTATCAAGCCTGGTCATACTTAAGACCAATACATTCTGTAAATTTCAACTGTATCTCATTATTGGGTCGTGAGTTCCCGTGAACATAAGTTTTTGATGCAAAAAATATAGAAAAATTGGGAAAGGGTTGCCGTTCTTGCTTGACATGGAATTTCCAAAGTTTTACTTTGACTGTGTAGACAAAGCACAAGATTTGTATACGAGTTTTTTTCTTAAAAACGAAAATATTTTTGTATAGTCGATTATTTGACGGTTTTCACTTTCAGCGCTTGCCGTAGGTACAGGGTTGCCAGCACGTTCATGCAAAGCTATATAAGTGTACAACTTAGTAACATTAATATGTTCTGTAAGCTTTATAATGATTCAATAGCTCTGTCAAAAGTTGGCGGGAAAAGATCCCGATCTGATTTTAGGCACCTAGGCAAAAATTTACAAAATTTACAAAAATTTACATTATGATCAGCGGACAAAACTATCGCTACAAAAAGCCATGTGAGATTTTTTTGGTAAACATTGATTCTTTTATTTGTTCCAATCCTTCGTCCACTGCCTGAACCAATCCCATCGTTTCGTTTATACAATGTAACCTTTATGATGCCATTTCTCCTAATATTCATGAGATTTTTCCTAAACATTTTTCCTCATTCTATTCCCAGCAATCGGCAGCTTATCTCTATATTACCCCACATCCAATTTATACTGCTATTTCTTTCATAAAAACAGATTTTTTATAGGAACTAACTCTATACTAAATTTACTTAGCATAAATATCGGCAGTGGTTCTGATGGAAGTCATTTTCTTTCTTTCTTATTTTCAGCCTAAGTTTCACCTTTGGCTTCTGTTTCCGTCCATTTCTGCTCATATTTTGCTTCTACACAAATCTGATAACCTAGGCTGCATTTTTAACTAATGACCAACATCTCGTTTTTCCTGCTTTGGTAGATATTTAAGAAAAACTGATTTTCGTGAACTTTGACCTTTAATAATTTTTGTTGCGCATCTGATTTCGTAATTGACTTTCTAAAATATATTGCTCATTTTACAGTGAACATAATTCGGTTGAAAAATCTTCACTTGGATTTATTTGGCAGGATCATTTTTTTTGGTATGAAATGACTGGTCTGTTATTCCTTTACTCTATCACTTATTCGATTCTAAGCACCATGGATTCATCAAGAATATACTTTCCAAATCAACAGAAACAAGATGATGTTATTTACACCGAATTTTCAAAAGCATTTGATTCTGTTGATCACACACTTTTTTCTCTCGAAGCTCAAGTGTTTTGGTATTTGTGATTCCCTACTATATTGATTTTCTTCCTATGTTTTAGGTGGTACTTGTACCAAAAATATACTTTCTACTTCTTCTTCTTCTTCTTCTTCCATATTCTGCTCTTAATGCGGTCTTACACAGAGTTTGATGCTCAGCCCTCTGCTATTCCTTGGCTGTTATTCATTCCTCTTACCTTCTGTATTCTGATGATTTCAAAGAGTTCAAAGTAATAGAATCTCTCAACGACGGTTTACAACTACAAAGAGATCTGTGCACTTTAAATGTTTGGTGCCTACGGAACGGGTAGTGTGCGTGCATTGGATTTTTTTTAGAAAAACAGTTTTAAAGTTTGACTTAGCTTTTCTGGAATAAAATGGACTCCGCCCTGTACTGCAATGCACGGTAAAGTCGGTCGTCGGCATCTGCAACTTCGGTGTCATTTCGTTATAGTCAGTGATGTTGACCATCAATCTGCTCAGCGTGTGGACGGTTCTCTGAGCTCTTTCACGTACATTGCGAATGTTGTCCCATTATGTCAGTTTAGTGGTACCTTACCGACTTACCCATCTAGATCTGCGAAGTCTACTGTCATCAGGATGATAGTTGGTATCCTCCACTTCGCCAGTGTAATATCAGCTGTAGGCCATAGTAGGCAACCACCATTCAACCCTCCTAATAACTTGGCTAAATCTAAATAACTGAACTCGGCAGTTCCGATAGTGTTAACCACTATCAAGTCCTCAGTGAAAACCCACCAAAAACACATCAGTTGGCACGGCAGTCGAGACAATCCATCGTAAGTCGAGACAATCCATCGTAAACGTTGCTCCCGAAGATATGTTCGAGAATTGACCTCTGTGCCGCTCCTGAGTGAATAACTCTCGACAAGTAGTCAGGAATGCGTACGTCTGTAGTACGTCTGTCCACCTCACCAAATTGAAGGCTTTTTGGGTTAAAAGTCACTGGTGAAACGACCGGCTTGGCGCTGTGACATGTCCTGCTCAGCCAACATTAACAGTTGAATGTTCTTTCTGGAAGCAGTGCAGTCTGTCAATTAGATTAGTAGTTTGATTGGTGATAACAGCCGTGGCTTCAGCAATCGTTTGTCGAGCTTCCTCACCATGACTAACATCCAGAGTAGACAGTATGCAGACGAATTTTCCCGGTCCTCCCTATCCTTATGGATGAGTGCCGATCGGGCAACTTTCCGTGGTTATGAAACGGGGGTCTTTTCATAACCACGGAAAGTTACCCGATCGGCACTCATCCATAATGATAGGGAGGACCAAGAAAATTTGTCTGCATACCGTCTACTCTGGATGTTAGTATTTCCAATCCATTGACTCTCCACTATAGGTTTAACAGCTTCAACCGACACTTGGCCAGGAGCCGAGGCCTTCTTATTGTCCCTCCCAGACATTGGTTTGACCAGCTCCTCCTCATTAATGTGAGAAATGTCTCCTTTGTGGACGAAAGCAGCACAGAAAAAAAGGCTCGCTCCACGGGTTCAAGTTGACCTCTTCTCAAAGAACCTGCCATTTTGCGCGTTTGCTTCGCCGTGTGTGTCTATTCCTGGATTGTTGTACTTTGTGCCTGCACGTGAGTGCGATGCGCTATAGTTCGCGAATTCCAATGTTCCCTCGACGGAAGGGTTTTGCACTATGATATCGACAGTTATCAAGGTCTGCAAATCCACTTCATCGAGCTTTCCATAGCAGCCTTTACTGCTTAACATGTTGCTAGGATTCCAGCGGATAAAGACTCTCAATTCGAACTTGCATTTAGTGATGCAACCATTTTATTTCTATTAAGCTTGGTTGCATTTCAGCTAAGTTTTCGTGAGCTAGAGTACCGCCATTGCCTGTAGCTATGATCATTCATCTTGTAATTCTGCCTCGCTAAACAGGTTTTCAGTAAGTTGGCGTTAAACCCATATTCCACATCTGCAAATACGACCACGATGATGTCTCGACTATGTGCTGCCCTCGTAAATATTCAATGGACATAATCCAATGGCCTCGCATTGAAGTCATCCCCTACAATGACGCTGCCTTCAGTTCTACGGAAAGTTTCTCCCAATGAGCTTAACTTATCTCCGAATCCCTGTATTAGATTATTCGGAGAGAAGTTGCATTTTACGAAGATGATCTTTCCGTATTTCACCTAGGTATAGCCGTTACACTAGCCTTGACTGAGAGTACGTACTTTTTGTACGTCAACGATCCAAATTGTCGCCTAGCCAGTTGCAAATGACCACTAAGTGGACAATATAGGCCTTGTTTTATCTTCCACTTGTAATTTCAATAAAAAACGCGAAGATAACAATTCAATTGTTTATTTGAAAGTCACTTATGCGAAACAATCTTAATCAATCAATCTCTCAACACTTATGCGAA
This sequence comes from Nemotelus pantherinus, assembly GCA_963978885.1. Taxonomy (NCBI): domain Eukaryota; kingdom Metazoa; phylum Arthropoda; class Insecta; order Diptera; family Stratiomyidae; genus Nemotelus; species Nemotelus pantherinus. The sequence goes on along the minus strand of OZ022264.1, from coordinate 209,983,441 downwards.
AATTAGAAAATACAACGAATCGAAAATACTACGAAAAAATCGAAAGACATGCGAACGATATGCGAATTAAATCAAATTTCAAACTAACAAAGAAGAGCGAGCAACTAACTGGTACTTTCTTTTATAGCGATGAAAATTCCGGTACATTTTTAACTGTTTACTAAACTAATATTAACTTAGTCGAAATTTCATAATAGAATACAGCATTAATATCCAATATCAGCTGACTGGAATTTCGTTATTTCCACGGGAACAGCTGGACGAGTCGTACTGACACCTGTCAGCTGGATGAATCGATGGTAAGTAAATATTGTCGTCAATTGCTTCTAATTTTATTCTATTTTCAGGTAGCTGAAGCCGTTCGCAACATTCTCCCCTCCCATGAGGCGACAGTCTCATATTTCACTGTAATTAGATTATTATTACTTAATTTTAACTAATAACAAAGATCATCTTCATCTTCTCTGCTTCTGGTCTGCTACTCGATATTTCTCCTTGAACGATGGCACGGTTCTATGGAGCGGCATTTCCTCCTTGCGACCATGAACCATGCCCGGGAACTTGAGGTTTTCAGGCGCCTCGCCTCGCCATTCTGGAACATTCATGCCGGGGGGAGGGATAGGAAGTGGATTAGGAGTGTAAACAGGGTATCATAATTCTAATTTGGGCTTATTGGCTAATGTCGTTGAGAATTCATTATGTCAGCGATCTGACTCATAAGTTCACATTTTGTATGATTCCATATTCAATGTTCAATTCCAAAAAAACAAGTTCAGTTCAATAATATACAATTTAGTTTTTCTGGGGCTTTTCTACAGGTAGTAAAGCAATTTTCGTGATTGGTCTATCTAGTTCCTTATGGGAAGTGCGAACTGTCACAACGCGAACTAATCCATCAGTTCCAGGATGTGTCTTTATAATTCGGCCCATGGGCCACTTGTATGATGGCAAACGTTCATCCTTAATGAGCACTAAATCATTTATTTCAATATTAGGCTGACGACGATTCCACTTTGGCCTTTCTTGTAATCTTGTTATATATTCTAGGGACCACCTTTTCCAAAAGTCTTGCGTTAGTCGTTGGGTGAATTGCCAGCGACTCAAACGGTTGAGTTGTAAATCCATGAGGTTGTCTTCTGGTATTGCTAATAACGTGTTTCCAACAAGAAAATGTCCTGGCGTTAAGGCATTCAAATCCGTAGGGTCGTTCGTCAAAGGACAAAGAGGTCTTGAGTTCAAGCACGCTTCTACTTTAATCAATACGGTGTTGAATTCTTCGTATGTCAAAGCTGCATTTCCTATAATCCTTTTCAGGTGATGTTTTGTGGACTTCACACCAGCCTCCCAAAGCCCACCAAAATGTGGCGATGACGGAGGGTTAAAGTGCCATGTGATGCCTTCATTAGCCAACTCTTGGGACAGATTTTGATTTCGCTTTAAAATTTGTATCAATTCCTTATTGGCGCCTACAAAATTTGTGCCACAATCGCTGTACACATTGCTGCAAAATCCTCTTCTGCTCACAAAGCGTCGGAAAGCTGCCAAAAAGGATTGGGTCGTCAAATCCCCTACTAGTTCTAAGTGTATTGCCTTCACGGAGAGACATACAAAAATAGCTATATATCCCTTGGATGCTTTTGATCCTCTGCCTTTAGCAACCTTTAAGTCAACTGGTCCGCAATAGTCAATGCCACAATGTGAAAATGGTCTGGATAGAGTCACTCTTGGCTCAGGCAAGTTACCCATGAGTTGTGTCATAGATTGAGCTTTCATTTTATAGCATGTTATGCACCTTTGTGTGAACTGGCGTGCTAAATTTCTAGCGTTAATAATCCAAAATTTTTGTCTAATACTATTCAACATAAGCTGTGCTCCTCCATGCAATGTAAGAGTATGATATTTCAAAAATATAAGAGGGACCAGTCTATTTTTTCTCGAAATAATGATTGGGTATTTGGTATCGTATGGAACATCAGCATTTCTGAGCCGACCGCCAACTCGCAGTATTCCATTTTCGTCTAAGAAAGGATCTAACTTCAACAAACTGCTTTTTTGGTCTATAGGTTTACCTTGTTTTAGGTTTTCAATTTCTTCCCTGTAATCCATTTGCTGTGTATATTTCACCCAAAACTGTAAAGCTGCGTTAAGTTCTGAAGTACTCAAATATAACTGTGTGGGGCGGTTACCCTTTGACGAGGCGATAAAACGGAAACAATATGCTGTTATTCTTATAAGCCGATTCAATGAAGAGTACTTGCTGAGCCAAACATCTAGAAAGCTAGGTTCAGAGTTAGATACTAATAATGATATAACTGATTGTTTCCTTTGTTCCGTAGTGCATACTGGCAATTTTGGGTTTACAGGCCATTCTTCCTTTGGTTTTTTCAAAAATGAAGGACCTCTCCACCATAGCTTAGAATCAATTAGTTGTTTTGGGGAGGCACCTCGTGAAGCGACATCGGCAGGGTTGTGTTCAGATGGGATATAGCTCCAGGGAATATCTTTTGCTGCTTCATGGATATGTGTGGTTCTGTTCGCAACGAAAGTAGTCCAGTGTGATGGGTGTTTTGCCAACCAGGATAAAACAATTGTCGAATCAGTCCATAAGTATGTATGTTTCACATTTACCTTTAATGCATTCGTTATTCGCTGTATGGTTTTAGCCAGCAAGAGTGCTCCGCAAAGCTCTAAACGTGGAATGGAAATGGCTTTCACCGGTGCTACTTTTGTTTTCGCTACTAGTAAGGATGAGTTGAACTGATGTTGACTCCGAGAAATAATGTAAACAACTGCGGCATACGCGCTTTGAGAAGCATCACTAAATCCGTGTATTTCAAGAATGTCATTAGGCCCATTCTTCAACCATCTAGGTATTCGTAAGTTGCACAGGGTTTGTAATTCTGATTTAAAATCATGCCAACTCTTTGAAATATCAACTGGAACCCGGTCATCCCAAGCTATACCATCCAGCCATAGAGACTGCATCATTATTTTAGCTATAATTATGACTGGTGAAATCCATCCAAGGGGGTCAAATAATTTTGCAATGTCCGATAATATTTTGCGTTTAGTGTATATAACATCAGTCATATTAATATTTATTTTGTAGGCAAACTCATCCGAAGTGGGATGCCAGATAATGCCAAGTGTCTTAAGGCCAGACTCGAGATTCATGTCCAGAGTGGGAAGGGTTTCGCGATCTTCCATAGGGATGTTGTCCAAAAGCTGTTCGTGATTAGCTGCCCATTTTTTCAAATCGAAACCTGCTGAACGTAATACATTTCTTAATTCGTCTCTTTTAGCTAATGCGAGATCTATGCTGGTGCCACCTGAAAGAAGATCATCCACATAAAATTCATTGAAAATTGCGTGGTGTGCCATGCGATGAGATGATTGATGATCCTCAGCGAGCTTTCGGAGCGTACGAATTGCTATAAATGGAGCACAGGTCACTCCGAAAGTTACTGTATCTAGAGTGTAATCCTGGATTGGATCATTTGGGGTATTGCGCCAAACGATACGTTGGAGATCGGCATCTTCAGGATGCATACGTATTTGGCGATACATCTTCTGAATATCGGCTACGAAAACAAATTGCAAAAATCTCCATTTTAATACGAGATGATCAAGGCTACCCTGCAGAGCAGGCCCAGCGTACAACGTGTCATTCAAAGACAATCCTGAACTTGTTTTTCGTGATGCATCGAACACAACGCGAGCTCTTGTGCTGCTGCTCTCCTTGTATATGACATGATGGGGTAGATAATTGGCTTTGCATTCGGCGGTACCGTCTTCATTAAGCTGTACATCAATTGTGTTGTTAGATATATGCATGTGGTTCAAATCTACGTATTCTTGAATGCACTTTGAATACTCGTTGTATAATTCAGGGTTTTTTGCAAATTTCCGTTCCAATGAGAGCAAACTAGCAATAGCGATATTTCTTGACGCTCCCAGCGACTGTCTGCTGGCATCTTCTCTAAATGGAAGGCGAGTAACAAACCTGCCGTTTATATCTCGTTCAGTTGTCTTCAAATAAAATTCTTCGCAATATTGTTCTTCCTTGGTTACTGACCGCGTTACACCGATGTCTTCTAATTCCCAAAACTTCCTTAGTTGATTATTTAAATCATCATGGTTAATTATTTCAACCTTAAAACTTCGAAGATCGTGTTGTAATGGTGTACGCAACGCTCCGGAAACAATCCATCCCAAACTGGTCTTTTGTATGATTGGTCCTATCGAAAGTTTGTGCATATCACCCGTTATTACTTGAGCATAGACATCGGCTCCTAGAAGCACGTCGATCTTCCCTGGTTGGTCAAAGTGAGGATCCGCCAATTCAAAGCCCTTTAACTGATCTCGAACATTAGACGTGACCCTCCAAGTTGGTAATGAGTTGGTTAGTTGGTCTAAAATGTATGCTTCAAATTCCAGTGGCTGTCCGTCGCCGAGTTTTAGTGTTAACCACACAATCCCTTTAGCTTGAGAACGATCCGATTTGCCAATGCCGCTGATAGTGGTGTTTGTGTGTTTTCTTTTTATGTTTAGTCGCTTCATGGCATTTTCGCTTACAAATGACGCTTGGGATCCTTGATCTAGTAATGCTCGAAGGATACAGCTACCCTTTGAGCTTTCTACTCTTACGAGAGCCGTAGCCAATAGCACTTGCTGAGATGCAACAGCACTCAAAGTCTGTATATTAGCTTGGAGTTGAGATGAGTTAGGTGAAGATGTGTGACGAGATGGAAATTCTGATGCACCAGCATTCAGTGGACTAGAAATGGTTGCTGTGGGTGTGGCTGTTTGTCTATGTAGTAAAGTGTGATGCGACTTCCTGCATGTTGCACATCTACTGCGACTGGGACAATCTATCACCCTATGGCCTTGCGCCAGACAATTGATGCATAGTCGATTGCGTTTCACTAATTCGAATTTCGCATCGTACGCCATATTACCAAAGGTAGGACACTGTCGAATATGATGGCCAGCTTGACACACTTCGCACATTGGAGTCAGTTGACTCGAATAATTCTGCAAGTTACGCAAACGAAATGCACCAGTAGTCCGATGAACTCGTGATTGTTCTACTCCTGCAGCTTCTAACGCTCGGAATCTACGCTGCAAAAATTCTGAAAGTTGGCTCAACGAGGGAAGAGTAGCAGTTTGCACATGCTCTTGCTCCCAGAGTTGCCTAGTAGATGAAGGCAGGCGTTGGGAGATTACATGCACCAGCATTGCGTGCCACAGATTCTCAACGCCTAGATTCTCGATGGCTTGTACACATTCCATCGTTTGATCAAGCAAAGTTTTTAAAGACGAAGCAGACTCCTGTGCGTTTGGTAAGGAGAACAATCGCTTGAATTGGTTGTTTAAGAGAATGTTGACATTATCGTATCTATCGTTCAAAATACGCCAGGCAATATCATAATTTGCTTCCGTGATTGCGTATTGTCGAAGCAAATTTTCAGCTTCACCAGTTAAACTACTTTTTAAATAATGCAATTTTTGCACCTTTGATAAGTTACCGCGATCGTGTATGAGCGATTTGAATAAATCGCGAAATGAGACCCACAAATTATAATCACCCTCGAATTTTGGAATTGCAATACGAGGTAGCTTAATGTCATCAAAACGTGATTCGCTCTCTTGTGCTTCAACTTCCACAGATGATTTTTCTCCTGGTTGTGATAACTGTTGCTCCAAGACTCCTTTATTTACGGCTCGTGCTATTTGCTCTTCTGCTTCCTGTTGCTTCCTAATTGCCTCTTTTAACTGTTCCTCAACTTCGGACGCAAAATTCAATTGCATGTCATCAAACTGACTGTATAAGTCACTTGAAAAGTAGTCCAAAGTGAGCTCACTTTCCTCCCCTTTCAACAACGATAGTATGTTACGATGGTTATTATTAAACACATCATAAATATTCTGCAACCGACCACGGAGTTTCTCATAATATGTAATGCTCTTACGAGCGACAGAGTCTTTTTTATAGTTAACTCACAACTTGGTTAACTGAACCAAAGATAATTTTTGCTGAATCATTAAACTCTCCATCTCAATAAAAATCAATCGATTGTTTTAGTATAATGAAAATGTTTGCCTAGACTTGCTTCGTGCACGATTTTATGGCCCTATTTAATCTGTGATCACTACTTATCAACAATGTATAAATTCGGAAACTAATTTTGGGGTGGAATCACCGTATAAATTTCCGTCCGCTTGACCAAATTATAATGTTGATCGGTGTTCTATGTTTCACTATCTTTAAGACCAAATATTTATTTTCATGAATTGCGTATAGATCTTACAATTCTTCTCTCTACCGTAACGAGAGCAGCTCGTTTCATCGATATCAAATATTATTAAAAATAGTAACCCAAAGGAAAGGGAAGTAAATGAAAGGAAAAAATATTCAACGGTAGTTGAACATGAGAAAAAAGGAAATAATTGGGACTTACCCCGGCTTGCAGCATTCAATTTAATTAATTTTTTCACTATTACCGTTAACCCGATTCGCGAACCGCACTAATAATTACTTTTAATAAAACACTCGCAATAGTAAACTTGTCTATCAGTTCTTCAGAATGCAATTTCACAATTCTCACATTACCATATGATAAGTCACTTTTCACTATTAATTTTCATTATCCAGTTCAATATACAATTTTCACAATCCGGCTTCAATTATCCGGTTCGAAGGACCATATGTTTTATCTTCCACTTGTAATTTCAATAAAAAACGCGAAGATAACAATTCAATTGTTTATTTGAAAGTCACTTATGCGAAACAATCTTAATCAATCAATCTCTCAACACTTATGCGAAAATTAGAAAATACAACGAATCGAAAATACTACGAAAAAATCGAAAGACATGCGAACGATATGCGAATTAAATCAAATTTCAAACTAACAAAGAAGAGCGAGCAACTAACTGGTACTTTCTTTTATAGCGATGAAAATTCCGGTACATTTTTAACTGTTTACTAAACTAATATTAACTTAGTCGAAATTTCATAATAGAATACAGCATTAATATCCAATATCAGCTGACTGGAATTTCGTTATTTCCACGGGAACAGCTGGACGAGTCGTACTGACACCTGTCAGCTGGATGAATCGATGGTAAGTAAATATTGTCGTCAATTGCTTCTAATTTTATTCTATTTTCAGGTAGCTGAAGCCGTTCGCAACAGGCCTTATGCTTTCAAACGTGCTGTGTGAGAAGGCTATCAACTGCTCTGTAGACTTTCATATCCTACTCACCTGCTTTTTTCTGCCATCGAGTGCGTCTTTAAAGGACGTACATAGGCTCCAACTTAAGGTTCTTTCCGCTTTTTATCCCTGAAGTGCTGTGATACATTTTCATTTGGGTCTCGGTTTTTACATGGGTTCTTCCGTGGGTTTGCTTTTCTTTGAAACTACGGTTGTCCATGTTCCAAAATCTGTCACAGGAGTTTCCTTTCTGATCCTGTGCGTCCCTTTTGGTTACCCGAGGGTAAAATCACCGATCCATAGATTAGGCCTTTCTGCCTTAGCGACTTGAAGGATCCATTCGAACCCACTTGTGGTTTTTCTCCGCTTTTTTTTCCAATAATCCTGGAATGTAGAAACTGTTGCGATGCTGAAAATAAAAATATAAAATAAGAATGTAAATAAATCAAAACAACAAATCAAGACGTCCTGGCATTTGACAAACAAATGACAGCCGAGATGTTTCAGTATCGCCTGTTCCGCAATAGGTCGGAGCAAATGTCTTATCAGCTGATAGTTGCGGCCACTGTGGCCAGATTGGGCTATTTCCCGCCAATTGGGCTATCTAAAATTTGATTTCGCGGGACGTTTTTCCATTTCGCGGGTTGGCGGTTTTTGGGCTATCTATTTTTATGAAAAACTATATTTGGGCTATACAGTAAAACCTATTAATCAGGACACTGTATAATCGAACCACCTAAACAATTGAACTATAACATCACCGCACATACATTTCTTGAAGAAAATTCACTCTGTAATCGAGCAACCTCTAGAATTGGGCCGTGAACCAGTTCAGCTGCACAAAAATTTGCTTAGTGATACTTGCTAATCGGACCAAAAACAGTTTTAAGATCAGCAAGAACAATTGAGCAAAATTGAGTTTTCCAGGAAAATACGGTCAGGAAATTTTTCGTATAATCTCGGCATAACTTTCTGCAAAAAAATTATTTAATGTGTAGAATTCGGTACCTTATAGATAGCTTGAATTTTATTGGTATTCTGATAACAATAAAATATTGATTTATTTGAGCATTGCTGTATGTTTTGATATTTATGATGTAAATATTTGAAGGTTTGTTTAGGCAGTGTCAAAACAACTGAAAAAATATACTATGAGTGCAAAATACAACGAACTAAGTGTTCGCAATAAGTTAGAAGTAATACGGTCATCCGACAAATAATTGCTCATCCAAAGAAAAACTGCTGATGGCTTTAGAAACCAACTAAAACGGCACTGGGCACTGGGAGAAAGCGGTTGAAATTAAATTTACCATACTCCAAGATAGATAAATTGTTGTATTAATGGTCTTCTAAGACACGCTTAAAAAAAGTGCCAATATCCGGCCAGATACTTCACAAAATTAAAACTCTGTGATTTCAAGGCATCAAACAGAGCGCCAAAATCCGTTAAAAAGGACTACAATATTCACTACAGCATGCTTTGTGGCGAAGAAGCTAATGTTGATTTAGACACAGTTCAGGAATTTCAGTCACAGCTAAGAATATTATGTGATGGCTACGATGCTTCAAATACCTATAATCTTGATGAGACAGGAATATTTTTTTAGTGCAACACCTAAAAAATCACTACGTCTTAAATAGAAAAAATGTACCTATGGAAAAACTTGAAAGAAACGCGTGACAATTGCAATGGAAGCTGCATAGGGAAAACCGAAAAACCAAGATCGTTCGGAATAATTGACATGAAGCAAAGTTTGGGCATAACTTGGCGAGCTAACACAAAATCTTGGATGACGGGTGGTATTTTGAAACGCACTTGAAATTGAAATGCAAACACAAAACCGAAACATCACAATCTTTTTTGATAAAGCTAGATGTGATAGCAATGATAATCTGGAAGAACTCAAGCGGCGGTTTTTTCCAACAATTTGCACTTCTCATTTACAGCCCTTAGATTAGGGGATTATACCAAACATAAAACTAAATTGCCGCACGTATATGATGAACCTTATATTGCGTGCTTTGGAAAATACTGAGCGTACTTCAGATGCAACAAAATTTGCATCTTTATTTGAAGCTCTCTGTGGGCTACGATCTGTTTGGAATAAAATGTTTCCACTTACTATTACAAAAGTTTTTTTTGGAAATGTGGGTTGCATTGAAATCTGAGGGTCAAAAGCGGAATCATAATTAGAGTTCAAATTCACAGTGATTTGAACTCAAATGTTCAAGTAGAAATTTTAAATTTGGCTGGAGTCGATCAATTAACGACCACAAACGAGTCTCTCCCGGAAGATTGGGAAGATATCTTTTTTGAAGGGGTTTCAACCGAAGAAGCCACAGCAGCTTTTTTTAATTCTGATAGTGAATTCACGAAACAGAAAATGAATTTCCTAGTACGGAACATCAAATCTCTAAACGAACATATCTAAAGTTTTGCAAACATTAAAAGATTGCGCAGTTCTAATGGAGCAGATACATCTGACGAGCGCAAAGAGGAAAATTTCTATATCTAATTATTTTAAATCTTTAAACTGAGCGTGCGTTTCTGTGAAAAATTAAACATTTGTAAAATATTCACGTAAATAGCCTATATTTTGCATTTTATTTTCTTGTAATAATAAATATGTGAACATAATTAAGAGTGACCTTTGTTAAAAATAAATATTATGATAAATATCTTCAACGTTTTTTTTTAAGCCTTTGAAATCGGACCACCTGTGAAATGGGACCATTTAATTTGCGACGCTCATGTCAGATTTCAAGTTCACTATATATGTATAAACATGATATATCTTATCCATTTCATTGTCAAAAAAATTATTCATTTTATTTCAAAGCATACTTCAATTTTTTCGCGAAACGTCGCTTGGAGGCTCGCATGTGCTCGCATGTGGAATTGTTTGACGTATGTTTTCTTTTGATACTATTTAAACGTCTAAAAACAATGCTAACAGCTGATCATCTAACCAAAAAAATTATTTATTTCAAAACTTGCTTTCATAGTTTATAATATTAATATTTGACTCATTTTTCAAAACATTCAGCCACTCTAGCCGTTAAGACTGTTGCTTATACTAATTCATTTTTGGTGCCACCCAAGTTTGCAAGTTGTTTTTTATTTTCTCTGTGAAAATATTAAAAAAAGTCCTTAAAAAAATAAGTGCCCCTCTACATTTATTTTTGCACGGACTTTTTTCGAAAGTTTTCACACAGTTCCTGTAATTTATTCACATTTTTCCTGCTTTCCTTTTTCAAATTCGTTATGAATAAAATTTTATCTGCATAAAATATCGGATATTTTTACTGTTTCAAACGACTTTTGGGCTGCATTTAGAACATTTATGTTACTTGGTATGAATTTTATGGGTACAAATATTATAATTTAACCAGCTTAAATGAATTTATTTAGTTATAAAAACAGTTATTTGATGTGACGGTTTTTGGGCTACAAATAAAAAATCTTGGCTATTTTGGGCTATGAAAATTTGAAATTGGGCTATACTTTCTCCCAAATATCTGGCCACACTGGTTGCGGCCCACAATTGTACAAATAGACTTGGTAATGCCCTAATGAATTATACGGGAATTTAGGAAGAGAGCCGCTTTTGTGTTTCAAGAAAAAATTTTCGAACCGAAGAAAAGAGGATTCTTTGTTATACCGTGGCTGAGGAAGGAGAAAATATTTTTGAAAAAAAGGGGATTCTGTGTAAGATCAGTTTTTTTGTTCTTCGAGAAAGACGAAAGTTAGTAGTAAAAGTGAAATGGAACGAAAAGTTAACTAGAACATGAGCTCTAGAAGCAAAAATTGTAAAAAGTAGAGTGCATTGTAGTAACAACGGTGGCGAAATGAATTCGGCCGGAAAGGTTGGAGCATGAAACCAATTGATGAACGAAGACATCAAAATTGAAATTTAAAATCGCTGGGGTTTGTGTGTACAGGATAACTGCGAATCGATGAGATTGAGCTTAGTTTGTATTTTTGGACGTAAAAAGGAAAATACCGATAAGTACAAGTTTATATTATTGATCAACGTTCCACGTTGATTCCGCTACAACATATCATTTCACTAACCATTTGAATTAACGTATTTGGCATGTATAGTTATTTGGCGAATATTACTTAAAATCACAAATTAAAGCAGATAAAACGGAAAAAGAAAACCCAAAAAGTAACGGAATTATCTTTAGCGCATGAAATAACTTTTGTTTTACATATAACAATTCATTTAATAGAAACATAAAATTTTATAGTGTTTAATTCCTTATAATCAGCTATTTAAATAATATTATTAAATATTGCAGTGTGGATGTATGTATTTCTATCATTCTATTAGGTTGCTGCAGATGAAATGGCCGATTTAGCAATGACATCAAGTTGGCTGCAATTTTAGTGTATTATGTTGGCACAAGGCGGCACAAATGGTATGACATATTGAAGTATAAATACTGCTACCTTGGTTTATGGAGTCATATCTGTTTTGCACTTCATAGTTATCGTAAAAATAAAAAGAGAAAGTGAACATGCAAGTGAATCAAAAACGGCTACTTTTACTATACGAATTTAAATTAGAGCACAACGCAACGGAAGCAACGAGGAATATCAACAGCGCATTTGAGCCTGAAACAGTTAGCGAAGGAACCACTCGGCGGTGGTTCGAAAAATTTCGATCCGGAGATATGGACCTTGGAAGTGAGCCACGTGTACACCCAGGACCATCGATCGATAACGACGAGCTGCGTGCATTAGTGGAGTCTGACCCCCGCCAAATCATAAGAGATCTTGCCGAGAAATTAGGCGTTCTTAATTCGACAGTTTGCCGCCACTTGCAACAACTTGGAAAAGTGAAAAAGCTTGACAAATGGGTTCCGCATGATCTTACCGAGCAAAACATGACGTGTCGAATGGAGATTTCAAGTTCTCTTCTCTCCTGCAACAAAAAGGAACCGTTCTTGCACCGAATTGTGACCTGCGATAAAAAGTGGATTTTATACGATAATCCTCGCCGATCGGCCCAATGGCTAAATGCCGATGAAGCGCCAGGCCACATGCTGAAACCAAGCCTTCATCCAAAGAAATAATGGTAACTGTTTGGTGGTCTGTAGCTGGAGTCATCCACTATTCATTCCTGTAACCTGGCGAAACCATCAATGCTGAGCTGGATGAAGTGCATCAGAAATTGATAGTCCAGTGACTTAGGCTTGTCAACAGGGATGGAGTGATACGGCTTCATGATAACGCACGACCTTATGTATCGAGAACAACGGCTCAAAAATTAAACGAGTTGTGCTATGAGACTCTTCCTCGCCCTCCATATTCACCAGACCTCTCACCAACAGATTACCATTTCTTTAAACATTTGGATCAATTTTTGACAGAAAAAAAAAATTTAATAATGAAGCTGCTGTCAAAAATGCCTTCTAGGAGTTTCTTCGAACCAGAAACTACTTGTATCTCGTTGGGAAAAGTGTGTTGCATCTATTGGTACCTGTTTTGATTAAATAAATTGTCTTTATAAAAAGTTACAGCTGTTTAAAAATTTATTACTAAATCGGCCATTTCATCGGCAGCAACGTAATATTTTCTCGGTTTCGTTTGGTATATACTGAATTGTGATATTTCGTATGTGCAGACACTATTTCTTAGTTAATTAAATCTATTTTATAAATCCATTTGTCTGATTTCTGGGCTTTAGAATAATGTTTGATACCGTATTTTTTTATGTATGATTGGTGTAAACCAATCCCAGCCGGGTTTGGGAGATATAAATTCCCGCACCACTAATTTGGGTTTGAACTAGAAGTAATATTGTTCTTTTGAATTAAAAGTAATATTATTCCTTTTAACCCCAATAAAATTCAATTATGTCATTAAATGAGCAAATAAGTTTTTCAATACTGATTCCTGCATTGAATCTTGAAGTCCTTTTCCCCGCGTGTATGTATTGTGATGTTGCGTTTAAGCGTGCCGTTACACGAAGGAGTCATCCGCCCAATCAATCACGACCAACTGAGCTAGTCGCGTGGGAAAGGCACGCTGAGCAAACATTTGGATGATTCCTTATACTCAAATTATCTTGCATTAACGTCAGCTCGACAGAGCTAAGCAGTCGCAAAAAGACTACCTCGAAGTCTTTCTCCAATTTGAAGTAGCCTTTCCTTTACGAGTTTAGATATATTCTATGCATTTTTGGCCTAGAAAATCCTACGGAGGATTTGCTGACACTTTTAAACATCTCTTCTTCGCTCGCACTGAATGTAATCCTTCTTCAGGGAGACTTGCGTCGGAAGATTTAACTGTGGAGTCTTTATCCCTCACAGAATTACGGCCGTTCAGTATTGTTCGTATGATTCACTTCTCTGTCGTCGTTTCTGTGGACAAAAGATACACGTGCGAATGTTGATGGACTGGCGCTACGCTCCTCAGTACTTGGATCTCCACATCATGATTGTTTCTGCCATGCAAGGAGGCCATACGAGGGTTGGCACCAGCCTTCATGGGCCTTGTGCTCCAAGCCAGATCAGTGCTAATCGAAAACAATGTCAACCGAACCTACACCACCAATCCAACGATGAGAATTTCGAAAGTACTCTGAGGACTGCCAAAATTTTATTGGAACGGAGCCGGTATTGCATTAGCTTGGAGACTTTGGTGCTCGGATGTCACTTCAGCGTTGCCGTGCACTCAAGAAAACTGGGTCCATTACGTCAAATCTATCGGCCCAATTTAACAGTCCTGTATATTAGATCGTGCGGTGCATCCTAAGAACTTTGCCGGATCGTGCAAACAGTGCAAAAATCCGGTGCAAATCCCAATATTTTTACGGGATTATAAAACCTACCAATGCAGATGTACAGGATTCTTCTTTCAAATACCTTCGCCTTCACCATCAAAGTCTTGGAACAGGTAAACCAGGATGAAGACTTGGTCGCAAATGGGCTTAGCTTTGGCAGTCCTGCCCATCTTTTTGGCGAAAAACTATTCCCATCTTCATTGTGATTTCTGCAGACAGAAGTGCGAAAATCAAGCAACACAAGTAAGTAAAATACTAGCTTGTATTTAATCAGAATTGATCAGAGTAAGTGCGTGGATAAGTGGTTTAGTTTTGCATGGTTAATCACAATTTTTATCAAGAACAAGTACCAATGTCGATAGAACTATTACCAATATCTTGATAGATCTAATTTCACAATATTCTGAATTATCAAAACTCTCTAAACATATGTCGCCTCTTCTCTGAACTTGCTATGCAACCCAGAATATCCATCGATGATTATTGCAATGCCAACAGCCCGTCCAATTAGAAGTCCAACCTATTACCAAGAGCGCTGAAGTTAAATAGTACCAGCAATTATATATAATGGCCATGTGGCAGACCAACAGAATTCCCCCCCCAGTTCCATCTCATACATGCTTTTCGACCAAGCTATGTTCCACTCGGCTGCAGTAGTGCCTCATTCACACATCGGCCATTCATTCGCATAAAAACTGATAATTTGAGTGTCAAGTGCTCCAAGTGCGAATACGAGACAGATCCATGTTACAAGCGATTAAGGCGAGACCGTCGAATCACCATCGGATATGGTGCAAACAAATCTGCAAATTAGAATAATTTATTTTGTTTAGCAGTTGTATAGCCTCCCTTTCGAGCATGTCCTGCACGAGTGGTAAGTGCTTTCGCGCACGATCCAGCGAATGACAAGCGACGGCAACAATGAGGTCGACTACGAATGGAATCATGTCGAAGAGGACAAATTGCAGGCTTAGCGCTCGTATGATTGAAGGCGAAAAGTTATACATTGCTCGGATTATATTTGATGGAATACTTATGAGATTACAGGACAGATAACGTGTGTAAAACCATACGAAATACATTAGATTATGATCCGTAACTATAACTGTAACGAAAAGTTTACCAAAGTGAAACTGATTGGTGGCGATACTGTTTCATAAAATATGTAAATCAAAAAATTATTTCGCAAAAACTAAGACGCAAAAAAGCAAATATTTAACCAACATTTTTGTATGTTAATTGGATTTTTAATTAATTTATAATTGCAGATACTTGCCAGCAAATTGTCGTAAGTTGTTAATAAATTACACGTTTAATTGAACTTATTTGTATTTAAAATACTTTTTCCTGGTAATATTGCATTTGAAAAATTGAAACGTAACTGGTATTGTATGAATAATTTAGCTTTTCAAGTAAAATTGATCTCGCTTGTCTTTGTCGGCATCTTATCTAGTAAAATGTCGGTTATTAACTGCTTTATGTCTTCGATTAAAATATATAATATACGTGTAAGTACCAATTTGCGCATATTCTGGCACAAATCAGCTCGAAAATATTAACTTTGCGCAAGTGCATCTACTTAACGAGCCAATTTCATTCAGATACGTGTGCTATGCCAGTCAGCTTTAAGATCTTCGATTGCGATTTAAGGAAAATATAATTTCAGCGTAAAAAAAGGTTTGATAATTCCTTCAGAATATATTATAGAAATTCAGTCAACCAGAGGAAGAAAGAAAAGTTGTGTCAGATGTTACCAAAGACTTGAGTAGGAACTTCGTGTTTCGTTTAACATGGTTTCCTTGAAATATCTCAACTAAAACATTGTATCTTATGGAAAGTATTTAACTTTTGATGAGGTTCGAGGTATGGTGTCGGCTAGTCACCGATGTCATGGGTAGTTTAAGGGGCAGGTCAAGCTCTAGCTGGGTCACGCATTGATAACCATAATCACAATGGAAAAGGGGAAAAACAAGCAGTGGGGGAAAAACAGCCCACTTCAATGAATGGCTCCACTGAATCCAATATTTTGGGGCTTAGTATTTCTCTTTGATTTCTTCAACAAGCCGGAAAAAAAATAAAAAAAATAAAAAACCAAAAACTGTATTAAAAAAATCATATGATATTCAAAAGAAAAAATCCAAATCGAACACAAGCAAAATATACAGCGAAAAAAAACCAATAAAATAATATGCAAATCGGACTAAAGAAGAGGTTTCAAAAAATGATAAGGCAAAAAAATAAATTAATTTTATCATAATGCAAATAATAACATATTCCATTCAAATGACCAACTTAAAAAAAAATACGCTTGCAGGAGCTCTGCCTATGGGAAATCGCTGTGCTAATTTTTCAAGCGTACACAGCAACTCGATTGCAACAAGTTCGATTACGCCTCAGCCCCACATAAACGGACAAAGTTACTCCATTGCACTCCGTCTCGTCCAGTCAATTTTCGAACCCCCCTCAACAAAAAAAACTTTTAGCAAAAAAAATTCACAAAAATTCAGCAGGCACGTCGAGCGACTCCTGGCTAGAGTGAACTCCCTATATCTCGCACAACCAGAACACACCATACAAAATTTGCTTCGAATTCAGCCAAAAATCCCCAAAATTGACTACTACACGAGACCAGCAAAGAAAAGATCGCTCCACCAAAACTACACTCCGTTGTCTCCAAATCTTCGGATGCCACCCCACAAAGAATTCGATCCGCTCTCGTTGAATGCCTTTTCTACACTTCATTTTTACATGAATGCCCCAAAGTTATTTTATTGCACTCCGTCTCCAGCAAACAACCAATCTCACTCACTCCCAGTCCCGCCTTCCAGCTGATTCTCTTCTTTTCCCAACCAGCTGATCTATCTTGCTCCATATTATCCCGTTCCCGCCATCTCCCGTAACAACCCATACCATGAAGCAACGATCGGTCATCGCTCGAGCATCAAGCAATGCAGTTCAAATGCACTCAGGTGCCGACGACACTCAATCAAAGCCATTGCATTTGAACTACACCGCTTCGTTGTTGTTTTTTCTTCAATGTTTTGCGATGCTCGCAAAGCGATAAGAGCTTGGGGAGGACTCACCGCAGGAGAAGGGTCTCAGCGCCGGGCAATAAACCATCGCAGAGAGATAGAGGCCGCATGATCCCTATCGGATATCATTGGCGTGGTAAACACCCATTGAGTTTGCCTTCTTGTCCTCGAGCTCATATGCCACAAAACCTCGTGGATGAAGAACCCTAGCACGAACAAACTTCAGGGCAAGCTTGGCCACGAAACCGTCCGGCGCAGTACTGAGAACGTAATTTTTTTCAGTTACCTCATGTACAACATTTCGAAAGGCTGTAAATGATTCCAATAAATGCTCATCCCAATTCTGGTGTTGCCTATGTATGCCCTGATTGCGTTGAGGATGCTTCGGTTTGCTCGCTCTGAAGCATTGGCTTGAGGGGAATACAAGGGAGTGAAGATCTGCTCGACCCCATATTCTCCTAAGAACTTACCCAATGCCTTACTGCAAAGGCATGGGCTAAGTTCTTAGGAGAATATGGGGATGGAGCACCATTGTCGGAGTGAAAGAATTCAGGCACTCCAAAGGCCAGGAAGATTTTGTTCAAACGTTTGATCACGGCTTCGGCAAGGCATTTGAGTACATTCCCATATTTTGACCGTGGAGATGGCCGCGCGAAATCCACAAACAATCGCTGTAATGGTCGACCCGTGTCTCGGGACGAACCCATCGGTGGTCGCATCACGGCATTCGGAAGCTTAATTAGCTGTGAATTTCGTTTCGATTGACTCACTGCACTGGAAGTTATACGGGTGAAAAGAATATTAGGGTTACCACCCTAAAACCTTTTCAAATTTTCAAAACGTTAATATTTGCTGTTAATTTTCATTGCAAAATCATTCCCATTTGCAAATCTAATGACATAATCGGTTAGTAAAGAGATTCCAAAAAATTACAAAAATTGTCATAGCTGGCAGCCCTTTCATGATTTGCTTACGAAATTCCTACGACATGTGGTTTACATTAAGGTCCTATTTACTGCATGAACTTCGTTTCGATTTCATTATAGTGAAAACAGTTTTATTTTCCTGAGCAAATTTGCAAGATTTAGGAGACAAAAAACACCATAGCTGGCAACTCTATTCTAATTTTTCAACCAAATTTTCACCAAATGATGTCTAGAGTAAGGTTCAAATATTGCGTCATTTTTGTTAAAATGTAATGGCCGAATCGGAAGTTATAGGCCAAGAAGTAGTTTTTTTTCAGTGATTTTTCAATATTGTCCCACTCCCACAGGGTTGCCCGCATTTTAAAATCACTTCTATCAGACCTGGTCCTAGCTAATACCAACATGTTCTGTTCGCCAGTTCTCGTGAACAGAAGTTTCGAGTGTTGAAAATAAAGGTAATTTGGTGATGGGTTGCCGTTCTTGTGCAAATCGGACTTTTGAAAATTGTAATTTGACATGATGGACAAAAGTTAAAATTTATCAATGATTTGAAGTTTTTGCCAAAAAGCAAAAAATTTCAAGAGGGTCGTTGATTTGAAGGTTTTTTTTCAGGAGCCTGCCGTATCTACAGGGTTACCCGCACTGTCTTGAAAACCCATGTGTGTTAAATTTTAGTCAACATCGATACGCGCTACAATTTGCACGATGATTTAATGTTTCTGTCGGAAGTTATGGCAAATCAAAATTTGAAAAAAAAATCCTTGCCTAATTTTAGCTGCTCAGAACCTACATATGGCTCAAAATTTCCAACTCTTTATCATAGGCAACCTTAAACCATAATTAAACCATTCCCAATATTTTTTTTACAAAAATTCACACTGCTTGAAAATATAGGAGTACCTGAAAACTCATTGAAATGTCCGCCGCCGCCAAAGAGTTAAAGATTTCTGAATTCTAGCAAGTCATGGACCTACCCACTATATATTAGGTTGCTGCAGATGAAATGGCCGAATCGAAGGCGGCGCAAATGATATGACATATTGAAGTATAAATACTGCTACCTTGGTTTATGGGATCATTTCTGTTTTGCACTTCATAGTGATCGTAAAAACAAAAAGAGAAAGTCAAAATGGAAGTGAATAAGAAACTGCTAATTTTACTATACGAATTTTATTTAGAGCACAACGCAACGGAAGCAACGAGGAATATCAACAGCGCATTTGGGCCTGATACAGCTAGCGAACGAACTACTCGGCGGTGGTTCGAAAAATTTCGATCCGGAGATATGGACCTTGGAAGTGAGCCACATGGACACCCAAGACCATCGATCGATAACGACGAGCTATGTGCATTAGTGGAGTCTGACCCCCGCCAAATCATAAGGCATCTTGCTGAGAAATTAGGCGTTCACAATTCGACAGTTTGCCGCCACTTGCAACAAACTTGGAAAAGTAAAAAAGCTTGGCAAATGGGTTCCGCATGATCTTACCGAGCAAAACATAACGTGTCGAATGGAGATTTCAAGTTCTCTTCTCTCCCGCAACAAAATCGAACCGTTCTTGCATCGAATTGTGACCTGCGATGAAAAGTGGATTTTATACGACAATCGTCGCCGATCGGCCCAATGGCTAGATGCCGATGAAGCGCCAAGACACATGCCGAAACCAAGCCCTCATCCAAAGAAAATTATGGTAACTGTTTGGTGGTCTGTAGCTGGAGCTATCCACTATTCGTTCCTGCAACCTGGCGAAACTATCAATGCTGAGAAATACTGCTCAACTGAATGAACTGCATTAGAAATTGATAGTCCAACGACCTAGGCTTGTCAACAGGGATGGAGTGATACTGCTTCATGATAACGCACGACCTCATGTATCGAGAACAATGGTCCAAAAATCAAACGAGTTGTGCTATGAGACTCTTCCTCGCCTTCCATATTCACCAGACCTCTCACCAACAGATTACCATTTCTTTAAACATTTGGATCACTTTTTGACAGGAAAAAGATTTAATAACGAAGCTGCTGACAAAAATGCCTTCAAGGAGTTTCATCGAACCAGAAACTCGAACTTCTACAAAACTGGAATAAATGTACTTATATCTCGTTGGGAAAAGTGTGTTGCATCTATTGGTACTTATTTTGATTAAATAAATTGTCTTTATAAAAAGTTACAGCTGTTTAAAAACATCTGCAGCAACCTAATACATCTATATCCTCCAAAAATTTCAGCTCAATCGGATCGGGCACTCCAGAGATTATCTCCCTTAATCATGTTCCTGATATATATATATATATATATATATATATATATATATATATATATATATATATATATATATATATATATATATATATATATATATATATATATATATATATATATATTACAATATACAGAAATATGCACTTTCGGCGAAACGAGTTTAATACTAAATTTTCTTCGAAAGCCAGTAAAAACAAACGAAATTGGCGTTAATATTTTTATGATTGTTGTATATATATAAAATATTTCCTAAATAGCAAACCAATATAACTTGAATCTTTTTGAAATAATCCAAATTAAAGACTATCCTTGGTGCTAAGGATACAAAAAACCCAAACTACTGTTCAATGTAAATAATATTCAAATATTTATTTGTAGAATAATTAATTTTCTGCATATTGTTTACCAAAAATATCACAAAATGTGCGAGAAAACCAATTAAGTTTTTCCCTATTTCTTCTGCAATTGAAATAATAATTGACAGAACAAAAGCTTTGTAATGGCATAAAACTCTTACAGCATTACCCGATAAACAGTATTATATCTTTTGGTATGAGCGAATTCTTTCCAAGCCATTTCATTTCGATACTAAGCCTCCATAGCCGACAGTACAATCGAAGTAATTCAATACTCGCAGTTTTATCTTTGGCTTTTCTTTCCGAATGTTTGTAAATAGCAAATCCAAGCCCTAACCTGTTGAATCTCCGGTATCCATTATAAAGAATAAGGATGACCGCACTTCCTGGATCGACATCAGCGTTTCCCTTCATTGCTGCCCCATTTCAACTGCATTCAGAGATATAAGACATTCTTTGCGGGAGAGAGAAAAAACAGAAAAAAATATCTTTGTAGCATTCCAAAGAAAGCCTGGATACATTTCTTAATAGATTATTACTCTGAGATTCCGGCACCCTGACGTTCTGAGATGGGGGCTCGTTGAATCGTTGCCGGTGCATTCGCCTGACATTATTCGGTCTGCTTGTAAGATGCAGAACTGGCTTAAGTACCGGAACTCGAAGCAGGTTGGTGTGCTCCCTTCTAGCAGTCAGAGTGCAAACAATGAGAAGCATTGTAATATTTTCAGTGAACTGACTACGACTACCATGGCTGGCTATTTTATAAAGATAATTGGATTTATGCTGCGCCCGTAGCGAATTTATCAACAATGTCAATTCCACGGTTGAATATTAGACCGTTTGAAGTTTACTTCTGTTTCATGATCGTTGATTTGTCTATGTTGTATGCACTTATGTGCATGACCGAACGGCCCAGATGTTTAAATGCAGACTGAGCTAAAGCCAGGAAGAATGCATTCGACTAGGTATATTATTAACGATACAAAGATATCAAAATTCGATTTAACATAAATAATGCCGCTAAGAAAACCGGAAAGGATGGTCATTACATTTTAATTGGTTTTAGTTAATAATAGTGTATGAGTAACGTGTGAAGTACACTGCAGTGTGTTCATCACTTAACCGTATTGTCAAAGCATATGCATTACATGAGCTTTTTAAGATTATAATATTACACATCGATTGTTTGAGTGAATAGCACAAGTATGAAAACACTAATAGGCATACATTCAGTTCAATAGCTTTTCAAGAAAAAACAACTCATTCTTAGGTGTATTCTTCAATTTCTTAGTAACTGTGGAATATATTAGGGTTACCTATTAGTTTCATATTTTTTTACATCGAACAGCTGTATAATGAAGTAATCCTCAAGAATACTGGTGGGCTTGTAGATTTGGCTTTCTAATAACCAATTTTCGCGATCACTTATTGTGCCCGAAAAGAGAAACAATAGGTGCGTTTTTTTATGCATCCGGAGTAGTGCAGGATAGCGATTTGCACAAGAAACAACAACAACATCCAGAGTACGAACACTTGTGAACTCAGCGGAGTTCGTACACGTGCACTCTGTGGAACGTATTTTGAAAAGTCACGTCAACTGGAATAGTTGGAATTTTCTAAAATTTCCATGTCACCCTGGCAATCAGGATAAATAGGCCTACATTGGAAAACGGCGTTGGTTATATGTAAAATCAAATTTTGAAATGACAACTGTCTAATAGAAATAAACTTGCATGCTAGGTTAGGTTAAAGTGGCTGCCGGCCCACAGAGGTCCACCGACCGGCACACATAGGCACAAGAGAGGCCCGTTGTGATGCCACAATAATTCGTGACTCTCTCCCACTCACTGAACTCGGGAAACCATCTGCTTCCCTTGACAAAACGCGTTATCCCCTTTAGATCAACCAGGGACAACTCGGTAAGGTTTGAGAGAAAGGGAGCACCAATTGCCACCAACCTTCTCCTTGCCAACGCCGGGCACTGACACAAGAGGTGAAGGACAGACTCCTTCTCATCCGCAGAGCCAGAAATCGTTAAACGGTACTCCCAGTCGTTGTCATTGTCGTCCTATGAGGCAGTGGCCCGTAAGAACTCCCACAGTGCAGCGTAGAATGCTTCGAGTTAAGCCTAAAAGCTGCCTGTTGCGATGCGCATCCATGGATACCCAGGACTGCCTTGCTATTGCACAGGATGATTCATCTGCCCAGGACCTCCTAGCGTCCTCGAGATATTTTTGCTTGATGGCCAGTTTGACCGATTTCATCGGTATGCCTATTGAGAGGGAGCAGGAGACCTCCGGTAAAAAGGTTCCAAGCCTTGCTAGCTCATCGGCCTCACAGTTGCCCTGAAAACCCCTATGTCCAGGTACCCAAATCAATTGAACAACCGAATGTCTCGACATCTCCTTAAAAGATGCACGGCATTCAGCAACAATCATGGCAACTGTGCAAGGACTAGCGAGGGATTTAATAGCCGCTTGGCTATCTGTGAAAATGCCAATATTGACTCCGAATATTCGATTCCACAGAAGCCAGTCGATTGCCCGTAAAATAGCCGCAACCTCCGCCTGAAAGACACTGCAATGGTCTGGTAGACGGAAAGACAGCTTGAGATTCAATTCATCTGAATATACACCACCTCCGACTCTATTGTTTAGCTTTGAGCCGTCAGTGTACACATGGATAATCCCACTTTCGAGGGTGACACCATCACGCCATTCATCCCTACCAGGAATGCGAGCTGTGAACTCCAAATCTAGTAGGCACTGCGGAGCGATGTAGTCAACACCCGCTGGAGCGGCAACCCCCTCGACCAAAATCCTCGCATGGCCGAATTCTGTTCTATTTCATGCCGAGATACAATTAAGTCTCACAGCAGCAAGATTAGCTTGCTGTAAGATAAGTAGATTGGTTGAAGTAACACCAATGAAGTAATACAAGTAGTGCCTTAGTAGGGGTGGTGCGGAGCGCACCAGTTACAGGTAGTGCAGCCATTCTCCGCACTTTTTGAAGCTGCCGCTTGCAGGTAGCCTTAAGAGCACCCTGCCACCAGAACGCCACCTCAAACAATAGAATTAGCTCAACCACAGCAGTGTAAAGCCAAGCAACAGTACGAGTTTGTAATCCTCAATTCACTCCTATGGTTCTTTTACAGCAGTAAAGTGCGTTGAAAACCTTCCGAACTCTTTCTGCTACATTGTAGGTCCAAAGTAATTTCGAGTCAAGTATCAGCCTTAAGTATCTGACCCTCTGACTCAGGTTAATGGAGACCCCATTCAATTTGGGTAACTCAAAAGAAGGAACTTTGTTCTTCCTTGTAAATAGCACTAGTTCCGTTTTATTAGGATTCACATTCAAGCCACACTCACGACTCCAACGTGAGAGTATGTCAAGAGAGTGATTTATCCTCTCCGATAGCGTAGATAAATACTTTCCCGACACTGCTACAGGTATGTCGGTTGCATAAGCAATCACTTTGCAGCCGGCACGGTCCAGCCTCATTAGAAGAGTATTCACCGTGATGTTCCACAGCAGGGGAGAGAGGACTCCACTCTGAGGTGTGCCCATACTGACTCCTCGGCTTACGCTGGCACCCCCCAGGGAAGAGATCACCACTCTACTTTTGAGAACCTTTACAATAAAAGCAATCAGCCGCTCGTCCACATGCAGCACCGAGAGAGCCTCAACAATTGCGCTAGAACTTACGTTGTTGAAGGCCCCCTCGATGTCCAAGAAGGCGGCAAGCGTATATTCCCTAAGAGCCAAAGATTTCTCAACTTGCTCAATAAGGACGTGAAGAGCAGTCTCAACAGACTTGCCTTTGGTATACGCGTGTTGTGACTGCGAGATCAACATAGGATCGATTGATTTTTTAATATGGTAATCAATGATCCTTTCCAAAATCTTAAGCAGGACTGAGTTAAGACTTATTGGACGGTAATCCTTTGGCTTAACATGAGAAACTTTTCCTGCTTTCGGAATAAACACAACTCTAGTTTTCCGCCAGCTGGTGGGAACATACGAGAAGCGTAGGCAAGCGTTATAAATCTCCCTGAGCCATGGTAGCGATACTTTCATGGACTGCTGAACGTCAGCCGCAAGCACGCCATCAGGGCCCGGGGGTTTAAACGGCTCAAAGGAGTTAATAGCCCACCTCAGCTGAGAGTTTGATATTCTGAACGGCGGTGCTTTACCGTTATTTAGTTCCGATTGGTGCACTGTCCCTATAGAGCAATAATTGCCCGGGAAATGCGCGTCCATGAGAACGTTTAGATTATCTGCGCTCGAACTAATCCAAGTGCCCTCAGGGTTCATGATGCACCCCATAGCCTTCGGTGTCGTGCTTAATACCTTGCGAAGGCGATTTGCCTCGCGAGACTCTCTACATTTCCACAGAAAGATCTCCATGAGGACCTCTTCGCCTTGCGTATGGCATATTTAAAAGCCTTCAGCTTCGTTTTATACACCGACCAGTCATTAGATCTTTTCGAGCTATTAAACTCCCTCCTACATTCTCTCCGCAGGATGCTGCTCTGGATCATTGTTTTTGTGCATGCAGGATACCTCCTCCACTCTGGATAAAAAAATCGCAGCTAATATGAAAGAAATTTTCGTTGACATATTTTCAAGCAAGTCAACAGGGTAAAGTGCCTGCGATACGATTAAATTCCCCGGTGTGGAAAACGTAGCTAGAGTTCAGACAGAGGTGGGATGACTCGTACCACACGTGCTCCAACCTGTTTCTAATGCAAAATCACTTTGATCTTAACACAGCATTTAAACTCATAGGGTGGAAAAGATTTCAGGAATTTCAAGATTTAGGAAAGCCAAACATTGTAAAACTTTGAAAACAGCAAAACATAAGATAAACGAAGAAAATGCTTAGTGCTTGCAACACTTTACCACCACTGCAACTAAAAGTCTCCCACAATTGCCATACGTTAAAATCAAATAACTCTATCGATTTCGGTTTTATCCGATGATTTCGTCGAAAGTTACCGGGATAGAAATATGTTTAGGGTTAAAAAACGGAAGATGTTTGGAACCAAAAAATTTCTAGAAGCTTTCTTGGTAGCTTATTTTCATTCTAAATGTTCGCGATATGAATACTTAATGTAAGTATTTATTGATACGAAAATAGCAAAAAACGCCTCGCGCTGGCAACTCTTTGCTAGCATCAAAACCAAAAATATATCACACCTGCCTCACATTAAAATCAACCTACTCTGCGAATTTCGTTTTGATCCCATGATTGCATTGGAAGTTATAGGGGCACAAAGAAATTTAGGGTTATCAGTCGCAAAAGTTTTCAAATTTTCGAAAACTTATTTGTTGTTTACTGTCACTACAAAATCATTACCGTTTGAAAACTTTACGATAAAATCGCTTAGTAAAGGTATTGCACATAAATACAAAACCAACAGTAGCTGGCAATGCTATAACCAGATTCCGTCTGAATAATGCCTATATTAAGTTCCATGTATCATATGAAATTCGTTTTGATTTCATGACTGCACTGGAAGTTATAGGGCAAAAAGCTTCACTTTCCTGAGCGAATTTTCGAAGCCCAAGACACCACAACTACCATAGCTGGCAGCACCAACCGAATTGTTTAACCAAAACTACCAAACGTGGCTTAGAGCAAGGTTCAGCTACTGTGTCAGTTTCATGAAAATCTGGTAACTGAACCTGAATTCATAGAGCAAAGAGCAATTTTTATTCTTTCTAATTTTTCAAGATGGCAGCATTGGCAAAAAGTTACCCGCATTTCAAAATCGCTTCCATGAGACCTGGTCCTACTCAATACCAATACATTCTGTGAATTTCATTTGTATCTAATAATTGGATCGTGAGTTTTCGTGAACAGAAGTTTTTGATGCTTAAAATATAGGTAAATTGGAGGAGGGCTACCGTTCTTGTCCGATGTGAAATTTCAAAAGTTTTCCTATGGGTGTATAGACAAAGTATAAAATTTCTATATGAGTTGGTTTTCACTGTGAAAGACGGAAAATTTTCTTTAGAGTCGATGGTTTGAAAGTTTTCACTTTCAATGCCTGCCGTAGCTGCAGGGTTGCCAGCACGTCTTAGTAACAACAATATGCCCTGTAAGTTTCATAATGATTTCATACTCTGGTCAAAAGTTATCGCAATTCAAAAATTTTCGAATTTTCCCAATCTCATTTCAGGCGCCTAGCGCACACATAAGGTTAAACATTTAAAAAAATTGTTTATCATATTCACATTTAGACCAAGTTCGAAATTCATTCGATAAACTTTATTTTTGCAAAAGTTATATGTTGACAGAAAAATAGGTATATTTAAAATATCACTAAAATGGTCGCCGGCGCCAAAAGGCTAAAGATTATTAACTTTTTGTAAAACCTGGCACTATTCTGCATATACCAATGTATCCTGAAAATTTCAGCTAAATCGGATGGCGCGTTTCTGAGATTTTTTCACTGAAATTTTATGTATGTATATATATATATATATATATATACATATATATATATATATATATATATATATATATATATATATATATATATATATATATATATATATATATATATATATATATATATATATAGAAATATGAATTTTGGGCCAAAGTGATTTTAATACTAATGTTCTTCTTCGAACATGAGTAAAAAGTACTGTCACTATGTCTTAGCACAAGGCCATATGCTTTGCTAGCTGAAGAATTTCGTACATTTCCATCAGATGGCAATAAACTACAGTTATGTTCATATTTTAAACGGATGAAGCATCACGAACTAAATTAAAAGATTAAATACCAATTCTATAAGTTCCTTCCTGTTGAAGATTTTACAGAGATAGCCAGAGCCTTAAGCCAATCACACACATGGCGGTTCAATCGGAGCGTTTAAGGGATCTGTTTTTCTCAAAGGTTACACGCACAGCGGTTTTCAGGAGCGTTTATCGCATGCATTCATGAATACGTCCGGAAAATTTCAGCTCAATCGGATTTCGCAGC
The DNA here is from genome assembly GCA_963978885.1 of Nemotelus pantherinus. Classification (NCBI taxonomy): domain Eukaryota; kingdom Metazoa; phylum Arthropoda; class Insecta; order Diptera; family Stratiomyidae; genus Nemotelus; species Nemotelus pantherinus. Next base: position 209,955,855 of record OZ022264.1, on the reverse strand, counting down.
TATGAGGAAATCGGAAAACGCTCGAAGAACCGAGTCGGTGTGTCATTTCTCTCGACTCGGCTCCAAAACCGAGATGCGGCTCAAACCGCCGTGCTCCTCTCGGGAAACGCTTCAGTCGAACCATCGTGTGTGTCATTGGCCTTGGACTTCACTCTGATCTCTGATTCATCATACCATAGTGGAATCAAATAGGATATACTTAGTTTGTTGTCAATCTTACTTAAGGCTGCAAATCAGAAGATGGCCGAAAAGCGGGGTAGGTTGAAAGCCTTATTTATATCCGGGGCGCTCTGCTTTTCTTCTAGAAAAGCATTCTCGGTGCTGCTTTACTAATTGAAAAAGGACTAAATGAACCAATCAATCTGATAGTGGATCTGAAAAGCCGTACAGAAAGAACCAGATGCCAGAGTAACGCAAACAAAATTACTTCCTCAACTCAGCAGATCTTGCACTCCAGTCACCAGCATGGAATATAATCGAACCAATAATCAGTGCAGCAAAACAAAAGATATGGAGACAATGCCAGCTCTCAGTGATTCCCAACCAACTAAAATCATAGATTGAGGTGGCGAGATGCAAATTTGCAACAGGTTTGCCTCGCGCACCTAAAACATCGGGCTAACATCTACATGGCCCCTGGGTAAAGAAAGGCAGAATTTGAGGCCTACATTCAAAATGACGCAAGTTCATGTGGGTTGCAGGCGAAGAAGACCCAAGGGCGACTATAATTATTAACACAAACATCAACTTTATTGTCTTCCCTGACTACACCAGCACAGACACAGTGGTGTTTCAAGCAAAGATCTGCTTTGAATGAGGGGCGATATCTGCTTCCACCATCCACCTGAATTATTCAACCAAGACAAAACTGGAGGATCACGGTTTGAAAAGTCAGCAGAATAATCCTAAACTCCTACTATTCTAACTGTCCTGAATAAAATAGTGCCACCAAATCGAGAGTAGCCTGGTGAATACTATCAGAATACAACAGAAATGAAAAGCTCTGAGTACCTTCTGTAGGAGTCTCAAGATCTCGGAAACTGAAGTGGCACAAAAAACTCTGTCTAAGGGCAACCAAGAGCATATAGGTCTACTTTAAACTTGACATTGAATGACGACAACAACGTCTGTGACATTTCTCAGGGTTCATAAATAGTAATTATAATGATGCTGAAGATGAAGACGAGAGCTTTAAGTGGATTCACCACTGTGTCACCACTGTGTGACCACTGTGTCACCACTGTGTCACCATCTCATATGAAAAGGTTAAATAGGTTAAATCCGATTGAATCACGAAGGCCAGATGAGATTATCTTGCCTCTTCTACAAAGAGCCACATGAAAATTAAAAACTATGCCGGTAAAATTTTCAGATCGAGCTGCATACCAGAACTATGAAGACTGCTGCGCGTTGTGCTCATCCCCAAATATGGCAGCATACGGACAAACTTTCCCAAACCATAAAGGTAAATTAACCTGACATCCTTCATGTTGAAGACCATGGAAAAGCTTATCGAGACACATATGTATATAATTATATCTTACTGAAGATACCACTACTCAAATTTTAATTTACCTACCAAGAAGAAAAATCAGTTTTATCAGCCCTACATAAAGGGCATTTCACGTGAAGCGGACAACGAAAAAACGTCGAGGCTCCAGATTTCGTTCATATTGTGCATAATGATACTTCTAGAGGATGTGAACGTGGCTGCACAATTTTTTTCTTCTATGAGGTTCTGCCGCCGAGTTATGGGGTTCTGAAGAATTGAAGAAGTTGATGAACGGTTTTTTTGGAAGCCGATTTCGAGATTGAAAAAAAAATTTAAAAATCATTAAACATATTGATTGGTATAGGAAATTAACTGTTCTTTTTAATTTTAAAATTAGGTTTGGAAAAAAAATGTTTCCTGTGTAAAACCGGAAGTAACCATTTCAACTCGTTATTTGAGTAACTTGGACCAGGTTAATTTGTTTTATTTTTGTATATATATTTTGTATTTTTTTATTTTTGTATATTATCATAAAAAATTTAGAATGGGATGGCGAATAGTTTGGGAGGTAGGTGAATTTGAACACATACAAGTCGTATGGGACGTGGTCCGAGAGCTTGCTTAGGACAGCTAGTTGGCTAAAAAACATTTAATTTTGTGAATCTGTTTGATTATAAAGCCGATTTCAAGATAGAAGCTGAACTTCATTTTCCTGCAACTTCGCATGGAAAATGGCCATATGGTGGTCTCAATGGTAATTTAAAACGACTGGCAACACGTGCAAGCTAACAACTACCTCCTAGTTAGGCTATTACTACACCTTTAGGTTTGTTTCATTGGGGAAAGTCGGCTTTATCCCTAACAGCCACTTACTATTGCTCATCAGAGGAACTTCAACACCAGAGAATATTTTTAAAACCACGGTGTGATTCCTCTGTTACTATTCCCGGGATTAAGAAATTTCACTGTTTTATGCCAGTCACTGAAGGCCTTCTTATAAAAAGAACTAGTTTAAATAATGAGTGTAAAATTGTAAAAACTGTGAAATAAACTCATTTTTTCATAAACAAGTATTTTTTTTATTAAATAAATTAGCATTAGCAACTTTTAATATTTAAACTATATAGCTTTATTTTAACTATATTAATTATGTATGAAATATTTTAACGATATAACAATAATTTTACTAAAAATGTTTTGTTTTCACACTCACTAGCTATCCTAATCAAGCTCCGGGTACCACGCTTCATACGACTTGTATGTATTAAAATTCACCTACCTCCCAAACTACTCGTCATCCCATTCTAAAATTTTTATGATAAAATAAGTATAGCTATAGCTTTGTTTTGTTACAAAAATAAAAAAAATAGCCTGGTCCAAGTTACTCAAATAACGAGTTGAAATGGTTACTTCCGGTTTTACACAGGAAATATTTTTTTTCTCCAAATCTAATTTTAAAATTAAAAAGAACAGTTAATTTCCTATACCAATCAATATGTTTAATGATTTTTAAATTTTTTTTTCAATCTCAAAATCGGCTTCCAAAAAAACCGTTCATCAACATCTTCAACTCTTCAGAAGCCCATAACTCGGCGACTGAACCTCATAAAAGAAAAAAATGGTGCATCCACGTTCACATCCTCTACAAGTATCATTATGCACAATATGAACGAAATCCGGAACCTAGACTATTTTTCGTTGTCCGCTTCACGTGAAATGCCCCATAAGCTGGTACAAATAATAGAAAAGGTATTGAATAATAAGGAATTGAACGGTTAGCCCAGTGAAATCCGACACAAAAAAGGCGAAACTTCGGAAAAATTAGGGGAAAGCTGAATTTTGGTCTGAACCTTGGTATTGGCGTTTTAACCCTAGAATGGTACCGATGAGTAAATTTTACTCACATAGGGTATATATTTCGTCGCGCACCAGCCAGTTGGCCACTCCGACTGCCATGAGGCTAGAAGCTATATAATCTTTTTATGTCTAATGATAAAATAAAAAAAGTACATAATACTATTGTTGCCATCTTTTTAGTAAAAACATGTACCTAAAATCATCCAAACATTTACCATACCATTCCAGGGTTAAACAAAATGTCAAAAGTCCCCATCGATCCGAGTGCTGCGTTACTTTTTATACGGGGTCAAAGGTCAACAAAAATGACCTTTCCTAAATATCTCAGTAACGGTCACGTCTTCAGAAAAATAATCTATGACGAACTTGTAGCTTAAAACATTTTCAACAAAAAAGATTTAAAACTTTTTCTTGTAACCATAACGGTTTTTCAGATAGATTGATCTAAACATTTGCTACTAACAGCATCCTCTTTCTCAACGGCATGTTGATATTATCCGATTTCGATTACGACTTGGAATGTTTGTGAGTTGATTTTTCCTTGTTGAAGAGGCGCATAAAAAAAAACATGTAAACAAACTTATCTACCAGACTCCAGGGTAGGTGGATATTTAGGAAAGTGCACTTTTGGTGACCTTTGACCCCGTATAAAAAGTAACGCAGCACTCGGATCGGTGGGACTTTTGACATTTTGTTCAACATGCCAGTACCAAGGTTCACACCAAAATTCAGCTTTCCCCTAATTTTTCCGAAGCACCATGTTAAATTTTCCCGGACTAGTAGAAGGAACGTTTGATAATACAAGACACGAGTCGCTGCGCCTTGCTCTCCAGAGGAGAGAGGGGTCTCAATAGGCAATAAAATGGGCGGGTAAAGTATTGAGGTAGCAAGATGTGTTTTCAGAGCTGTGGAAGAAAAGTTCAGGGCAAACACAGGGAGGAGTTGTTCCTATTGGCCGGTGGCCTTCTTGGGACCCTCAACTGTAGTGGCTTAACTGGTTTCGGATACGCAGATGGCGTCACGTTAATGATAAGAGGCTCACACTTAGTTTCATTGTTATTTAGAACGCCTTTAAAGGAAAATACAGAATAATGTGAACAGGAAACTTAAACCCTGCAAAAACTGCTGCTAATAAACTCAACAAAACTTATGAGCAATGAGCTTCACCTAAAGGACAGGTATGGAGATCCTTCTGAAATTGGAGCGGCTGCACCCCAAAATTCTAGAGGAAACGGCGAAATGGCCCACAACAGACCTGCGGGCAGAGACCAGGATACTTAAAGGGCCAGTTTAGTATCGTCAACTTAGTAGTAACATCAGCGATCAAATAAAGCCTAACACAACCTTCGAGAAAACTTCAAGGTCATAATACCATCAAGGAACAACTGGGAGAATGTCCCACTCCTTTTGCATAAAGGGTGGCAATGTGGTTAATAAATGGATCGTATACGGATTATGAAGCAAGAGCAGGGATCGTAGGAACTAGATGCAAAATGCACTTCCCTTTTAAGGAGGTCTCTATCTGACAAGCAGGTAGTGATAATTATCATAATAATTATAATAAACACTACTAAACGCTATCGGTTCTCAACACTATCAGCCTTGATCAAATGAACTTAGCTGTACTCTTAGAAGCGAAAGTGAAATGAAATAGGGGCGCAGAACAGCATCGAGCCGATTTGAGTATCCAACTATGAGGTTATAAAAGAATCCAATTTTAAGGTAGATTATGTAACAGGAATTCTGAGAAACTTCCTCTGTGAAATGTAATATATGTTATATATGAGAATTTATTTGCATAAATTTTCATTGAACGCATTATTTTTTTTACTTGAATTAGTTTGCTAAAACAAAATTCTTAAAATTAGGTGTGAATAGTAAAACTTCGTCACCAGCTACTTAAGAACATATTCGATTCCTTCAGTAACTTATTGAATTTTTCGTTTACTTAGAAATAAAACTCAATCAATCGCTTCTATATAAACTAAAATTAGATTAAACGATTCTCCAACTTATTTCAACGCGGGTAAAAGAACCTGATGCATTTGTATCTGAAAAAGACTCCCAACGAATCAAAGATTGTAACTGTTTACACACGGAATGTTTACAATAAAACAGCTCTGTGTTCACATTCCTTATTAGCAGAAAAGTCAAGTTATCAAATAACAACATATAACATATTACACAAAACATTCACGATCTCGTGTGTTCCACATTCGTGAGGCCATTCCCGTATGCAAGACATTCATGGAGGCGCATACACAACGCGGCACTGAGTTGGAGCGCATTGTGCGGGAGTCATTTGGCGCTTTATGATTACTCGATTGGGTCAAATTACAGTGAATATTGACCATCGAAGCAATCGTTATGCTAAAGATTTACGCACGATGATAGAATTCGATGCTTATGGCAAATAGTGAGTTTTTCTTGTACCGCACATATCTGGTTTTGGTTTACTGACGAGAGCCTGATTACTGTTCTCTATATAGAAACATTGATTTGGGTGCAGCCTAGTCAAATTAAGCGATTGTTATCGAGATCGATATTTGCTGAATCAATTTTCATATAAAACTGGTGAAATGCTTGAGTGTCCTAAATTTAATTTGGAAAATAGCGGGTGTTAATGATCGTTTAACAACATTGTGCTAGGTTTATCTATTGCGAGAATAATTATGATCAGAGGTTTACTGTTGTACTGAAGCAAGTTTGGCATTAAAAGTTCGATTGTAAGTAAATCACAGCACGCCATCAATATGTGTCCTAAAATCCATTTTAGTTCATATGAACCCAACTGAAACGATTAACATTCCCAAAACAACAATCGCATGATTTCAATGCTTGTAATATAATTACTCAGTTGTAAATTATAACCTAGAAATATTAGAAAAGTGAAGCACAACACTTTCACCACAAGATTTTTGGTGTAATCTGTCCCACACTGGGCGCATGTTAGTAGGTACAAAGTTTTTCAAACCTTTTAGCTTTAATTTCTGATATTCTACTAAAGCGAGGTTTTAGATGTCTAATTTGAGTTGTGAAAGTTGTTCGGAGCATTTTTTTCTTTCAACCGCGTTCCTTAAAACAAGATGAACCGGATAACAAAGTGCAAGATGCTAATATGGTTTAGGTTTGATTTGTTTCGCTCATACGAATTGAAAATTTATATAATAATTGTCATACTTCTAATGTTGTTTTCATTCAAAAGCAAATGTTCTACGGAATCTCTTTCTCTCCAAAATTTGATTTGGTAAATAACCATTGCAGCTCCTGTTCCTCTCGCTAAACCAGCAATTTAAAAATAATCCAAATGTAACATGCTATAATGCTATCTATATTTTCTTTTTGTCTGCTACGTTATTGATACGGTAACGATACTCATCAAGTTACGACGAGACGTTCAGACATTCACTTGATCTGTGGTAATCACCTTAACTAAAGCCGATCGTATACAAAAACATAAAAGTGCCGCGACTGAATCAAAGCGAACTGAAAACTGGGTGCAGTGCCAGGCAGCCAATTCCATTCTGGCATCCGACTTAACCGAATACTTTGTACACATCATATATACGTACGTACGTATCATATGAACTTAGATATTCGTATCGCACTGAGAAACTGTGAGAAAAAGGGCGGCAAGATAATCAGATACGTACCTTAATTTTGACAGTCGGGCCTTGCGTATCATTGTTGGATGCCATAACTAAGCCGATATGAAGGTTGTTTCTGGCCCATTACTAGTTAAAACTTGAATTGAAATCGAACGGGAGGAAAGAAGATTTCGACCTATTTTCGAATTCAATGGATTTGAGTTTTTTCTTTAATACTTTCTTAATTAGTCCTTTTAGGATGCGCTCCTGAGTTGTTTGTATGCCTTGCCTGGCTGCAGTAAAAGTGATAAGACGCCAAGAATTCATTGATCTCGTAGGAATTTGAAAAGTTTTCGAATTGCTGGAGAAGATATGAAACGCTGAAGTCACTATAGACAATGGAGAGAATTATAGATTTATAATTGGTTTTGTCAGGTGTACGGGCAGTAACGAACTATACGCTTTCATCGCTTACATTTTCATATTGAAATATTGATAAGTTATATTGGTTCTATTGTTGACAAAATTATTAGGTAAAAAGATGTTTGATAAAAGGAGTTAAAAGAAGTTTCGTACGTAGATGTTAAACTGTCTTAAGAAAGGTTTTAATTAATGGTTTTAATTAAAGGATCGCAGTCAGTAGATATAGAACCTTATCATAAAAAACGATAGCGCATGTTGTTGGTTCCGATATAGAAATAAGTGTTTTAGATTGAAAATTGTATAAATATTTTGGCACATAGTCTTAATGCTACTGTCGCGCTTACGGGTTCGCAGTAACTTATTTAATTTCACGAAAGTGAAAAACTCACGATTTTACCTTCAAAATGTACTTTATAACGAATCCACTTTTTGCTATCAACAATATTGCTCTCAATACTCCCGACTTTCACTGTACTAATTAACGCGCTACTATTGCACTAGCATTTGAGTAGTGGCTGCTAAAGGCAATTGTCACTGTTCTATTGACTGATCCACTGGTGTTCCCCCGTAGTACGAGGTTTGATCAATGAGTAATGATAGTGAATATAAACCAAGGTGATTAAACTTAAAAGATATATATATATATATATTTTTCAACATAGTCTCCTAACAAGTTAATACATTTAGTCCATCTTTTTTATACCCTTAGAAAAAACTTCTTTATCTTTACTCTCCCAAAATGCCTCAACAGCGGCCACCATTTCGCTATCATCTTCAAATATCTTACCCGGAAGGTAATGTTTGAGCCGAGAAAAGAGGTAGAAGTCACTGGGAGCTAAATCTGGCGAATAGAGCGGGTGTTGAAGCAGTTCGAGTCTTATTTCTTTAATTGCTGATCAATGTTCATCTTTAATTGCTGATCAATGTTCATCATTAATTGCATCCATAGTAATTAATTGCATCCATAGGAATAGTAATAGAGGAATCACACCGTGGTTTTAAAAATATTCTCTGGCGTTGAAGTTCCTCCGATGAGCAATAGTAAGTGGCTATTAGGGTTCAAGCCGACTTTGCCTAATGAAACAAACCTTAAGGTGTAGTAATAGCCTAACTTGGAGGTAGTTGTAAACTTGCACGTGTTGCCAGTCGTTTTAAATTACCACCGAGACCATCACATGGCAATTTTCCATGCGAAGTTGCACGAAAATTAAGTTCAGCTTTTGCCTTGAAATCGGCTTTATAATCAAACAGGTTCAGAAAATTAAATGTTTTTGAGCCAACTAGCTGTCTTAAGCAAGCTCTCGGACTACGCCCCATGTGACTTGTATGTATTCAAATTCACCTACCTCCCAAACTACTCGCCATCCCATTCTAAAAATTTTATGATAAAATAAGTATAGTTTTAGCTTTGTCTTATAACAAAAATAAAAAAAAAATTAAACTGATCCAAGTTATTTAAATAACGAGTTAAAATGGTTATTTAAAAAAATAGTTCAAGTAGAAATTTTTCTTACATAAATCAGTTTTTTTTTCATTTAGCAAATAAAAAATAGCAATTATTTTACATTTTAACCTCTATATGTAAGTGAATTCTATATTCAATTGTAAACACTGCGAAATAAATTCATTTTTTCATAAACAAGTTTTTTTTATTAAATAAACTAGCATTAGCAACTTTTAATATTTAAACTATATAGCTACATTTAACTATATTACTATGTACATCATATTTTAACGATATAACAATAGTTTTACTAAAATTGTGTTGTTTTCACACTCACTAGCTATCCTAATCAAGCTCCAGGTACCACGCTTCATACGACTTGTTTGTATTAAAATTCACCTACCTCCCATAATTTTTATGATAAAACAAGTATAGTTATAGCTTTGTTTTGTTACAAAAATAAAAAAAAATTACCTGGTCCAAGTTACTCAAATAATGGGTTGAAATGGTTACTTCCGGTTCTACACAGGAAACATATTTATTTTTCCAAATCTAATTTTAAAATTAAAAAGAGCAGTTGATTTTCTATACCAATCAATATGTTTAATGATTTTAAAAAAAAATTTTCAATCTCAAAATCGGCTTCCAAAAAAACCGTTCATCAACTTCTCTGATTCTTTAGAAGCCCATAACTCGGCGACTGAACCTCATAGAAGAAAAAAATTGTGCATCCACATTCACATCCTCTAGAACAGGGGTGGGCAAACCTAATACTGGTATGATCCACATTAATTTTTTTAATTTTTGCGCGATCGACTTCGAAAAATGGGTTAACATTTAATTAAACATTTAATTAAAGTCTTTATTAATATTAATATATTAAATACATTGTATTACTAATTTGTGCAATGTACTTTATTAATAAATATTTTGGATTAATTTTTGATGTATATGCGTGACTCTCCATTTCATCAAAAAGATTTGTAGAAAGCACTGATGCACAATCGAATAGATGCCATTAAGTGGTCATCAGTCGGAAAACCCCTAAGTTGCGAGTCGATGTTTTTTATTTGAGAAAACGTTGCTTCACATAGATAAATGGAAGCAAAAAAAAAATGCAATGCAAATATCCTCATTGCCACCAATTTCAATAATGGAAATTTTTATGTTAATAAAATCCAAAAATTATTTTCATTTGGGCGTGCTATTGTTAAAATTTTTAACCCTAGATCTGATGAGTTCAATTGTAAAAAATGAGCTAGATTTAATGAAATATCCTAGCTATCGAATTCTCTGAAAGGAAATGAAATAAATTCAAAAATCGGTTGAAGGTTATTGAGATTTGCAAATCGTCTCTCGAATTCTTGATTAAAATTTTCCAGTTCAGGACAAAACATTTCAATATTACATGCACCAGTAGGCTAGGTTAGGTTGTACCAGTTGGCACAAGGCCACACATAGACCTATTCAGTGGTGGCTCGTCAAGGTGGGCCCGGCCCGCCTGGCCCACCCTGACGAGCCGCCACTGGGTTAAAGTAAAGTAGATATTTCTTATTGGTATCCGCGTATACCGTGTAATAGTGTTTTTGTGTCTAGCGGGCCCAGTGGCGGCTCGTCAGCGTTGGCCAGGTGGGCCGGGCCCACCCTGACGAGCCGCCACTGGACCTATTGGTCCATAGTGATACCTGATAAATGGGCCAGGAGAAAAAAATTCAGTCCAAGCGGCCATCGAAGGCCCCGTACTTTTTCGCGAACTGAAGGATGTCTTTCAGCTTTTTGCATTTTACATTCACCAGTAAGTTTAATATGTTTTTCTAAATATGGAAAATATATTAAAATTGTGCCTATTTAGTTGTGAAGCAAAAGGTTTAAATTTTACTTAAAAAGCATTTACCGAACTCAACAAGTCAACAATATTTTCCTTTTTCTTGTAATTGTAAATGAAGCGAGCTGTAACGGCCCATAAAATCAGTGAGAAATGCTAATTTCTTTACCCATACTAGATCTTCCAATTGTTCATGTTTTTGTCTCAATGTGTCCAAAAATGCAATAATTTCGGGCAAAAGATTTAGAAATCTTTGCAAAAAGCTTACTCAGCTAAGCCTTCTAAAGCTTAGTACTGTTTTCGATTTCATGTTAAATTTTCATACAAATTTTCACGTGAAATTTATTTCGGCGAAAATTTAGCTCACTTTTAAGCGTGAATAATTGCTTGGATGCTTTCGCTTTGGAAATACAGATAGCTTTGGCACATGTCCCCAATCATTTCACGCCAATTTAGTATGTGCAGTTCATTCTTTAGGCTAGTACAGAGTTAATCGTGAAGCTAAATTTTGACCTGTCTCCATTATCTGGTCATTTTTTTGAGCGAAAATTTTGAAAATGGAGAAAAGCGGAGACACTTATCATTTCTGACGGATAAGATGTCAAGAATTTCAATTTTCGAACGATTTTGTTATTGAAAAGACATTTACACAATTCAATTTTCAAATTCAAATACCGAATGTCACTTTTTAGCTCGAAAGAATGAACTGCACAGACTAAATTGGCGTGAAAATATTTTAATTTAAAATTTTATTTTATCTAAAATTGAGATTAACCTGCGACATTTTACTACCTCGGTAGCAGCGAGACGAATGCAAATGCAGACAAGGTGTATAGCGGGAAGCAAAAATATAAAGTATGTACTTTAGAACAGAGAGATTTAAGGAAATGAAACAACCGTATACGTATACGAGATTTAGTGAAGCAGTTTTACTACAATGATATAAATCTATAAATTGCACAAATCGAGAGCATAGCTATGTCGGATTTTCCCTTTGGCTTCTCCGCCACCAAGACTCTGCGAGCTTTTGTGTGAACTGAAACTGCGTGGACTGTCCGATTGGATCTATTAAGCCAAGGCCGATTCCAAAATGTACTGAATAAATCTTCTACTAAATTTTTGGTTCACATTTTAAATTAACCTAGTAAATTATTAAAAATGTCTGTGATCGACTGTCGATCTGTTTGCGATCGACCGTTTGCTCACTCTTGCTCTAGAAGTATCATTATGCACAATCACTGTGGCCAGATTGGGCTATTTCCCGCCAATTGGGCTATCTAAAATTGAAATTCGCGGGATGTTTTTTTCACTTCGCGGGCTGGCGGGTTTTGGGCTATCTATTTTTATGAAAAACTATACTTGGGCTATACAGTAAAACCTACTAGTTGGGACACTATAATTGGAACCACCTGAACAATTGAACTATAACATCACCGCACATACTATTTCTTGAAGAGAACTCACTCTGTAATCGGGCAACTTCTAGAATTGGACCGTACACAAAAATGTGATTGATAGTACTTGCTAATCGGGTCAAAAACGGGATGAAAAATTGTGCAAAAATGAGTTTTCCAGAAAAATATCTGTTCAAGGTCCAGAACATTTTTCGTATAATTTCTGCATAACTTTCTGCTGAAAAATTATTTTATGTGTAGAATTCGGTGCATTATAGATAGCTTGAATTTTATTGGTATTCTGATAATAATAAAATATTGATTTATTTGAGTATTGGTGTGTGTATGTTTTTCCTTTAAGCAAGTACGAATGCAATTCATTTGATAATTATGAAGTAAATATTTGAACTTTTGTTCAGGCAATGCCAAAACAACTGAAAAAATCTACTATGAGTGTAAAATACAACGCTCTAAGTATTCGCAATAAGTTAGAAGTAATACAGTCATCCGACAAACAATTGCTCATGTAAAGAAAAACTGCCGATGGCTTTAAAATTAGTAAGAGTCAGGTGCATCGTATTTAAAACAAAACAAAAACCAACTAAAACGGAAATTAAATAACGTTGGAAAATTTTGAAGACACTGGAAGAAAGTGGTTGAAGATAAATTGTTGTATTAATGGTCTTCTAAGACACGCTCCAAAAATTTGCCAATATCCGGCCAGATACTTCACAGTAAAGCCCGTCAAATCACTACAAATTCAAAACTTTGTGATTTCAAGGCATCAAACAGAAAGCTAAAATCCGTTAAAAAGAACTTCAAAAATTTACTACGGCACGCTTTGTGGCGAAGAAGCTGATGTTGATTTAGACACAGTTCAGGCATTTCAATCACAGCTAAGAATATTATGTGATGGCTATGATGCTTCAAATATCTATAATCTTGATGAGACAGGAGTATTTTTTAGAGCAACAACTTGAAAGCAACGCGTGACAGTTGCAATAGAAGCTGCATAGGAGAAACCGACAGACTGATATCGTTTGAAAGAATTGACTTTAAGCGAAGTTTGGGCACAGCTTGGCGAGTTAACACAAAATCTTAGATGACGGGTGCTATTCTTAAAGAATGGATGCACACTTGATATTGAAATGCAAACACAAAACCGAAACATCACCATTTTTTTTGCATTGATAATCTGGAAGACATCAAGCTACAATTTTTCCCAGCCATTTGCACTTCTTATTTACAGCCCTTAGATTAGAGCTATACCAAACATAAAACTAAATTACTGCACTTACATGATGAATCTAATATTGGGAGCTCTGGAAAATACTGAACGTTCTTCAGACCCAATAAAACTAGCTTCTGTATTTGAAGCTCTCTGCTGGTTACGATCTGTTTGGAATAAAGTGTCTCCACTTACAATTACAAAAGTGTTTTTGGAAATGAGGGTTCCCTCGAAATCTGAGGGTCGAAAGCGAAATCGTGATGAAAGTTCAAATTCAAAGTGATTGGAATTCAAATATTCCAGCAGACATTCAAAATTTTGCCGGATAGGATCAATGTACGACCACAAACGAATCTCTCCCGAAAGATTGAGTAGATGTCTTTTTTAAAGGATGATTATGTCTTTTTTAATTTTAAACCCAAGAAGCCATAGCAGCTTTTGCTAATTCCGATGATGAATTCAAATCGCAGTCATTCAAAATTCAATGTTTAAAAATTATTCATTTTATTTCAAAGCACACTTCAATTTTTTCGCGAAACGTCACTTGGAGACCCGTAAGTGAAATTATTTGACGTATATCTCTTTGTGAAAGTATTTAAACGTCTAAACATCATGTTAGTATCTGATCGTCTAACCGAAAAAATAATTTATATCAATACTTGCATTCATAGTTTTGAATGTATGAAATCGGATATAATATTTACACTTTAAATAAAATATTCAGCCTTTCTAGCCATTAAGACTGTTTCTTATACTGTTTCTTATTATTTCTTCATTAAGACTGTTTCTAATTGAATTTTTGTGCCACCCAAATTTGCAAATTGTTTTTGCAAGCTTTTATTTTCTGTGTGAACATTTTAGGTCTTTTCTAAAATTTCCACACAGATCCTGTAATTTATTCACATTTTTCCCTTTTCAAATACTTTGTGAATAAAATTTTATCTGTATATGGTATCGAAAATTTTTACTGTTTCAAACGACTTCTGTGCTACAATTAGAGCATTTATGTTACTTCGAACGAATTTTACGGGTTTAAATATTATAGTTTAATCAGCTTAAGTGAATTAATTTAGTTATAAATCTCGTTTGGCGGTTTTTGGGCTACAAATAAGAAATCTTGGCTATTTTGGGCTATGAAAATTTGAAATTGGGCTATATTTTCTCGCAAATATCTGGCCACACTGTGCACAATATGAACGAAATCCGGAACCTCGACTTTTTTTCGTTGTCCGCTTACGTGAAATGCCCCATACTTGAATTGATATGGAAGGAATAAAGAATAAAGAAAATGGAAGATTTTTTGTATGAAGAGCATGTAATGCACCCCGAAACTTTTATAGTAGTCAACTTAACTTTTGATTAGTTCAGTGAAATCGGACCATTGTCCAATTCAGCTATTGTTTGTGCGAATTTTCATAATGGGATATTTTCGTCGGTCAGAATATCCTTCTCCTCGTAGTTTTCTTGCACCGTTCCGGCCTCGTTTAAAGCACTGCTCTATATAAGTGAAAAACTTATCACTCTATCTAATTTGAAACAAAATATCTGCTTCAGCAAAGTTATTTTATTGAAATTAAAAATAGTTAATTCCATAATTGATTTGCCAGCTCAATATATTTTTCACGAGGGATGTGTTTTATTTACTTTTCAGAAATAGCCACCAAAATTCACATAAATCCGAATCAATTTAATTATTTCAAATCTAAAAAAAAGTGGTGAAATCAAACAAACCTGCATTTTCAATTAACCGTAATTTAGCAAATATTTTTTTATCCATTCCCATACTGCTTTTAGTGAATTCGATTATTCAAATTTATCGTTAATTTAATAGCTCGCATAATATTGTAGTATCGTTGCATATTCAAATCTTATTAAGTATTCGAAACAAGCTTCTTATTAATTTTTTTTTAAATTTTTTCTGTTTCAGGTATGTATGGACACAATAACGAATCCGATACAGATGTCAACAGTCAATAAGATTATTAAAGTAATCTAATAGAGGAGAGGACCAATGCATTACCATAATTTTAAGATAAATGTTGCAGTCGAAATTCGATTAGCATAAATACATTTGAATGCGATGAGATATATGGTTAATTTGATAAACATCTCAATATGTGTGGCTGCGGTAGATCGAATTTTTGGAAAGATGGTTGAAGAAGGGAAAATGTAAATGGCTAAGTAGATGTATCGAGGTCATTATGGACTTTAAATTTTCGCTTAGAATCGAAGTAAAATTTGTATTTAACCTGTTGAAACTGTTGCGATTACAATTTCGCCAACAGAACTTGAACGAAAATCGCAGAGCAACTATTCCGCGCCCTCGGCAACCACACACAACCCACAGCATTCATATTCAGTTTGAAAGATGATGACGGTAATGCGTGTTTGTGTTTGCTCATTACGAAAATATGAATATCACATTGAATGGAAAACACGAAAGCGGCCAGCAGCACCATTCAAAAGCGCCAATCTAGTTGTAGATATCTCATTACACTCACCCTAGTTCCGGCACGTGCACCCCTATTTTGCTTGTTATTTAATTATTTGATTTGAAGAGGGCAGAGTGGCTGTTTTGTCTGCGTGCCGGGCTGGGAGTGGAGTTGGGTCGAATCCCATGTGCAAGATACCTATGATTTACTGGAAGCACTTCTTGTTTTATTCACAACATACCATCATCAATGTCTTGTCTATTTTCGTTTACACGCAAAGACAAGTACCGACATACTATATATAAACTCATACTAACAATGTGCGGTGCGCGCCAAAATAATGTTTTTTATTCAGTGATTTTCTCGCATTGCTCGACCCCATTCGAATGAAATTTTTGACTAACAAGGATGACATGGTATGGGTTTGAAGATGTGCGCGAATAAGGGTTGCTTGTGTTTGAGCGTCAGCATGCAAATTCATGTTTATTTCGAGGGAGCGAAAATTTGCTGTTTTGTGGTTGAAATGAATAAATCTGGAGTTTCAAGATGTATTTATAGTGAAATTGATTAATTGAAATCATATTTTTTATGACCCTAGTGCAACGTTGCAATTGCGTTAAAAGATTTATAAAAAAGGTGATTGCTTCCAAGAATAGTATCCAATCTATTCAAGATCTTTATTTTAATGGAGATTCAGCAGCGCCAGCAGCCTAGTGACTTTCTACCTACGTACAACTGAACGCACTGAAAATCTCAATTGAATGCGAATTTCTCAATTGAATGCGAATTTATTTGCGAATTTCCTCGCATTCAACATTGGATTGTATAGAGTACTCAACAAGTATGCATAATTCTGATTGCAAATTAACACAAATCAACACAACAAATTGAGCTTCTGTTCGACTATTATAATTCTCACCTGAAGTGTTGCAGAGAAATTATGTGGTACGGCCTATGCAGCTAATAGTAGAACAACATCAGACTCAAATGCAGTTTGGAACCATTCAACAGAATTTGACGTAGGCACTCGAAAACGCAAGTGCTCTTCGACAGTGGGTAACGAATTAAAATGACGGTTGCAGCGAACATTTAAATTTAAAATAGGCTAAGGCCTGAATACGAGATGTAACTCTATTCGAATTCAAATTGCGTGTAGTTGCTGTAGTGTGAAAAATAGGAAAGGTACTTATCGGCTGACGCAGCTTTCATTTCAATCATATTATTTTCACTTTTGCTAAGCAACTTGTGCCTACGCGTACTCCAGCTGCATTTCGAGTTTTCGATGCAATTGTATACTCAAATCCATCTGCACTTAAGCGACGACAAATAGCGCCAGTTATTAACACAATTATGTAGTTGCATATCGGTGCGACCTGCTTCTTTTCATCTAGTTTTCCGGAAAAATGATTGAATGGAATATGGACAACCCATTTAATTTTCATATTTAATTTGCTGCACTTTAAGTACATTTCAAACCAGACATGAATAGGACTCATTTGAAATAGGTTTAATGCAATTAATTCCTCTACGATCGATATTTCGAAGGTAATCTGCCTTCTTCTTATCTTATACCTAATAATAACTTACTTAAGTACATGTTATTTATTTTATTTATTTATTTATTTACCAAGCAAGGCGTACATGTATAAAAAGAATAAAATAAAATAGTACATGCATAAAATTACGAAACAAAATAAAAATAAAACAAACTATATATATAAATACAAGACTAATAAATAGTGCATAAATAAAATAAGTTATAAACAGACAACAAATACAGTAATAAATAAATGAAAAATGAATTACTAACAAATTAAATACCAAATTTAAATTGAATATACAATACATATATGTTAGTATGGTGGAGGGCGGGGGAGACTATAAAAAGAGAGCCTTGATGATGTTATTTTTAAACGTTGATTTAAAGATCGTAGGGGAAAAGTTCTCGCTCATGCTATTGAATAGCTTGCAGCACCTATTTATTGGCTCGTTTGCTGCATATGTTGTGTTGTGATGGTATTCAATAAGCAATCGTCGGGATCTAGTGACTCTCAAGGGCTGATTGAGTACAAACTTTTTTTTCAAGTAGACAACATTAACCACGTCTCTGATGACATCGAAGCTGAAGCAGGCAGATAACATTAATCTTCTCGACGCAAGGGTAACAAATGAATATATTTAAGGGTATATTCGTATGATGGTGGGTTACTGAAATCATAAGGATTGAAAAGGTCCCTCAAAGCGAATAGTAAAAATTGCTTGTGAACAGACTCAAATCTTTGGCTGTGAGTTTCGAAAGCCGGGTTCCAGATAGTGCACGCATATTCGAGAAGAGGACGCACGAGTGAAATATATAAGGATTTAGTAACCCAAAGATTCCTAAACTCTTTGGCCCGTCGCTTAATGAAACCAAGTTGTTTACTTGCTCGGGAAAGCACTCTATCGTAATGAAGATTGAAGCGGAGCTTTTCATCCAGGGTGACACCGAGATCTAATATGTTGTCAACCCTGCTGAGTGACGTGTCGTTGAAACGATACGTATAATGAAAACGTGCAGATTTGCGAGAGAAGCTGATTGCGCGGCATTTAGCAATGTTAAGAGGGAGCTTGTTCGCGGAGCACCAATGGTCTAGAGAATTCAGTTTAGACTGAGTTCAGATGGTGTCCTGATGACATGGTAGATTTTGAGGTCGTCCGCATATAGTAAATGGGGAATGTCAGATAAAACCTCCGATATGTCCGATATAAAAATATTAAAAAGAAGAGGGCCAAGATGACTTCTTTGAGGTACACCGGATTTCACGTCAACTTTCTCAGAAATTAGACCTTGGAATTTCACGAATTGCAAGCGGTCGTGGAGGTAGGAGCCAATCCACTTTAGTAAAGATCCTGCAATTCCAAATTGTTTGAGCTTGGGGATCAAAATCGAGTGATCAACTCGGTCGAATGCTTTGCTGAAGTCTGTATAGACTGCGTCAATTTGATCATCTTTCACCATTTTGCACAAAACATAAAAAACAAGGACCATAAGATTAGTTGTGGTAGAACGACATTTTCTAAATCCATGCTGCTGCTCGTTCAGTCGAGCGTCGACCAGAGGAGAAAGCTTGCAGTAGCTGATTTTTTCAAAAAGTTTGGGAATAGCAGATAGAATGGCGACGCCTCTATAATTTTGAATAGAACTTCTATCGCCACTTTTGTAAATTGGTGTAATATAAGAAGATTTCCAATACGCAGAAAATAGCCCAGAGGGGAGAGAGCTATTGAATATAATATGAAGAGGCGAGATCAGTTGTTTTACACACTTGATCAGAAAAGTAGGAGGGAGGAGGTCAGGTCCAGCGCCCTTGCTACTGTCAAGCTCCATAATGGCAGTAAATATCTCATTCCTTGATATGGTCATATCCTCAGCGAAAATTGTTTGAGTTGCACCCGAGAATCGATACAATGTTGGGATGTTAACTGGACCAAAAACTTCTTGAAAATTGTCAGCAAAAAAGTTGCAGATCTCCTGAGGAGAAGAAGACAACAACGAATTCGCAGTGGACATTGAAGAGGATTAGCCGCTTGTTTTCCGCTTCATATTAACAAAATCAAAAAAATTTTTGGGGTTGCGGATTATATTCTCCCCAGTAGTATTAATGTATCTGTCATACGCTTCGTGAGACTTAGTATAGAATTCATGAGCAATTAAATCGTATTCTTCTTTAATGCGACGGCTAATGTCGACTTGATTCTTCATTAGCTTGTAAAGTTTGTTTCTATGATTTCTCAGACGTCTAAGAGTCTTGTCAAGCCAAGGTTCAGAAAGTTTATCTTTTTTCCTTATCTTAGGTACAAATTTATCGACCGCGTCAAAAACTATTCTATAAAACATGGCTACATCATCATCAAGGGAATGGATCATAAACACATTTGTCCAATCGACATTGTCAAGGAAATTGTGAATGTTATCATAATCTGCTTTATGGAAATCGTATACAAATATATATTATTGTATGTACTTAACATGTTCCAATCTGTAGTGGAAAGTTCAACTGTAAGAGCGGAATGGTGAAGACTATTAGAAAAGAGATTCTCTGCGTCATTTGTTGGACTAACCACTACATCGTCATAAACGTTTGTAAGGATTAGGTCTAACCAATTACCATTTTGGTTGGGAGTCGGAACAACCTGCTGCAAATCATGGCCATACAACGTACTCACAAGGTTAAAATCAGAAGACTCAAGTAGGTTTACTGGTATTAAACCATAATCAGACTTATCACAAACAAAACGCAAATTCGGGCGATTAAAACTACCTAAGATTATAATTTTATCCTCAGTACTACGAGAAGCCATACAAGAAGATATTTGCTCGCATAAATAACTGTACACTGATTCGTCAGATCTCGTTGGGACGTAAAATAAACCAATATAAACCGACGTTTTGTACATTGAAACGCGGATAAATATATGCTGCAACAATTCGTGCGAGGCAGAGTTTACAAGTTCACTTGAGTGAGTGTTCTTAACTGCGAGAAAGACACCACCACCTCTTGTTTGACCAGTGGAAACATAGTTTCGGTCATTTCTAAAGATAGTCCAGGTACTGTCAAGGATTTCTTCATTCATGTGGGAGTCATTTAACCAGGTTTCAGTGAAAGCAAGCACGTTGAAATGGCAAGATTTGGTGTCAAGAAAGAGTTTATTTATTTTACCCCTCATACCACCGCACTGAAAGAAAAATCTTGGTATAATCAACCATTTTCCTTAGTTGTTTTTGCGTCAACTACGGGCTATGGTTAAAACAACCATAAAAAAGTAGTTGATTACTTTTATGCACCATGACGCGTGGATTATAAACAACGTCCGTGGTGCAAAAAAGTACTGGTTCAGGCGGTAACGATGTATTGGTATATTTTTCTCTAAATGCTTGTATCATTAGAGGAGCATTAATAAGCCATAAACCATAGCAACATAATCCATCCAAGCCTTAAATAGAAACAGGACGTTAGACGTGAAATTGAGTTCATATGCATAGCTGCAAGCTGCAGCATCTATGAAAAAAATTGAAATTGCTAAACAATTTCTGGCATTGGGACAATCGTAATCGTTTTCTGGACTCCCTGTTTCATAACAGTGATCTGCAAACAGAAGACTTATATTTTGTGAATAGAAGAAGGGAAATATAAAGGCTTCACTGCATAACATGAATATGAATTATATCGAACAGCAAACCGAACACAATTTTGCCATGTAGCATATGAAACTTCTATGATAGAATAGGAGTATGAGTATGAGGAGTATGAAAAATCAACAGTTTGCCTTAGTTGTTTTTGCATCATCTAGGGCTATAGTTAAAACAACCATAGGAAAATCGTTGATTACTTTTATGCACCATGACGCGTGGTTTATAAACAATTTCATTTGGAGCATGAAAAACATCCAAATGTTGAAACCATTCTACTTTGCGTAGAGTAATTCCAAAGACGTTGCTCACTGAATTTTGTTTGTTGAAATCAACTATTGCGAAGTAGTTTAAGTACCATAAACGTGAAATTGAGTTCATATGCATAGCTGCAAGCTGCAGCATCTATGAAAAAAATTAGTTTAAGTACAGTTGATAATTCGAAACGTTGAAGTTTTGAGTGAATTGATGAAAATTTTTCTATTTATCAACTAATTTTCGTGGTTATGAAACAATTAAAACAGTTGATTTCATGAACGTTGCGATATTTTTTGTACAACCAGAACCAACTACTTTTATATCGTTAAATTAACTATATTAACATAATAAAAATAACTATTTTCCGTAGTTCGTTTAAGGCTTTTGAATGAATCGTTGCAATACTATTAAAAATAGTTGAACCAACCAAGAGTTTTTCTTTCAGTGCGCAATTTTGATAAAAAAATCTGGGGCTTTTGATTGAGGATATCTTGTTAGGAGCGATACCCGATACGGTTACAGGTTTTACGTAAAGAATTCTTAACCAAGTTAGAATTAGCAGAAGTCACAGCAATAGAAGTGCCAATAGCTGATGTTCTACTGAATGAATTTAAATTACGAGTTACGATTGAGTCGGAACATACATTACGGGAATGAGAAGTCAGAGATGGAGAGGAAGTATTAGTTGGGTATGCCATAGCATGAGTCTCTGGATGGGAACACCTGACGGTAGAATTTCGATTCACGCTAGGGATGTCTCTAGTCAGAAGATTTGAAGAAACTACCTGGTTAGTAGATACAGATGAAGTACAATTACTTGTCACAATTAAGTTCTTATTTGTACTTTTGATGTTGCTGCTAGCGATGATGGTCCTCCAACGACGAAATATGATGCCATTCCATTTATAGCTCCTACCGCTTCCATTCACGTGAGTGAAAAGCCAAGCATACTTTTCAGGAATTGAAACTTTGTAGTTCCTGCTTGTATATTTATTACGTTGAGGAAAGATCTCAGCGCTGAAATCACTGATGGAAAGTTGTTCCTTTAAGGCCCTGCTAAGCCAAGATTTATCGGTGAAATCTGGTACTCCTTTTACAAAAAACGAGATTTTCTTATTGGGCGAAGCTTTGTGAGGGAGTTGAAAATCGTCATGAGTTTTGATTTTTGAGATAAGTCTCAGCCAATCATCTTCCGACCAATAAGTGCCAAATTTAAAAATTGTTTTATGAAAATCGTTCTTGGGAGGTTCAGATAGAGTTTTTTGTTGGATAATAGCTTCATGATCCTCGATAGTAGTGAACAATACCTTGATAGGAGAGGTGTGCGACATCTATAGTAGACTTCATCGGCATTATCAAGTATGAAGAATTGTTACTATGCACACTCAGTAGTTCCTCGTGAAGTGATATTTCAAACATAGGTGCAATATAAAGAAATTCATTATTTTTGCATTTAGCATTCTTACACTAATCCAATTTAGGTCAAATATGCACAATTTTCTTCGATAACTTGTGGCCATTTCGAAGGTAAATGTATTATACCTCTCTCATAGAACCCTTCGCCCCTATTGGTAAAAAACCGGGACAGTTAGTTGTCATAAGTTGGTTGTCTCTTGTGACGAATTTTTCACCAGCAAAATCTTTCGCCATGAACATGAACAGGTGGTAATCACTTGGTGCCATGTCCGGACTCCTATAGTCTGGACCTGGATGCATAAGAACCTCCTAACCAAGCTCCCGGAGCTCCTGGCGAGTTACTATCGATGTGTGTGTGTGTGGCTTGTCGTTGTCATGATTCCTCTTCTTTTGGCCAAACCTGCCCGCTTCTGGGCGACTGCTTCCTTCAAACGGTCCAATTGTTGACAGTTAAGAATTTTGACGTAGGAGAACACCTAATAAAAGATGACACTCTGCCAATCGCACCAAACACACAGCCAAACCTTCCTGGCCGTCAATCCTGGCTTGGTTATACCGTTTGCGCCGCCTCACCAGGATTCGATCATGACCGTTGTCGTAAGTGATCCACTTTTTATCACCCATCACCATCCGCTTCAGAAATGGGTCGAATTTGTTGCGATTCAGCAGTGATTCGCAGATGGAAATTCGGTCCATGAGGTTTTTTGGCGTTAACTCGTGTGGTGCATTTTTAAATCCAGCCTTATTCAAATGGTTCCAAACGGTTTGTCGTACAATGCTTAGCTCCTGAGCTATTGAAACAGTGCTTACGTAACTGTCGGACTCGACGATTTCCATGGTTTTATTGACATTTTCGACAATTGGCCTTCCAGAGCGTGGTGCAACATTGACATCGAAATTACCGGAACGGAATCAACGAAACCAAAATTAGGCGTAGTTTGCTTTTTCAGCCACCTGGTTTGCGTTTTCGTGTTTCTTGAAGAAAACGTGTAAAATATGGCGTATTTTCTCTTTGCTTATGTTAATTTTTGACGCGCGCTCAAACGAAATTGCCATACCATATCTTGAGGCTCTCGTATGCATCCGATTTTCATAGTTGGTGTACTTCCTTGATCACCTCCACATTGCTCCATATAATGTTGTACTTTTCCTCCAGGATGTGATTTGCTACTGCTGATCTAACTAACGTTGTGTTCTTTTTCCTTGCTGAGGCTGCTTCTGTCTTACGATCCGTTAGTCTAACACCAACTAGCCGTTTTGTTTGACCGATATATGCTTTGTCGCACTCAGGACAAGTAATTCTGTAGATTCCACATTTTTGTTTTTTTTTTATCTTTTTTGTCCTTTATACCACCTAGTTTGTTCTATATACGATGGTTTACCATCTAATTTTTTAGCTTTCTTATAAAAGCGTTCAGGAACTTCCCGAACTTCTTTGAAAATGACGAAAAAATTATTGTTTTTTTCTACTCCTGTGTTTTTTTCTACTCCTGAGTAAAGAGTGTCGTTGACAAATCTCTCTGTTTTTCGTCTTTCTTCTTTTTGATAGCATTTTCAATCGTTTTCATGTCAAGCTCATTTTTTCTCGCGGTCAAAATATTTAACTTCTGAATTCAAAATTTATTCATTCATGAGCACTCTTAATAGACGGTGAATAATCGAGTTATAGGGTGATTATAATGGCTTTGAAGTACTTCCCTCTGAAAGTGAAATTACTTTTACTCATACAAATCGAGGGAAGATACAAATAGTCTTTAAACCTCTTTCTTGCCTTCGGTGAGCTATTCATCTCTAATAGCCAGTCCTCAGAGAACGCAAATGTTTTTTTACCGGCCCGTTTGGGAACGAGCTTTGGCATCAAATGATGCAACTAGCTCATTTCCTCTATTGTTACTACTCTTCTAAGCCACTCTGTCATTTCATCTCGATTTCTAATTGTTCTGTTTCTTATCTTCCCTAAGGCACTACATTCGTTTTTTATCCATTTTGTGATTCTCCTTGTTGGAGCGTTTATAGTGGTGACAATTTCCCTTAGCTGACTTAATTCTTTGTGTATTTTCGGAAAACACTTAATTCTTGGCAACGCTGAGTTTGACACCCGTAGTTTGTCTTCTCTAGTGGTCCCTTTCCATTCTTTCAAAGTCCTTTTCACTCGATTGATAGAGTCTTATAAGGGATCTTGCCTTAGCTCATGGTAATTGCTGTTGTTCTTTAATTTATGTTGTTGTTATGGTTAGTCGGTCATATTCATCCTTGTCCGAAAATGACCACGGCGTTTTCTTTATCTGCTTTGGTATAAAAAACCGGTTTGGTAGCCAAATCTTTAAACACTCTTTCTGTCTTACCAGCATTTTTCCTCTTACTGTTTTCCTTTCTGATGAGTTTAGCCACATTCTCCCTAATCGGTGCTTTCTTCTCTTTGGTGAAGGTGTTTTACTGCTGCTCAATGTCTACTACCAAATCTTCTGTTGGAAATGTTGTTCCCTTGACAGCAAAATTCAGACCTTGGTTAAGAAGCTAGATTTGTTCTTCCAGCAATTTGACCGTGGGCTTGTTCACCGCATAGTTAGATATTCTCTAGAGTGTTTTTTTTTATTGTCTTCTTTCCTCTCGTCAGCTCCTTGAAATTCCTGCTGAGAATTTTTTTCTTTCTGTCCTTTTCCGATTTGAAGGCTCTGTTCGTCTTTCCTGCAAATCCTAAACTGTTCCCTTTCCTGCCCAAAGTATCACTTGCCATTTTGAAATGTAGTGAATAAATGTTGACTGTGATTTCCCCTAGTATCTTGCACAGCCTATTTATCGATTCTCTAATGAGATTCGTTTCGACCAGCATTCTTCGTCTCCCTACTCCTAACAGATTCCTATATGTATTCTTTTTCGAGCATAATTTCAAAAACCTAATGTTTTCAGAAATACAATCTAATTCTTTCTTATGAACTGTGAATTTGATAAAATTGGAATTTAATAAAAAGTCATTTTTAATTGTTCTAATGTGATCCAATTTTACATATTTAAATTGTGCCAAAAATTTCCATGTATTTCAACGAAATGCAGCTGTCTTACTCATAGGCGTGCACAGCATTTTGATATAAAGGCAGCCACAACCAGAAGTCATTTAAATTTTCATTGAAGTACTCTGAAGGTACAAAAGTGCAAACAATTTATTGCATGGAAGCTATGCAATAGAGCGTACATTTTCCCCTGTTTGCCCCCGTCTGTGCACGCCACTCATTTGGATAATTTGGTACTCAGCAAAACGGCGTCCTGTTTTGACAGCACTAAGAAGATAAAAGCAAAATACCTCGTTGTATACGAACCATTCCTTAGTATCGATCGAAAAAGTTAACCGAAACTCATCACTTGTCTAATGTTAAATAAATACAAACCGAACATTAAATACCCAACTTCATCAACATCTCATACATAAAACACTGTAACATTATTGTTTACACTTCATAAAGAAAGTCAAAGCGTCTTTCACTTGTCTGCAACGAAACGCTTTTCATCCCAATTTCTGTTCATGTTGCTGCCGATGGTACTTTTTTCGATTGACGATGTTTGCTATTTCGACGTAAAGAAACAAGTACGAAGACACGACACATATTTTCGTTATTCGTTTCTTAACTTTCCCTTTGTCCGGACGAAGGACGAAGTACAGAAGATGCCAAGATGCTCCCTTTCAATACTGAAATCATACAAGACATATTACTTAGATCGGTTCAGAGTCTATTACGACTATGGCTATTGGGCTTTCATTAGCTAATGGAATGAAATTTCTCGGAGAACGTAAGTTTTCTTCGAGAATCTAAATAAATGTGAGAAGTAAGTTAGCAAATAAAGGAAATGATGCATACATATCAAATCGTCCAGTTTTTTTTTCAAACAATGCGTAAAGTGATTACAGTTCACATAATATAAAGTTACATTGAAAATTACTATGATATAGTATTTTAAAAAATTGGCACAAGGATACTATAGAAATAAAAAAAGCGTGAAAGTTTAGAGCAGAAATTTTCTTCTATTACCTTGCGTGTAACTCAAATTGATGTATTTGGCTTGCTTGTTTACTGAATAAACATTAAAGAACGTTACAGCAATCTAGAGAAATGCTCTAAAGCTATTATATTCTGACCCAATAGCCAAGGTTGACGGGGTGTATAGATAATAAAACATCTTCAATTAAAACAAAAAAAAAATGCTTTAGGGTTTAGTGTATCTTTAAAATGCCCAATCCACTGTATTGGGGCACCGTGTAGCTAACACCCACCGAAAGCTAGTTTGCCACTATGATAAATATATTTTGATAAAAAAAAACTCTAGCGCACCTGAACCGCTAGAAACACTAATGTTCGAAGAACAGTAGAAGAATTGTGCAGATTTCGAGTGCATATTCTTCCACACAAGCTGCTTATTACAGCCAAACTGTTTCAAACGCAACGTTTTCCTTTGGTCTCAAGAGTGCATTATAACTCATATGGTGGAAAGGTTTCAGATTTTACCACTGGTATGAATTTCAAAGTTTATGAGAGTAAAACACTTGTTAATTATCTTCTTTATCAGTTGCTTATTTCACAAAACTTTGAAAGCAGCATCTCATATAACATCAATGAAGAAAATGTTCAGTGCCTGCAGCACTGTAACTGAAGTTGGTGTTTGGGGCCGCGATCCGAAAAATTTGCAGAACTTTGGGAATTGAAATATTGGTTATATTTTCATTCTAAATGTTTCCGGTATGAATACTAACTGTAAAAAAATAGCACTACCGAATCGTGCTGGCAACCTTTTGCCAGTATCAAAGCCAAAAATTTATCACATCTGCTTCACGTTGAAATTAACCTACCCTGTGAATTTCGTGTCGATCTCATGACTGCATTCGAAGTTATAGGAGTATGAAGAAATTTAGGGCTACCAGCCGGAAAATTTTTCAAATAATCGAAAACTTAATATTGCTGTTTATTGTCACTACAATATCATTGCCATTTGAAAATTTTTCAGCACAAATCGAATTTTTCAACCAAATTTCTATCAAACACGGCCACTATATCAATTTCATGAAAATCTGGTAGCTGGATCAGAATTTCTAGAGAAAAAAGCAGTTGTTATTCTTAATTTTTCAAGATGCCACCACTGACACAGAATTGCCCACAATTCAAAATCGCTTCTATCAGACCTGGTCCTACTTAAGTCCAATGTATTCTGTGAATTTCAACTGTATCTGATTTTTGGTTCGTGAGTTCCCGTGAACAGAAGTTTTTGATGCTAAAAATATAGGTTAATTGGGAAAGGGTTACCGTTCTTGTCAGAAATGAAATTTCAAAAGTTTTACTTTGACTGAGTAGATAAAATATAAGATTTGTAAACAAGTTGGTTTTTATTGTAAGAAACGGACATTTTTAGGAGATTGGATGGTTTGAATGTTTTCATTTTCAGTGTCTGCCGTAGCTACAGGGTTTCCAGCACGTTCATCAAAAACTATGCAAGTGTGGAACTTAACAGCATTAATATGTCCTGTAAGTTTCATAATGATCTGATAATCTAGCCAAAAGTTATCGCAATTCAAAAATTTTCAAATTTTCCCAACTTCACTTTAGGCGCCTAGCGCACACATAGGGTTGAAAATTTCAAAAACATTATCATACTCACATTTAAAACACGTACAGAATTCATAGCATAAACTTTATTTTTGCAAAAGCTAATTTTTGGCAGGATAATAGGTATATTTAAAATATCACTAAAATGGCCGGCGGCGCCAAAGGGTTAAAGATTATTAATTTTTTGTGAGACTTGACACTATTTTGCACATACACCAATGTATTTTGAAAATTTCAGTTCAATCGAAATAATGAAAAAAAACATTTCTTCAGCTTAATGTCCGACTGCGGGCAAAAACTAAAGAAATCTTTCACACGGTTCGCCTGTTTCCAAAACGTATCTAATGACGGGGGTAAGTTGTTCCACATGCGCTAGATCTGATGTTCAATCAATGATTAAGGAAAAATATTTCGCCCTTCTTATCTCATCTTCAATCTGTTCTAAGACTTTATGA
The DNA here is from genome assembly GCA_963978885.1 of Nemotelus pantherinus. Classification (NCBI taxonomy): domain Eukaryota; kingdom Metazoa; phylum Arthropoda; class Insecta; order Diptera; family Stratiomyidae; genus Nemotelus; species Nemotelus pantherinus. Next base: position 209,927,283 of record OZ022264.1, on the reverse strand, counting down.
CCCATCAAGTGAATAAACTCCTTACAAACGGTCTTTGATAAGTAACTGGTAATTCCAGATCCTTTATTGCCAAAATCTTTAATATGACTGGCTAAAAAAGGATTGAATTCAGTTAACACTTCCGACATTATACAATAATTTCCGTTATGCGTATTGTTTTTTCCTCTGAAGGTGAGGCTTCTTGAACACAGTCGCCTCACTATGACAATAACCGTCTTCAGAACGTTTCTCCCATAAGTAGTTTTTTCATCAATCTAGACATGCAGTAAATTGTCGAGTCGGGCATCCATCTCACTTCTAACTTTCAAACTGAGGATACTAGATCTACGATATAAATAATAATAATAGAATATGGTCTCTCTTCTGTTGCGATTCTGAAAATATATAAAAATTATTTATTTATTTATTTATTTATTTAACCAAACAAGGTAACAAACAGTAACAAATTTAAACTTAAACTTAAACTATTTTCCTTAAGCTAAATGTCAACAGACTTTATTTTCTGGTAGTTAATTCAATATGGCAAGTGAAATAATTTGGACTAAGAATTTAAAACAGTATATAATTTTTTTTTTTTTTTAATAAAGGTTTAGAGATATAAGAGGAATAGTAGTTCGAAACATTATTAAATATTTTGCAGCATCTATTTATCGGCTCCCTGTCTCCATAGATAGTGTGATGTTGATGCTCATTGAGGAGACGTGTGTGCCTAGTTTGTCTTACAGGATTATTGAAAGTGATTGTATTACTAAGATATTCTACGTTAACCAAACCTCTAATAACATCAAAGAGGAAGCATGAGGATAGTACCGCTCTCCTTGAAGAAAGTGTCGCCAGATTTAAGAGATTAAGTCTGTAACTAAAAGTTGGAAGACTTTCGAAATCATGTGGATTATAGAGATCTCTCAAGGCAAAAAGCGCGAACTGTTTTTGGACAGATTCCAGTTTATTGCTATGAATATCAAAAAAGGATTCCAGACGATGCAAGCGTATTCGAGTAGAATGCGAACTAAAGACATAAACAGAGACCTTGTAATCCATACGTTCTTAAATTCTTTCGCACGTCTTTTAATGAATCCTAGCTGCTTGCTAGCTCTAGCAAGAACTCTGTCATACTGAAGATTGAAACGCAGCTTTTTATCCAGGACGACACCGTGATTCATGACACTATCAACATTTTTCAGGAGCTGATTATTCAGGTGATATTCGAAATTAAGAGTAGAGGTCTTGCGGGAAAAACTTATGGCATGGCATTTTTCAACGTTAAGAGTAAGTTTATTCTGCTCACACCATTGCACCAGTGACTGAAGTTTCAGCTGGAAAAAATTTGCATCTGATTCCGACTGAATAGGGTGATATGTTTTCAGATCATCTGCATAAAAAAGGTGTGAAATGTCGGATAATACCTCCGAGAGATCAGAAACAAAAACATTGAACAGAAGTGGCCCTAGATGACTGCCTTGAGGTACCCCAGATGAGACGGTAATTTTTTTGGAAAGACGGCCTTGGAATTTAACGTGTTGCGTTAGATCTCGAAGATAACAATTCAACCAGTTTAGAAGGCTTCCTGAAATGCCAAATTTTTGGAGTTTATGTTTCAAAATGCCATGGTCAACGCGGTCAAAGGCTTTACTGAAGTCAGTGCATATAGTATCGACGCCCTTTTTCCATATTACAAAGCACATTTGAGACTATTATCATTAGGTTGGAGGTAGTAGACCGGCCTTTTCTGAAGCCATGTTGTTGCTCGTTTAGGAGAGGATCAATAACGATTGTAAGTTTGTCAAAAACAATTTTTTCTAACAGCTAGGTATAGCTGACAAAATGGCGATGCCTCTATAATTTTCTACTGAGCGTTTATCACCACTTTTAAGAATCGGCGTGATATGGGTTGATTTCCAGAAAGGCGGAAATGTACCGCATGAGAGCGATTTATTGAAAATTATATACACAAAATGATATACATATATGATCGTTTCTGCACACTTAACTAGGAAACTTGGAGGTAATAGGTCAGGTCCAGGGCCCTTTTTCATATCAAGTTCTCTCATGGCCCTTGAAATGTCTTCTCTGGTTAAATAAAGTTTATTAGCGATGGGCGACTGGCAGATTTCCGAAAGTGGCGATGTGGTAGATGATCCTCTGGCCTGACAAAAAACTTCTTGAAAGTGGTCGGCAAACGTATCGCATATTTTTTGTGGATCAGAAGAAACTGAGTTGCATTTGTACATGGACGTGGGATAACCAGAAGATTTTCGCTTGGTGTTCACAAAGTCGAAAAATTTCTTGGGGTCATGAATTATATTTTCGCCGACTATATTTACATAATTTTCATAAGCTTGGTGACACTGTCTTTGAAATTTTTGAGCTATATCATTATATTTTTCCTTGATATCATTGCTAACATTGATATCGGTTTTTATTATCTTATAAAGCTTGTTTCTCTGATTACGTAAACACCTCAGATCTCTATCTAGCCGTGGCTCAGACAGTTTGTCTTTTTTCTTTATCTTTGGGTCGTCCATCTCAACCGCATCGAATACGAACTGGTAGAACAAATCAACTGCATCATTCAATTCTAACGTTAAAAGAGTACTATTCCAGTCAATATTGTTAAGATGGTGGCTAATGCTCTCATAATCAGCATTTCGAAAATCATATACAACGGAATTGTTGTATGATTGGGAAATCGTCAAATCAGATATAGGTAGCTCGACCGTAAACGCAGAGTGGTGAAGAGTGTTGGAGAAAAAATGCTCTGCATCAACGGTTGGGTAAGCCACTACATCGTCGTAACTATTAGTAAAAATAAGATCCAACCAATTACCATTTTGGTTAGAAGTCGGAGCGATTTGCTGCAAATCATTGTTATAAAATGTACTTGCAAGATTTAGATCGGATGTGTTAAGTAAATTCACCGGAAGGAGGATATTGTCATTTTCATCAGCCGTGAACTTTAAATTTGGGCGATTAAAGTCTCCCATTATTATAATCTTGTCATCATCTTTGAGCGATGATACTATGTAAGAAATGGTTTCATATATATCATTGTACACGGCGTCGTTTGAACTAGGTGGAATGTAGAAAGCTCCTATATAAAGAAAACCTTTGGGCCAAGAAATTCTGACAATTTTGTGCTCAAATTGACTATGTGGTTCAGTTTCAACTATTTCACTTGGAAGGGAGTTGTGAGTAGCAATGAGCACACCGCCACCTCTTGTCTGTCCACTTTGCAGATAGTTACGGTCATTTCTGTATATGGTCCAGCAACCATAAAGAATTTCTTCATTTTTATGGGAATCATTCAGCCAGGTTTCTGTAAAAGTAAGTACATTGAATTGGCAAGATTTGGCGTCAAGGAAGAGTTTATTCAGTTTGCCTCTCATACCACCAACGTTATCGTAAAAAAGTTTGAGGCCATATGTTGAAAATTTTCTGTTAGGATCGATACCTGTTAAAATCTTCCCTTGCTCTCTGAAGGTAGGAAATATATTTTGAAGAAACGTGTGAGGCGTAGACTTTCAAATCATTTCTAACTTGGTCTGCAGACAATCCAAGCTGTTCGTGGTATCGAGTAAAAATATAATTAAGGGAATCAAAGTCTATTGGTAGACCCTCTTGCTGGATCATGATTTTCAAATGGGTTTTAGTTTTACCCTCAAAACATGCACAATCGCTGGCACTGTGCATGTAAGCGAGAAAAAGACGAATATTGTCATATATTTTATTATCTCTTAACTGGGAAAGTAGATACCTACTTTCTAGATCCGCACTTGACGTAATTGTGGCTTTTACATGAGGGGGCACTAACGGGTCTAAAAAATTGGCTGCAGACTGTGGTGGGTTTATTGCAAAACTATCTGAATGAGCTGGTATGGATGTGGATGGCATGTAATCTTCACCACGAATGAAATTTGTGTACGCAGATTGTAACTGAACTGGAGTAGAGTCTGTGTTAGAAAATTTTTCCGTTGCTTCGGTGATAGCATTCAAACCACAATCGGTGCGTTTGCCATTATTGGAAATCGATTTTTCCGAAACAATTTTTTTTGAAGATATTTTCTTTTTCATTTTCTGGAAGAGATTTTTACATGGAGAGTGTGTAGCTCTATTGGCAGTTACGTTAGGAAGTACAGTCGTTAGTGGACTGCTGGAACCACTTGTAGATTCAGCATTGTCTGTTAAATCGGTAATCATATCTGCTTCAGTGGCGGCTGCATTGGAAGCTATAAGTGAATTAATAATTTCAGCATTGACTCCCAAATCGGTACTCAAATCAGCTTCAATTTCTTCCAATTGAAAGCAATTCTTTTGAGCTAGTTTTTTTGGATGATCCACTGTCGAAATATCTAGCTTTGAGCATAGAGGTTTGGGTTGTGAATACCTAGCAGTGCAGTTTCCAGAATGGAGATCGTTTTGAATAGATGGAAGATTACAATTTGAATTTTCTCTTAACCTAGACTGATAGTTGATGTTAATCTTTTTCTTATGGCTAGTCTGGTTCTTCCAGCTATGGAAAGAGATTCCTTTCCAAATTTGGTCATCGTCAGATTCGTTGAAGTTGGTAAACAACCAGGCATATTTTGCTGGGATCGCCACTTTAAAACATCTCCGAAACTTCTTGCGTCTTGTCGGTATGGGCAAAATTGTAGCTTTGCAATCCTTGATCCGTGCTTCTGTTTCAAGAAACTTCTGCATCCAAGTTTCATCCGCAGAGTTAGGGGCTCCTTTCACAGAAAACATTTTATATTTAGGAGATGGGTTTTTAATCGCGGGGCAATAGTTTTCGGTATGAGAGGAGCTCGCACGCTGTATTCTCTCAAGTCCGCGAGACCATTCATTCTCAGTCCAGAGGGTGCCAAAGTTGAAAATCATTTTTTCAGGCTTATGAGCGGGCGAATTTATCACATTGGTACTGCTTCCTTTGGTTACACGTTTCATAGGGGAGGTTGACATGTCCTTATATTGCACTCTTGTCGTTGAATTATTATTTTTACTCAGACTGGTGTTTTGCAACATATCTTTGACCTCTGCGATCATTATTTCAACACCTAGCGACGATGAATCCGCGCTTGAGGTGGAATTGGTTGCGATTAGTTTGTCATATATAGAATTCAATTTGTTCTCTTGGTACTTGGAAAATTTCGGTATTTTGGTAGAAGAAAGGGATTCTTTGTTGGAACGTCGAGAAGTTCGGACGTAAGTGAAAAGATAGCGTACAGAAAAGTTGCGGGAAAATTAAAAATTGTGTAAATTGAAGATATTGAAGACAATCTATAAATTTTTCGAAACTATAAGGGCAGTGGAAGGAAAAAAGATAGATTGCAGAGCAAAAATTAAATTGGTGGTGAAGCAGCAAAAATTTTGGGAATTGAAGATATTGAAGAACAAAACTCAAATTGATGGTGGCGTTCTTGAATGTACCTGAATCCTTATATGTATACAAGGAGTATAGTGTACCAGACGTGTTGGAATTCAATAACGAAGGCAGAAAGAAATAGTACGAAAAAACAAGGCGGAAAGATTGCTGAATCGATGGCGGACCGAGGAATGGATAGTGAACTGGAAACAAGTATTGGATGGGCAAGATAAGTACTACATGTTGGTATAATGAATGTTTCGACTTGCAAATAATTTAATAGTACAAAAATTACAAAACATTAATGGTTATGATTCTCGTTAAATTAAATAGAGAAGAGAAAATAAAAACGGTAAATTTAGCGAAACGAATAGGCACTATAAGATGAGTTATAATCCCGTTTAATTCTAAAGAATATTAATTAAATTGAATTTAAAAATAATAAGAAAGTAATAATAGCAAATACAAAAGAGAAAAAAAAATCGAATAGCAATATTATAAACTATAAATTTGATAATTGCTAATGATAAATCTTTGGTGTGGGTGTTGTATGTAATTGATTTTACTTTTCTTTTCTTGCTGCCATTTATTTGAATTATTATTTCTTTATTTATTTGAATTATTATTTATATGATTTTCACATTATTTTACATTATCATTTGGAATGTTAAAATCAGTGTAAACCGATTCCGGCCGGAATTGGGTGAAATTGAAGTTCACCCCAAAGAAATAGATATAGTTTGTCATATTTCGTTTCTTGTTGAATCAATTTATGCTGGATTTGTTATTTTCTTTAAAGATTTTGTTGTTGATATTACTTACACATTTTGAATGAAAAATATAATTTCGAAAATAGGAAACAAATAGTATTATTATGACAGAGTAGATTGACACTGATAGATAATGATTCTGGCATGGAATCTCCACTGTCCTTCCCCTTAGAATGTGTGTAGTTGTGTTGTTTCGTTTGCGTGCCGTAGCATGAAGGAATCGTTAATCCAAATGCCCACGGCCAGACTGACTTAGTCGGCGGGGCAAGGCACGCAGGGTATGTTCCTACACGATTCCTTAATTTAAATTATGCTGCCCTCACGACAGCTCGACAGAATTTGGTCAGTCGCAACACTTCATTACAATTTTTGACATAAAATATTACCTCTCTTTTACATGTTTTTTGAATTCATTCTACCGTGGTATTAAAAGTATAATTTAACAAATTTTTGTCCCAAATTTATCGTCCCTTGAATCTGCCGCTCTAGGCTCCAGCCTACTCAGCCTGCTGGTAAATCCGGCACTGGCAAACACACATAAGGAGCGGTGGGCCAACGATGATCTTTTATCATTCTTCAAAACAAAATTGGTAGATTTGCAACTAAAGCATTGTATTCACATAAGCCTTGGAAAGTAGAAAAGGTATTTGCTTATAAATACTTCAAAAATATTTTCATATATCAGACGTAGCTCTCCACGCTTGAATATAAAATTTATTTTCATGAAAAAAATATTTTCCAATTCATATCATTCATATCAATCTTGAAAATTCATTCGGCCACCTCACTGAAAGATATGGAATTCTCAAGGAATCAAATTAAACTATATAGCGTTATGTTTCGGCTATAAAGACATGGCATTAGAAGTCGTAACTGTCTTTAGCACTGAAGCTATCGAAATTCTTTTTCGAATTAACAACCTTAATAGCTTTAACGTAGTTCTGCATTATTGTTTGCAATAAACTAATTTTATTGCCTTCCATTCTGAGAAATTCCTCAGCAACCTATGATTACGCTTACCTGTTCAATCATACTTCAGCCTAGAATCCAATGACTCATACATATTTACTGCACTTCAGTCAGCGTCAGCACGCTATGATGAAAACCGAATTGTCCCTTATGAATCACTATCCCAGAGGAATGCCTGCTTGATTCACCTGTCCCAGAAGACAAGCGTCTTGTCTTACTGCCTCAAAGCACGCTCACCAACATTTCCATTAAACAACCAAAACACTCGGTACTGTATCATTAACTAGCGGATGAAGGCTTGCCGCAAGTAACAAATATGCCGACATTGGCTCACTTCCACTTGCAGGATTATAAATTCCACTTCACCTGTTGCACACCACCAACATTGGATTAGGAAACATCCCGTGCTCTTGTCGGCGGCCAATTTAGCCACTTTGCCACAAGCCCAAGGAGCTCAGTAACAAATTGATGCTAAGTGCAAATTACATAAAATTACTAAATGTTTTAAATAGTGTTTAGTGTTTGCGCTATTGAAAGGAAGATGTGCCGCGGTATATCACAATCCCCGATATTATGCAAATAAAACGGCAACTGCGGCTATTGAAGGCTATGGCTCGTTAGACAGCCCATTATTCTGTTTTCATTAGAATACGCTTTAGCAGCCGGTTAAGCTAGTGAACAGAATAGACATAGCATTTTCTTGCTTGTTTTTGGTGTTATTGTTGTGTTTTTGAAATGAAATTGAGACGGTGTGTTGCTCTATTCAGTATCAGTACATTCTTAGTAAGAAAATTGCTAAGCCAGATGGAAACGTATACGGAAACATTACTCACCGTTTCCGTGGGCAGTTCAGAGTGCGATTAAATACTGCAAAAGGCCAAGGAATGTGCTGCAACTGAACTAATTGAAATATTCAATTATCATAATATTGACTGGATTTTTGAAAGTTGAATGAAAATATATTTGAAGATAGTTTATTGCGTACTTAAACAAATTTTGATGCAGAGACTATTCTAGCTGCAACTCACAACTCTCAATATTATTTTCGGGTTCGTATATTAGTGTGGTATAATGGAAATAATTCAGTTTGATAAATTTAACTTAAAAAATAATTGTGTCACTAACATTTTATTATATTCTGGAACCAAATAACACACATCTGAAACTAGCCATAATGTTTGTGTTCGTAGCAGAATGTAACGTGTAGTAGAAAATGCGTAATCTTCACCGTTAAATTGGCGTGAAAGTCTGGTGTTTTCAGGATTCGGAGGCAACTCCTAAGGTGATGGTATGTCCTATGAAATAGTTTTAAGGCTCGTTTATATGTGTATTTGTCAACTGTCTATTATTTTTGCGAGGCTGGACTCTTTGTGGACCCTGATCCCCTGTCTGACGGGCACGTTCAACGCACAACACCCGAGCTTCTCAATGCGCTCACGCTCATACCCTTTCGATCAGAGCCAGTCGTACCGTCAAATTTCACTATTCTTTCTTATCTAGGACAATACGACGAATACGATACGAATTTCCATCCTTCCTTTCTATTTCCTTCATTTATTTTTTTCGCCAAGGCTGTACTATAGCATGATAGGGCATCCCCTGAGCTTTGGCATCATCATAGAAAAAAAGGATATATTTACGTTGACTATAAATTTACGTTCACGATTTGTTTGGTTTGTTGAGGCAATCCTGTAGTTACAGGAGTCATGCAAAAAAATCTTTTAAAACAACACTCAGAAGACGATCCAATAAAATCAATAAGAATTTACTAGTTTTCTAACTATTTTTCCCATTAAATATGGTCAATATGATTTATAATATTATATCAACAATTTAAGAATTATCAAAGTTACAATATGTATATTCCATAGAATAATGAGTAGGCTAATAAGTTTAAGGAGAGGCAAACTGTATTATCTATTATTACTTCATGTTAATTCAATATGCATATCTCCTGCAGAGATAACGTGAAAACCCCATGAAAATAATTGTGAGGTTTATTAAATATATCATATACAATCTATATCTTCTATTATTATCTCTAAGTAATATGCAGAAGCCTATAAATAAGAAAAATAAAAAATTCTATACCTTCTTACAGTATGATCTCATTTATCAATTATGTATAATCAAATAATCTAAATCTATCAATCACATACAATAAAAACATAAAGCGTTTCAGTAGTAACAAAATATTTAATAATTCTTTAAAAAATAAAATAAACTTAATAAGTATATACATAAACTTAATACGTAAAATTATAATGAGTTTTATCTTCACAAAAATCGAAGTTTCTAATGTCTTTTGAGGCGAATCACCGGCATGTGATTCGCCACAGACCACTCTTTGCAAACATAATGTATGAAACTTTCATCGCCAATCGGTAAATATCTGCCAATTCAAATAAATAGGGAAATTTTTCTCTCATTTTTTCATGTTCCATGTTTAATTTTTCCAATCCATGTTTATAAAGAAATCCACAAAAATAATTTTTTTTAGTACACTGAGCAAAAGTAAACTTTTCTCCAACGTTTTTTATTTGATATTTAATGAAATAACAAAGTGGAGCACAACCAATGCACTTCAGTCGTGTAATGCAATCTGTAAAGGAAATTCAATACAACGTATTATGATATTATGAGACGATCGAATCATTTCTATAGTTTATACCATTCGTATACCATTTCGTGCACTATAGTACACACAATTTCGTATGACATGATCCCATAATTTCAATACTAGGTGCGGTTTTTTGCACTCTTGGGTTGGGTAAGTTAAGGTAAATTAAGCTCTTGATGAGAGAGCTTTAGGTAAGTACATTAAATACAACAACAATCGCTGCCGCAATGAAGTTACAGAGGCAGAATTTGTGTTCAATGTACTTACCTAAAGATCTGTCAGATAGAGCTTAAACTTACTTTAACTTACCCTGTCCAAGAGTGCAAAAAAATGCACCTACTGTCTACTATTAGTTAAAGATCGTACCTGCGTGTTGTTAATAGTCGATACTATTGACATTATGAGATCATCCTATTAAATACGGAATGTATGCTATTAATAATAAGAAATCGGTTGATCGTTTTGATCTTATTACATTTACGATCAAGATACAATTAATTCCATTCAATTTCTTAGGAACTCAAGAGAAATATTATCCTTTTGTTTTTATATGACCATAATTATGTCTTCAATGGTATCACATTTTCTGAGTGAATGACTCCCCTGAGAATTATTCGCTTTTTGAAATAAATGTTGTTGCCATGTCAAATTGAAATTTGCAAAATTCCGTGTATAACAAGAATAAAAATGCCTATTTTATGCGCACTCGAAATTTCCGCGAACGAGAACTCACGACCAGACTTGCCAGATTGACCGACTTATCGCCGATTGGGCTATCTTTTTTATCCTTGTGCAGAAACCTCCTCATTGCGATTTCAGAAATGATGTTGCTACCGTCTGCAGAGACAAGATCTTCTAGTTATTTGTTCGATTCGACATTATTTATCAAACAATATCAATCGGTTCTACTTGATTACTTCGAATTTCGTGAAATCTGGGGACTGTTTACAGCAAACTATGAAGAAAGTATGCCCATTTTCTTGATTTGGTTTCTGCTCTACCAACTCGCTGTCAGTCCCTACGTTACGTACTTCAAACTTCTTAAACCCCACTTCTGACACCAAATGCTGGGAACGTGGATTCCAGATAGTTAAATTCAATCTAGACAATTCAATTCAACTCAACATAGCCAACCAACTCAATATCTCTTCACATATAATGCAATTCCTTTTTTAACCCTCCGAGAACACACCTATTTTTTCGATCATCGAGAACAATTGGGGTCAAATTGACCCCAACCACTTTTGAACGTCTATAGAATCGCCGCCACTAAAGATTTTCATTTGAAAAAATTTGTAAGTATTCTTTGACACAGTTAATAGTTCTCATACATTAGAAGTGCCGTGCCCTAAATGTCCTAAACATACCTAAAAAAAAATTCGGGAAAAAAACAATTTTGTCGAAAATTAGCTTTTTTCCAAAAAAAAAAAAATCGCAAATTTTTTAATTTTCAACATTTTGGGCTGAAAATTTAGGTGGATAGTCTCAAGATATAATCATAAAAAAATTAGCCCTATAGTGGCCCTTGAAAAAAAAGTATTTATTTTACATATTTACGGTGGCGATTGTGAAGATTTTACAATTTACATAATTAAAAAAAATCATAACTTTGTCAATTTTTAATTTTTTGAGCTAAAAATGTATATGGATACTCTCAAGACATAGTAAAATAATAAAAAAAATTAGCCATAAATAAAAGGTTGCAAATAAAGTATAAGCTTCTGATTAATCAGATTCTGATTGCTCCGAGACATGGTCGTCTTCGGATGAATCACTGTCGCCAAAATTGTTATCATTGACTTCGGCTAACAAATTATTGCGTACACTAGAACGCAGATTATACGCCATATTGCGAAAAACAAAAAAATAAAAACACTTGCAAACTTATTTTTTGGCTTTTTTAAATTAATCTGTCGATTTATAAAGTAAAAAAAATTTTAATTTATACCTCAAAATTGACGTCGAGTACAGATGGAGTCTATTTGACCCCTTGATCTGCTTCAAAGGCTTCTCAACAACGACTAACGATTTGGGAGTGGAAGCGAACGGTGTAAACTTATAGTCAAGACACAGAAATATACTTAAGAGCCTATAGTACTCTCCTTTTCCCGCAGGCCTAACCGCTGCGATCGGTCAAAAAGGTCTCTGGGGTCAATTTGACCCCCTGTGTTCTCGGAGGGTTAAACGTCTACTATCTACGAACTATGAAGCATTTCAATTGTACAAGTTTCAATATATATCATAGGCGCTTTTTTTTGCTCCTCTATCCAGCTCAGAACAGAACAGACACATTGGAAATAACAGCACTCCTGTCCCAGTGAATTCGTTAGTACAGAAATTCTGTTCGGCAAAGGTAGTTCACGTGCTGAACTATAGAATGTACTGATAGAAAAAAGAAAAGCTCATGAGAAGTTGCCTTTTTTGCCGTGAGGTGGCTTTGGTTTTTTCAAGGTTATATTGAATGTTTTGGTAGTTAGGAAATTAGAAAAAGCCTTCATAATGTGTAGAAATTTAAAAGAGATAATTTTCTGTTAGTTTTTTTTATATTTTCTATCGATTGTGGTAGTTTATGCTCGTTATTTTCTCCCTTTATTTTCAGCTGTTTTTCTTAACGAAAAGCTTAACGAATGCATCAGCTGTTCTGTGATGGATCGCTTTTTTTGCGCCATTGTTCTATTCTGTTCTGTACCGGAGCAAAAAACGCACCTAATATTAATGCAGAAATATACGTAGAATAAAGAAATAAAAATTGTTTTTCGCCAAAATGAGTCTAATACAAATTTTCTTCGAAATTATTGAAAAAATCAAAATTACAAAAATTACAAAATTTATTAAAATATATACCATTTAAGCTCGGATCCCATTCAAGAGCTACAAATAAATCTTGTGTTTAATTCTGTGGCGAAAATAATTTAAAATTAAAACCGTTAAAACGACCATATTCTACCGAAATTCGAAGTAATCCGCTTACTTTGCACTCATTTAATTTATTTTAATATAGTTTTGTTTATAAACAAGTATATCAAGCTCTCATTTTTATCTCATTAATTTAAGTCTTATTAGATTAGATCTCAGCTTTAGTTCTGCCCCACTAACAGTAAACATTTAGTGTCTGTGTTTATTTTAAATACTTATCGAGCCCAAACAAAAATACCTATTAATAATCTGAGAACAATGACGTTTCCTGACGATTCCTGCAAAATTACTCATCGCCAGCACCGCTCGATAATATTATCTAATGCATCCAATCAATTCAGCAATGCAAATATGTTCGCACAGAATAATTTGCATTGTCGAATTTATCAGTCTACACAAACTAATTTAGCCCCATCGGGGTCCCACAATACAAATCGCTATTCGAAATTTCTTTAATAATGCGCAATCAAACCAAAGTCCACTTGTGAGATCGAATTAAGATATGGTACATCTTCATTTCAATTTTTCCCATCGATTTCGTTATATTTATTTATTTTATTGTATGAAATGTTCATATCAAATGCCCGCCCGCCCGAAATACTGCTCCTGCTTGTGACACGAGGTAGTAGGAGCTGTTGAGTGAGTAGTTTAGCTGGATGGAGTCTGGATGTTGAAGAAGCGCCATAAAGCACCGCAAGCTCGAATTTTTCTCTCATCTGTTTCGTGTTATTGTTGGGGAGTCGTGTCGACATTTGACTTTGATTCTGCACAGCGCGCACTGAAAGAGTCGATTTGATTTGAGAGGCGCCCATCATGTGCTGCGATTTCGTCCACCTCCACTCGTTTGCTTGTTTATTTAAGAAATCATTGTAGATCGTGGGAAATTAATGTAACCAGTGAGGTTTTGAGGCAATCTTGTGTGAACGGAACTCCATAATTAAATGTTTTATTGAAAATACGTAATCTAGGGCCTATATATGTATATATTTTGGAAATAAAATTTCAAGAATAAATACATTTATTTCTCTAATACAAAATTATTTTTATTTTCATGGGAAGAATGACATTCTCATTCTGGAAGTAGAGCCTATGAAAGATTGAGTGCAAATGTTCTAAAACCCAAACCCGCATAATATCCTCTTCAGTTGTTTTAATGCTTCTCACATGCTGTTCGTACGTTTTATGCAAAATTATCCAACTTTAGGCATCGCGATCCTAAAAACCAATCTATTGAAACCAAGTCAAGATACTTTTTAGTACATTTCACATTCTGACCTATCGCAGCTCAGATTCAAAGGACCTTATATCATACTCCCCGACAAGGCTAGTGAATCATAATAAAGTGTATCAATAAAGCTTTGTGATGCATGGTGGGGACATTGTTGCACTTGAGACTCTCGAAAACAACATTGTCCGAGATAAGGCACGATAAACTTTCAAACAAGTGGATGCGATAGTCGTCCGTTGTGTCAAGATATAAAATAAACAATTGCGACGCCACTCCACTCTCTTCGACCTCTTCTTCAGTTATGAACGTGGAAATAAGAACGAAATCATGACAAATTAAAGGTTTGCTGCATTCAAGCTGAAATACGGTCCATAGAATAACCGCTACGAAATCTGCAGAAATTCTGCACATACGGTGGGTGTTGGATCATATCACATCACATCGGAGTCCACAGAGATGAGCGAGTGCAATGTGCACAGATACAAATACCATCCGCTCTTGGATGGAGGTGGCTCGTTGCAATCGCATCTGGATCTATGTGCATACGCGTGCACATGTCTTTTTTGAATTCGAGAAGTATGTTTCAGGATAATCATAAAATGTGCGAAGCTCTTGAATGCAATTCGCCATTTGTCTATTTATGTTGCTGGCAAACAGCATGTCTGGTCGTCGCATCGCACAACATAAGCAAGAAGACACACATAAATCGATTTGTAAGTCGTTGAGTTATTAGAACTATGAATTCAAGCGTAATCCGATGTGATGCATTCAGATGTGTGTTTGGATGTCAGATATTATCTGATAAAAAATGGTATGATGAAAAATGCCAACTTGTATGCATGGTGAGTTTGTAAATGGAAGCTACGAGTGCTGTTTGCTTTAATTAGCCTTCATCGGCTGGCGAGTAGCCATTATTGTCAGCTATTAGAACTATAGCTTCCAACAGGTTCTATATATAACTATTAAAAGTCAAACTTACGTGACATAGAAAAGTGCCGATTTATATGATTCTGATATTTGTTGAATTGAGAGTCATCAAAAAATAATAGTTTTGGTCAATTTTTTTTTTGTATTTTTATGGTGCTGCTGGACACCACTGGTAAGTGAAATATTTTTCTTTAAAAATGTTATATGTTTTTTTTTAATTGCATTTATATGATTTTGAATTTTAAATAGCGTTGATTTTTTTAAAATCAGTTGAATTTTAAATTTTATTTAGTAAATTATAAGTTATTGTTATCGATATGTTTTAATTTTGAATCTGGAGTTCCGTGCGAGAGTTTGGAGTGGAAGTGTCGCTCTTTACAACTGCGCATCAATTCTTTCTATAACCTGTTTCTGACCTCGTGGTCGAGTTTGACTGTTTTTAACTCGGATCCCATTTGTCGTTGTGATTTCATTCGTATTGCTAAAGTGCAGTGAAAATTAGTTCCGTTCCTAGTGGCTCGAAACGCAAACGGGAGGAATCTCCCACCGACCTTCTGTTACGAGACTGGCTAAGGCTTCCAAAGGCCCACACCGACTCACTCATTGCTGCCATGGAAAACCCTAACCCATTTCATCTGCTGTCGAACATAGCCGACGATGATGGTGAAGTTGCTCGTAATGATAAAGACACTCAGCCTCCCAGGAAGATTTAAATTCCTCCTCTTATTCTTCCCAACCTCGATCGTCAGTCGATCGTAGCTATGATAAATAGCCTCAGCATCTCCGCTTACAATCTCCAGTATACTAGTGTGGGTATAAAGCTATTGCTCACCAACCTAGAGTGCTTCAACAAAATTCAAGAATATATGGTAAAAACCAAAGTACAATTTTACACGTACGCTCGTGCGGACCAAAAACCACTCAAATTCATTTTAAGTGGTTTACACAATATCGAATGCTCCGAGCTGAAAAAACTCTTAGCCGAAGAGCACAATCTAAAATGTGTTGAAATTAAGAAAATCTCCCCAGCGGCAGAATCCCGGCGTTGTAGCGATCAAACTCTGTACCTACTGTACTTCTCGCGCGGAACAGTCAAATTATCTGATCTCAAGAAAATTGATTCCGTAAGTCACGTCAGAGTAAAGTGGAGCGTCCAACAACGAAAAGCACAGCATCCTATTCAGTGCCAGAACTGCCAAGGATGGGGACACGGAACATCGGTCTGTTATCTTCCGACGAAATGTCTAATTTGCGGCAAAGACCATGACAAACCAAAATGTCCTGCCAAAAACACATCGGAAATAGCCTGTGCCAACTGTGGTAGCCCACATTTGAGCAGTCACGTTCTTTGTCCTTCCCGCCGCCCAAACACTATTCAAAGCTACACTAATCCAACATGTTCTCGGCAGCCGCCAGCTCTTGACTGTGCTAACTTTCCGTCGTTACCTTCCCGAGGCAGTCGTATCGGCAATCTATACAATAATCCTGAGACAAATAAAGCTTACAGTGCAATAGCCCGCAATGCTCCCATTATCAATAACAACAATAGTACTACTCTTAGCCTACACAATGTTACTAGTGCATCGTCTTCTCCCAGCTCTGGAGACCTATTTTCCGCTTCTGAGTTACTAAACTTGTCTCGAGAACTCATTACACGTCTCTCTTTGTGTAAAACAATTCAATGTGATCGTAGAACTAGCGACTAAATTTGTTTATAAATAAACAGAAAATTCAATGTCTTACATGGAACGCTCAAAGCATTCGAAACAAATCGATCGAAACTTTTGCTTTTCTAGATGAAAAAAATATCGATATTCTCTTTCTCAGCGAATCTTGGCTTAGAGAAGAGAACGTACTGAATAATTCAAACTATCATATAATTAGAAACGACAGAAAGGATGCAATTGGTGGTGGCGTTGCATTATTTCTTAAAAAAGTCATGACGTTTCAACGATTATATAATCTACCCACCCAAATTATTGAAACGGTAGCTGTGTGTATCGAAGAAATCAACATCACTGCTATTTCAGTTTACTTCAGTGGCACTAAATTGAATTCCTTCAGGACAAAGCAGTTCCATAACGATCTAACTGCTCTTTTCCTTGAAAACAAACTACATTATCGGTAGTGACTTAAATGCCCGACACCGGCATTGGAACTGTTTGAAAGCCAACAAGGTCGGAAAAATCTTATTTGAGCTTTCATTAGAGAAAAACACTTTTATACATACCCCTGATGGTCCTACCTGCTTCCCTCCAAGAGGAAATCCCTCAAATCTTGATCTTATTATAACCAACAGCAATGTTCCCTTGTCGCAGCCCTTAGTGATTAACGAACTATCCTCTATTCACCTGCCGGTTCGATTTGACATCTACAAACACTTAAAGCTTTCGACCTTTCCCTGTTTCAATTACAATAAAACCTCTTAGGTTGCTTATCGTAGAATCTTGGAGGATGATATTAACCTTAACGATTATGACCTCTCGAAAATTGTAAACGTCTCCCAAATTGACAGTCTAATCTCTACTTTCTCTAATAAGTCCGAAAAAACTCCACCCCCACTTCAAAGCGAGTGATTTCCAAATTTCATGTAGACAACGCCACTGCTGCTGTAATCAAACACCGCAATGACACTCGTAGGCAGTGGCAAAGAACTCGTTGGCCCCAATTAAAAGCCCACCTAAACACTTTGAACACCCAAAAACGTAAAACGTTTCTTGAACTTCGTAATAAACGGTGGAATGACTTACTATGCGAACAGGCACCTGGGTCAAATCGGCTCTGGAAATTGCTCAAGCTACTGAAGAACAAAAAACGTATGCTTCCTCCCTTGCTCCTTCCTAATAGCGATGTCGCTTGTACTGAAAGAGAAAAAACTGATGCACTTGCTGACTCCTTTCAAAGCTCACACAAGCTTACGCTTCTCTGCAGTGACCCTGACACCAGTCTCCAAGTAGACCTTGAAATCGCCAAACTATTAGAAGCCAGAACCTATTTCCAACCTACTGATTTCTGCTCTCCTGCAGAAACAAGATCCCATCTCAAAAGCTTGAAATTGAAATCCGGGCCTGGTGATGACGGTTTGCCGAACGTTCTTTTTAAAAACCTTCCCAGGAAGGCAATAATTTTAGCTACATTTATTTTTAACTGCTGCTTAAAGCTAGGATACTTTCCTTCTGCTTGAAAAAACGCAATCGTCATTACAATTTTAAACACAGGTAAAAATCCTAGGCTCCCCAGTAGCTACCGCCCTATAAGCTTACTTCCTTCCTTTAGTAAACTTTTCGAAAAAGTTATCCTTTTCCGTATTCGAAAAGAACTCGAAGCTACCTCCACTATTCCGGATTTTCAGTTCGGCTTTCAACCTGGTATGTCTACACCTCATCAGCTACTCAGAGTTGTTCACCACATTAATGATAATTTCATATCAAAACGCTCAACTGGTCTCATAGCGCTTGATATTGAAAAAGCCTTTGACACAGTATGGCATGAGTGCTTAGTTTTCAAACTTATTAAATGCTCACTGCCCACCTACCTATGCAGAATTGTCTATTCCTTTTTAGACTCGCGCACGTTTAATGTAAAGACACTTAGATTATCAAAAAAATGTGGTTTACCTGCCAGAGTTCCCCAAGGCTCAGTCCTTAGTCCCACACTGTATAATGTTTTCATGTCTGACCTCGAAAAATCACCACGTTGCAACTTTGCTATGTATGCTGACGACACGGCTATCTTCGTCAGCGAAGCTGACCCAGCGTTGATAATTAACAATCTCCAGGAGCAATTATCTCCCATAGATCAATTTTGTAAAAGGTGGAAGATTAAAATAAACTCAAATAAAACTCAAGCAATTTTCTTCACAGAAAAAAGTGCACAAAAAAACCTACTGAATTCGCAAATAAATGTTCTCGGTTCAATTGTTAATTGGAAAAAATACATTAATTATCTTGGAATCTATCTAGACTCAAAATTAACGTTTCACTCGCACACTGAATACATCAAATCTAAAATATTGAAAAGCATACGCTCCGTATACCCAGTTATCAACAGGAAGTCTAAGCTGTCACTACCCAATAAACTGCTAATATAGAAATCCGCGATGCAGCCTATTATCCTATACGGTTGTACAATTTGGATTAGCTGTGCAGCTTCTCATGTTAACCAGCTACAAATACTCCAGAATAAATGCCTCAAAATCATATTGAACAAACCCTAGTCCTTCTCCACCACTCACCTGTACAAGTTGGCAAAAGTCAATAAAATCAAGTCCAGAGCTCTTACTCTGCAACAAAAGTTCCTTGATAGATGTACACGTTCGTCTAACGCACTAATTGCATCCTTGAATCGTGCGTAAGGTAATGTATTCTCCAATACATTTCCTTAACCTAGTTTGTAATTCCTAGTTGTAAAAACTATCCTAAGTTTAGTTTAAGTGTTCCAGTAGGTTTTAAGCTAATTTTGCCTAATCTGAGATAACTTGTAATTCTATATACAATTAATCATTTCTAAATTTATATCTATTAGTAGCTTAGCTGTAAAGACATTGTCTAAACTCTAGATTTAACTCAAACACTGAAAATATTTCTAAATCCGTCCGATCAATAAAATAAAGCTATTATTAAATTAAATTAATTTTGAATTTGATTTTTCTTGCTTGTTTTTACAGTATAATATATTTATTGTTTTTTATTTTATTGTAAATCTTGGGCTCTATTTTCACCCTATTTTAGCAGTTGCTGCGGTAGAAATGTGAAATTAAGTCCAACAAATATAGGTTCAGTGAAGTCATGAGTGGACTCCCTTCTTTGTTTTGCTTAGTTTTTTTCCTTTTGTCTTGTCTACTAGTGCTTATGCGTGACACAGCTAGGGCTTGACCTGCCCCTCAAACTACCCACGCCACCGGTGACTAGCCAGCACCATTAGTCACGCGAGAACTGAGAAGGCTTTTGGCCTTTTGTTGGATGCGAGCTGGGTCATCTTCAAATGCACTGATAAAACACATAGCGCCAGACGCCATAATTTATAGTCTTAAAAATATAACGTGATAAAATATAACGCCATAAGTGTTGCCAGAAAATTTTCGTTCATGGAGCCCAATTTAGCTTTTAAAATAGCCCAAAAGAGCCCAACACTGCCAAACAACAGGTCGAGGCCAAAATTATGCCAAAAGTTTTTCTCATTAGATGTAAAAAAAATTGTATCCATTTTAACATGGGTATTTATTTTTTGTTTATTTATATACAAATCTCTTATATAGTCGAAAATTATATTTACAGGTGTGTTTTTTTGCACTTTTGAGCTGGGTAAGTTAAGGTAAGTTTAGGTAAGTACATTGAAAACAACAACAATCGCTGCGCTATTGTTGTTGTATCCAGTATAATAACTTAACTTACCTTAAGTTACCCTGCCCAAGAGCGCAAAAAAACTCACCTAATTTCATTTTCTGATGTAGTAAACGTTCAAATTGCCAAATCCAGTATTTGTATTGTATCTGGTGGTATTTTATAGTCATTGCAACATATTTTTTTGAAATTCGAGAGAATTAGAATTCGCATCAAAGATGTCGTTTAGTCTTTATATTATTCATCATACTAAAACATATAGTATATCGAATAATGCATTAGATGCAGGAAGATATAGTAATAAAAAAGCGAGCTCGCATATATCTTTGAAAATCCGTTATCCAGCAGCATAATTTCATTGGCTTCATTGGCTTTTGCCGAAATTTTTTCCGTGCTCAGTGTATTTTGACCATTTGCTCGTACTTATGAGTTTTACAAGTACGGATTTAAATTTTAATCTTATTGCTGACCACTTAAGGCAGACGGTCAAATAATAGACTAGAATTAAAGTTTACGTTCAACCGGAATTTCAAACATGAAGTGAATGTTTAAAGCATGAAGTGAAGAGATTTCCGTTCAAGATTGAGGAAATCAATTTTGAATTCAATTTTATATATTTTTAGCAGTTCAAACTTGGGGTGGTCAGTGGAGCCCAAAAAGTCGCCAGTAGCCCAATATTAAATTTTGTCGCCAAATGCAACGGAAAGATAGCCCAATTGGCGAGAAATCGCCCAATCTGGCAACAGTAGTACATAGGAGCAGACGCTATGCTTATAGCCCTCCACGCCCTATACTGTAGTCCTCCACGCCATATACTATAGTCCTCCACGCCATGTACTATAGTCCTCCATGCCATGTACTATAGTCCTCCACGCCATGTACTATAGTCCTCCACGCCATCTGCATGGCGTGGAGGACTATAGTACATGGCGTGGAGGACTATAAGCATAGCGCCTGCTCCTATGTACTTTTCGCCATGTATTATGGCGTGTGGCACTATATTTTATCACAATCCCGAAATCGACTATGTACATGGCGCCAGAAGCCTATAAACTATTTCGTCTGGCGCTGTGTGATTTTTCAGTGTTAGGAACCAATGTGCAAATTTTCGGAGTTTTAAAAATTTTTCAGATTGCAGCCTCAAATATGGTTTAATCACTGAAACTTTCGATGAAATCTTCGAATGAAAGCGAAATTCAAAAGATTGGTTGGTAGGCTTATTGCTGTTCATCATTTATGTTACAGGAGATGCTGTCGAGAAATGATTTTTGTTGCTCTGGATAAGAAATGGTAGATATGATGATAGAAAAAAGTGTATTACGTCTTTCCACATTTTTTGGTCACTCAAAGACAATTTCTTGGAAAATCAGTTTTCAAGCGGTTCTGATGCTCTAGAGATTTTTTTAAGACAGTGAAATTACCAATATTGTAAGATGTTCTTGCTTAGTTTGTTTGGGTTTCATTTTCATTTTTTCATTTCATTTCTTTAAAGCTATTATTATTGACATAGTTTTAACAATTCGGTTATACTTAGAGATTAGAAATTGACAAATTTCTTTGCAGCTATAATTTTATGAACTGTGCAGAGCAATTTGTTTGATAATTCAGTTAGTGACGTAGTAAATGCAAGGAAAATAGTGAAAAACCTTGTTTGATACCGATGCTTATTTTTATGAATCTTTCCCCATATTGGTATCGCGTATGTGATAATAGGCTGAATTACAAGCTTATATACTAGGATCTTGTTGTGTACGTTAAGTTTTGATTTCCTATTTATTAGGGGATACAGCGCTTAAATGACATTGGACACCTTAGAGCAAATATTTTCTACATGATGCTTAAACAGTAGTTTTTTATCGAGGATAACTCCTAGATATGCAATTGTTTCAGACCAATCAACAACAGTATCTCTTAAATGTATCAACAACAGTATCTCTTAAATGTAAAATGTGAGGAAATATCCTAATTTTAAGCATGCATTAAAGATTTTAGTAATAAGTACTATACCTTTCCTAGGTAAATTTTTTAAGATTAAGTTAGGAATTTTGTCACCTCCAGGAGCTTTATTGACTTTGAGCTTGTGTAAAAGGAGTTTAATTTCTTGAGGGGTGCAATATTCTTGGCCTAAGAAAGTGTTACCTGAGTTCCGAAAACGGCCTAACTCGTTTTTCACCCTTTCTTCAAGAATTGGGTCCCTGAGATTCATTGAAGTATGGTGGTAGCCTTGAAATGCGTTTGATATAACGTCAGCTTTGTCAAGGTTAGAGTATATTATTCGAGATTCGTGAACTAAGTGAGGAATCAATCGGGACTTCATCTTGAAGTTTTTATTTAACTGCCAGACTTTTTTCGACCCTTTTTCTAAGTTTTCTAGCATAAAGCTCCAATTTCTATTGCGCCAATTCAGCAATCGAATTGCTATTGCTTTTGTTAATGAATTAACTATTGTTTTTAGCCTAGGATCTCTTGACCTTTGCCATTGTCTTCGCATTGTATTACGCTTTCTAATCAACTCTAAGATTGCATCATTTATTGGTGTATAGAATGCTCTTCGAGTGACTTTGGGAGTGCACACTTCAATAGCATCAGACAATATTGAATGTAGCGTTTGACATAAATCGTCTACTTGATGTTTTTTTTGCAATCCTGCTAAGGTCAAGATCAGAGAGGAATATTTTAGCATTGATAAGTTCACAAAATTTTTCCCAATTTGTTTTAGTGTATGAATAACAAACATTTTCTGGCTGCTGTCTAAAGCTGCCACGTTCGACAGCAAAACTTACAGGTAGGTGGTCAGAAGACAGAGCTTGCATAGTTATTGGCTGTGATATAGGCACTAGTCCATTACTGATCAGTATGTCAAGTGTCGAACTATGACCGCGACTAGGACAAAATGTTGGTGCAGTTGGAGGATGGATGAAAAAATTGTACCTGTTTTGAAGGTCGAATAGGACTTTCCCAGCTCGATTTGCTCTGACACAGTTCCAAGATACATGCCTTGAGTTCAGATCACCACAAATTATATATTTTCCTCCAAGACTTGTTAAGAGTTTAATATCATTCTCGAACTGTTTCGGTTTGTTAGAATTCAACTTTGAGCCCGGAAAGTATGCAACTACCATATTGATGTCGTTATCTTCTATACGCACTCCTAGAACTTCTATTATTTCCATTTGAATATTAAATATTGAATGTTTAATATTGTTTTTAACGAACAAGGCTACACCTCCACCTGCTGTTTCTCTTCTATCTTTTCTGAATTGATTTGTTAGCGTTTTTGGGTCGATCGCAGTTGGAGACCGAAAATAAAAATGGGATATACTTAATTGTGGATGGTGCAAACTGTTGTTACTTTCACCATTTTCAGTAGCCAGCAGCTGCAAACGGTTACTAAATTGTTTTTTTCTGGATATATTTTTTGACAGTCTTAGCGTTTGGACCTGAAGTAAGTTTTCGAAGGGTATGTCTTCAATTCAGGCCTTAAAGAAATTACTTTTTTTTTCTAAAATTAAACCATCGTTTAAAGTAGCTAAATATAATGT
Source organism: Nemotelus pantherinus (assembly GCA_963978885.1). Classification (NCBI taxonomy): domain Eukaryota; kingdom Metazoa; phylum Arthropoda; class Insecta; order Diptera; family Stratiomyidae; genus Nemotelus; species Nemotelus pantherinus. Next base: position 209,903,610 of record OZ022264.1, on the reverse strand, counting down.
CAAAACTATATTCTAAATAATTCAAGTTGAGACACTTCATTTAAACAAGAAAAACTGTAAACAAGATCTATCAAATTTGTTCTTTGAATGCAGTTTTATTTGATTTTTGACCCAATCTAGCACTAACTGAAAGTAAGTTAAATCAGCGTGTTTTTTTTTTTTTTTTTAGAAAGAAAAACATTTTGAGCACCAAATAGATCTATGATTAATTTAATGGAATAACAATATAATCTACCATCATTTGTCGTCTTGCAAGTATTGCGTAAAAGTTCGAACTCATTATATACCGACTTCATCAAACAGCCCCAGTTCTTTGAACAAACTACAACTTAGCAATTCTGGGGTTAATCCGTGAAAAGCACTTCTGCGTTCAAAAAGTCAGAAAATCAAACGAAACCATGTCAGGCTATCCTTGAGCATCTTAGAAAATTGTCAAAGATGCCTCTTGTCTTAAAACAAGCAGCAAATATTCCTTTGTATCTTGTCAAAAAGGCCCTTAAATGCGTACGGATATTGTAGCATATTTTGAGGAAGCATCTTACAAGTGACTGTCATCTGTCCTGCTTATGCAATTTTACTGACAGGTATTCTTAACTAGCAAAGTAAGAGAGTAATCTTACGTAGGCAAATGGTTTGCAAATAGGCTTGCATCCCTTTTTGCGGTATCTTCGTGCAAGTACTCGAGCCGCTGTGTCTTGTGTGTAACCATAACGATTGTACTTGGCTCGAAAGTATGAAAGCACTTGCTTTCATGGTTGCAGTACGGTTGTTTTCATCCTTGCAGCAGCCGGATGTTTTCTTTTCTCTCATTTATGGCGGCTTTGTTCCTTGTGCAGCACACGTACCCATTTGCAAAAACTCATTATATCTTCTCAGGGCCATTGTGCCGTGCTTGTTCTTCCATTGCTTCCCCCATTCCTGTACGTGCAGCTCTTTCATGTACGTCACTAGCGGGCATATGATGGGGTCATACAATGCTCCGATGTAAATACTAATTAGCAGGTTTCGAACAAAAGACGCTTCAGTTCAATTCGGAATTGCCGGGAAGACATGAGACTCCTCGAACTCCAGGCTCGCAAGAGTGCTCGCCGGCAGCGGACGCGAAACGCACGGAACAGCAGCAGCAACCCCCTTGCAAGTTTCAAGTTTCAGCCAATCAGAAAATTGAAATGGCTTTTCAATAAATCTTATAAAATATTTTTCTATGCGCATTCTTGCGAACATGCGAGCGTAACCGCGATATGTGCGGATTATATGGCGACGCGATGATGAGTTGGTTGTGGGATGTGCGCTATATCCCGCCATTAATGGTCTCATAGTCCTCGAGGAAGCACATGCATTAAGGACTTCAAGTTAGACGAGATGGAGTTGATGCTTCTGCGAAGAGGTGGATTGCTTGACGTCGTGCTCGACTGAGCCATATTGCCAGCGGAAGAGGCAAACTGATACGAGTGGTGAAATGGTGGAGAGTAAGTTATGGCTCTCATACAGATTTCGCTGCGGGCCAACTTGTTGTTCGTATCTCTCGTTTTATGGTTACTAACCTAAGAGCGATGGCTTCATCATTCAATTAGCTCTGGTTGTTCTGTGTTTAGTTAAAGGATTTGATTTCAAGACTTTAAATCTAGTTGTATTAAAGTGAGAGAGAAAGAGAAGGAGTGTTTGCGTTGGCTTGCACTGTTAAATGATTTGCGATACTGAAAAAGTGGTCAATCCTATCGAACTGATAATGGCGGAAATTTGTGTCAAGATACATAAGCTTTCGAGGTTTTGGGAAAATTTGTAAGTTAGAACGGGAATATTATATTGAAATTATCATGACGAAATGGCAATTACTTACGATCTGAAAAAATGATGAAGTACAGAACTTTTGAAAATAACTATTCAACCCATTAAAAATTAACAAAAATGAACTTGAACAAGGCTTTAAACTCTTTTAATCTAAGCTTCAGAGTTTGAAATATCTGACCATATGATTTGAAAACAAAAAGTTTACTCTGTCTGGTTTTGTTAGATAATGTGATTGATGCCGGTTTTTTCCTCGTAAATAAACCCCAGAGACATCATAAACTACAATTCTATCTCCTTCGCCAATCCTTCAGGCATTTCCAGACTTTATGACTTTCAATTTATTCGAGGAGTGTCGCCGGCTCTTCACGTGGCCTATCAAATTCAGACAGCACAGTAAAGATACGTTGTTATGCCCGGCATGTTGGCTAGCAAATAAATAATAATGGCCAATATATGCGTCGCCGTAAACAGACACACACCCTTGGCACATGGAAGCAAACTTAAAAGCATGCAAAATATCGGTATTATCAGACTGCAACACATATCCTTGCCGATGATAAGACGAGAAATAACTTTCTATTTGAACAAGAGACAAAGCGACTCCACTGCACGCTGTGTCGCGTACATATTCAAATATTCTATTAATATTTGAGAAGGTTTGAACACATCATACGTGTCGACCAGGATATTAAACCTTAATCCCTTAACCAAACATAAAAACATATATGCACGTTTTGATATATGCAGGAACTCGTATGCTCTTTTCAAGCAGAAGTGACTATTTTTGCCCGTGAAAAGATTGTCGAGAGGAAGATGATGCGTGGTAATAACGGCAATGAATACTGTTCATGGGAAAAGGGTGCTTTCTCTAAAACAAGTCAGCGATAGATTATTATGATTACTTGAGTGAATGCGTTGCAAGTTGCAATATAGAGGGCATTGTTCTTGCGTTTGATGAATATTTACTTTTTGCATTGCAAACATGCAATTTTATACATCAGAGAGAGAGAGAGAGAGAGAGAGAGAGAGAGAGAGGGAGGGAGAGATAGAGGGAGGGAGAGATAGAGGGAGAGAGAGAGGGGGAGATAAAGAGAGGTAGGTAGAGTTTGCAAACGGTATGATACTGAGGAGGGTCCACCTGGTGTCATCGCTGACGAATCAATCAATAACAGATTATGTCATGTGATTGAGTTGCTTGTTTGTTTGCACTCCTAATATTTCATTGATTCGACGAAAACTTTAGAAAAACTTGTTTTCTTTCGATTCGAACTCAGTTTATTTATTATCGTAAAATAATTACAATTGTATAATTACTTATTCTAATCGTAGAACTTTGATTATGGCTCCAAAGGTCGGCCACCTTGATCTTAAAGTTTGGCCTAGTGCAACTCTTTTTTTAAACCCTTTGTTGTCTCACAATATATATCAAACTCGTTAGAAAGGCGTCTAAAGTGAGAACAGTGGCTATTGTTCCAAATACTGCGCTTCAGATTTCGTTTTGACGAGTCTGATTTTTCCTATGAGACAAAAAATTCTTCGGCAGTTAGCTTTTAGAGCATGCCAACATTAGGAGCATTAACCCAATATTTTATTACAAAAGATTGAGTAGCCACGTAACATTGTGGTTCATAAGTCAAACCCAACCACGATTACGCACCGGGCTTTGAGTTCATATGAGTAGATATCTGAGTCAAATCGGAGGTAAAGGGAGCTGCCGAACTTTACACTCCTCATTTCTATACATTAATTGTAACCTCTAACCTCAGATACGGCATGAGTTTTAGAGGAAATATTTTGCTTAGTGTAGTAAATAGAACACTGGTTTTGAGTGTCTGGGGTCTCCGATTTAAATCCAGGTGCTTTCGTGCACAGAACTTTGAGTGAACCTAGCTCTGAATATATGTATATGGAAGTAAAGTAATCCCACAACAACCCTTATTGGGTTGAAAGGGGCTTGAAGTTAGTAGAGTTCTTTATTCACAAATTAACAGTCTCCGTGATTATTGGGGAGCCACAAAAGTGGACTAGAATATCCAAGTCCCTTAAGTACCTTCGAATAGAATACGGGTTAGCCAAAATGGTCTATCTTAGCATATAGAGGATTCCCGCTACTCCACTGGGTCAGGAAAAAACTAACTAAATTCCTCATTGGTGAGGAAATTCAATATAACACATTCTTTCTTCCTGTGGTGGCTCAAGGTCTCTATAGCCTTATACTGGAGGAAATAAAGAGGGGCCTTAACGTTCATAGCTTTCTTCCGCTAAAAGTCTTTTTCCTCAAACTGAGGAATGGTGTTTCGAAGCTGGCTGAAATTCTCCTTCCGAGAAGCAAGACATAAATCTATAGGTCAGCGTAGAAGTTTCTGCCCTTCGATCTGAACCCGACTGAATTTATCGGGAAAAAGCTATCTTTCAAAATTTTGAGACCCTCTTTAAATTTTCTTAAGCCTCCATAGCTTCAATCAATTTTTGTGTAGAGATAAAGTTGAAATTTTTGTGATGACACCGAAATAATGACTTTTGGTTAAGAGTCGGCAATAACAGGTACTAAAATTTAAAGAAGATTAGTGCGATTGTCCAATCACTAGTAAAATATGCAGACCAACTATTACTTGGGTATTTTTTATTAGCTTTAGGTGTTATCTGTAGCGTAATAAAAGGATGATTGGAAACATAGCTTGCAATGATAACGGTAAATATTTGAATTCAAAGGCGTGTTGTAGTTCAATGCATGCATCAATTGGGCTACAGCCACAGCGGAATATGTGAAACATTGAAAATCCATAAGGACACTGTGAAAAAGTGCTGCAACGTTAAAGAAGGAAACATGGACGACATGAAAAAGAGTGGTCGGCCGTCGGTACTTTCCAGAGAAAAGAAAAAAAAAAGATTCGAGCATTGACTGAATATAAACCAGGAGTAAGAACGAGAACAGTGACGAAACGGCTTAACAGCTCCCCGGAGGCAGCCAAAAAGTGTCGAAATGAACCGTTCAGTGATACATTCGATCCACTAACTGGGGGCGACAAACCTACAGCCAACGCATCAAATCTTTACTTTGAGAACAGTTGAGCTTCTGCCAAAAGCTGAAAACCTTGGAATTGCTAATGACAATGCCCATGATTCAACACGGCGTGCAAACATCCTTTTTACAGACCAGTCGTGGATTCAATTGCGTCCAATACCTAATCGACAGAGTAGGACAGTGAAAACCAGCAATCCCGCAAATATTCCTGTGATACAGACCCCAAAATTTGGCTTAAAAGTAATAGTAGCTAGCGGAGTGAGCAGTCGCGGAAAAATCCAACTTCATTTTGTTGAGCAAGGAATGCCTTTTAATAGAAAATATTACAGAGAAAGTATCCTCCCTGTTTTCACACAATGCCTTAATAATGACAAACAATTTATGGACAGAGAGGAATAAATTTTGATGCAAGATGGTGCCAAGACGCATACAACTTTGAAAACTTATAGGACGATTTACGATCACATTTCTTATGTGTAGATTGATTGACGTGGTAATTCCCCTGATCCAAACCCAATTGAAAATGTGTGGTGCAGATTAAAGGAAAGTGTATTTAGAGATATCAGATCAAAAAATTGGCAGGAGCTGATTCGACATATAAAAGTAGAGGAGGACGCAATTTCAGTAGAGTATCTAAATAGAAAATGATTTCGGTCGAGTATATAAAACACTGCAGATCTTCCCCACTATCCCACAGCCGGCTAACACGACTCAACTGTTCTGCAATATTCAAAAATAGTTCTAGAGCTTGATGAAGGACATGATGGACGAAATGGTGCAGGGATGCTTGCAAAATTCTTAGTTCCAAAATTTAAAAATAACAAACATTATCATATTTCAATTACCACTTGGAATACAAATTCCAGAATCATGGAGAGCTGATGCAGTTCCTATATGACTATTAAATCGATATCATGCTCATCCAGGAAAAATTTTTAAAACCAGCTCATCGCCTCCACAACTCTAACCACAACATACAGATTTTTTTTTTCTATGATAATGCCAATGCTCAGGGAATTGCCCTATGAAGCGAATGCTTAGCGATGGCGGTAGCGAGACACGTATGGGAGAAGCCGATATCAATTATTCCATTATTCTTTTAAGTGCCACATTTATTTTTTATTTTCTAAAGCGCTACTGTTATGCCTAGTCGCTATTAAAGCTTTTTAATGTTGCACTTAATTAATGGAGCGCTGGTATTATGCCCAGTCGCCGAATGTTAAGATAACACAAGACGAACAAATACAGCCATGGGCACGGCGGGATTCGAACCCGCGGGTAGTAGATCGCTGCTTCGGACTGACGCGTTAGCGAGCTGAGCTACCGACCCCCTTAAAAAATGATTTGAATCATCAGTTAGAGGTGGAGGCACTGCATTCTAGTGAGTAGAAGCATAAAGCACTTTGACCTCCAAACTCGCATCCTTTAACAAATGGAAGCGACCACCATCATAGTACACACCAATTCTTTCGTATTTGTAGTGGTTTTGGGGTACATCACCTCCTAAAACAAAGGCCTTGTGTTTCTCGCAGGACACCTAAATGCTTATCACCGCCACTAGGGGGACGTGCAAAGTAATCAGGCTGGTGTGCAGTTACAAAAACAGCATAAGCCTGCATCTCTCCAACAAACCCACACACTTTGGCACAGTTCATAGTCAAGTCCTAAGTATAGAACTTTCGCAAAACTTCCATCATAACTTGCGACTGATAGTCCTCGATCAATTATTATCCAACCATAAGCCAGTACTCTTCATTATAGAGAATTTCTTTATTGACGAACCTCTCCAAATGATGATGAGAACGAATTGGAATGTTTTCCGGGACGCAATGGCGAACGTACATTTCGAAAAAACACTCGAAACCAACAGCGGCATTAATAAAGCAATCAGCGCTCTGACAGGAGAAATTAAGCTGGCAGAAGAGGACAGTACGATTCAAACTTCCATTAACCCTTACGAGCTCACAAGAAAGATAAAAGATTCCATATGGAGGAGGAATAGAAGAGAAGAGTTAGTAGGACAAGTGACCCGTATAAGAACCGGCTTACAAATGTCATAAGCTTTTAGATCGCGCAGTTTCGTAACGAGAAGTTGGGTAGCTTTGAACCAGAGCAGAGCATGGAACCTCGGGATGACAATTATTGGCGGATGACCAAATATTTTCGCTACAAAAATTAAATTACTTTCGCCCCAATACACGGACCAAATGGGCTGATATTTGACAGCGCTGGTAAGCCAGAGGTGTTCGCTGAGTTAGTGGAGCCTCAATTCCAAGAAAACCGCTCTCCAGAGGATGTGTTACCGAGGAAGAAGAAATTTCTGCATCCGTTGATCCAATTCTGGCCTCTGGGCCAACAAACTTTGGAGAGGTCAAACAAATTATAAGCAGCCTCAATAAGAATTCATGATTGGCACACTTTCTTCACAATACATTGACGACCAATGCCGACATAATTAACACCATCTTTTGTTCGAGAAGCTTCCCTGAGGCCTGGAAAATAGCGATTATTACGGTAGGCAAAAATTTTCACTTCGCACAAAACTGGAGACCAATATTGACCGTAGGCGAAATAGCGAAGCGTCTTCTTCTCGGCCGGCTTAACGAAATTATTGAGGAAGAATCGGAAGTACGATTTGGCTTCAAGACACTATATTCTACTGAGCTCTTGCTCTCAAGGGTGTTAGAAGATATAACTCCAGGGTTCATTCAAACATAAATCAACCGGCCTGGTCATGTTAGATGTGGCCAAGGCCTATTACACATACGTTTTCTACTCTCATGCTGACAACCAGATGATAGACTGGCAACTGACAGCCAATTACCTAGGCCTGACATTTGACACCAGACTCTCATAAACCCTTCATTTAAAAAAAGCCTAGTGCATCAGAACCTCCAGAAAACAGATTTTCGAAGAAATCATCTTTGAGTGACTTGAAAATGTGGAAAGAAGTAATACACTTCTTTGTAGTATCATATTAACCATTTCTTACTCAAAGTAACAAAAATCATTTCCTGACAGCATCTCCTATAACACAAATGTTCAAATGAAAATTTTCAGTACTGGCAACATTTTACTAAATCAGCAGCAATAAGTCTACCATAACAAGCTCATGCTAAAATTAACCTATCTTTTCAATTTAGTTTTCATCCAGGTATATCATCGAGAGTTTCAGGGATTAAACTATATCTAGGGTTGCCATCCGAAAAAATTCGAAAAGTTGGAAAATTTTAACATTGGTTGCTTATTTTATTGTAAATGCTTTGCATATGAACACAAAATGGAAGCATCTGTTGGTGCAATATTTACGAAAATGTATGGTGCTGACAATCCTGTACTAGCATCACAGCCTAAAATGTCGCAAATCTGCTTCAAATTAAGTTAAACCCACTCTGTGAATTTCATTTCGATTGGGTGACTACTCTGGAAGTTAAATTGAAAATATTTTTAGGGCTACCACCCTCAAAACTTTTCAAATGTTCCAAGCCTTAATATTTGTTGTGAATTGTCATTGCACCATCATTCTAATTGCCAAAATGCCAAAAAAAAAAATTACAAAAACTACCATAGCTGGCAGCCCTTTCATGATTTTTCTATGGAATTTCTACGACACTGGCTGAATCGGAAGTTATGGGCCAAAGCGCAGTTTTTCTCAGTGATTTTTACTGCCACAAGGTTGCCTGCATTTCAAAATCACCTCTATCGGAATTGGTCCTAGTTAATACTTACGTTTTGTCAATTTCATAGCGATCGGATTATCCGTTCTTGAGTTCTCGAGAACAGGAGTTTCGACTGCTGAAAATAGAGGTAATTTGGTGATGGGTGGCCGTTCATGTGCAACTCGGAATTTCAAAAATTTCAAATTTACATGGTTGACAAATGTTAAGGCCCTCATTCACGAACAGTCCAATTGTCCTGAACCCATTTGGCTGGAGTCCGTTTGGTTTAAGTCCAATTTAGCTCGCCACTTACGATAGAACCTCGATCCGGTCAGTCCATTCCATTTTCTGTCATTAATTTAGAAAAAATAAAGATAAACTTGAAAAAAAAAAATATTTTTAATCTATTAATGGATCTGAAGCATATGGAGGAGTTGTTTGCAATTGTAACTTGCATCTACATAAAGAAACAAAAACCAAAAAGTAAGTGGCAAAAAGGATGGCTTGCCAAACGGAAACAAATGAGCCCCGTAAATTTGGAGAAAGAACTCACACTTGAGCCTTTTGATTGGAAAAATTATTTAAGAATGGATGATATGACATATAACACGTTGCTAAAGTTGGTCACCCCATTTATCAAACGGAAGGATACAAATATAAGGCAAACTATCACTCCTCACGAAAGATTGGCCGGTACTTTGCGGTTCTTAGCAAGCGGTTGCAGGCTTTGGGTCAAATAATATACGTTCATGTTACCTATATTTTTCGATAACTTCTAAAACAATTCATTAGGCTGCATTTTTCGATTCAATAAAATAATCACAGAAACAGTCAATGAACTTGTCACAGATCAGCGTGTGAAACAAGACTGCCACGTTGTTTGGACTGAGGCTTCAACACACACAACTAGTCTATTTTATGGATTGTTCAAACTCGGCCTACTATTTCCCCACACACGGTCGAGCCAAAAAATGGCCCGATGACCTGAGTCCGTAGACGTTGGATTGATCGGAAATCCAATTTGGTTCCTTGAGTCCATGACTCCTTCCGATTTCTCCCACGCACGGTGAAATTCTGGCCTGGCCTCAGGCCATTTGGACTGATGGACTGCTCGTGAATGGGGGCTTTTAAAATTTATCAACAAGTAGAATTTTTTATCAAAACAAAAAAATTCAGGAGGGTCGATGATTTGGTCGATTTTTTTCACGTGTCTGCCGTAACTACAGGGTTGCCCGCTCAAACTTGAAAACTCATGTGTGTTAAGTTTTAGTCAACATCAATGCGCTCTGCAAATTTCACGATAACTTAATGTTTCTGTGAGAAGTTATGGCAAATCAAAATTAAAAGAAAGCACCAACACACGGCTTAAAATTTCCAATTCTTTATCATAGGCAAGCATAAAACATAATAAGTATTCATTTCCAAGACTTTTTTTAAACAAAAATGTTCTTTTGAATAGAAATATATGAGTACCAGAAAATTCGCTAAAATGCCCGCCACCGTCAAAGGGTTAAAGGTATTTTAATTTTAGCAAGTCTGTACCTACTCACTATATACATCTATGTCTTCCGAAAATTTCAGCTCAATCGGGTTGACCACTCCAGAGCTTATCTCCCATAAGGGGTTAGGTACACTTGGGACGTCCAAAAAAAGCTCTATTTTAGGATTTTTTTTAGACACATTAAAATAATTAATTACAAATATTTTTTTACTTGAAATAAATATATTTGTAAAAGCTATTGTAATTTTTTTACAGCAAAAGTTTGAAAACAAGTTTAAATAGAGTAAATTTTCGAGGGGACAAAAAAAATTGTTTTAAATGAAAAAAAAATCGGGGTTTGTTGTTGATGAAATAGTGCTCCGAATGAACGAAGGACTTTGGCAGATTTTGATTTTTCGAAAAATGGCGGTTGTTGAAATTCAAAATTGTATTTTCGACCAAAATTTCACTCACATTTTATATATATATTTTTATATGTATAAATAAATAAAGAAATATGAATTTATAAATATATATAAACAAAGAAATATGATTTTTTTGGCGAAACGAGTCTAATACTAATTTTCTTCGAAAATCAGTAAAAAAAAAATACTAACCATTAACGGCATACTGAGTTGACTGCAACCAGTGACCCGACCAGACAAAGTGAAGATGAAACAAGGTTCTCTGTTCAACTATTTAAAAAATATTATCTTCTGGCGAAATTTTAATTTTAAAGTAGGCGCACTATTTTATGTGTAAACATTATTTTAACATTTCTTACACTTGAACATTTAAGTCTCTATGCAAAGGTTAGTATATGAAAAGGAAAAACGTCCAAATGATTATTTTTACAATTTTTCTCCTTCACATTTGTTACATAATACTCGTGCGACATTCCATCGATGAAACAAGCTTGACAATTTTAATTATGGAATGTGCTAACCTTTCACTTCACAAACGTGTGATATTAACGGCATCTTAACAACTTTATTATCAAGATGCTTACAAATGCATGCAATTTAACTTGTTTAATTCTGCAAATACAAATTGCAATTTATAGGTAACGACATATAATTAATCATTCGATCATTGCAAAAATTTATTAATATTGCATTTAATTTGGAGGCCATCATAGACATTCTCACACAGAAATCTATTTGTAATTTTCGTGTGGCTGAAATGTGGAAATTTTAATGTACGTTCAAACGCAGCAAGTGCTTTATGGATTTAAATGTAGGACAATGATAAAAAAACGATAAAAGAAGTATCGGAAAGTTCAATCAGTAAATAAATCGTCATGCATATGTGTGGGAATCAAACTTTGTTGTATATTTTGAAAAATAGATAAAAGTTCCTGTAAAATATATTTTTGTCGTTTGAGTTAGCTTTGACAAATGTCGATATAGTTAATGTTACAGTGATTGATTGAAGATACTATAGGCAACATTGGGTCACCTTGTAAATTTTGACGATGTTTAAAAAATCGCACGGCAGAATCTGGTCTTTTCGTATTGTTCTAACAACGGTCTGCTTAGAAACAAGGTTTTTCATGAACAACTTTTAATCAATGAATCAAATCAATGAATGAAATAAATGAAAAATAAAGAAATATGAATTTTCGGCGAAACGAGTTTAATACTAATTTTCTTCGAAAATTAGTAAAAACCCTAGCGCATCAGAACCGCTAGAAACACTAATGTTCGAAGAACAGTAAAGGTTTTGTGCAGATTTTGAGTGTGTATTCTGCCACTACTTACTTTTCTTACTTAAAACAAATGCACCCTAAGTAATAATACAATCTAAGCTTATTTTAATTTCGGTAACTTCATCGAAAGTTACTGCAGTAGAAAGGTGTTTGGGACTACCATCCGAAAAATGTCCAGAGCTTGGAAAATTGAAACAATGTTTACTTATTTTCATTGCAAATGTTTACGATGGAAATACTTAATGCAAGCATTTATTGGAACGCAAATAATAAAAAGACCTAGTGCTAGCAGCCCTTTGCTAGCACCGAAGCCAAAAATATGTCGCATCCACCTTACGTCGAAGTCAACCTGCTCTGATTTCGCATTGATCCGATGACTGCATTGGAAGCTATAGGGATGCAAAGAAATTTAGGGTTACCATACGCAAAAGTTTTCAAATATTCTAGATCTTAATATTTGGTGTTTATTTTCACTATAAGATCTCTACGATTTGAAAATTCTATGCTAAAATTGCTTACTAAAGGTATGAAAAAAAATACAAAAACAACCATAGCTGGCAACCCTATCATCGTATTGAACTTAAATTTCTACTGAATATTGCCTTTAATAAGTTTAATTTGCCATTTGAATTTCGTTATGATTCAAAGACTGTACTGGAAGCTATAGGGCAAAGAGCTTTATTTTCCTCAGGAATTTTCAAAATTTTAGACACCAAAAATACCATAGCTGGCAGTTCCAACCGAATTTTGCAACCAAATTTTTAGTAAGGTTCAGCTACTGTGTGGATTTCGTCAAAATCGAATGACTGAATCAGAATTTATAGAGCCAAAAGCAGTTATTTTTCTCAAATTTTTTACATTGATTATAGAGACAAAGCATAAGACTTATTTATGAGTGGCTTTTTGTCCAAAAAGCGATAATTTTTCAGGAGATTCGATGATTCAAAGGTTTTCACTTTCAGCAACTGCCCTAGCTACAAGGTTGCCAACACGCTCATTGAAAGCTACATAAATTTACAACTAAATAACACTAATATGTTCTGAAAGTTTCATAATAATTGAATAGCTCTACCAAAAGTTATCGTAATATAAAAATTCTCAAATTTTCCCGTTCTCTTTTTAGGCACCTAGCGCACACATGGGGTTAAAAAATTCCAAAACATTATCCGATTCACATGTAAAACACGTTCAAAATTTATTTCGTTAACTTCATTTTTGCAAAAATTATTTGTGGACGGAATAATAGGTACATTAAAAATATCACTAAAAGAAAATTTACATTTAGTGAAACCTGGACCTATTCTGCATATACACCAATGTATCCTGAAAGTTTCAGCTGAATCGGATGGCGCGTTCCCGAGAAACAGTCACTGAATTTTTTTTGATGATATACGACGGTGGGGTGAAAAGTTTCCGGCCTGACCAAGAGATGGCGCCACTAGGTCTACTTGTAGCGACAATCAAAGTCGTAAAGCGCCACCTCTGCTACAACCAAAACATACAACGTGAATTAAAAGATCCAACGTTGGACAGCGACCTCGGGACTCACGCTCTCTTCTGTGTGATACAACGACGAGTGCAACATCGCGAATCCTGAGCTTAACATATATATTTTATTATATTTCCTGTCGAAAATAAAAATCGTTTTGTATAGATTCTGGGCGTGTTGATTTTATATAGAGATGATAATATCCCTATAATTGGTGACCCTTACGCTAGATTAGCGAAAAAGTAACGCGCAGTGAAATAGACGCTAGTTAGAAAATGGCGACCGGTGGTGAACAATCTACACCTAAAGACAGAAATATAAGCGTCGAGACGCCAAAAACATCATTAAACCTCGCGCGCGAATTGTGGCCTGGTTCCGAACCCCCTCGCTTGGAAACAGTGCGCGAAGTGAAGTTACCGCCATTCTGGGAATCGCAAGTTGAACTTTGGTTTTCCCAAATCGAATCGACATTCGGACATTACAAAGTGTATTCGGATACAGCGAAATTCAATGCGGTGGTTACGTCTCTCGATATTACCATCCTCAAACAAGTTGCGGAGGTAGTTAAGCATCCACCAGTTGGGAACAAATATGAGGAGCTGAAAACGCAGCTGATTGCTCGATTCGCAGCATCTCCTCAGCAGCAGCTAACTCAAGTGCTTACGGAGCTCGAACTGCGTGATCAAAAGCCATCGCATCTTTTCCGTCAGATGCAAAACTTGGCAGGCTCGCAGCTGCCAGAAGATGCGTTACGTGCCCTATGGATTCGACGCCTACCAGTTCACGTACGTGCTATTATGTCCGTGTCAACTGAAAAGGAAATTTCAAAATTACTGGAGATGGCAGATAAGATGGTGGAAGAGTTCAACGCCGCTCCAGCTGTCATCGCATCCACATCACAAACTCCTGCTTCCAGGTCGGATCCACTTCTACTAGAAATCCTGGACCGACTTGATAGATTGGAAGTGAGCACAAAGAGTCAAGACACACACCGACGAAATCGTTCGCAAACACGAACTCGCCAGCACTTCAGATCACGTTCACGGTCAAGAAACCAAGGTAAGGATGACATATATTGTTACTATCATCGTAGGTTTGGAAAAAAGGCAAATAAGTGCCGTCCGCCTTGCCAATTTTCCCAACAGGGAAACTAAAAACGTCATCGTCAAATGCGGTCAGCGATGACGCACACTTCAAAAAGAGCCGCTTATCAATTACCGACAGGCAAACAGGGCTACGATTTCTAGTAGACACAGGTGCGGAGGTGTCAGTAATCCCTAGCCAAGGCAAAGCACGCAAAGAACAACGCAAATTGTATGCCGCGAATGGAACGACCATTGACACGTTCGGAGAGCAGATCCTTTCGCTCGATTTCGGACTGCGCCGAATTTTTAAATGGCATTTTTGCATTGCTGCCGTAGAAAATCCGATACTTGGAGCCGATTTTCTCCAACATTTTAATTTGCTCGTCGACGTTAAGCGGAAAAGGTTAGTGGATGGTAAAACAAATCTCGAAGCGATCGCAACACTAACGGACAGATCTACGGAATCAATCACAACTGTAAACCGACAGATACCTTTTCACAACATCCTCGCGAAATTCCCAGAAATAACAAACTGTGTTATGACGACACCAATTAAGAAAAGTATACTCCAGCATCATATCCTTACGAAAGGGCCACCGATCGCTGAACGAGTACGGCGATTACCGCAAGATAAATACCAATCTGCGAAGGCTGAGTTTGAATTTATGGTGGAAAAGGGAATATGTCGTCCGTCAAGTAGTCCATGGGCCAGTCCACTCCATTTGGTTCCGAAAAAGTCGGGAGAATGGAGGCCATGTGGTGACTACAGGCGTTTAAATTCTGTAACAATACCAGATCGGTATCCAGTGGCTGGAATGGAAGATTTTAACCATAACCTGCATGGAAAAACATTCTTTTCGACCATCGACCTGATTCGAGCTTACCATCAGGTGCCGATAGCCGAGAGTGATATAGAAAAGACAGCAGTTATCACACCCTTCGGTCTTTTCGAGTTTATAGCAATGCCGTTTGGACTCCGAAATGCCGCTCAGACGTTCCAAAGATACATCGACATCGTTCTGTCTGGGCTAAGTTACTGCTTTGGATATTTGGATGACATTCTCATAGCATCCAGCTCGGAAGAAGAACATCGAAAGCACCTACACGAAGTATTTGTCCGTTTGAAAGAGCATGGCATTAAAATAAACGCTGCCAAATGCAATTTTGGTAAGTCTGAAGTGCGTTACTTAGGATTTCTGGTCAGTAGTGAAGGAATCAAACCGCTACCAGAAAAAGTAGCCGCAATAATAGAATGCGAAAAGCCAAAAACCATTCAAAGTCTCCGCAGATACCTTGGCATGATCAATTTCTATCGGAAATTCCTTAAAAATGCCGCTGAAGTGCTTGCGCCGCTCAATGAATTCTTGCGTGAATCATGAAAAAATGATAAACGACCTGTTAATTGGACACCGACAGCTGTTAATGCTTTCGAGAAGAGCAAACAGTTGCTAGCCGCAGCAGCGAACATAAAACATCCAGTGAAAAATGCTCAACTAGCCATTACAACAGACGCTTCGGATTTCGCAATGGGAGCAGTATTGGAGCAGTTCGTCGATGGAGAATGGATACCACTTGGATTCTATTCCAAAAAACAGTGTGTACGACAAGGAATTATTGGCGATATACTCTGCAATTAAATATTTCCGCGACAGAGTAGAAGGACATCAGTTCGTAATACGAACTGATCATAAACCTCTCTGCTATGCTTTTGCTCAAATATCGTCGAAAGCATCGACGCGCCAAATTCGACAACTCGAATATATTTCCCAGTTCACGACCGATATCCTACATGTCAAAGGCGAAACAAATATCGTAGCAGACACACTTTCGCGCCTTGATGCAGTTGCCGCATTGAAATCAATCGACATGGCTAATGTAGCAGCCGAACAGGAAAATGATGCTGAATTGCAAAGCCTATTGCACTCAGACACATCATTGGATCTCCAAAAGCTAGAGAAGCAGGGGAAGTTTCTGTACTGCGATGTATCTACGGGTATAACACGACCCTACATCCCACAATCGCTTCGGCGTCTAGCTTTTGACTCGGTACATCGCCTTTCACATCCAAGCGGAAAGGTTACAAGCCGCTCACTGCGTGAAAAATTTGTCTGGCCGAAAATGCACAAGGACATCGCGAATTGGGCCAAATCATGTCTCCAGTGCCAACGGTCTAAGATCAGCCGACATGTGCCGACATTTCTGTTGCAATTCGCTGCGCCCGACAAAAGGTTTGACCATGTATACATCGATTTGGTTGGTCCACTGCCAGTCGTCAACAATTATAAATACGTACTGACGATGATTGACCGGTTTTCCAGATGGACGGAAGCAATACCCATCACTGATATCACAGCAGACACCGTCGCTATGAATTTTTATCATCATTGGGTATCACGGTTCGGTACGCCAAAAGTCATAACGACGGATCGCGGCAGCCAATTTGAGTCAATGCTGTTTACATCATTGACAAAATTAATTGGCTGTAAGCATGTCAGGACGACGGCATATCACCCTGCTGCAAATGGGATGATCGAGCGCTGGCATCGGTCTTTAAAGGCAGCACTGATGTGTCACGAAGATGAAAATTGGATTCAGGCACTACCAACAGTTCTTCTTGGCCTTCGATCTGTCTACAAGGAGGACATTCAATGTTCTGCAGCGGAAATGGTTTACGGTTCCACGATTCGCATTCACGGAGATTTTATCGACGAAACAGAAAGTAACAGCGATCCGACAACGTTTGTTTCAAAATTTCGCCAAGACATGCGACGGCTGCGAACACCAATCAAACATCATCGCACTGGTAGCATATTCATATTCAAGGACTTAGCTGCATGTAGCCACGTTTTTGTACGAGTGGATTCAGCGAGACGATCCCTGCAGCAGCCGTACATCGGTCCATTTGAAGTTCTCGAGCGAACTTCGGACAAAGTTTTCAAGATACTAATGGATGGAAAGACATCGTACGTTTCCATCGATAGGCTGAAACCGGCATACATCTTGAATCCGGATATTGAGGAACCAACACCATCACCATTTTCGGATTACGAGAGCCGACGACCACCAATAACCAGGACATATTCGAAGTCAGCAAAAACAAAATCAAAAGCACAGGTGACATTTACTTGTCAATAAGACAAGTCTTAGGGGGGAAGTATTGTAGCGACAATCAAAGTCGTAAAGCGCCACCTCTGCGACAACCAAAACATACAACGTGAATTAAAAGATCCAACGTTGGACAGCGACCTCGGGACTCACGCTCTCTTCTGTGTGATACAACGACGAGTGCAACATCGCGAATCCTGAGCTTAACATATATATTTTATTATATTTCCTGTCGAAAATAAAAATCGTTTTGTACAGATTCTGGGCGTGTTGATTTTATATAGAGATGATAATATCCCTATATACTTTTGGAGCGGCGTCCTACAGTACCATTCCTTTCAAGCTTGTATGCACAGTTTCAGCCCAATCGCTACGTAAGCTTGCGTTTGAGAGCACAGTGCGCGAGACGCTTCCGTTGATTTCGCGAAAATGGAAAAATTGGAAAAACGTGCTGTCATCAAAAACTTCTATTTGAAAGGTTTTACACCAAAACAAATAAAAAAAGAGATCGATTCAACACTAAGAGACTCCTCCCCATCATATTCAACTATTAAACAGTGGTTATCTGAATTTGAAATGGGTCGTGTGAGCACATCTGACGAACCTCGCTCAGGACGGCCCGTTGAGGTCACAACTTCAGAAATGATTGAGAAAATCCATCAAATATTTTTGGAAGACTGCAGGTTGAAAGTGCATGAGATTGCTGAGACCTGTGGGATGTCAACTGAACGTGTGCGAAATATATTGCACAACCATTTGAGCATGGAAAAGCTGTGTGCAAGGTGGGTGCCGCGTTTGCTAACGCTCGACCAAAATCTGATTCGAAAAAACATTTCTACCGCCAATTTCTCGCTGTATAGGCGTAATCCAAACGAATTTTTGCGTCGATTTGCAACTACTGTTGACACTTGGGTCCACCACTACACTCCTCAAAATAAAGAACAGTCAAAACAGTGGGTTGGAGAAGGGGAACCAACTCCAAAGAAGGCAAAAACGGAAGCGTCTCGCGCACAGTGCTATCAAACGCAAACTAACGTAGCGATTGGACTGAAACTGTGCGTACAAGCTTGAAAGGAATGGTACTGTAGGACGCCGCTGCAAAAGTAGACCTAGTGGCGCCATCTCTTGGTCAGGCCGGAAACTTTTCACCCCACCCTCGTATATATATATATATATATATATATATATATATATATATATATATATATATATATATATATATATATATATATATACATATATATATATATATATGTATAATATGAATTTTTCGCCAAATCGATTTTAATACTAATGTTTCGAACATTAGTAAAAACAGCTAACTATAGTAAAAATTAGTAAAAACAACTAACTATGCCTCGTTCAAATCCAACCGTGATCACACCGGGCAAAAAAAAAAACACTTAAAAAATTTCAGAATTCAATTAACAAAAGCCAACCGTTTTTGTATTCAATGTGACTTCTCCTTGAAATTGTACTTTGATCAAAAATCACCTTCAATTAGTGTAAAAGAAAATTACCGACTAATATATTTTTAGGGTTGAATTCATTATGCACGCTAACTGCACTTAGTTACCTACCTCTATTCGTCAGTCTTCTTTGAAAGAAAAACTTCACACAAAGTGAAAACAAGAAAGAGAAAACCAAATAAAAAGGGATGGAATGCACGTACTCGACGGTGGCTAATGCTCTGCATTGAACCTGTGCTTCGCATTCTGTACTTATATACAGAATTTAAACCAGGCCCCCTTTTCATATCGCACTCAACCGGATCTCTTACAATTGTCGAGCAATTCTCATCATGTTGAGTGCACACAATAGGAAAGAATTTTTCTTGTTTTTGTTCAATTACCCTGAAATTCCTCTTTTAATTCAGTCGACAGCCATTACAGAATTTCGACGAAGACGACGATGAATGCGGAAAGTGGTTAGTGGTGTATGCAACAAGAAGTTAACCGAAAGAATATGCCATAATTTCGAGGATATAAATGCAGAAAAAAAAGTATCAAAAGCTTCTTATTTCAAGCACATCATTTTTTTATTTCTCGGTTCTTTGAAGCTTCATTTTGTTTGTTTTTTTTCTTCCTTGAAACCAAGCACGTTTTTCGTCACATAAGATGAAAGTAGTTGCGAGAGAATTGTTTTTCTTTGGATAAAAGTCAATTGAGAGCCATGCTGAGTAACTGAAAGTAATTCCCGGCACTGTAGGATCGTCCTACTTTGTTTGTTTTCGAAACCATACAATGAACGTAATTGAGGGAAGTGGCTCTCTTCAGTTGAGAGTATTATCTGTAAAAGATACAAAAAAATATTGTTGAAGAATAATTTACTCAGTGAAAAGGTAGCTTTTTGAGAAATTTCTGGAAGAACTAAAGTACGTTACCACAAGCAGCTCTCCAATTTAGTCAAGAGTTGGATAACTTTACGTAAGATGATATTACTTGCAGGCATTCACAGTTCACCTTTTGATTTCCTACCTATGGAGGAAGCTACTTCACTTCACGCACTCACTTTAGATGCATAATAAGCGCATTGTTGGTAACGCATTAACAGTATAAAGTGTTCAAATCAAATGTTGAGTCGATTTCAAACTATTCAACAATTAAAATTTTGATTGTCCTTCTACGCTGAGCACTCCACGATTTTATGTTTAATTAAAAATTTGCAACAAATACCGAAACATTAAACTTTATGCTCAACTAATTGCTTTTCAGTACTAACATAAAAGTCGTATTTTATGGGATGAAGAAATCAGCTCGGCCACATTATGACTGTTGCGAAAATCCCCGAATGCTAGCGATAACTCGACGAATATCGATAACATTCTCCTCTTTATTAGCAGACTCGTTTTCGATTGCCTTTCCATTTCGATAAATCAATCAAATTGCCTGTTTTATAGTGAATGTTTTCCGCAAAATTATGAAAATCCATGAAATGTATGAAATAACACTTTCTGAAGATGTTATCATTGATGATGCTGCCATTGATACGTAATGGCTGTGCAATGACTGTAGAATGCAACATGCGTTGAGCTTGAGATCAATCACATTATTTACCGTGAATACTCGACGAATATGAGGGTCTGAGGGAAATCAATAAATTACGATATGTCTGATGTTTGGCCACTGAGAAAATCACAGGAGTCACTTTAAACGTTGTTCAGGCCATATCTACATCTTATTAAAAGTGCAAGTTTTAAAAATATAAAAAACACTAATGTTCGAAGAACAGTAGAAGAATCGTGCAGGTTTTGAGTGCATATTCCACCACATGAGCTACTTATTACGGCCAAACTGTTTCAAATGCCACGTTTTACTCTGGTCTCAAGAATGCATTATAACTCATATGGTGGAAAGGTTTCAGATATTACCACTGGCATGAATTTCAACGTTTATGAGAGCAAAACACGGGTTAATTATATTCGTTATCAGTTGCTTATTTCACATAATTTTGAAAGCAGCATCTCATATAACATCAATGAAGAAAATGCTCAGTGCCTGCAGCACTGTAACTGAAGT